>BTPG01000004.1:205160617-205171403 GCA_036245525.1 Semisulcospira habei | reverse complement strand
AGATGGTGAAGTAATTGTAACATATATCTCAACAAGACAACACACAGTTAATTCGAAAAGAGAATTGGAAAAAGTGTTTAGAGAAAATATGTTGCCTGACTTTCTTGAAGCAATTGACAGAGCAAAAATGCAGGGATCTGGTTGGCATGAAGGTCGTGTACATGAACTACAACTGAAGCAGTCAAGATATCATCCTATATTAGGTAAATCATGGATACCACTGCCAACAGAGGTTGCAAACAAAAAGGCTGTTGTTAATATTCAGAACAATGACAACTATTGTTTTATGTGGTGTGTGCTTGCTAAACTGCATTTTGTAAGGTCAAAGCCTGATCGTGTATCTAACTATACCAAATTTGTAAATGAACTCGATTTCAGTGGTATAGATTTTCCTGTTAAGGTAGAGGACATAGACTTGTTTGAAAAACTAAATCCTGGTATATCTGTAAACGTGTATGTATGGGATAATGAGTCTGAGAACAAGTTACAACCAATTAGAGTATCACAACTTGCCCCAACCTATGGTCAGCCAGAAGATAAGCATGTTGATATGTTACTAATAAGCTCAGGTGATAACTTTCACTACACAATTATTAGGAGTATGTCACGACTAATTCATGAGTATACAACAAAACACAAGTGTAAACAGGAATTTTGTAAGAAATGCTTACAAAGGTTTTCCTCTATCGAAGTAGCACACAAACATGTTAAACATTGTAGGTCACCTGATGATATTCAAACAGAACTTAGGTATCCCGATCCTGGTAGCAAGGTTTATTTTAAAAACTATGGGAATCAGCAAAAGCTGCCATTTGTAGTGTATGCTGATTTTGAATCACTGGTGGTTCCGTATGAGGGTCCTGTTCCAGAATCATTGTCAAAGACAGTAAAATTGAGTGACCAAGTGGTGTGTTCTTTCGGATATATTCTTGTTAGGTCAGACGGGCAGCATTCAGAACCTGTTATCTATAGAGGTGAAAATGCAGCAGCTGAGTTTTTAACAGAAATGAGACAACTGTATATTCAGGTAGTAAAGTATTTTGAAAACTGTCAGATGCCTTTGGCGATGACAGAAGAAGACAAACAGAATTTTGATGCAGCAGTGATGTGTTGGATTTGTAAAGACGCCCTTGATGGTAATAAAGTTCGTGATCATGACCACATAACTGGGCATTACAGAGGTGCTGCCCATAACAAGTGTAACTTTTCATTAAAAATAAATCCTAAGACATATAAGTTACCAATCTTTTTTCACAATCTTAAAGGGTATGATTCACATATTATCATGCAGGCCATGGATGAGTCTTACGAAAAAAATTAGTTGTATTGCCCAGACAACAGAAAAATACTTGACTTTTAGGTTGGACAACAAATTAGCATTTTATGACTCTATGCAACATTTGTCTTTAGGGTTGGCTAGTCTGGCTGAAGGACTGACTGAGTTTCCAATAACAAGTAAATATTTTGAGCCTGATTTGATTAAAAAAGGTGTCTATCCCTATGAGTACATTGATAGCTGGGTTGTGTTTGAAGAAAGGAGACTGCCACCAAAAGAGAAATTTTATTCCACACTAACTGGCAAAGGTATTTCTGACTCTGAATATCAACATGCTCTCGATGCATGGGATAAATTAGGGTGTCAGACAATTGGTGATTACCATGACCAGTACTTGAAAGCTGATGTTTGCTTGCTAGCAGACGTATTTGAAAGTTACCGTGAAAAGGGTTTGTTACACTACAGTCTTGACCCAGCTTGCTACATAACTAGTCCTGGCATGACATGGGATGCATTTTTGAAATCCAGTAAGATATTTATAGACCTGTTGTTGGATTGTACGATGGGTGAAATGGTGGAACGCGGATTGAGGGGTGGGATTAGTATTGCAGCGAACAATTATGCCAAAGTAAATAATAAATATCTGGACGACTTTGACCCCTCAAGGCCAAGGTCATTTATTACGTACCTTGACGCCAATAATTTGTATGGATATGCGATGTGTGAGTTATTACCCTTGAGAAACTTTTGTCTGTATGATTTGTCACAGTGTGATATAAAAAAATTAACAAACTATATTATGAAACGTGACCAAAATAATGAGAAGGGTTGGATCTTTGAAGTAGACTTGGAGTACCCACACCACTTACATGATTACCACAATGATTATCCATTGGCTGTTGAAAAAATGAGTATGACGGGTAAAAAAGAAGACACTAAACTTGTGCCAATTCTAAATGACAAATTCAATTACGTTTGTCATTATCGATTGCTGCAGTTTACATCAGACATGGGTTAGTACTAAAGAAAGTGCACAGAGGTATTAAATTTGACCAAAGTGCTTTCATGAAAGATTACATAATGAAAAACACAACCCTCCGTGCAAGGGATGGTAACACTGCATTTGACAAAGACTTCTTTAAGCTTATGAACAATGCCTGTTTTGGTAAGACTATGGAAAATCCTCATCACCGCAAAGATGTGAGACTGGTCACAACTGAATTGGGTGCAATTAAACTTACAGGTAAACCACAATACACAGGGTACAAAGAGTTTCATTCATCATTGTATGCAGTGACACTCAAAAAAAAGATTGTTAAACTGGACAAACCAGTATTCATTGGTATGGCAATTCTTGAGTTATCAAATTGTTGATGCTTGAATTTTATTATGATTACTTTAAATTAAAGTATCCTGAGTGTCGATTGTTATACACTGACACTGACTCTATGATCATAGATGTGTGTACTGAAGACATTTATGAAGACATGAAAACAGAGTTACATATGTATGACACGTCTGATTATCCTAAAGACCACCCACTGTATAGCACACAAAACAAAAAAGTGCCTGGCAAGTTTAAAGATGAACTAAATGGTGTGCCTATAGTTGAGTACATTGGACTGAGATCTAAAATGTATTCCATACTGCACCAAAAAGGTAGTCAGTCCAAAGCAAAAGGTATAAAGAAAACAGCGATAAAAAATAAAGATATTCGACATGAACATTACAAGCAAGTATTAGATGGAGAACTGATGCCTGATTATCCAAACAAGTCACTGAGATCAAATAGACACAATATTGAAATGATCCAAACACATAAAAAGTCTCTAGCAGTAGGAGACACAAAACAAGTGTTTCATACCAAGGAAAAGGCTTATGCACCTGGGCATTACAGGCTCAAGTTATCTGAAGAAATAGCTGATGAACTGGTTGATGAACTAATCGATGAACTAATTTATGAAATGGTTAAAAATGTGTAACAGTGTCTGGAGGAATAATTTGTAATTCTTCTCTGACAAATGCCCTCTTTGGTGCAGGCTCATACAGATAATAAATAGATGCATTAGCGGAAGGAACTATTTTTTTAATATTGTGGACAGACGTAGACCATATTGGATCAGTTGCCCTACGTCTGACATCATTCTCGGCTTCACCAGGTTGATACAAATATCTTACCTGTTTTGTAAACAAGCTTGTGTCTGGAGGTGTTGTTTTTATTTCTGACCCTGACTGTATTATTTTCAATTTAATAGCATCAACAGGCTTTGGGTGACCCTCATTATTCATTGCTTTTATCACAGATGGTAATCTCTTAACCCACTCAGTGTTACGTGCGTCATGCATGAGTTCCTTAGAATACTGATAGCTAAAATGTCTCTCCGATAATTGCTTGTTAAAGTTTTCAACAATTGCCTGTGATCTGTGCATGCCCGGTATGCCTCGCCGCACTAGCACTCCATGCTTTGCAAATAACTGATAAACAGCCCCTTTAAATTCACTTCCGTCATCGACTTGCACCAGCCTGGGAAATTTTAAATGGACTCGACTATATATTTTTGTTAACGCAGTGGCTACCGTGGTAGCATTCTTGTCAGTTATGGGTTCGGCGTCCTTATACCTTGAAGCTATGTCGACAACAGTTAATGCATACTTGTATCGTTTCTTTCTTATTGTATCGTGTGGAAGGAACAGGAGATCCATTTGATGGGTGTCATTAGGGATAGTGTTTACAAAATAAGGTCTTGTTATTTTTCTTGGAGCAGGAAGATATATTTGCCAAATTGCCTGCTTTTTAAGCCACTGTTTTATTCGGTCAAGTGTGACATCCCCACCCACAGCCGCATGTAATTTTTCTATTGCGGTTTTTCCTTTCCAGTAGCCAATAGGGGAGTAATATATTTTTGATAGTTTAGCATCTTCCATTTTTTCTAGCAATATAAACTCCTGTAAAATATACTAATGTCATCCCTACTAGAACAAATATTATTTCTCCATTTTTTTGTTCTGGGCTTGGTTGGTAATAGTCACTAATTTTTGGTCGGGGGATGGTCATGTCTTCACCCGTGACAAGATAGTATTCTTTGATCGCGTCATCGACATTTAAAAATGTATGCTGTGCGTGACCCTCAATTTTTAGTTTTTCATTAATAAAATCAAGTTTCTCTATTCTTTGCTTCTCATAATCTTTTTGGGCTTGTGCCAGTTTTTCAGATGCTTCATTGTGATGCTTCATTTCTTCTGCAGATTCCTCTCTACCCATTTTTGAAAGGAGATAGTTTGATCCACTAAATGCCAATGCGTTAACAACGGCCCCACCAATCATAATAGCTATAGTTGCCATACTTTTTATTTACTTATAAACATTTTCTGGAATAATTCCTTGCTTGACGAGAAGGTCTTTTGTGGCAATCGATGCTGTGACAACAGCTACTAGCTTAGCACTGTCTTCGAAGTCTAATTTACTCAGGTCTGCTGATTTCATTTTGAGAAGACTTTTCCCCAACATAGAATACGCTACTGATAGTCCACTTATTACAGCAGAGTGATAGACGAGGTTAATTATGTTCTTTGTGTCGCTCATTTTATTATGCTACAAAAATTAAAATAATAAATTTATTTATTGCATGTAAAATGGGTCCACGGCTTTGGGTGTTGCTGGTAATGTGGCGACTTCTTCTTTTATTTTTGGAGTGCTTGATTTTTTGGACACTGATTGAGTCTGTGGTTTGTATTTTTTGTATAATTGGTAACCTACATAACCAAATCCGACAACACATCCAGCAACTATATAATTTGATATTTTTGGTTTAGTTGTTTGTCTCTGACTTTGTTGGGGGTGTGTTGGTCCTGACGGTCCTGACACTTGCGTTGGGGTTGGAGCTGTTGACAGTGTGTCAGTTACATGAGCCTTTTGTGTTAATGCCTGAAGCTGTAATTTCTTTTGTCTGTTATATTCAGCTAATTTTTTCCCAGCCTCTATTCGACCTGGGCTTTTAACCTTAGTCACTGTTTGAACTTGTGTCAAGACAGGACTCAATTGTGGGGTTGTCTGGGTCTCGTCCATTTTCTTCTAATTTAAAATTTATTTTTTTAAAAATCTATATGACTACTAGTAACAAGTAAGGTTACAACAGGTGCAAGGTAATTACCAAACTTGTAAAACATAAGGCATGCTAATTTGCCTATTGAACTTGAAACTATGGGGTTTCTTTCTAGATCATGTGAAAGGCTGTCACTATCCACAGGTAGGAAGTGACTCACAGCTTTTGTATATAGGCAGACAAGAGATCGACTCAAATCATGTGTCATTAGCGAACTAATGTGATTTTCATATTTTGAATGTAGTTTGATTAGCTCGTCAGCGGTAAGAGATTCTATGTCTTCTGTCATGTATTGTTTACCGAGAAAAGCTTTTGATTTTCCAGAAACAACTACAGAGAAAAGCCTTTGTTTTTTAAAGTCTAAGTCTTTGTTTTCTACAGCACAGATATCGTTTAAAAGTAACAATTCGTCTTGGTTCATTTTATAATGTAATATAATATTTTTGTTTTAAAAAGTCAATGACAGCATTAATTATTTAGGTGGGGTGGGGGATCTGCCTTAATAATCGCGGGTTGGCAGCTGATCGGAAATGCTGCTTAAATGATTTCTGGAGTGGAACTAAAATGGCTAGGTAATAAAGGTATTGGTTGTATTTACTGGAGTGCGTTTGTCTAAATGGCTAGTTGATTATAATAAATCTATAAAACGGGGGAGGTGTTTCCTGGGATCCCCATCTATTCAAGTTGGGGTAGATGATTTCCGGAGTGAAACTAAAATGGCCGGGCAATAAAAGCATCGATTGTATTTGCTGGAGTGCGTTTGCTTAATTCCCGTGCTGATTATAATAAATCTACTAAATATGCAAAGGGTGGTTTGGGAATCTCACTATTTCTATCTCTGGTCTGCCCTGGGGGACTTGGGTGGGGTTAGGTATTTTTTAGTTCCCAGGGTCACCCTGGTCAGCCCCACAGGGTGGGTTTTTCTCTCTATTCTGGGGCATGTGTTTCTGGAACGCTGGAATCCGGTGTAGCCGGAGAGAGGCGCATCCTTCATGCTTAACTCGTAATCTGAAACAAACATACACGTTTCAATCAAAACAGAAGCGCAAGCACTTAGACTATCAATCACTGATATCAGACTATCAGAATGAGGTGACAATCAGTTTGATAAATACGTTTATTTAGCTGACGATGACATCAGCCAGTCTGGTTTGGTTATCAGACGGAAGTAGATCCGAATCCTTAAGTAAATTACACGCACAATAGTTAATGCCGAATAACTTGCATTGCCTTGGGCAAAGGCGGCTACGATACGTCGCAATTCAACGTCACACAAAATGTTAAACACAGTGCGCTGCACTAATTCATAGTGACGTCACAATCGGTGTTTTTGATGAAAAGGCTGATTGTGACGGCACGAAGAGTGTATGACGTCTTGCACCTAAAACATTGCGCGTTTGACGTCACATTATGGCGTATCACAGTGGAAACAGTACCGATTAAACTGAGACGACCAACTACTGAAAAGATACAAATCCTTTGACATTTGTACTGATCATTCGCATTATCAGATAATTGGCTGTATCGATCGTTTCGTACACACAAATACGTCGGTATCTTGGAGATTAGCATGAATCAACATACACTGACAGTTCAACAGCATCACCCGACATACCTGGCGTGAGTTTGACGGACGTCCAGTCAAAGTACTTCTGGCGGATAGTTGCCTTGTTAACAGGTTCCATGAGGATTTCGTCCATACCATGCAGGTGGAAGTCGACTGTCCACAGAAACAACTGTTAAGCCTCTGGCTGTCGGTAGCGGTTTTTGTCGCGATGATTCCTTCAGGAATCATCGCGACCAACCACAACACACAAAAAAAACCGCTGCCGACAGCCAAAGGAATTATACCACGAGCCTCTAACACTAAGCTTAACTCCCTCAGCCCGACGGTCGTATTTCCCAAATTTTGGAGGCGTCATCTAATGACTATGCACCAGTTGTAGGCGATAAGTTCAAGGGCAGTAATATTATAATGTACTGCTATTCGTTAATCGTGTAGAACTGCATTCTAACCAAGCAAACAATTATTCACACTGAATTGGTTCGGTACTTCTGCCAGTTCATTTATAAACTGATCAAATGTGGTCCTCCCGCCAGTGTCATTTTCTATCCCAAAACTATCACCACCCAACCCAAGGTCTGTAGATCTGTGACAACACCCATAAACCCACAAAGTAACTGTTTCTGCTTCAAGTGCAAACTCTTTCAAGGATGGGACCTGGCTGGTAGTCTCCCTCCATTCGTTACCGCTAACAGCGGTGGCGAATCCAAATAGACACCCAGAGTGGCCTTGGACTCTCGAATTCCAGATGCGTCAACAGAAGATACAAGATAAGATTATTAATCCCAAAGCAATCGGGAAATTACACTGTCTGCTTCATCAAATTAAGGAAAACAACGGAATTTAAGAAAATTAACAGTTTATAAATACATATAATAACAAGATTGGATGACCCATAACCCACAAAGTCCCTTCTATATGAGACCTGTCTTCCCTGTCAAAGGTTTCTACCCTTTGTCTTTGACTTGATTCTGATGTTGAAATATCTCCTTTTGAAAAAGCCTCGCAGATGTGCCAATGCGTCATAGTGAACTCTATAAGAATCTATGCCTCTTGAAGATGCACGCATATGTGAGAGAGAGCGAGAGAGAGAGCGAGAGAGAGAGCGAGCGAGCGAGCGAGCGAGCGAGCGAGCGAGAGAGAGAGAGAGAGAGAGAGAGAGACGGACAGAGAGAGAGACAATGAATCAATGAATCTTTATTTTACAACGGTAAAGATATTAACAATGCCAGAGGCAATGCCATTTTTCAAATCTGCCGTTGCTACATCTACAACACAACAATTACATTACATTAATACATGTATAGGACGAACGCCTACGGTGTGTTGGGGGAGTTGGAGCAATGGTAAGGGGGGGGGGGGGGGAAGCAACACCACAGCAGCACTATACATACACAGCAGTAGAATGGGTACATTACTAACAATGATATCTACGTATAGAAAGCATAGCTTGAAGATAGTTATGGCTGCGAAGATAAATGTTCAAAAGGACTTTTCTTCATATGGGCCCGGTTTCTTCTTAAGCGTTTTCGGTTTTCGTGGGGGTATCAGCTCCAGATCTGCTATGTTGAGTAACCAGTAACCAGATCCGGTCCATGCTCTGAATGCCCGCACTGACTGACTATCCATCTACAACAGATAAATAGAGAAAGCGTGGTTTTCGACTGCCCGCGGAGCAGCTGGCATTACGGTCTCAAGTGCGAGCACTTACGCCATCGGCCGGGGAAACACTGGGGCCCATATGTTGAAACATGATACCGTTGGAGTGGTCTTCGTGACAGAGACAGACAGAGACAGACAGACAGAGACAGACAGACAGAGACAGACAGACAGACAGAGACTGACAGAGACAGAGAGAGACTGTGTGTGCGCGCACGCTCCAAATATCTCCAAGAAACAGATCCTCATGCACTCTCCGGGCGCATGAGGATCTATGCCTCTTGGAGATGGGCGCATGCGTGTGTGTGTGTTGTGTGAGAAGGGAGAGACAGAGATTGATCGATTAATTGTACATTGTTTATCGTCCCGACAGCAACAAGGCTTTCTCAGGACGTGCCTGCACTGCTTGTGGAGGGGGAAAAAAAAAAAAAAAACCCAGAATATTGAATGTATGTCGCCAGCCGGTCCAATACGTTAAATAAACCTACGCCATGGGGCCTAAATAAAGCTAAGACCATTTAGCAACACACATCCAATATCAAGAGCTACAGATTGTACATTACTTAACGTCCCGACAGCAACAAGGCTTTCTCAGGACGTGCCTGCACTGCTTGTGGGGGGGGGGGGGGGGGGGGGAAACTAAACAGAACATTGAATGTATGTCGCCAGCCGGTCAAATACATTAAATAAACTAACACATGGGGCCTAAATAAAGCTAAGACCATTTAGCAACACACATCCAATATCAAGAGCTACAGGCAGTGCAGACAGTAGGGAGAGTTTTAAAAAGGCAAATACAGGTGAATGGACAAAGGGTAGACAGAAACACATGCCCCAGAATAGAGAGATAAACCCACCCTGTGGGGCTGACCAGGGTGACCCTGGGAACTAAAAAATACCTGACCCCACCCAAGTCCCCCAGGGCAGACCCGGGTCAAGAGCTACAGGCAGTGCAGACAGTTGGGAGAGTTTTAAAAAGACAAATACAGGCTGAATGGACCAAGGGTAGACAGAAACGCATGCCTCAGAATATAGGGGAATACGCACCCTGTGGGGCTGACCAGGGTGACCCTGGGAACTAAAATGTAGTTAACCCCACCCAAGTCCCCCAGGGCAGACCCGACAGAGAGATTGATTGTACATTGCTTAACGTCCCGACAGCAACAAGGCTTTCTCAGGACGTGCCTGCACTGCTTGTGAAAAAAAACTAAACAGAAAATTGAATGTATGTCGCCAGCCGGTCAAATACATTAAATAAACCTACAACATGGGGCATAAATAAAGCTAAGACCATTTAGCAACACACATCCAATATCAAGAGCTACAGGCAGTGCAGACAGTAGGGAGAGTTTTAAAAAGGCAAATACAGGTGAATGGACAAAGGGTAGACAGAAACACATGCCCCAGAATAGAGAGAAAAACCCACCCTGTGGGGCTGACCAGGGTGACCCTGGGAACTAAAAAATACTTAACCCCACCCAAGTCCCCCAGGGCAGATTGATTGATTGATTGTACATTGCTTAACGTCCCGACAGCAACAAGACTTTCTCAGGACGTGCCTGCACTGCTTGTGAAAAAAAACTAAACAGAAAATTGAATGTATGTCGCCAGCCGGTCAAATACATTAAATAAACCTACAACATGGGGCCTAAATAAAGCTAAGACCATTTAGCAACACACATCCAATATCAAGAGCTACAGGCAGTGCAGACAGTAGGGAGAGTTTTAAAAAGGCAAATACAGGTGAATGGACAAAGGGTAGACAGAAACACATGCCCCAGAATAGAGAGAAAAACCCACCCTGTGGGGCTGACCAGGGTGACCCTGGGAACTAAAAAATACTTAACCCCACCCAAGTCCCCCAGGGCAGACCCGGGTGGGGGTCCGACAGAGAGAGAGAGAGAGAGAGAGAGAGAGAGAGAGAGAGAGAGAGAGAGAGAGAGAGAGAGATATTGATTGATTGATTGATTGTACATTGCTTAGCGTCCCGACAGCAACAAGGCCTTCTCAGGACGTGCCTGCACTGCTTGTGAAAAAAAACCAACTAAACAGAACATTGAATGTATGTCGCCAGCCGGTCAAATACATTAAATAAACCTAACACATAGGGCCTAAATAAAGCTAAGACCATTTAGCAACACACATCCAATATCAAGAGCTACAGGCAGTGCAGACAGTAAGGAG
>BTPG01000004.1:204993117-205155617 GCA_036245525.1 Semisulcospira habei | reverse complement strand
GAAAAAAAACCTAAACAGAACATTGAATGTATGTCGCCAGCCGGTCAAATACATTAAATAAACCTAACACATAGGGCCTAAATAAAGCTAAGACCATTTAGCAACACACATCCAATATCAAGAGCTACAGGCAGTGCAGACAGTAGGGAGAGTTTTAAAAAGGCAAATACAGGTGAATGGACAAAGGGTAGACAGAAACACATGCCCCAGAATAGAGAGAAAAACCCACCCTGTGGGGCTGACCAGGGTGACCGTTGGAACTAAAAAATACCTAACCCCCCCCCCCCCAAGTCCCCCAGGGCAGACCCGGGTGGGGCAGGGGGGAGAGAGAGAGAGCGAGAGAGAGCGAGAGAGAGATTGGTTGGTTGTACATTGCTTAACGTCCCGACAGCAACAAGACTTTCTCAGGACGTGCCTGCACTGCTTGTGAAAAAACAAAACTAAACATAATATTGAATGCATGTCGCCAGCCGGTCTAATACACTAAATAAACCTAAGACCATTTAGCAACACACATCCAGTATCAAGAGCTTCAGGCAACGCAGACAGTAGGGAGAGTTTATAAAGGGAAAATACAAATGAATGGACCAAGGGTAGATAAAACACATGCCCCAGAATATAGGGGAAAACCCACCTTGTGGGGCTGACCCTAGGAACTAAAAAGTAGTTAACCCCACCCAAGTCCTCCAGGGTGGGGGGGGGGGGGGGGGGAAGAGAAGAGAAAGAGAGAGAGAGAGAGAGAGGCGATCTAGAGAATTTTTTTTTCTTTTTTAGAGTATTGTCATTGCCCGCGTGGTGACGGCGTTGATTCTTTTACGTCACCGCCACTGTTGACTTTCTCTAGAAGTTTTTTTTTTTTTTTTTTTTTTTACTATTTTAATTCTTTTCTGAAAAGGATTAATTTATACTAAAGAAGTTCGGCTGGCTAATGAACTCATCTAATGTCTTTATCCAAACTAGCTATGTCCAAAATTTCAAGTAAATATGACAAAAATTACGGACTCTAATCTGGGTCAACCGACTTCATATAAATGGTTGTTTATGTCTTAAATGAGACATTCAATTACATTATGCTCGGCGGCTCTCTTAGCCACCCCTTTAAGAAGGTATTTCGCCAAGTTTCAACCTTGTGTGTACAGAAAAATCGGAGATTCTCTTGTTTACATAGTATACATACAGAAAGCTTTTAGTGTATTCATACATAAATCCGGTTATGCCAATCTGTTTTATTTTGTGTAATAATCTAGCATGCCAAACACTATCGTAAGCGTTTTTTAACGTCAAAAAAGGTTGCTAATATACTTTTTCTTGAAATTTGTTTTTTAAAGTTATTTGTGAGTTTAACTAAATGGTCTGTCGTACATATACCTTTCCGAAAACCAACTTGATTAACTGGAATTATATCCTGTTTTTTCACAGTAATGAAATAGCCGATTTAAAATAATCTTTTCCATTATTTTGCAAGCTTGTGACGTTAGTGCAATAGGTCTGTAACTACTAATCAATGTACGTGTTTTACCCGAGTACTGAAACTACTACTGACTTCCAGATAGTAGGAAGAGATCCATTAAACCAACATTTTTGGTAACATTTATGTAGTAATCATTTCTACGGTTCAGGTAAATGATTAAGTAGTTTGTAAGAAATTCCATCTATACCCACTGCACTAGAGTTATTTGCAAACGACTGTATAACATCTAGGAATTCATTATATTAAATTGGAGCATTTATGTACTGAGAATGATTAGAAACTGTATCTTCATATTCTGCTTTTACTTCTTGTTTTCCGAGATTCATGTTTGGTAAACAACGACTTTATGTGAGACTGCTTTCTGCAAACATATTAACAAAGGCCTCCACTTTGTCTACTGCACTAGGACATGTGTTGCCTTCTACTGCTATCGGATACACTTGTAATTTGTATCCATTTTTAATTCTGATATTTTTTTCCAAACCGTATATGTATCTTTTGATTCAGACACTTCATTTTTACAGAACTCAGCCCAGCCATTCTTATTGGCTCTTGCCACTATTCTGTTACAGTGTATTTTTGTTTTCTTCATTTCATTTAGGTTCTCTTCAGATTTATTTCTTATCCATTTTTTTAAAGTGTTCCTTCTTATTATTTACTGCTTGTTCACATTCTTTATTCCACCAAATATTACCTGAATATTTTCTTTTTGATTTTCCTTTGCATTTTGGACTTCTCCGCAGCAGAAAGCACAGCTTTGGCAATATTTCTGTAATATGTATCTATAATATAATAATACAGCTTTTTGTCTGAAAGATTTGTCTGCACCAAAGTTGGTAGAAGTTATTCAACCTTTAAGGAAATAGGTATGTTATCCTGTGAGAGCGTGCGTGTGTTGATCGTAGGTAAAGATCCGTTGTTTATTTGAGCTATCACGGTTACGATTCACGTGCTTGTTTTAGTAAGATTTTCTTTTGTTCGTGAGTAGAGCCGATTTCGTTTTGTTAAGTTTAGTCCGGAACGCTCTAGAAAGGTCGCACTGTCTAGTGACATCGTAAGTGTCACGTCGGGTAGTTGGCATCGCAGCATTTTCGCTACTTTTTGTTTTCCTGTGCGCGTGAATTGAGCAGCTTTTATTTTGATTTGGGAATGTTCTCGTACCTTTTTGAGCTATCAAGGAACGTGGTGATAGGGATACCATACTTTTATGTGTCTTAAATATACGCTAGAATTTAGAGCTAAAGTAAGCAGCCGAGTTTTTGTAGCCTGTTATAGTTTTTTCTGAAAAGTTTATGTTAATGAGCTTCGGCTGCGTGTTTCGTTCTGCATGGTTGCGTTGTATGATTTCCGTAGACGATTCTAGAATTTCGTAGTATACATAAGGAGGGCGCTGGGAAAGCCCGTTCGTACATTGTCTTGCTTTGTCAGTTGTAGAGACGCTGTGTATGAGAAACTTTGTGTCGCAGTGTGGACATTGCAAAAGATTGATTGATTGTACATTGCTTAACGTCCCGACAGCAACAAGGCTTTCTCAGGACGTGCCTGCACTGCTTGTGAAAAAAAAAAATAAACAGAACATTGAATGTATGTTGCCAGCCGGTCAAATACATTAAATAAACCTAACACATGGGGCCTAAATAAAGCTAAGACCATTTAGCAACACACATCCAATATCAAGAGCTACAGGCAGTGCAGACAGTAGGGAGAGTTTTAAAAAGGCAAATACAGGTGAATGGACAAAGGGTAGACAGAAACACATGCCCCAGAATAGAGAGAAAAACCCACCCTGTGGGGCTGACCAGGGTGACCCTGGGAACTAAAAAATACCTAACCCCACCCAAGTCCCCCAGGGCAGACCCGGGTGGGGGGACATTGCAAAAGAGATTTTGTATCAGTAGTTTGTGCATTTGAAAGTGCATTACTGTGTGGATATCGCATCGCTGACTTAAATATTGTTGGAACTGTTACTCCAGTTTTGTCTACATCCTTAAGCAACGTGTGACGGATTGCAGCTGAACGAGGTTTATTTTTAAAGAACTCTAAGTGTGTGTGTCTGGTGTGTTTATCATACTTCGACTAAAATTCCACCACGTAACATTCACCCTTTTTATTCACTGTGTTAATTTACGACCTCCCAAAATCTCTGCACAATATGCAGATGATATTGATATATGGATAAACACTAATCTTAAAAAAAAACGTAACCCAAGAAGAATCGTAGATTTCGTTGGGAAAAAATGTATCAGATTGAATTGGACAAATTATCAAACTATATGAAAGAAAATGACCTAGAACTATCTGGGGGAAAAGCATGTTTAATGCTTTTTCAATAATGGGGAAAGTGCTAAAACATTACTCCTAAATTATCCCTAAACGGGACGCCTTTAACCTATCAACAGAGTGTAAAGTTTTTAGGCGTACATTTTACATCAAAAATATCTTGGAGAATTCATATAGAAGACATATTAAATAACGCAAGGAAAAGACTTAACTTGTTAAAAATTATAAACTCACAACCATAGAGTCAGGACATTAAAACATGTTTACACCTTGGCACATCTTTAGTTCGATTAACACTTATATTTGGTCAGGAAGTCCACTTTACTGCCCCAGCTACACTTCTAAAGAAACTGCAAAGTACTGATAGTCAAAGCAGTTAAATTAGCCTTGCAGTGCCAGTTTATACTAATACTGTAAGAGCAGACAAAGACACCGGTATTCTGTCTATCTGACTAACGTAAATTAGCAACTGCAAAATACATTGACCGATGCCTGTCGTCAAAAATTCGATTCTAAATCTGTCCTATATAATCTAAAAAGCTGGGATTGTAAAACAAGAAAAGACTTAGTATATGAAATAAAACATATTATAAGCTGTATTATGTCCAGAGGAATAGGGATATATTTTCTTTGGATACCCTCACACTGCGTAATTTATTGGAATGAAATTTGCACTTCGACACCGTCGTCTTCATGAACAAGCGACAGTACCAGATGTGATACCCCTGGGCCGCGTGTGGCACCACAGCTGCGACTCGCAGTTCAGTGTCAGAGTTCATGGCTGCGTGTATTTCCATGGCTAAAGCACGACGGCACACGGATGGCATGCGCAATGTGCATGGAGGCGAACTCAAAAAGCAAGTCCAGAAATTTGAACAGAAATAGTTCGTCAGTTTTTTTGTTTGTTTGTTTTTATCGTGGTCGATCCGGCCATCTTCTTGTACACAGCCTTTAGGCAAAAGCTCTAAAATTGGAGAAATACGTCTTTCGGGTTAAATGGGTTGAAACCAACTTTTAAGTACATTAGTTCACATTGTTGCATTTGGCTACTAACATTTTCAGTTTGGCTAGTAAAACTTTGAAGTCACTAGCCAAAGGCTGGTGGGCAACATTTTAGACTTTCAGGGCTGTTGCAATTCAAATAGTTAATATCATAACTCATAGTCCGGTGGGTAAACTATTTTAGTAAGTAATTTTTTTGTCTAATATCACCAATGTGTGAAAAGAAGTATACATATGTACACACACACACATGCATATGGCGCTTCGCGCCAAATGTGCGTTCAGCAGCGAGGTTAGAGTAACTAGACATGACCTAATTTTTATCCTTGTTACTTCAATAAATTTATTGTGAGGTTTAAATAAAAGGGACTTGATAAAAGAGTAAGACACACACACACACACCCGCGCACGTCAACTCACGTGTCTCTAGTACTAAAAGGGTCATTGTATAGGTTGACAGCCTGATGAATGGACAAAGAGAAATCCGCCAATTTCCCACTGCAATTTGTCAGGTATGGACTACGCTACCAAGCTTTCAATATGTTGCAAGGGTGGATCCCCAGAAAGAACTGGTCTTCGGGCCGACGTCGGCGCCGTGGATTGTTGATTGATTGTACATTGCTTAACGTCCCGACAGCAACAAGGCTTTCTCAGGACGTGCCTGCACTGCTTGTGAAAAAAAAAAAACCAACTAAACAGAACATTGAATGTATGTCGCCAGCCGGTCAAACACATTAAATAAACCTAACACATGGGGCCTAAATAAAGCTAAGACCATTTAGCAACACACATCCAATATCAAGAGCTACAGGCAGTGCAGACAGTAGGGAGAGTTTAAAAAAGGCAAATACAGGTGAATGGACCTCGGGTAGACAGAAACACATGCCCCAGAATAGAGAGAAAACCCCACCCTGTGGGGCTGACCAGGGTGACCCTGGGAACTAAAAAATACCTAACCCCACCCAAGTCCCCCAGGGCAGACCCGGGTGGGGGGTCACGCGACCTATCCTTTTAACGAAAACCGTACCGTGTGACCTCGTTACAAAAACGCTTGTAGCGACTAATGGCGGACGTCTTGTAGCCCTCTTTGTGTCGCGTCTTGGGTGCCAGTTTTGTTTTATAAAAGATCACCAAAACGTTCTAAAGTACAAAGTTATTTAGTGCTGTTCGAAACAACAGGCACACAACTGGAGACGGCAACGTCATGAATGATTTTAGATTACATCATAAGTCTATTATGTATAAATGTATATTCCTTTGACGTCTGTCATGTCTGGTGTAGTACAGGTCAGAAAATTTATTTTGCGAAAATAGTGGAGGAATGAAAACAAATACGTTATTGGTAGCAGGGGCTTATGGCACGGACCCTTGTAGGCCTTAGGAAGGTCAAAGGAACCATTGTACCTCTCAGGCCTTCGGGGTACAATGTTTCCTTTGACCTCCCTCAGACCTACAAGGGGCCGTTTAGCAAACCCTTGATACTAATAAGTATATGCATAATGAAACCTACTGTCTGGCTGGCTGCTGGTCACACCAAGCATGATGGTCTTTCTGTTACACTTGCTCGAGTACCTGACAAAAAAACAAAACCCAAAAAAGTTTTGAAATGCCATACTGACAAAAGAAAACAAAGGGTACATATGCTGAAATAAAAGTTGAAAACAATTTACGCACAAAATATCAGGTTACACATTGTTTTCAAACAGTTAAAACGTTAAACGTTTAGGGTTTAATGTCTTTCGTCCACCACGAAGGTGCTATCAAAGACGGTGCACAGAATAACGCCTGAACAGATTTTGACCCCCAGCTGGATTCGAACTCGCGACCATTCGGACGAGAGTCAAACGCTCTACCACCGAGCCACCCAGCTTTCAAAAAATGATCAGTCATAATCGTTTACACCCAATAGTTTCAACTTTCTTCAACAATGTGTGTAGTGCATGCGTGTCATCCCAATGCGCACTGTGTTGTGTGTGCGTACCTAATGGCAGTGACGACACTCAGTATGTCCTGAGAGGGTGGGGACGGTAAGTGGACCCAGATGAGCTGGAACATCCGGTCATTACACAGCGTCATGGCCTCATTAGGGCAGCACGTGATAAGCTCGTGCTCGGACACTACCTGCGCGTGACATGCACAAGCCAATCATTAAATCGAAGACGAATCACCGGTAACTGAGCAGTGGCATTATGAAATACACTATGAAATTTTGTACAGTAAAAGAAAAATGACAGTGCACTACGTACACCATCTTTCGGATAATAACAACATGATGACTAGAAGGTAAGCCGCCGTGAGATGGTCAAATAGCTAACTCTAGAAGGTTAGTATCGCATTGCCCGACTTGTTTGTCTAATTTGACAAAGGATTAACACGTTTAGTGCCAGCAGTCGCACGGCAGACTGTATTTCTGCAATCTTCGGTAATTCAAGACAAAAAACAAACAAGCCTATTTTTGTCCCTGGAACATGGATTCAAAGCGGTATTAGAAAAAGGCATAGATCCTCATGAGCCGCCGCAACTGCGGGGGTTCATGAGGATCTATACCTCTTGCAGATGGGTGGTGTTCACAGGTTATCGGCACTGAACGGGTTAATGCAAAGAAATAACAAAGAAACGCAGGGGTTAAAGTACCAAAAAAAATACCTTGCTGTTAGCAACTCTTTTTTGTTGTTGTAACAACGGGTGCATGTGTGTGTGGGGGGGGGGGGAGGGGGGTTGGGGGGGGGGGAGAGGTAGGTGGCAAAACGTCAACAAAACTTAAGCCTAGCGCACACACTATGATACTATAAGGTTCTCAATTTAACGTGCATGGGAATTATTCGTATCAACAGTAAACTCTATTTTACCTGTTCTATCCGTTGCTGAAGCAAACCGCCTCTCGCTTCCATGGTAACAAGGAGTGAGCGCGTGTCCTTGGCCATTGCCGTCGACATCATGAGAGAGTGGTGGTGTTGGTAGTGGGGCTGTCGCTGCTGTTGATGTCCTCCGTTGTTTGCAGTCTGTAAACGAAAACGACGACAATCATCATCACCATCACCACCATTATTATTATTATTATTAGTAGTAGTAGTAGTAGTAGTAGTACTAGTAGTAAAATAAACCTTTTTTTCTTGCGAGATGCGCAGATCTTCATGGGCCAACGCATACTGTGGGGACTCATAATTATCTATGCCTCTTTCGGCCACATTTACATCAGGATTTCGCGGACAGAGATGTTTCAGTCTACTAAAAACAGGAACAAGAAACAATGTTCTACACAGAATAACTTCCCCAGGGTTTACAAAATAAGTATTTTAAGACGCTGTATGTCTTGTAATTAAAACTGAGACTCCAATATACACAATTAATAGTCTGCCATACTTTTAGTGAAAACGAAAAAGGCTGAATGATCGGTGCGGTCAAAACACTTCAAATATCTTTGACAGTCGAATTGCTTTTTAGAACGAAAGAACTCGCAACGAAACAAACAGCTGAACCCGTTTTGCCACCGAAACAAAAGTGTGTGCTCTTTCAAGAGGAATCTTCGTTGTCTATCGCCAAGGTAAATGATGATCTTTAACCCTTCAATGCCTAGAAAATGTGAACGCAATCCAACTGCAAAAGACATTTATGAGCCCCCGCGACTGCGGGGGCTCATGAGGATCTATGTCTTTTGCGGAGACAAATTTATATTCATGTTCCTTGGATGGTTGTGGCTTTTTGTCGTATAAAATTTCAGAGATTTCAGAAACAAAATACGCGTCCAGTGGCAGGGAAAGGGTTCTGCTGTATTTGCAATTAAATGAAGAGTGCTAGAGATCGAGGCATACGAGGGCGTGCGCTTAAGTGTATACCTTATTGTTTGTCAACATAAAAGAAGAAAAAAAATTATACATGACAGAAAGTGGCGAAAAAATCATGCAGCAACTAATTTCGACGATAATTGGATTTCGCGGCCATGATAATTTCTCTTTTTAGAGAAAACACAATCGTATTGCTTTTTCAGTAACAGAACACAGAAAGGCAATGCATGGTCGTCACCATTAGCGCGCGCACGCACGCACGCCCACGCACACACACACGGTTAGTGAACAAACACTTATGCACAGGACAGCGCGCTCGGAATCGGCTAAGTGAAATTTTCACAGTTTGTATGCAGACTGTTTCCCGCGCTCGATTTGTGAACTGGTCTGTTAGTTTGGACCTAACGGTTTTGAGTCGCAAGGTCCAAATTCACAGACCGGCACACATTTAAGCAAGGAGGTAAAATTTGTTTGTTTTTTACCTCCAAAGACTCAAATCTGGCCACGCACACCTTTCAAGCAGACATTCAAACTATTTGCTTTGTCCATCACTAAATTGTGCAACCTTTCGAAGTTTTGTAACGAGCAATAAATGCCCCATGATGCACGTAAAAGGAACGCGTGGATATGACGTCATTGTTTCATCAGACTGCGATGTCCCATGGCCAGTGCCCTTATTACAGCCCGTTTGCAATGTGTCGCAAATCAATTGGAAAAAAATCCCTACGTGTGCAAAGGTTTTGGTGTAGGGTTGTACGTTTGAGTGACATATAATTTTGTCTTCTTTCAGTCTCTTTACACTTTTTCTCATTGGCCTGGCTCTACTGGACTTTTGTTCCCTGATCGCCCGTTCTCAAGGCAACGGGAGTCCACTTGTCACATACTACCAAGTTAACATGTGATAAGCAGACTCAGTTATTACATGTTACCATGGCAACGTTACTCGCTGAACAAATTACATCTTTGGCCATCACATTTCTCCGTACAAACATACCCTAATCTTTGATTCACTCAAACTAAACAAAACGATACCAATAAATAAACAGTTTAAGAGGGGAGGGGGGGGGGGGGTCCTCACGGTACACAAAAAGAAAACTATATGTAGGTGCTCTGTGATACCGTTGGTACCAGTTTCATACAAAACATATCTAAATAATTGGATAAGTTAGATAATATCAACGACAGGAAAATTCAACTGAAGCGAAGGTCCTATGCTGGTTAGTTCGGGGTTTAACGTCCAACTGCCGCACCGAAGTGATAATGGACGGCCCTGACGGGCGGGTTTATGGGTGACACGGAAATCTATTTCATATGGAGTACGACCTGAACACTGATGAACTCAGGCGCACTGCAACTGTGGCACTTTGATATACTAGGACCTTTCAACGGACATGCTATGGAACAAGCCCGTCCTTTTTCCCTGGATTCAGGCCCTATGCTGTACGTACTGACCGTATTCAAAACGGCGAAGAAACAAAAAGCTGGATATTGAAATAAAAACTGAAAAGGGGGTTATGCAACAAAATAACTACATGCACGCGTTTGTGTATTCGGCCTATATTACAAATTCCGCACAAAAGAATGACTGAAAATGTGTTAAATTAAATTGCTTAGAGAGAAATTCCAGACACAAAAGCCAAAATGCAGTTTGCGCGAGGTTGTTGACTTAAAAGTCTGAAGTATTGAGATTTGCGTCCCCTGAATCTCCACGTCACACCTACAGCCGTGGGGTTCTTCGAGGGTATGCTTCACGCTTATACTTTTTACAGTTGAGGACAAAATCGCATTACGAGTACGGCTTTGCCAGTGGTTCTTGTCGCCTCTCGGGTACGACCAGGGGGGCAAGCCCTCGACTCTTACTCCGACATTGACCCCCCCCCCCCCCCCCCCCGCCCCCCGACCGGGCCCTCGAGGAGACAAGAACCACTGGGAAAGCCCAACTCGTAATACAATTAATAATGGTACGGGTGGATAATCGTAGTGTTGCTTTTTTGCAACGTAAAAGTGTGATGATACCAATACAAATGCTTGCATCAGGAGTCATCGCTTATACTTTGACCTGATCCCGATTTAGAAATAACTCCTACTCAGTATAGTAGTTATTTCTAAATCAGAATCAGGTCAAAGAAATCTGTAGACCCTACAGCTCGATTCCAGCAAGAGACACACATTATCTTATATTCTCATAGTAGGCTGCTGACCTCAATCCAATGCGGTACACGCCACTGTGTATGTGTTGGGGACCTACTACTATCTGAGCACACACCACTACGAGAACGTATAGTGTACTCAGGAACTCGTGATTCCTATGCACCGTTTTGCGTATACTATGCGTCCAGCAGAGCAAAGGACTGAAACACGAGTTTTTGTTTACACCAACCACTTGAGCAAAGAAAACACGAGTTTCTGTTTACACCAACCACTATGTACCACGAATTCACCTGGTCATAAACATGAATACATGGGATATGGGGGTCCTATCTACACACACGTAAAGTTTGCCGACATCAGAAGAACTCACGTCATTCCGCCATCTCTTTTTCACTTTCAAGCTCAGATACTGTCGACAGGCGTCTTTTTTTTTTTACCACCAACAATCGTTTAAAACAATGTGATGACTGAAAACGGTTTAACAGCTCTGTGTGAAAAAAAAAAAATTCTTGCTATTTGTTTTATTATGGGCGCTCTCTGCTCGACTTGTTTCTGTGGGGACACGTTTTGTGAAAAAAAGGGGTTTCTGACCGTCAAGCACTGATGTACATCAAATGCGAGCCGACTAATTTTTTTTTTTTATCCTTTGGCTCTCGGTAGCAGTTTTTGTTGCGATGATTCCTGCAGGATTCATCGCGACAAAAACCGCTAACAGCCAAAAGATTAAATGTTTTTGTCAGACTACATTACCTGATCGACAACAAGCCGAAAAGTGTTGCGTCTCATGTCTATGGAACCTACTATACAAATGAAGTATTCACCAGTTATGTGACTGGTGATTTATGCGGGAAGAATCAACAGTTTTAGGAGTCCAAAAGCTTACGGAATTGCACAACTTCAGTCGCCGGTGCTATGAAACGTGAGTACAATTACACTTCTATCCCGATTACATATTTTTCATATACGACTGTGTACGATTTCAAGTTCTTGTATGATCGGGTCAGATGCGATGAAACTTACCTTTATGAATCATCGCGACGAAAACCGCTACCGACACGAAAAGGGTTAACCGTCTGTTTCAACCTCTTCACTGCCAGTGGAAGCAGGTTGCGTTTTGGACAACATTGTAAATTCGGCATCAGAGATCCCTAGCCGTCACAGGAACATGGACACGAAGCTGTTTCAGCAAGAGGCATAGATCCTCGCGCGTCCCCTCTTTTGCAGGGGCTCGCGAGGTTCTAGACCCCTTGCAGTCTGGAGGTGTTCAGTTTTTCTCGACAGTGGTGACAACTCAAATTTCCCAAATTTGGGAGGCGTCATCCAACGGCTATGCATCAGTTGCAGGAGATGGATTGACCATGATAATTCAAGGGCAGTGCCAGATTAGCTTGGCGCCGATAGGCGCCAAGATAATCTGGCACTACCTTTGAATTAACATGGTCGACCCATCTCCTGCTGTAGTGCGCCAGGGCTGAATGGGTTCAAGACTATTTAAAAATATTCATTTAAAATACCACAATGGTTGTAGGTCAGCCATTATTTTTCCAAGGCCACATTATAGCTTAGCATCACGAACTATTATGGTTGATATAGTCATTAATGACACCAACCAGATTCATGAACTCAGCCTTATTAATGAACGAGTCACTGGAATGGCTTGGATTTTGTGTCTGGATTTTCTGGGTGGCGGGAGTGGCTGGGAAGGGTTGGGGGGGGGGGGGGGATGGTGCATGTCCCTAACTCGTATACGAGTCTGAGACAAAAGGTCGTTTGTGCCAAAAGTAACAACAGAAATGTCCAAAGTAACAACTAACTTAAAAATGGGCTTATTTTAGGCAATGGTTAGTTTTGAAGTATCTCCCATGTGGGCATTTGAAATTAAAGACGTGTGAATGCAGAAATAGATGATTTCCAGCAGATAATAATAAAATATACTTAAATCTAACCCTTTCTAAAAATGTTGGTCGTTATGGTAGAGATACGGTGATAAATATGATCATAGTCAGTTTTTCTTTTTTAATTATTCTTTCACAAAAAATTAATGTTATAACCTGTTCTCTGAGATACAAATATGGAACATATTTTATTCCTTTTGAAATTAAGTTTTCTTTCACTATCGCTCTTGGTTGTTACTGTAGACATACTCAGTCAATTTATATCACAACAAAAAAAATTTCGTTGATTACCACTTGTCATTAGCCTTAGATAACAGAAATACAAATATATTTCCGTCACTCAGTTTTTACTGTTTTATAAAATGTATGTTTTATAAAATGTTTGTCACACTGGACATACGGTTGGGACACACACATGAAAATCATCTTAGATTAGTCCTTTTTGGTGAAAATGAAACCATGCGAGAAATGTAAGCATTCCAACAACAATGTCTTTATAGGGGAATCACAAAAAAAGCACCAAATTTCCTGTTGTACTTGTGTGGGTTTCTTGACTAAAAATAGGTTGGTTGTTACGCGCACGACGTTTTGTCACAGGCTCATGCCATCCAAACCCTACCGGCTCACACAACTGCGGGGGCTCATGAGGATCTATACCTCTTGCAGTTGGGTGGTGTTCAAATATCTCGGCACTGAACGGGTTAATTTCTGTTCATTTCAGTAAACAAAACATCAGTTTCAATACTGAACACTGATACATCAATGGAAAGTATTTCTTGACACGCGGCTATTGTCTAAAACTTTTTTATTATTATTATTATTTATTTTTTTTTTTTTTTAGTATTCTGGTCCGTATTTAGACTTACTCTGTGACGCTTACCTGCCAGTTATCTTGAGGACTGAACGGCTGTGCAGACGAATTGTCATGCGTGTAGCAACTGTCGTCGAAAAACATCCCGTTAGCACACAGAGACCCGTTGGAATTTTCTGTAAACTCTGCCCCAGTCTCGGCCAAAATCTCAGCGATAATGGCGTCTTTTGGGCTCTCTTCCAAACACGTGGAAGACTGAACGGTCCCTCCTTCTATTATCACTGAGGTTGACGAAGATGCTGCGACTGTGGTAATAGTCGCTGCTGTATTTGTTGTGGTAACTGATGTTTTTTCGATGTTGGTGCGACTCATTGCGTCTTCGTCCAAACGACGTTTCTTTTCTGGCGAGCAGAAGTCGGGCTCAGAAGCCATTTTTACATTAGAAACTGTGACTAACCGTTTTGTTGTCGAAAATATCGGCACCCAAATTGTTACTGTTTATTTACGCAAGCAGCGGTCTCAACACTTTACGTCAGAATCGTAGTGTTCCTGTTCCGTGCAGAATATGCTACCATGAAAAAATTACTATCTGCGTTTGCAGTCAAAGTGTAAATTTCACTCGAAGACAAAGGACTTTTATCGCCTTGTTGACTTGTCTGTTTTGTTCCATCCAGTCAAAAAAGCCGTTACAATCCCAACCCTCCACCCTTACCCCTCTCCGTCCCGTGCGGGTCACATGGTGCAGACCGCTTTCAAAGTGCTGGTAGGGTCAAGTTCGCTATTCTGCCGGACTTTATTTGCATAACGTGCACGTAATACAATGTTTCTCATCGATAACCAACCAACACTGCAGTGTATTGTATTTTAAATGTTCACTGTTGTTGCGTACAAGACATATAACCGCTAACGTCACAGACAAAGCTGCATGAAAAAATGATTGGACACAAAAAATGTTTTTTAAAAAAAATGTTTTCATGTCAACTTTGTCTGTGACGTTAGCTTATATCCGTAAACATCAGAGACAAATTTGAATAAAAACAGATTTTGGCAAATTTAAAAGAAATCTGCCCTAGAAAGACAAAATATAGTCCTTCCATTTTGTGAAACGCAAGATTTTCATTGCAGTACAATAAACATGTCACTCTTCACACAATGGAATTCCTGTTACATGCCTTCCTAGGGCATACATGATATACATGTAGTTAGTTTTTAGAGTTGAGGAAGAGCAGACTACTAATTACGGCATCCTACAGTTGAAATGATATACAAATAAGTATTTGAGGCTGCAATGTTCTTTGTGTGTATGTAGGCCACGGAGACAGAGTGTATGGAGGAAACGGCAGACAAACATGAAGTAAAAATGCTAAACTTCAAAAGCATAATGCATATGTGTTTTATGTGCGGGGGGGGGGGGGGGGGGGGGGGAGAGGTACTATCACGGATACGCGTCAATTATTTAGCGATTCACGAATTTTAAATAAATAAATAAATAAATAAAATTTTAAAAAAAGCAGTAAAGCAGTGATGCTCTAAAATGGTAAGGAACAAAACGTCTTCGGATCCACGACGGCCGTAGTGGGCCCGCGCACAGCCGTGCGCGGGCCCACTGCGGCCGTCGTGGGCCCGATGACCTTTCCTAGCTGAGTCTTTTACTGAACAAAAACGCTGACAACGGAGAAAGGGGAGGGGGGAGACTTTTGGACTGGATTTTCATGATGAACGGACGCAACCTTCATAATTCTTTTAGCGACGATTATCCATTGGGCTAAGCCAAGGTCAGCCAGTGCGCACTCGTTGCATGTATGTATCTTTTTGCTGAGGCTTTGGCGAGGTGTTAGAACTATTGGACAAATGTGATTGGCTATGCTAACATCACTTTACATAATATATTTGTAAGAGACCGACATAGAACCCCGTGATTCTCGAACTTTACCTCAATAAATTCGTGAACGCGTGTTCACCATGGCATGCACGGATCTTCAGCTGATTTCACACATCTACAAGAGGCGTAGATCTTCATAAGCGGCCACCGCAACTTGCTGGACTTATGAAGATGTATGCCTCTTGATGGGCTCATTTGCGTCTGTATTTATTATCCAACACTGTCCATTTGCAAGACGCACAGAGCCTTCATCAGGCCCGCGCCACGGTTCCATCGGAATTTCGAGTTCGCTTCCGGTGTTCATCTTTCCGTCTGGTGGCAACGTAGCTTCGTCAATGGGGCTCCAATATCATTTAAAACTTTTTCGCATACCACATGCACCTTCAGTGCACGCAGGTCATTGGAATAATTTTCGCTAACTGCTTGGTGTAGTTCCTCAAATTTTGGATGACACGAGTATTTGTGTACGTGGTGGTGGTGGTGGGGGAGGGGGGGGGGTGTCCGAGGTCTACCAACCCAGCGTCCTGGACTTACACTGCGTCACAATATGTACATCCTCTTTTCGGTGCCACAAGCCTTCGGCAACAATTTCAGAGGCAATATCATAGTTTTAACCCAAAACACTGCCACTCGCGTGCACTTTTTCATCCATCATAAAACTGTGCACGTGCACCAAATAACCTTTGACCCAGTTATTTTTCGCCAGACGTCAGTTGACTTCACGTTTGATTGAACACCATTGACTTGCAGCACATGGGGAGGGAATCGAAGTTGGTGTCCAGGGTTTCGTGCCCCCACTCACAGAGTCGTCAGGATACTAAATATCCTATGCAGGGCCGGACCTGGGAAAAGTCGATGGGGGGGTTACAGATTCAGTATAAAGCGAAGGCGCGAAGCGCCGAGCCTTCTAGGGGGGTCCGGGGGCATGCCCCCCCGGAATTTTTTTTTTTCAAGGATGCAAAATGGTGCAATCTGAGCCTTGAAAAAGCCATTTGTGATGGTCTGGGGACTTTGAGCTTTTTGAACAATCGAACTGACAAACTTTGGGGTACAAAAATTATCACCTGCCCCTCCCTTAAAAAAACACCCACCCACCCACACACACACACACACACACACACACACATTTATTTATCAACAGAGATGTTTTGTATACTATTATTATTCACTACTTTTCGTTGATCGTTAACGGTATAAAGCTTTACCTTGTAGTTTATGAACATCAGGGCCCTGCTTTCACTTTCAGTCTTGCTGCACTAGGTTCCTCGGCATTAGTACCATTTGTGAATTGTATCTTCTGGCAAAACAGTTCACTGCCTCTTTGAAGTCAATATCAACATCCCTGTGCACTTTCAGTAAAGCAAGTGCATTGAGTCTCTGTTGCCCCATTGTAGAGCGCAGGTAGTTTTTCAGGTTGCGCAACTGACTGTTTGAACGCTCACACTCGGCAGTAGTGACAGGCAGGATGCAAAGGTTCTTTAGCATGATGAACAGGTTGGGATAAAAATCCCTGTCACAGTGTTTCAGTGCTTCTGATGCCGTGGATGGGATGATAGCTGTCGCATTCTCAGCAGCACTTCGCCATTTGCAAACCCACCGTTGGTATTCTGCATCAAGGGTAGCGTTGTCTGCTAGGTCAGACTCCCACAACATTGCCAGTGTCTTCACCCCTTCTGGAACCTGCATGAAACCATCCTGGTTGTCTATTAAAGTGCTTGGCACCAGACAGAGACCATCAACTGCTAGGTCAGCATTTTTGAACCTCGAGTTCAATTCGGTTGACAGGTGTTCCAAGAAAGGAATGTCAATGCTAATCTTGAAATATTCTTCTGGAGTGGCCGCAGGTTGGTTGTCACGGAGTGTCTGGCGGGATGCTTGACAAGGAACAACAACATCAGTTGTCAAAGCATTTGCCATTTTGCTGACTTCACCAAACCAGGCAACGAACGCTGTGTCGACATCTCTTCTAATAGAAGACATGCAGTTACTGACCTCTTTGATTTCCCTGTAGGCATCGACAACATCTTTTGTTCTTTTCTGGAGCTTCACTGTCAAGGGTTTTAAGTAACGCAAACAATTGCGGACGACAACGAATGCAACGAGGAAAACACTGCTGCTCAAGGTGTGGAGAAAGCCAGTTGCCTTGGTCAATGTCTCACTGTCCCAAATGTCACTGTCTTCACACATTTGTCCCAAACAGTCGTGAACAACCAGGAAGAGAGATGTGTAAACCTCCAGTGCTTCATGTTTTTCTACCCATCTTGTTCTGCACAGATCAACAAGCTTTGTCTTTGTCGTGTCAGGCTGAGATGCTTCGATGGTATCTTCAAGTTTTCTTTGTCTCTTTGGAGAGTTTGAGAAAAACAGTGACAGTTCCCTCAGTGCTCCCATCATGTTTTTCACTGCAGGCAAGCCGCATGCTTTTACAATGCAGACTCAAGCTATGGGAAGCACAGTGAAAGTACAGTGCTTTGTTGTTCCTTGCTTGAAAACGTGCCTGCACTCCTTTAAACTTTCCTGCCATGTTTGCGGCCCCGTCATAACCTTGTCCTCTAACATTGTTGAAATCAAGCCCCCACAAGGCCAGACACTCAACAATCTTGTTGTAAAGTGTTTCACCTGTGGTATCTCTGCACTGGACAAAGGCCAGGAACTCTTCACGAACTTTCAGACTTCCATCGACAAATCTCAATATAATTGAAAGTTGTTCCCAATTTGAGCTGTCTGTGACTTCGTCAGCAAGCACGGTAAACTGTTTTGCTGCAATAATTTCTGCAAGAATCTTGTTGCGGATCTGATCACCAAGAACCTCTATCAGTCTGTTTTGTGTACTTTTTGAAATGTATATGGCCTTCTTATCGCATGTATCTAGAAGTTTCCGGAGAGTTTCATCTCCTGCATTGATGCACAGATTCAAAAGGGCATTGAAATTGCTTCTGTTCTCACTCTGAAGAATGCCATCATCACAGTTGCCCCTCAGAGCTAACTCCTGTCTTCCACACACTTCAACAATCCTGAAGAGGCTTGTCAGAACTTGTCGATTTGCAACGATGTTTTCTGCATTTTTCTGATTGATTTCACTGGCGATGCTCTGCTCTGGTTTATCCATGATTGTCAAAAACTGCTCTCCATTTGCCATTGCATCTTTGTGGTGTTGCTTTTTGATCTGACCACAGGCTTTATTCCAGTTCTTGCATGGCGTCTTCACAAACTTGCCCAGGTTTTCAGTAGACTTTGCAAATAATAGGCAATACTTGCAGTAAGCCCCATCCTCGAAAGGAGAATACACAAGCCAGGAGTACTTTTGCAACCACTCATGCTGAAATTTTCGGTTCTTGTTGTTTATCACTGTTGTTGGAAACTGAAAACCAGGTGATGGTCTCCAGTGTTGCCTTAGAAGATGCTCCTTGTCACTGTTTGACAGTGAAACGACTCGCGTGTGTTTCATGAAATTGACTTCACCAAAATCGATATTTTTGTTGCTGGTGATCTGAGAGGAGAAATCTGAAGAGGAGTCAGAAAGCAGGCTCACATCAGGCTGGTTGGTCATTGGCATGGCAGAGGATTCAGAAAGCAGGCCCCCGGCAGGCTGATCAATGCTTGAGGAGGAGTCTGAAATACAAATAAAAGTTGGGTCTATGAGAAGTCTGAAATACTAAAATGATTGTGTGTGTAACTGTGAGAGAGAGAGAGAGAGAGAGAGAGAGAGAGAGAGAGAGAGAGAGAGAGAGAGAGAGAGAGAGAGAGAGAGAGAGATCATAGAGAGAGAGAGAGAGAGAGAGAGAGAGAGATCATAGAGAGAGAGAGAGAGAGAGAGAGAGAGAGAGAGAGAGAGAGAGACCTGCAACAAGATAATTACATTTAAAGCATATATATGTCTTCGTTTACACACTTCAGTCAAGCTTAGATATATATTTATGATCTGAAATAACAGCTTTTCTTTTTAGACCCCTCCCCCCAAATGATGGACAAAATCTTTGCTACCTTATGACTCGTAGAGTCTTCTTCAGGCTAATGATAGCCAATGGAATCCACCAGTCATTTTGTTTAATATTAATTATTAAATTGAAACACTCAATCACGTATCAATTTCAGGTTGTATTTAATTTTTTTTTTTTTTTTGGAGAGGGGGGGGGGGCGGGGGGGGGGGGGGCAGTAAATTACTCACCAACACTGCTTTTACTTGTTCACATGTTACTGTTTCGAACTCCACTGCCAGTGGTCTCACTTTGGGTTGATTTTTGTCTCTTTCGAGGAACTGCATCATCTGCCGTTTAGAAAAACAACTTTTATTATTATTATTATTATTATTATTAAAAGTTTTCTTATATAGCGCTTACCTGTAAACAGCTCTAAGCGCTTTACAATTTACTCAACAACAACAAACAAAAAGAAAAAAAAAGAAAAAACAAAGACATAACATAAAAATTAAAACATGAAATTTTATCCTAAAAGCAACAACAAAAATGTAAAATAAAATAGAACCGTCTTTTCAACATCTTATATATGATTATGCATTGCAGGTGTTAACACGTCTACTACAATTTTATAATAATAATTTAATATAAAAAAAAGAAAAACAGTGGTTTTCTGACTAGTTCTTAGCTTATTTTAAATTTCATCAACAAAAGGCCTAAGGGTGAATAATCTTATTTTGTAGCACGTTGTTCACAGGCATAGGAACTGTTAACAAATTTGCTGATTTTCAGCAGTTGGCAAAATTTCAGCACATTTTTATTTTCCATTTTATTATGTAAAAAAGGCAGTGGTTGGGATGCCGTCATGATGGCTTCTTGTCGTTCCAGAAACCGAAGTCGTCATGACGGTTTCGCACCCGGAAAGGCTATGTTGCCGTCACAATTGATGGCGACGCTGTCAACAAGTGGCGTCAGATAGGCTATGGTTTCCATAGTCAGCCATCAAGACGGTTCTGTTTTGCTCTCCGAAGAGATTTACGTCACAATACATAGCTAGTAAGCTGCACTAGTGATAACGATACCTTATAACTTAGCCCTTGGTTTTGTTATTGAAAACGATATTTTGCCGTCCAAAGATTTTTTTTATAAATATAAAAGCAATATTGATCATTGATGCTGATATCTTTATTTTTTAAATTGACATTTTTAAAGTTATGTATCATAATACTTTGTGAAATAAATTTTAGGCTATGCATTACTTTAATTGTTACCTGTTTTGGTATTTTAATAAGTGGGGCTGTTTTATATCTATGATATTCATTATATGCAGCTAGTATCAGCTCCTACAGCATAGGCTACACTCACAGGAAGGAAGTACCGGCGCCATCGCCACGTGCTCATTTGAATCGAATTCGGAATGGGTGAATTTTACCTAGTTCTACTGACTACATTTCTTTTATGAGACAAAATTGGATTTAAAAATGTACCCACCTTCTGAAATGGAGCTTGATGAAAACCAGCATGACAGTCGCCTACTGCCATCAGCATCTGTTTTTTTCAGTTTCGGCATTTTCGAGGAGACAGCAAAAGTGAAGTGTTACCAAAGAAAATAGATCTAGATTTAAACTTCCCCCCACAAACCTTAATGACGTCAGACGTCTTTTCACTGATCTTTCTCGGAAAGACGTGCACTGAAGGAGAGCAACTCTTTTGGGTACCTGGTTGATTCAACGGAAATCCATTTCAACGATGTTTTTGGACGATTCAATGATGGTCGTTTTAACGGATGTTCGTTACAACGAATTATCATAATTATCAACTTAGCGTCTTAATTAATCTTTCTAAAAAGTCATTTTTGGGGGATTAGGGCTGTATCAAGGTGAAGGCGCTGGAAGAGGCTTGCGGCCAGAACAAGAAAATATGGCTGCATTTACTAATAATAGGGTTAGGGGTTGGGTTACTTGGTCGTTTCAACGGGAAAACGTTTTGGACGTTTAAACGGATCCCTTGAAATGGATTTCCGTTGAATTGTCTATAAATAACTCTTTGTGCCTTGGATCAAAAGTGACTAAAAACTGCAATGTTTTAAAAACAATTAAAAAAAAAAACAAAAAACTTTGGAACTCCCTTTGCATAAAAAAATTCACTGTTTTTTTTTTTTTTTTTTTTTTTTTTTTTAGTTGGGAGGGGGGGGTTCCGGAACCCAGGTAACCCCCCCCCCTGGGTCCGGCCCTGCTATGGACGCTCTGAGTTTGGGACACACACACACACACACACAAACACACACACACACACACACACACACACACACACACACACACACACACACACACACACATACATACGCACAGAGAGTTAAAATCGTTAAAACATCAAACGTTATTAAAATAAGCACCCGCGAAATGCGCTGCTTATGACATTTTTATGGGATTTGCCCAGAAAATTTGACTTTTCACATTTATATCAAACAACTCACAACATAAATATAGGCCTAATCACAGGTCTTTGGTATTATCAAAGACAGTATATAATTCAATATATTTCATCTTTGCTTTTGTGACGACCACATCACAAGGGAACTGTTCTAGTTTGTGAAAAACATAGCAGTACAGTATAGCGCCTTGCCGAACGAGTTGGCCCCTTCCCTGCCACTGTGCGTACGCTGTACATACATGTTTGTTTCTGAAATCTTGGTTCATTCAACGACCAAAAGCCAACATGTTCAAGAAACATGGATACAAACTGGTCTCAGCAAGAGGCATAGATCCTCATGAGCCCCCGCTGTTGCGGGGGCTCATATGGATCTATTTCTCTTGCAGTTGATCGTGTTCACTTTTTTTTCTCGCATTCAAGGGGCTAAGCGGTTTAGCGTTAGAGCAGGCAGGTGTGTGACCGACTTTCTTTTTGTAATACTAACATACATGGACGGTTTAAACAGAGCGGGTAGGTGTGTGACCGAGATAATTGGTAATACATCCTTGAGCAGTTTACAGTTTGAGCAGTTAGTCAGTACCGCTGAGTTGGTATGCACCAGCGGCGCCATTGTTGCTATTTTCGCACCTGAGCCGTCGCTCGGACCGGTCCTGTGCACCAGATCGGTTTAGAGCGTGTGCTCTCTGCACCTGTAATGAGTAACCTCGGAGAAAGAATCACGTGACGTTTGATTGCTGCAAAACTATAAGATGAATAAAAAATACACCTTTTCCCATATATAGTCCGGCAATAATGCATCCTTATGCTAGCACCACGAAACATTACACGATTTGGCAGATTTTAAAAATAGTTTCTTCCTCAATGGTGGTGATTTTGCGACATCTGCGTCCCTTTGCGGCAGGAAGCACCGTCGTGGCCGTAGCCGTATGAGAGACGACTGCACTACAATGGACTTGATTCAGGAATACGCAAGTTCTGAGGAGAATGAACAACCCCCGGAGACCTATCTTTTTCAGTAGGGACCGTACGCCCTCCAACATTTTATGCCGGCTCAAGGGGAGTAACGCTAAAACCGGAAACGTACCGTTTTTCGACTGCGATCACAATCTTCCGCGGCAACGTATGAGACCACACTTCAAGTGCAGAAGCCTAAATGCGCGCGCAGTTCTGGTGCACAGGACCCATCCGAGTGAGCGGACGACAGATGCGAAAATCGCAGTAATGGCGCCACTGGTGCGTTTAACTTCGGTACAGGGCAAGGTATACCAAACTCAGCCTTAGTACCTCCCCGCGCTCACATTTACTGACGAGCAAAAGAAATACGACATTTTTGGAATCGTCGGAAACACTAAAGTGTTTCCGATGATTGTTAACCCTTTCAGCCCTGACGCACTACAGCAGGAGATGGGCCGACCATGATAATTCAAGGGTAGTGCTAATCTGGCACTGCCCTTGAATTATCATGGTCGATCCATTTCTGCATCTGGTGCATAGTCCGCATTGGATGACGCCTCCAAAATTTGCGAAATACGGACGCCGGGCTGAATGAGTTAAAAATGTTGCATTTCTCTTCCTCGTCTTTCCTACGATTCCAAAACTGTCGCATTTCTTTTGCTCGTCAGATATGTATCCATGATTAGTAAACGTAGTTCTACAGATTCTTGGGGAAAGTGACCTATGCAACAATGCATGGTGTAGTGACGGAAATCTAAGCGAAACTTTAATGTGAATAGTGACTTATTCTTACTAAATGTGTGAACTATGGGCTTATTTTGTTTCTCTGCGTGTGGCATTTCTTTTCCTGCCTAGTGACCTGCGCGCGATCTGTGACGTACATTTAAGGTCGAAGCACCCAGATGCACTGTGATTTCATATCCATGAAAATGCTTTAGGAATGACTTTTGTACGTTCCCAAGGGTCCCAGCCATTCACTAGACACAATGCCTGCCCTGCCCAAAGCTCTCCTAACATTCGTTATTATCTTTTAAAGTACGTAAATATGCATTCGTAATTTTGTATTTTGACAATTGTGGTCTCTCTTGACTGCATCCTTAAAACCACGTTTGTGTCTGATGGGCTACAAACAGCCACGGATTTGGAAAGGCCAGCCATTTTTGCACCCAACAGTCAAACTGAGACTGATCTGCGCTCGCGGGTTTTGATTATACACCGTCACACTAAATGCAGCCTCATGCCATAACATTTGTTTTTCAAAGTTTGTTACGGTCATTAGTACTGAAACCTACCAACAAAAAAACAACAACCCCCAAAACCCCAACAAAATATTAAAAAAAAACATGCATGGGCCCAAATCAGACAGTTTCTTTAGTATCACAGTACGTCTGGGTGGTTCGGGTAAAACAGCACGGCGAAACCTCGTAGCACGTCTGTTGAAAGGGCCTGGTAAGTCAAAGGTGGCGCAGCTGCAGTGCATCTGAATTAATCAGTGTTCAGGTCGTACTCAATAGGCAATACATGTCCCTGCCCCCATAACCCGCCCGCTAGGGCCGTCCATTATCGCTTCGGTGCTGTGGGCGTTAACGAAACGCCGAACTCACCAACCAACCCGTAGCATTCTAGCCAATCCTTGAGTGGGAGGTATGATGCAAAAGGACACGTAATTTTGTTTCGAAGACCCGACTATTGGGTTTGCATAGCAGATCAGAGTGGGGAGGCGCCAAGCATGCTATCACAGTGACGTCTGTGGCCGAGCTAACAGGTCATAGGTCCACAGATAACCAATCGAGACGTGCTATATTGGAATACGCGGCTTTATGTCGCGTATCGGAATGTAGCACGTCTCGAATGTGTTAAAAAGCAACGACATAATATTTGCTGTTTTTGACATGCATCTTCACGATCTGTTTTGGCACTGATTGTGTTTCTGCGATAATCGGTAGTTCAGACGCCGGGTACATATCTACATAGTAGTGTCAGCAAGAGGCATAGATCCTCATGAGCCCCCGCAACTGCGGGGGCTCATGAGGATCTATGTCTCTTGCAGTTGTATCGTGTACACTTTTTTTCTCGGCATGCAAGAGGTTATGCGCGACCAACAGTGATACACTATGCTGTATGTTTCGCTTTGTTTTGTAACTCGTGATAATACACGGTACGTCGCTGTTCGTGGGTCGTGAAAATGGATTAGGAGGTGGACCTCTTTTCTTCCCTGTCCCGCCCGTTGCATATCATAGAGGCAAGCGTCCCGCGGAAGTTGGATCCCAGCCGGAGATAGACGAAGAAGGTGAAGGAGGAGTTGGCCACGCTGAAAAACACGCCGACACCCAGGAGCACCATGAAGGCGTGGTGCTTGGGGCCCCCCGCAGCAACCTGAAACGCCGGTAATCCACACCAAAAGGTAGTAACTGCCAAGCGTGTACCTTGCAAAGAAAATCCCAACAGAGAAAGAAACACGCATAGAAATTACTTGCATCCATGTTCCTGGGACATTTATAGTTTTCTGATCCTGAATCACGAAGAATGCAGAAACACAGTCGCCGGCACATAATTTATTATATTTTCTTCAGGTTAACATCGTGTTTGGTGTCTAATTAATAAAGATTTTCGAAACACAATTTGCGTCCACTGGCAGAGGGTTAAGCATGGACAGCGTTAAGTTAAGCACAGTGACATGGAACCTTACCTTATTGTCCACAAGCAGACGACAAACAGAACGGAACATCCGGGTTAGGGCGATCTCGCGCAAGGTCACGGCTGTCACTGAAGACTGCTCGCGCCAGGCCAGAATCTTAAGTTTGCAGTTTGAGGACGGTGATGATGGTAGCAACTAGAGTGGATGTGAGGTAGAAACCCGAAGGGCAGACCGAACGAGAAGCTGTTGAGAACGGTCACGAACATTCCCGTGTCTTTTTGGAAATCGGTTGCCAGGAAAGCCGCGCGTCCACCTTCACTGACCTGAGCAATGATGTAACAGTAAAAAAACAAATAAAGTAGTAAATAAGTAGTCGTGATGTTCTTACTCATTCACTGCCAGTGGACGCATATTATGTTTCTGAAATCTTTGTGAATTCAGCGCCAAAGACGTGGTGTCAGTAGCAAGAGGCATCGGATCCTCATGAGCTCCCGCAAATGCGATCTATGTCTCTTGCGGTTGAGTCGTATTCATTTTTTTCTCTGCAGTAAGGGGTTAAAGTAAACAGCATCGCTACGGACTAGGCTGATTAAAGTGCCTTCCGTTCTTGTGTGCACAGCACGTATGCTCATCGAGTGTCAATTTCGGCCATTGCTCGAAAAGAGAAGGCCACACTTAGGGAGGGTGGGTTTGAAAGCAGCATGAACATTGTAACCTATAACCTTCAGATTGTTGAGGTGGTCGGTAGACACAAGAAGGAAAAGAACAAAAACGCGGCTTGAACAAACAAGAAGAACAATACGCTACTGGTCGTTTAAAGGCAATAGACCGACCTATTTTTTTTATTTGGCTCCACCCCTTTAGTCGGCTCCGGCATGCGCGAGTGTAGTCTGCTAGCATAGTTTACCATTTTTAGGATGGCATATCTTCTAAAGTATACCGGCCATTTTTGGAGCTGTAAAATAATCAGTACAAACTAGGTGTTAGGTTTAATCAGTACAGCAAGTGGGGATATTGTCAGTCAAGAGATTATGTAGTTATGCGACCATAAACTTAGCATTTCATAAAATGCGCATAATCGTCTCATTCTCAAATCAAGTTGTGATTTTTCATAGATATAAAAGGTAGAGCCGGCTTTGAAATTTTGCACGACCACACATTTGCTTGTGCTCTTTTCGATGGTAATATCAGTTTTTATGTGTTTACAGTCTGAAATTATGGGTGGTCCTATACCTACATGTGGGCATATCCCGCTACTGATGGTAATATCAGTATTATGTGTTTACAGTCTGAAATTATGGGTGATCCTATACCTACATGTGGGCATATCCCGCTACTGATGGTAATATCAGTATTATGTGTTTACAGTCTGAAATTATGGGTGGTCCTATACCTACATGTGGGCATATCCCGCTACTGATGGTAATATCAGTATTATGTGTTTACAGTCTGAAATTATGGGTGGTCCTATACCTACATGTGGGCATATCCCGTATTGAGTCTCTAAAAGAAATTCTCGCGCAGGTAATCATCAGTACATTTTTCTGAAGTCTGTCTAAAAACGTCTCTTCCCCCCCCCCCCCCCCCCCCACCCCCCCCCCTCAAAACTGGCTAGTATTGAGATCATTCTCTCAGGGTTCAGTTGACCACGTTGCCGACCGCAAACTTTTCCATTCTTTCGTGTCTGCCAGTGATACTAAAAGGCTTCGGGAACGAAAAATTCTTCACCTGAATATGAATCACCTGAATATGAATATGGATTGGGGTATCAGAAATCTGATTTACACTCCCCATAGGAACAGTGCTTTCCAGGCATCTCCATTACCGCCGAAATGAAAATAATGGAAACATTGCCATGCGACGCAAGCATAAACATTTATTTATTTATTCTTACCTAGGCAATGGAGTCGAACACGCAGACGACCTTGGCTCCCAAGGTCACCTTGAAGAACGCAGCGAGGATGATGAGGGTGTCTGTGGCGCAGTGGTAAAGGCGCCTGCCACCAATGCTAAAGGTGCGAGGTACAGACCGCGATCGCTTGTAGCACTTACATTTGGTCTGCTAACTTGGGTCGTGGATATGTCAGTTGTACAGTGTGACGCATTCGTGCCAAAGACAATAATGTATTGTCTTTGTTCGTGCTAAATTGAATCGTAAATTAGATCTGTCAGCTGTGTGTGAAGCTTTCGTGCATGACGCTGACCCCGTATGGCTGGGAGAATGAGAAAGAGACGCCTCATTGATGTAAACAGACTTGTAGGTTCGAGACCAGATTCCGGCGTCGGACTTTTCTCCTCTAGGAAGTGTCACCGTTAATTCGGGCGGACCGTCGGGGGTTCTTGCTCCGGGTACTCCGGCTCCTCCACTTTGGTACCGTTTTCAGGCCACTTTATAAATTTCAAATACATGCGATCAAAATTTCCGAAACCTCAGTAGCTGAGCTGACCCTTCGCACCACGTGAATGTCCTGTGTCTGTCTTGTACTGTGTTTGTCTTCAGAGTGAATGCGTGTGTGTCACGTGAGCGTGAGTGTTGGGTTCAGTTCGCGGCGCTTTGAGCCGATTCGCAATATTGGGTAAAGCGCCTATATAATAATCGGTATTATTATTATTATTATTATTATTATTATTATTATTATTATTATTATTATTATTATTATTAAGATGATAAGCAATACAGCCATGACGCGCGTCTTAAGGTGGTCCTTCGCTAAGAGGGGCTTGTACACGCAGAGGCACCGCTCCATTGCTATCACGCTGGACAACAACCCGGACACGTAGGTGAAACCCGTCAGAGCCGCTAGCAAGTGATGGTTGACCATGAACTTGTACACTGGAGACCAAGTGCTCTCAGCCCCCTCTAGCACCGCGAGCAGTGTGTCTCAGTTAAGGAAGAAGTTTGAGAGGAGAACAATAAGATCGGACACAGAGAGTGCAGGATCTTCATAAACAGTTGCCTTAAAAGAATTTTGAAAATCCACTGGCCAGAGAAGATCAGCAACATCAGACTCTGGGAGAGAACAGAGCAGATAACAGCAGAGAATGAAATTGGGCGAAGAAGATGGGGATGGATTGGTCACAGTCTGAGAAAGCCAGCTTCCAGTATCACTAGGCAGGCATTGTCATGGAATCCCCAGGGAAAGAGGAAAAGAGCCTAGGCCGAGAAACTCCTGGCGTCGAGACCTCCATGCAGACATCAAGAGAATGGGAACCACCTGGAGTAAAATCGAGGGATAAGCACAGGACAGGAGTCGCTGGAGGTCTCTCGTCGACGGCCTATACCCGGGTAGGGGTGACAGGCGTAAGTAAGTAAGTGCAGACAGACACGTTCATCCTCTCGCCCAGCCCTTGCTTGAAGAACACGGCGCAGTTCAGGCAGCTGCCCGGCATGCAGATGAGGAAGAGAGCAGCCTGAGTTACCACGCAAACCTTCTTGACTGTCTGGTGGATCTTGGCCGTGATAATCTGGCCATCCATCTGAAGAGTGAAGAAATAATAGATCCTTTTAAAAGCAGGACCGTAACTCTTTTGTCATTTGACGAAGAAGTGACGGCCATCAAGTCAGTGTGAGTGCCCAACAGGGCCGTCAATCCTTCGTCAAATGACAAAAGAGTTACAGCCCTGTTTTCACAACAATGAATGCACACACGAACGGAAGTATATGTGACAATTTTGACTCGAAAATTTGATAAAAACAGATAAAACATGTCGTGCGCGCGCGCGCGTGTGTGTGTCTGTGTGTGCGTGCGTGCGTGTCAGTGCGTGCGTGTCAGTGTATGCGTGCGTGTCAGTGTGTGTGCGTGTCAGTGTGTGTGCGTGTGTGTGTCAGTGTGTGTGTGTGTGTGTGTGCGCGCGCGCGTTTCTTATATCGTTATGTTATTTGGTAGGAAAAATAGCAAAATCTGCTGAGAGTGCATTCAGGGGGCATTTCGGGGCATGACGTCATATGGTCACGTGGCTGCAGGAAGAGCATAGCCGGCATAGGCCTGAGGGGAAAATGCATTCGAGAGGTGTGAACACAAAGTTTAACCTTTTGCCGGTGTCGGTAGCGGTTTTAGTCACGACGATTCCTGCAGGAATCTTGCATCGCTACAAAAACCGCTACCGACATCCAAAGGGTTAACGTTTGTAAAAAATCGGCATGAAAATATTGTTTCCGCTCTGTGTACTTCAAAGATGAATGCATACAAATGCATAATGCAAAAACCCGACTCTTTACCAGCACCAGTTTCAACCCGAGCAACAACAACAAAAACCCGCCGGTTTTGTTTTTCTCGGGTTGAAATTGGTGCTGGTAAACAGTAAACTATCTATTTATTTTTTCTCACCTGTGAATTGGCTTTTGCAAAAGGCGTGATGCCTGTTGTCTGAATAGGCCATTCGGAAAGGTTTCCGATGTCTCAGCTACAGTTTCTACTGTCTCATCGATGGGGACCGATGTCTCAGCGAACTGCATGCTATTGGCCTTGAGGTTGGCAACGCTGGAGTCTGTCGTGTGGTTCACGAAACTGTCCTCACTTGTGAGATTCATGCACTCCACCATGATGCTCATATGGCCGCTGATGTACCTGCGGTTCTTGTGATCCAGAATGTTCTTGTTGACGGTTACTGGGGTAGTCTCGATGTTCATGTGGTCTGCGTCGTTCATTTCGTTAGATTCAGCCGTGGGATTGAAGAAACCGGTTGCATACGTAGGATCCTAACTGAAAATCCGTTTCAGTCGTAACATCGGAGAAACCGGTTTCATACGTGACTCTCAGAGGGCTAAGGTCAGTCGTGGCATTCACACTGACTGAAATGCAAGAGAGCAACCAAGGTCACCAGACTGAGACCACCTTCAGGGATCATCTCGAACTCTTGTGATGTGAGTTATCCTGGAATAAAAGCAAGGTCCAAAATCACAGACCACCACACACACCGGTTCGGGTCTCATGGGCCACATCTTCTAAAATCACAGACCAGCACACAAAATTAACCCCATGTGCATGCAGCCACCGAATAATGACCACTATTGGTATATTGCAGTAAATGTGACTGCCTGGGGACACGAGATAACGATAACGACACTTCATTTTTCAAGGATCAGTGATATAGGTGCATAGTCCATTTTCAAACATGTCCCGAAGAGAGAGAGAGAGAGAGTTAGAGAGAGAGACGTAAGATCGAAACTCATAGACCGGCACACGATTGTTGTTCTTTGTTCACTCCCGAATAACTTTTTTTTAACCCATTCAGCCCTGACGTATTATTTATTACATGGTATTTATATGGCGCATGCATTTCTCATATTTATAATATAACTCAATGCGCAGAATGTAGCCGCGAACTGAACCCAACAAGCACGCTCACGTGAATCACGCGCATTCACTCACACACTGTACGTAAACACAGAACATTCACGTGGTGCTAAGGGCAAGCTCAAGCGAGCTACTGAAGTGACGGTATTTGGAAATCGTTTTGTATTTGAAATTTTATTAAGTTGGCTGAAACTGACACCAAAGTGGAGAGGGAGGAAGAACCGGAGTACCCGGAGAAAGAACCCCCGACGGTCCGCCCGAATTAACGGTGACACTTACTAGAGGAGAAAAGTCCGACGCCGGAACCCGGAATCGAACCTCGCACCTTTAGCATTGGTGGCAGGCGCCTTAACCACTGCGCCACGGACCGCCCCAACAGCAGCAGATGGGCCGACCATTCAAGGGTTCATGCTAATTCAAGGTAGCGCCAAATTAGCTTGGCGCTGACACTACCCTTGAATTATCATGGTCTATCCATCTCCTGCAACAGGTGCATGGTCCTTGGATGACGCCTCCAAAATTTGGGAAATACGTGCGCCGGGCTGAATGAGTTAATAATTTAAAAAATAGTGTATATGTATTTAACCATCTTCGCAGTATGTTACATTAACACATTTAACCCTATGACCACATTTCCCAAACTTGTGTTTGTAAGAACGGCAACAAACAGCCACGTATTGTTGGCACCAAGCAGTCAAACTGAGACTGACCTGTGCTCGCGGGTTTTGTTTATATGCTGGTACATATGATTAACTCATTCACGGCCAGCCGCATCCGGTTGCGCAGCTTCTGCCGTGCATCCGGATGCGGCTGGCCGCGAATGAATTCAGTAAAGAAAGAAACACGCACACAGTTTACTCTTCTTCTTTTGTGTCCGTTCCTGCACAAGCGTTTTGCCTTCATTGTCGGTTATTTCTTTTCAACTCACCTTGGTTTTGTCGTCTTTACAAAGCAGGCATACGAGAATAAGGTATTGTATTTTGTTTGCCCATATACACGACATTTGAGACTGTCAAATATGTAACTGAGAACAATGGCAATATATGGAACATGATTGTTTTGATCATGCACTTTTTTTTTCGCAATAAAAAGTGGTCTTAAAGTTAAAAGACATGTGCTTTCTCAAGAGAAGTCTTAAATGACAACAAGATGAGGATTTCATCCCAAAGTCTACCGTATTGTCTCATTGGAGCTCAGATGCGTTTATCTTTTAGGAACCGGCATTCAGAGTTGTTAATATATTTAGGCTTATAATGCTGATTCATTTCCCTCCTCTCTAAGCCAACCTCTGATCAACACACACGTCGGCGCACACAAATATAGACGGACACACGGTGCTTCCCGCCATTAGTACGCAGCTCTGTGGGCTCGTCAGTGTAGCGACAGGAATCCATCTCCTTCTACTCTAACCAGCCCTCTGATCCACACACACTGGCACACATAAATAAAGACGGACACACGGCGATTCCTGCGATTCGTAAGCTCTGTGGTCTGGCGTAGCATAGCTATTCTGAAAAAGAATAATAGCACGAGCAGCAAAATGACGTCACTTCAAGCTTTCACGTCATGGCATCCTTAGTCCCACGACGCCGTGTTCATAATGACGACTCGATGTTATACGTCACTCATCGCAGTACTAACATTTGACGTATCAGAGGATCACCTTTGCAACTTTTCATGCTGATTTTAACGCCTAGAGCTTACAGGTCACAATTTGATCTAATCCTACTCGTGGGCCGGGACAAATAGCAGGCTTATCCAAATGCTGTTTATGAAAAAATTTCATGCGATATGCGGGTATTAATGAGAAGATAGTTGATGATTTTTTTGTAAAAGAAAAATTAAGGTTATGTTAGCTGTTTTACAAATGACTCCAAAAAGGTGGTGCAGAAAATTGTGATTTTCACACCTAGGGCACACAGGTCACAATTGACCTAATCGTACCCGACAGCCGAGACAAACTGTAGGCTTATGTAAATACCGTCTATGAAAATCATGCGATTATCAATGAGAAGATTGTTTTTCGTAAAAAAAAATTCAATTGTTTTAAGATTAGTCCATATTATTCGTGAAATTAATCCCCAAAACGTGAATATATATATATATTTAAAAATATTTAATTATCACTCAAAACGTTCTAGAGTTACAATGCTGGTTAACGAACTCTTTCAATATCTCCCTTTTATCTAGCTATATGCAAAATATCTAGTAAAAATAAGAAAAATTACGGACTCTAGTGTGGATCAACCGGTTTTTGTGAAACGGCCATTTTCTCGTCAATGAGCATCTTAATCAGAACATCGAAAAAAGGTCCCGAGATAATTCTTTTAGGGACAATATCATAAAAAGTTCTAGCTTGTCCGTCCTGACACGCGGGCTCTAGTTGCTGTCACACACACACACACACACACACACACACACACACACACACACACACACACACACACACACACACACACACGGACACACGGCACACACACGCGCGTGCACACACAAACACACACGCGCGTGCACACACAAACACACACACACACACACACACACACACACACACACACACACACACACACACACACACACAACCTCACAGTTTAGAGCGACGGCCAGTCATGCACATTTTATTAAGCAATATTGGCATTCTCATTTCATACAGACAATTTTTTTCTTTCTGAAAGTTGCGCGTGTCATAGAGTCAATTTCACGTTTTACACTAGGAAAATATATAGAAATAGTTTCAAGAGCTTTTTTTTTTTTTAATTCATAAGGCTGAGACTTGAAAAGGCGAATGCCTACCCAGCAAGAGACATAAACTCCCATAAGCTCCCGCAGTCACGAGTACTCACTGATGATTTATGTCTCTTGTAAGTCTTATGTTCTTCAAGCCAACCCCCCCCCCCTCACCCCACCCCACCCCTTACCCCCCCCCCCTTTTTTTTTTTATTTTTTTTTTAAAAACCTATTTAGATCTGGTTCTTCACACGAAGTTTCGCGTCTGAAACCACTGCACACCGACCGAGTGATATCGGCCGTGTGAAGAACCAGATCTAAATAATTGGGGGGTAAAAAATACAGGACTCATGGTTTGTGATCACTGGCAGCGAAGGGTTAGAAAGGCGAGGGCGGGACGGTGGTACTGAGATTAATGCACTGGCCGAGCTAACATGGTTGTTTCTTCTCTCAGTCTTCATTTTATTACCGTTCACTCTCTCGTTTCTGCTCCCCTCAGTGCCGAAGCACCACTGACAAGCATGTTGCGACATGGATGTAAGTTCTGAGTGCGCTATACAAGTGGATATATCAGCATTACCACCATCATACCTCAGTCATCATCATCATAACTGATCGTCTTCTCAGTCAGGTCTTCCGCTGGATCAAAAAGGCCGCGTTCAGCTGTTGTTGCCGAAACGTTAGAAACGTCTTGAACTGATGATCAGTCCATGCCCATTGCCAGTATCATCCGGCACCTGACTACACCCTTCGCTTCTCTCCGGCTCCGGCAGTTCAGTTGCCCGGGTCCCACTGACCACTGATTAGCCACCGTCAGGCGGTCTCAGTCCGACATCCGGCCGCGGGATTAAGGCGATCAGCAAAGGCAAAATTGATGATTAATTCTGTTGGCATTAACACATTCAACCCCGTGCACGTATTTCCCAAATTTTGGAGGCGTCATCTATCGACTATGCTCTTGCTGTTGTGCGTCAGGGCTGAATGGGTTAATCGTAATCAGTACTGACCAGTCTTGGGTTGGACTGTCTGACGCCGAACGACGAACGTGACATTAGTACTGCGCGGCGGCCAATTTAGTTGGCTGGCGTTACAGAAGACTGACTAATAGACCGATTGCATTTCCCGTGGAGAGAAAAATCTGCAAGCTAAGCATACACTGTGGATTTATGTCATTTACATTTGATCATTTTTGTTTCGCCTCTTTGCTCCTCCTCTGTGCAGTACGTGTTACTCATCTCAGTAGTTCAAGTTACTAATTTGGGTTTAACGCCAAGCAGGCTACAAAGGCCATCTCACGGCGGGATGGGCAAAATTCTGGCTACTAGCCAGACTAAAAGAAAGGTCATGAGACAAGATGTATATTTATATTTTTGTCGGAAATATTTTGAGTCATGCCAAACTGATCATCAGTGGTCGCACGAATCAGTCTGCCCGAACTGTCAGCCGGACTCCTATACTGAGACTCTCGAAAATCGGTCAAAAGAATAAAATCTACATCAGTAATCTATGAATGCTCAAATCTGGCTTACTAAAAATATTAGATTCTCTCAGAAAACTGAAGATTTTGTCCGGTGGAACATCCCGGAACAACATTCAAGGCGGACTGCGTCTCAGTGCTAGTGTGAAATGCGGCTTATGGCAGTCGGTGTCGAGTCAATCATTAAAGGGCTCGGGAAGCTGACGTCATCACGCTAGTCGTGGCGGTCATCAGTATGAGAGGAAGATACGCGACTCGGTCATGCGCTCATCGGGAAATCGCTGACAGGATGATGCCGCCAGGAAAGTCCTGACGTGCGGCTCAGCAAGTCTTGCCATCACCGCGGTAGGACTTGAAAGCCGGCCATACCGCGCGCATGAAGAAACATGAAGAAAAACGTGTTGATCAACTTGAAACACTACTTCGCTACTATCTGAAGTCTATCGCCAGGCCGCTAGCGTGTCCTCACTCTCGAAGATGGCGGCTCGGCAGCCGACGTTCCGCGGCCTATCCGGCCGAACGCGGGGACCCGCCGAGCCCTATAGATCCCGGCCGCGGCACGCGACAGCACTGAAAAAGTGTTTAACCGAAAACTGCACTGTGACCTCATAGTCGCAATACCATGGACGCTCCTCTTGTGTGAACTGAGTTGAAGCCTGACTTTTATGCCAGTAAATTTTAAAATAGCAATCGGCATGATACACCGGCATATAGTACGCACTGAACACTTTATTTATTTGTATTATCCCCTATGGTACCGGCAGTTTCAGGCCACTTTATATTAAAAAAATCAAATACAAGCGATCAAAATGTTTCCGAAACCTCAGTAGCTGAGCTGACCGGCCCGGCTTCGCACGAATGTCCGGTTGGTTGGTTATTTCGGGTTTAACGTCCACAGCACCGAGGTGATCATGGACGGCCCTGACGGACGGGTAAAATGATGGGGGACAGGGAAATCTATTGCCTATGGAGTACGACCTGAACACTGATCAACTCAGGCGCACTCCAACGGCTGTACCACTTTGATTTACCAGGACTGACCTTTCAACGGACATGCTATTGAACAAATCCGTTTTTCCCCCTGGATTGTGAGTTCAGCTACCGGGGCCGGGACGGGATTCGAACCCACGACCCGGCGATTCCCTTCGCTCTCCTGCTCCGACGTTTAACCGCCTGATCGGACTCCTGCGGACGAATGTCCGGCCTGTGTTTGCCGTCTTGTCAGTACTGTGTTTGTCTTCACTGAGCCCGCGGTGTGTATGTGTGTGTCATATGAGCGTGCGTGTTGGGTTCAGTTCGCGGCGCTTTGAGCCGATTCGCAGAATTGGGGAAAACGCCTATATAATAACCGGTATTATTATTATCGATTTCTGCTCACCATACTTTTTTTTTTTTTTTTTACTTCGTCAAGGGAAGTTACTCTAGTAATTTTGTGCAGGGAGACGACTCTTGGAAATAGGCCATTTGGTCTGCAGGTAAGCTGTTATTATTGACTAATTGCGCATTTCTTCGCGGTGCTTACGCAACTCTTATGCTACATATTACAGTTTATATAAACTCATTTTAACTGGGCGTGACTTGTTCTTTGCGAAGTAAAAAAACGCCGTTTCCGCAGTTTGATATATAAGCGTTGGAACCCACTGTGATTTTTGTTGACGTGTCTCACTACTTGTTTACAATAGCTGCGTTACACTTTTTTTTTCCCAGTGGTAATTCTCATCATTGGTTGCCTTCATCCTAAAACCGCTGTTCAGTTCAAGAGATATCGACCGTGATAGTTCAAAGGTATAGTGTCAGAGGCATCAAGCTTGAACTTTCATGGTTGAGCCATAAAATGTATATCTTGTTACAAATACGACTATCGTTATTGTCCCAAGATGGGAAATTTATTTGCATGGGAATTTTGTAAAAACAGTTGTAAAAACAACAAATGTGAACATAAAACAAATAAATACATTTGACTGACCTAGAACACACCGACCGATTACAGTGAGCATGTGCACGGATATAGCATCACAACCATCTGTAAATGTAATGTTAATATCCACCTAGAAAGAAAACGTGCTTAAAAACTAACTTAGACAACACTGCCTTATACCACACACACAACACACACACACACACAAACAACCGACACACACACACACACACACTTGCGTATCACTTGACACACTTGCGAATCACATGACATTGCAAATTCATAGACCTGAGGCTGACATCTTGACCACCCTTCAAATGATGCCATGACTATATAGGTCTATGCCATGGCATCATTTAGGAGACGTATAGATGATCGCACGTATAAAAGATGTCTGTGATTTGTTTTGCACATCCCAGTTCCGTATCTTCTGGAGGAAGGCAACAAGGCATATTCTTCAGATAAAACATGAGTATTATCAGACACAATGTGGTTAAGCACCTGCTTCTCATACAAGAAAGAAAAGCAGGACTGCTGAACACAAGTTATTTTTCTACTGATGTTGATCGGAGCTTAGTCTTATCTTTTAGGCTTATGTTCCCAAACCAACAGACGCATGAGAAGGTGAGTACACTTTGAATAAAAGACTGATAAAAGAGTCAGGGCTGATGGGGTTAACTGGAAATAACACGTATTTTGTTGAGATCACTGAAGGCCAGCATCTATTAACCCATTCAGCCCTGACACACTACAGCAGGAGATGGGTCGACCATGATAATTCAAGGGTAGTGCCAGATTAGCTTGGTGCCTATCAGTGCCAAGCTAATCTGGCACTGCTCTTGAATTATGGTCGATCCATCTCCTGCAACTGGTGCATAGTCATTAGGTGGCGCCTCCAAAATTTAAAAAATACGGCCGTCGGGCTGAATGAGTTAAGAGAATACAGCTAAACTACAAGAGACATAGATCCTTATGAGCCCCCACAATTTTGGGGCTCATGAGCATCAGTGCCTCATGCTGACAGGACTTTGTATCCTTGTTCCTTGGACTGCCTGGGACCTCTGGTGTTAAAACAAAGATTTCAGAGACATGATCTGCGTCCACTGGCAGTGAAAGGGTTAACCCTTATTCGGAATACACCGGTGTGTGAAATAAGCCTGACTAAAATAGTTCAAGGGTAGTGCCAGAATAGCTTGGTGCCTCAAGGCACCAAGCTATTCTGGCACCACCTTTGAACTAAAGACATTGGTCTATATCCTTATCTGTAAGTACTGTAATGTAGCTTGCATATGGCATTGTACAAATTTTAAGCTTTTAGCCTCAGTATGGTATGGGTTAATAATTTTTTTGGGCTGTGAACTGTATGCTGGTGCTTGCTACTGGACCTTGCATCTTTAACCTATTTAGCGCCAAATCCCTACAGCAGGGGATGGATAGACCAAGATAATACAACAGTTGTGCCAGACAAGCTTGGTGCCTGAAGGCGCCATTCTCATCTGGCATTACCCTTTAATTATCATGGTCGATTCATCACCTGCAACAGGTACATGGTCCTAAACTAGCGCCTCCTAAATTTAGGAAATTGGTTCTTGGGGTTAAATGGGTTAACACCAAATTCCAAATTTGGGAATTGTCCTTCAAAACAACATGTTGACCAGAGTATATTATAGCAGTTCAGGATACGTTACCTAGGTAGACCATGATTTACTTTACATAACCCTTTGCATGTTGGTAACAGTTTTTGTGACGATGACTTATGGAGGATTCATCATGACAAAAACCGCTACCAACTTGCAAAGGGTTAAGTAAAAGGTCAATGACTGCATGATGGTTGCGTTTTTTTTGTCGTGATGATTTCTGTAGGAATTCGCAACAAAAACTGCTGCCAACACGCAAAGGGTTAATAAGTATAAGTTGAGTGACTGCATTGCCATGGAATATAATGTGTTTCTAACAGTTGATGAGGTTGTGAGTGACAGCATCATGTCACCTTCGGGCGTGACGTTGAACAAACCGGTGACTGTCACATTTCTGGTTCTGGTGGCTGGGGGCATCGTCTTCTACAAATACTACTGGAAGAAAGAGACAACGGCTCCAGAAAGAGTTGCAGAAGGTAACTGTTACGATTGTGGTTGTGTTGTTCCGTGAGAGCATGCATGTATTGATCGTAGGAAACGATCCAATATTTATTTTAGCTATCACGATTATGAATCACGTACCTTTTCAGTAAGATTCTTTATCGCTCGCGTGTAGAGCAGAATTGGCTTTGTTATGAAACGCTATGTTTAGTCCGGAAGCTTCTAGCAAAGTCGCACAGAGAAGAGCGGTCGGTTTTTTGTGATGCGTAGATTCGCTGAGAATAAACCAGAACGTTCAAGCAAAATCGCACTGTCTAGTGACCTCGCATGTGCGACGTCAAAGTGTAGGCAACATTTTGCAACACAGTAGTAAAGCCGCTCTAATATTCATAGTCATAGTTGTTTTCTGTACGCGCAAATTTAGCAGCCGGTCAGTATGGTCCCCCACCCGGGTCTGCCCTGGGGGACTTGGGTGGGGTTAGGTACTTTTTAGTTCCCAGGGTCACCCTGGTCAGCCCCACAGGGTGAGTTTTTCTCTCTATTCTGGGGCATGTGTTTCTGTCTACCCTTTGTCCATTCACCTGTATTTGCCTTTTTAAAACTCTCCCTACTGTCTGCACTGCCTGTAGCTCTTGATATTGGATGTGTGTTGCTAAATGGTCTTAGCTTTATTTAGCCCCATTTGTTAGGTTTATTTAACGTATTTGACCGGCTGGCGACATACATTCAATGTTCTGTTTATTTTTTTTTTTTCACAAGCAGTGCAGGCACGTCCTGAGAAAGCCTTGTTGCTGTCGGGACGTTAAGCAATGTACAATCAATCCGGTCAGTATGGTTTTTGAAAGATCGTGAAACTTCTGAAAAATTCCGACTAGGTCGTGAACTGCCTACCATACGTTTGTGAGACGTCATAACGCGCCAGGATTTCCCAACATAGAGGCTGAAATTAGCAGTCAAATTTTTGTAGACTATTGTAGTTCATTCTAGAAAGTTCTTTTTATTTAATATTTATGAGTTTCGGTTACATGTTCCGTTCTGATTGGTTGCGTTGTGTGAATTCCTTGGATTATTCTGGAAAGTTTTTATACTAATCTGGGAAGCACGTTCATACATTGTCATACATTGTCAGTTGTAGGGACACACAGTTTATCGTAGGTACGTGGCCCGTATAGGGTGTACATTGTGAGAGACGCAGCGTAACGGTGGTGTACGTTGTATGAGAAACGCATTGTCGCCAGTGTTGACATTTTGCAGAGGAGACATTGTATAGTGTTGGTGCATTTGGGAATGCATTGTGTGGAGATCGCATCGCTGAAATAAATATTGTTGGAACTGTTACTCCAGTGTAGTCTACATCCTTAAGCCGCGTGTGACGGGTTGCAGCTGAATGAAGTTTCTTTAAAAGAAACTTACGTGCGTGCGTCTGGTGTGATATCAAACTACGACTACGACTCAACACGTAACAGTAACATTAACCCATTACATTCTGAGGCTGATTTTTGGCTCACTTGCGAAGCAAAAGTGAGTATGTTTGGGCCAGTGGTCGTCCGTCCGTCGTTCGTGGTAAACTTTAACATTGGCATTTTCAAAGAGTCTATTCAAGCCACATTCTTCAAACTTGGCCCAAGGATACTTTGTGGTAAGACCTTTCTAAACATACCAATTTGAGTGACCTCTCGCAAAGGTCAAGGTCACAGTGGATCAGGAAATAGGTCAAAATAGCTATATTTTGACATAATTTATTTTTTCTCAAATACTATTCACAACTTCAAACCCAAGCTTGTTACAAAGATACCTGATACTAAGACCTTTCTATACATACTAATTTGGTTGATCCCTCAGGTCACAAGAGCTCAGGAAATAGGTGAAATATAAGCATATTTTGACAAAAGATGTTTTTTCTCAAATACTATTCACAACTTCAAACCCAAGCTTATTACAGAGATACCTGATGCTAAGACCTATCTATGCATACTAATTTGGATGACCCCTCAGAAAGGTCAAGGGTCACAAGAGCTTATGAAATAGGTCTAAAATAGCCATATTTTGACAAAAGATGTTTTTTCTCAAATACTATTCACAACTTTAAACCCAGACTTGCTACCGAGATACCTGATGGGAAGACTTTTCTATGCACACTAATTTGGTTGATCCCTTGAAAGGTCAAGGGTCATGAGCTCAGGAAATAGATCTAAAATAGCCATATTTTAGAAAAAGATGTTTTTTTTCTCAAATACTATTCACAACTTAAAACCCAATTGATACAGAGATACCTGATAGTAAGACCTGTCTATGCATGCTAATTTGGATGACCCCATGGAAAGGTCAAGGGTCACAAGGGGCTGGCAAATGTGTGTAAAATGCTGATGTTTATAAAATTGTCTCTCTATCTATTTATCCCGTAGTCTTGCCGGCCGTTGGGGCACCACTGATGACTTGGCAACCTGGTCCCTCCATTCCACTCTGTTCTCTGCCATTCTTAGTGTGTCACTCAGCTTCAGTTCTGTCCACTCTGAGATATTGTCCACCCGTCTTTTTCTCTGTCTTCCTCCCCTTTGCCCTTCTTGCAGGATTGTCTTGGCAAGTTCTGCTGATCACGTGACACGCCCATACCACTTCAGTTTGCGTTTTTTTCACAATGGCTAATAGGTCTTCATAGGGCCCGATGGCTTGCCTGATTCTGCTTCCCACTTCCTCATTCGTGATGTGATCTCTGTATGAATTGCAAAGCAGACTCACAGGCATATATATAAGAACACTGAGATGACTAAGGAGTGCATCAGTCTGATCTTGGAGCAGAGTGTGATGTTTCTGTCCTTCCATATGGTCTTCAGTCTTGTCAGCGCTGTTGTTGTCTGCGCAATCCTGGACAGTATTTCTGGTTTTGATCCCTCATCTGTCACAATGGCTTCTAAGTATTTGAATTTCTTAACTGTTTCCAGTTTTTGGCCTCCAACCATGATTTCAGTACCAGTGCCACTGACGTTATTGGTCATCAGTTTGGTTTTCTCTGCACTGATTTCTATCCCAAACGCAATGGCTGTACTGTCCAGATTTACCACCAGCTGAGCTAACTCCTCCTCTGTTCCTGCAAGGCCATCAGTGGGGGGGGGGGGGGGGGGGGGGGGGGGGGGGAGGGGGGTTTGACAAATGTGTGAAAAATGCTTACATTTTCACAAAACATGGATTTTGCTGCTGCAGAAGCCAGCCCTTGTCACAAAGATCACATGTAAATCGGTCATACACGTGAGCCATAATGGCTTTGCCTTTCTTGTTAAATTTGCTTATTGTCCTATAAAGGCTACAGTACAGATTAGAAGATAAATCGAGCATTTTAGTTCAAGGGTGGTGTCTGAATAGCTTGGCGCCTCAGGCGCCAAGTTATTCTGGCACCACCCTTGAACTGTTATAGTCAATTTTATTTCAAGCGTTGGGTGTATCAGGTTGAAAAAGGGTTAACTCCTTTGTGCACACAGCCCCAAGTACAGTTTGCAGTACAGCAGAATCTGTTTAGAGTGCCCACCCATAACCCATTACATCTTGAGAAGGTTGTTCTCAACCAGCTCAACCTCCACCTTGCCGACAACAACCTCCTTAGTCCCTTCCAGTCTGCCTATCGCAAACACCACAGCACTGAAACAGCCCTTCTACACATCTTAAACGACCTGCTTCTCTCACCGACTCGGGCAACATCTCCCTTCTTACGCTACTCGATCTCTCTGCCGCCTTCAACACCATAGACCACTCTATCCTCCTCCACCGCCTTCGTCACTCCTTTGGCATCACTGACTCTGCTCACTCCTGGTTTCTCTCCTACCTCTCCGACAGACAGCAGTCCGTCACCATCGACGGCGTCTCTTCCAGCCCAGTCACGCTCTCCTGCGGAGTTCCACAGGGGTCCATCCTGGGCCCGGTCCTTTTCACACTCTACACCTCCCCCCTGTCCAACATCATACAGTCTCACCACATACGCCACCACCTCTATGCTGACGACTCACAACTACTAGACAAAGACAAACTCGACAACTCTCAGTCACTACTGACTCATACGGCTGACTGCTATGAAGACGTGAAAAACTGGATGACAGCAAACAAGCTTAAACTGAACGACGACAAAACGGAACCAGAGTGACCGGATGCATACCTGGGTGGGACCTGTCTTGTTTTTTTACCACTGATCTGAAGGTGCGTAGCACCGACCTGACTAGGACCCGTGAATAGCCACCTGATTTTTTTAGGGTCGTTTGCTATCCTCAGCAATGTGCAAAACCAGTCACTTTGGTTTCACCTACGCCTCGCTTTCAAATCCTGGCATAATATGCCCATCTTTTTCCCCTTTCACTCGGACTGTGCGAACAGGAAAAGCATCGCATCTTCATTTGCTCTACTGGACTATCAAGATTGAATCGACAAACACAGGAAGGGACTAAGCGTAATACAGCGGCCCACCATCACTCATCTTCACTTCGCCAGAGTGATGATGCAATCAGGATGACACCACCGCTATCGGCCCCACGCGCGCACCGTTAGGAGTGGCCACGCTTTAATGCACACGACCCCCAACCTCAGTCTCACCGTCCTCAGGGGATATGAACACTGATTCAACGAAGCAGAGAGCGCCTCTTAAATAAGAGGAGATAGCTCATATCAGTGCCGGTAGAAGAGCAATCCAGCTAGCTCACTTTCTAGCAAACACTTACGGAAGACGAACGTGTCATGACAGATGTTTACTCTAAGCATCCAGGTAAAACACCATCAACAGACAACTACCTCTCATCCCCACGTCTATACGGCTGACAGAGATATAGCATACCACAAAAATGGACCGGCCGACATAGAAGATAGACTCCACCTGCAACCGAGGTCACAAGACGCTATCTCACACGGACAGCGGGCGACCAGTCCGACCGCGACAGCCGACCAATGAGATTCGACCATACGTCATCGGCACGCGCGCTGCACTAAGCCGCTCTGCCCTCACACCCAGCAAAGCCTCATTCGAAGCGAGACGACGAAGGAAACAACAGCTGCCAGCCCTAACTCCGCCAGAAACGGCGATCAAGACCCAAGACTTCTATGTCAACGGAGAACTACAAGCAAGAAGAAAGTCATCGATGGTTTCCCACACCTGAAACAGGGTGGTCGAGACCCTTTCCCCACACCGGAAAAAGGGTGGATGGAACGAATACAACCAAGAAAACCACAAGCAAGAAGGAGCTCATCGACCATTCTCCCACACCTATAATAGGGTGGTTGAGACCAACTCCCACACCTATAATAGGGTGGTTGAGACCAACTCCCACACCTATAATAGGGTGGTTGAGACCCACTCCCACACCTATAATAGGGTGGTTGAGACCCACTCCCACACCTATAATAGGGTGGTTGAGATCCACTCTCCCACACCTATAATAGGGTGGTTGAAACGCATTCCCCACACCTGAGAAAGGGTGGATGGAACGAAAACCACCAAGTAACTCGTCCCCCACGGCTGATAAAGGCTGGAAATCCAGGTGGAAAAATATAACACCACACGACCGACAAGCTATAACAAGCAACAAACTACACTGCGATCCTATTTTTCTGCTGCTTTAACAAGACACGTGTGAGCCAGCTACTCAACCGAGGCCAACAATCGGCCCTGCAGCCCCCCACGGCAAAACCCTCTACTGAAGTGACATCTGTCATGAATCGCTACACGCTATGACGTCATACTGTTTGCTAAAAGACTTAGCTCCCGCCAACGAGAAAAGCAAGCCACCTTGTCCACAACACGGACTAAGAATAGAGGAAACGGACACTGCCTACTTCGCATCGACCACAAAACAACGCAGCACCAACTTTAATCTACAACACCAGGCAACACTGGTCACAAAGAACTCGTTCTAAAGCGCACAAAAGTGAAAGGAGGACTGAAACGCCGCTTGCAACAAGCGAGGCCAACTATTCTGTGAAGCACTCGAAGAATTGAAGGCCCTTCTACAACGACAAAACCCGGCACCTACCACCAAAACGGTATACAATTCAGGCGGCCCAACAAGCCAACGGCAACAACAGCAATCAACGAAACGACAGCCACACCAAAACAGCAGCAACAGCTATGATTAAGCTGATTTTAAAGCATCAACTGTGAGATATGCACCACGGCAACACTGCATACCACCTACGCAGAGGACAATACTAGAAACACTAGTCTGTCGCATGGAAGGCAACACAGCCACACAAACAACCGGCATCGTCTACAAACACGAATACACGGAGAATCAACAACAACAACGACACTAAGTCTGGGATTAATCCGTCAAAACGGACGGATTAATAAACAAAGAACATGACTCCCACGTCTATACACGCAAACTCCGCCCAACGGTTCCTTGCGTCTTATCGCGGCTAAGCCCCGCTGAGCAGGAAATGACCTTGGAACTGACAGGCACAAGCGCCGAGGGAACAAAAGACGCGGCGATACAATCGGATCCCGACACAAGACTGGACCCTGCAAGGATTTGAAGCGATCATACTTGACATCAATAACACCGCATCAGGAATACTGCAAGGATTTGAAAGCGTTCATACTAGACATTAATAACACCGCGTCAGGAATACTGCAAGGGTTTGAAAGCGACCATACTGGACATCAATAATGCCGCGTCAGGACTACAGTTACATGCAAGGACTGCACGGATAACATGTCCTTATGTAAGGAATTAAATGCGACACACTTAGAGGAAGACACCAAGAAATGGACTGCGAATTGTAGGCCGGTTCCCTGATGAGTAAATCGGAGCCTGTAGTTACTAATTACGAATACCGATCGAAACGCCCCCGAGTGCTTCACATTCTTCTGCTCGGATATTTTGAGGCGTCGGGACCAGAGTGACCGGATGCATACCTGGGTGGGACCGGTCTTGTTTTTTTACCACAGCCATGCTGGTAAGCACTCACCAGAAACTTTCCCAGCTCCCTCCCTCTCTCCACCTTCAACTCGACAGCACCCCCATCTCCCTCAGTGACTCAGTCAAAAACCTTGGCGTTATCCTTGATTCCTCTCTTACCATGACCAGCTTCGTCTCCGCCACTGCCCAGGCATGCTACTTTCACCTCCGCCGCATCAGTCAGATCAGAAAATACCTCACCACCGAAGCTGCCACCAAACTTGCTGTCTCTCTCATCCTATCTCGCATCGACTACTGCAACTCTCTCCTTTCCGGCCTCCCTCACTCCACCACTTCCACTCTCCAGCGCGTCCAGAACAATGCTGCCCGCCTCGTCCTCAGAAAGAAAAAATCTGACCACATCACTCCCCTGCTCAAACTCCTTCACTGGCTTCCCATCCCACAACGCATCCAATACAAGATTCTGTCTCTCTGCTACAAATCCCTGAACAACTGCGCTCCTGTCTATCTCTCCAACTTACTTCATCCCTACACTCCTTCCCGCTCCCTCCGCTCCGCCTCCGACCCTCTCCATCTCCACATTCCCCGCACCAAACTCAGCACTTTCGGCCCCCGCTCCTTCTCAGTTTATGGTCCATCCACCTGGAACACTCTCCCACTCTCTCTACGTCAGAAAGACTCTCTCTCCTCCTCTCAGTCCGCCCTCAAAACTCACCTCTTTCAACAGTTCTAGCACTATATCACCACACTCCCCACAAAAGCTGACTGTCGCAATGTATTTCACCATTTGTGGTACGTGAGTCGTTGTCTAAAGCGTGCGCGTGTTGTGAGTGCGCGCTTAGAGTTATAGTTATTATAAGATAAGTGCATTATAAATACCGTAATTATTATTATTATTATTACATCCTGAGGCTAATTTTTACAAAAAAATTGCTTATTGTACTCTGAAGGCTAATGACAGATTAGGAGATAGATCAACCATTTTAGTTCAAGGGTAGTGCCAGAATTGCTTTGCGCCTCAACTGCCAAGCTATTCTGGCATCACCCTTCAACTATCATAGTCAAATGTATTTCAAGCATTAGCATATCAAGATGGAAAGGGGTAGGAGAGATTACCTGTCAATAAAGATCATCATTTAGGTGACTATAACCACCTAAATTATGACCTTTAATTACAGGTGCCATTTTTTGGCTTTTAAGTCTACTCTTGAGAGAGCACCTGTCAGTTAAGACCGCTTTTATCTTGTGACAAAGGGGGTTGCTCAAAACAGGTTCTACTGTACTGGTGGCAGCAGGCACAAGGGGATTCATTTTATTAACATATTTAGCCCCAACGCCCTACAGCAGGAGATAGATGGACCATGATAATTCAAGAATAGTGCCAGATTAGCTTGGCGCCGGAAGGCGCCAAGCTAATCTGGCATACCCTTGATTTATCATGGTCCATCTCCTGCAACTGGTGCATAATCATTTCCCTATCAACGGCATTTTGTTTCTGTTGTTAACTTGTATTTTCATGTACTAGCTTTAGTAAAGTAGGGACTTAACAAAAGAACATATAATAGTGTGTTCAGGAGACATAGGGCTGTCTTAGCATTCTGTTTTTGTCAGGGAGGTTCGGGTCGGGATGAGGCCATTGGCGCCGGCCTTTAGATGCCTTGGCGACGGGTTTCACCGGTTCCAAATCATTGTACTTTTTGTAGCTCTGTTATTGTAATTTGTTGAATGAGCGAGTGAGTCATGAGTGAATGTGAGCAACACCAGAGGTGGCGAGACAAATTTTGCTATATAGCAACAATAAAGTCATTAAGTCATCTTGAATCTTAAGTGACACCTCCAGAGTTTAGGAAATATGGCCTTGGGGCTAAATGGGTTGACTTGTTCAAGCGATTTCACACTTTAGTTCAAATAATATTTCTGTGCTGGCTGCAAGAATTCCCCTGCATTACCTCCTTTCTCTGCAAATATTGTACACACTGTTTAACCCATTTAACCCCTAGGCAGCACTTCCTAAATTTTAAGGGTGTCACCTAACGACTATGTAACAGTTGCTGGGGATGGATTGAGAATGATAATTCAAGGGTAGTGCCTGAGGGCACCAAGCTAGTCTGGCACTACCCTTGAATTTTCATGGTCTGTCCATTTCCTGTTTTAGTGCGTTGGGCTAAATGGGTTAACACATCTGAGACATGTTGTATTGTGATATGTGGGGGGGTTAGCAGTGTGTCCTGATGAGTCTCGTTTCTATTGAGGTCCAGAGTAAGGTAAATCACAGACTAGCTTGTGTGTGTGTGTGTGTATATAATGTGTGGTTGGTAAACTCAATACAGTAAACTTTGGATAGCAAAATGCCTCATACTTTTGTGTCACTTGATCCGAACATAATTGTTATAAAAGCAGTGTTTAACACATTCTGCCCCAGGACTGAAATCCCCAAAGTTTGAAGTTGCCCTCTGAAGGACTGTGCACTGCGTGCCATAAAAAAACAAGACAAAGATTTGCTGGTCAATATTTTGCAAACTGCTTAACATTTTGAAAATCTGATTTCGTCATAGTAAAGTATTTTTGGTCATCTTTACAGCACTCTCAACTGCATTTTTGTCCATTGTGTAGTTTTTACGCTATGACCTGCTAAAGCTACCTACCCCCAAAATAAAAAATCACAAGACGGACAAATCCCCACCCGGGTCTGCCCTGGGGGACTTGGGTGGGGTTAGGTATTTTTTTAGTTCCCAGGGTCACCCTGGTCAGCCCCACAGGGTGGGTTTTTCTCTCTATTCTGGGGCATGTGTTTCTGTCTACCCTTTGTCCATTCACCTGTATTTGCCTTTTTAAAACTCTCCCTACTGTCTGCACTGCCTGTAGCTCTTGATATTGGATGTGTGTTGCTAAATGGTCTTAGCTTTATTTAGGCCCCATGTGTTAGGTTTATTTAATGTATTTGACCGGCTGGTGACATACATTCAATGTTCTGTTTATTTTTTTTTCACAAGCAGTGCAGGCACGTCCTGAGAAAGCCTTGTTGCTGTCGGGACGTTAAGCAATGTACAATCAATCAATCAACAAGACGGACATTTCTCTGTGTGCTGCATTGTTCTAGCACACATCTCATGTTTGGCCACAGACATTACTTACCTGTCACCTCTCACCCATACCCGGGTATAGGCCGTCGACGAGAGACCTCCAGCAAATCCTGTCCTGTGCTTCTTCTTCGATTCTACTCCAGGTGGTTCCCAGTCTCTTGATGTCTGCTTGGAGGTCTCGACGCCAGGAGTTTCTCAGCCTACCTCTTTTCTTCTTTCCCTGGGGGTTCCATGACAATGCCTGCCTAGTGATGCTGGAAGCTGGCTTTCTCAGACTGTGACCGATCCATCCCCATCTTCTTCGCCCAATTTCATTCTCTGCTGTTATCTGCTCTGTTCTCTCCCAGAGTCTGACGTTGCTGATCTTCTCTGGCCAGTGGATTTTCAAAATTCTTCTAAGGCAACTGTTCATGAAGGTCTGTACTCTGTTGACTGTAGTTTTTGTCAATCTCCAAGTCTCTGCTCCATATAGGAGAACTGCTTTTACATTGGAGTTGAAAATCCGGACTTTGGTGTGTTGTGACAGCTCTCTGGAACTCCACACTTTTTTCAACTGGAGAAAGGCTGCTCTGGCTTTACCGATTCGTGCTCTGACATCTGCATCAGTGCCGCCTTTTTTGTCTATGATGCTCCCGAGATAGGTGAAGGACTCCACCTCCTCCAACGGGGTGCCAGCAAGCAAGACTGGTTCTTCCCTGGTTGCGTTCAGCCTCATTGTCTTTGTTTTCTGTTTGTGAATGGTGAGGCCCACTTGGGACGAGATGTCAGCAAGCCTCGTGGTCTTGTCCTGCATTTGTTGATGAGTGTGGGACAGTAATGCCAAGTCATCTGCAAAATCGAGGTCGTCAAGCTGTGTCCACAGTGTCCACTGTATTCCACTTCGTCTGTGCTCTGTGGTCATCTTCATGACCCAGTCTATGGCCAGTAGGAAGAGGAACGGAGACAGCAGACACCCCTGCCTGACACCAGTTCTGACCTGGAGCTCCCTGGTGAACTGCCCTTCGTGGATCACGCGACATGTCATGCCATCGTAGCTGCTCTTGATCAGGCGGACGAGCTTTGTGGGTACACCGTAGTGTCGTAGGAGTTTCCACAGTCTCTCGGTCCACACTGTCAAATGCTTTCTCATAATCCACAAAGTTGACGTACAGCGGGGAGCTCCACTCCAGAGACTGTTCCACGATGATGCGGAGAGTGGCGATCTGGTCTGTACATGATCGGTTCTTCCTGAATCCTGCTTGCTGGTCTCTCAGCTGGGGGTCAACGGAGCTCTTCATTCTCTCCAGGATGATCCTGTTGAAGACCTTTCCTGGTACTGACAGCAAGGTGATTCCTCTGTAGTTGGAACACCTGCTGAGGTCGCCTTTCTTGGGAAGCTTGATTAGGTACCCCTCCTTCCAGTCAGCCGGCATCACCTCCTCTTCCCAGATCTTTCCAAACAGTGGGTACAGCATCTCCACTGTTGTCTCTAGGTCTGCTTTCAGAGACTCCACTGGGATGCCATCTGGGCCTGCTGCTTTGCCATTCTTCAAGAATGCCACTGCTCTTCTGATCTCTTCCCGGCTGGGTCTGTCACAGCTGATGGGTAGGTCGGTCTCTGCCGGCTAGATGTCTGGGGGGGTCGGGTGGGCTAGGTATGTTCAGTTATTCTTCAAAATACTTGGCCCATCTGTCGAGTTGGTCTGCTCTGTCTGCAATAGGCTTGCCTTCTTTGTCTTTTACTGGTCTTTCTGTATGGCCATACTTGCCTGACAATCTTCTGGTAATGTCGTAGAGCTGTTTCATGTTGCTGCTGCCTACTGCCTTTTCTGCCTCTGCTGCCAGGCTGTCTGTGTAGGCCCTCTTGTCTGCCCTGATACTCCTCTTCACCTCGCGGTTGGCTTCCCAGTATTCCCCCTGTGCCCTTACTTTGGCTGCTCTCGTGCGACTGTTGTTGACAACTGCTTTCTTCTGCTTCCTCACTTCTATCTTCTTCAAGGTCTGTGCCGACAGCCAGTCCTTGTGATGGTGTTTCATGAACCCTACAGTGTCTTTACAGGTTGAGTTCAGTGCCTCTCTAACTGCCTTCCACAGCTGCTCTGTGGTGACCGCCTCCTCTTCATTTACTAGCTCCTGTAGCGCTTGAAACCGGTTGGACAGCACCAGTTTGAACTCTTCTCTAACTCCAGTTTCTCTCAGGAGGCCTACATTATAGCGCTGTCTTCTTGTTGTCTCTGTGCGGCTTTTATTTAGCTTGAGCTTCATTCTTAAGGTAAGCAGATGGTGGTCTGTGGCGACATCTGCTCCCCTCCTCACTCGAACATCTTGAAGGGATCTTCTAAATTTCTTGCTAATGCAGATATGGTCTATTTGGTTCTCTGTTGTATGGTCAGGTGAGACCCAAGTTGCTTTGTGTATTCTTCTGTGTGGGAAGATGCTGCCTCCAATGACAAGTCGGTTTAGAGCACAAAAGTCTACAAACCTCTCCCCGTTCTCACTCATCTCCAAGCCTAGTCCCTGTCTCTCCATCACCTCTTCGTATCCGGTGTTGTCCTCCCCTATTTTGGCATTAAATTCGCCCATGACGATGGTGATGTCTCGCTCCGCACATTTGTCCAAGGCACTCTGGAGTCGGTCGTAGAACTCTTGTTTCTCTTCCTCGTCACTGTCATTAGTGAGCGCATAACACTGGATGGCGTTCAGCTTGAGCTTTTTCTTGGTTCTAAAGGCTGCTCTGATAATTCTTGGCCCAAGAGGTTCCCAGCCCATCAGCGCTCTTTGTGCCACTGGTGACAGCATGAATGCTACACCTTCTGTATGGGGGGGCATTCTCCTCTTCATGACCTGAATACAGAATCATCTCCCCCCACAGACATTAAAAAGTGGATAAACCATTTAAAACTGCGTTCATTTTCTTGAAAACCTGAAAATGGGGAGTCATTTCAGCAGAAGACTATTTTGTGTGGCCTTTTCCACACGTTCACCCACTAAAACGTGGGATGTGTAAGATTCAGCCGTGAATGCCTCGCATCTACGGGCACTCAGCCTAATTTTCTCTGCACTTGTAGCCAGAAGAATCATTTTCCATTCAGCTGCAGCAAGAAAGGAGGATTTTGGGTGAAAAATGGGGATGTCGTTGTCACCGGTACGCGCAGACCCTCCAACCGTGATTATTTGCTAGTGGTCTGTTTACGTCAGTGTAGGTGTGCTTGCATGCGTACGTGTTTGTTTTCTGTTGTTTGTTCTTTTGTTTTATCTGTATTCTTATGTGACAATGTAAATGTGTGTGGTGGTGGTGGGGGGATGTATGTTTGTTGTGTTAACCCCCTAGTGTCTTTTAGTTTTGTGTGTGTGTTTGTCTCTGTGTGTGTGGTTTTTAAATCCCTTTTATTTATAGTTGGGACTTTGTAGGACTGGTCATGGTGGGGCGAATTTAATAGCATGTCCATGATGTCAAAGGCGTGCAGGCTAAACCTCTAACAATTGAAGTAACAAGATAAAAATTACGTCATGTCTAGTTACGCTAACCTCACTGCTGAACAGACATTTGGCGGAAAGCGCCGTATGTATGCGCATATTATGTAAACAAGAGAATCTCTGATATTTCTGTACACACAAGCTTGAAACTTGGTGAAATACTTTCTTTAGTGGGTGGCTAAGAGAGCCTCCAAGCATATTGTAATTGAATGTCTCATTGAAGACATAAACAACCGTTTATAGGAAGTCGGTTGACCCAGATTAGAGTCCGTAATTTTTGTCATATTTACTTGAACTTTTGCATACAGCTAGTTTGGAGAAAGACATTGAATGACTTCGTTAGCCAGCTTTGTATCCTTTCAATTTCTTTAGTAAAAATTAATTCTTTTCAGAAAAGAATTAAAACACTAAAAACTCTTTACTTCTAGAGAAAGTCAGACAGTGGCGGTGACGTAAAAGAGGCAACTCCATCACCGCGCAGACACTGACATAATACTCTAAATATGACGTCATTTTCTCGTGCGCGCGGCTCTCTCTCTCTCTCTCTCTCTCTCTCTCTCTCTCTCTCTCTCTCTCTCTCTCTCTCTCTCTCTCACAAACATGCGCGCATCTCCAGGAGGAATAGATCCTCATGTGCCCTCCAGGCGCATGAGGGTCTATGCCTCTTTGAGATTTTTGGAGCGCGCACGCATGCACTAACACGCACACACACTGAGACGCGCTTTCAGAAGAGCATGCAGGTGACCCGTGTACTTAGTATATTATGTAGCTAGACCAACCTGCTTTCACACAAATTATAGCAAGACTGAAATTGTACAGTGAAGTTCTAGTTTTGTCACCATTTTCTCAAGCCTATGAATCGAATGTGAAACTCATATCACGTAAAATATAAAATTACGTAAAACTAAAACTTAGAAAAATCCTTTTTGTCTACCGTATTTTCAATACGGTAGACTTTGAAATGGGACTGGTCAGAGCACATTCCGGAGCATGCACATGACGTTTTTGGCGTGTGGGGCAGAAATTCTGGCAAGAAGTAACAAGATAAAAATGACGTCACGTCTAGCTACGCAAACCTTGCTAGAGAACGTCTTTTGGGCGCCAAAGTGCCGTATCTGTGTGTGCGTATATGTGACAGTGACTAGAGCCCACATTTGAGTTTTGAAGATGGACAGGCTTGAAATTTTAGGATATTGTCCATAAAAGATTCCTATCTCGAGACCTTTTTTTCGATGTTTTGATCAAGATGTTCATTGGCGAGAAAATGGCCGTTTCACAAAAACCGGTTGATCCACACTGGAGTCCATAATTTTTCTTATTTTTACCAAATATTTTGCATATAGCTAGATAAAAGAGAGATATTGAATGAGTTCATTAACCAGCATTATACCTCTAGAACATTTTGAGTGATAATTAAATATTTTTGAAAAATACATATTTTCATGTTTTGGGGATTAATTTCATGAATTATATGGGTTAATCTTAAAACAGTTGAATCTTTCTTATGAAAAAAACCATTCTTATTAATAATCGCATGATTTTCATATGCGGTATTTACATATAAGCCTACAGTTCGTTTCGGCTGTCATGTACGATTAGGTCAATTGTGACCTGTACGACCTAGGTGTGAAAATCAGACAATTTTCTGCACCACTTTTTGGGAGTCATTTGTAAAACAGCTAACATAACTTTAATTTTTCTTTTACGAAGAAAGCTATCTTCTAGTTAATACCCACATGATTTGTTTTATAAACAGTGTTTGCATAAGCCTACTGTTTGTCCCGGCCCTGGGGTAGGATTAGGTCAAATCATGACGGGTAAGCCGTAGGCTTGAAAATCAGCAAGAAACTTGCAAAACTCATGCTATTATTGTTCTTCAGAATAGCTATGCTACGCCAGACCACAGAGCTTACGAATGGCAGGAAAAATATGAGCAACTCTAAATGTTCCTAAAAGATAAACGCATCTGAGCTCCAAACAATACGGTAGACTTTGGGATGAAATCCTCATCTTGTTTGTTTACAAAAGCTAATCCTTAAAATGCACATGTATCGAATCATGAACCAACACACACACATAGACACAGACCCACCCACCCCCCCCCCCTCCCCCCAACCATCCCCCTCCATACACACACACACACACACACACACACACACACACACACACACACACACACACACACACACACAGTCACATTGTCACATTATGAGAATACAGAAGAAACAAAAAACAGAAAACAAACACGTACGCATGCAAGTACACCCAAACTTACGTAAACAGACCACCAGCAAGTAATCAAGGCAATCAATTTTACGTTTGGAGGGTAGTCGTGTACCTGTGACAATGCCATCCCCATTTTTTCACTCAAAATCCTCTTTTCTTGTTGCAGCTGAATGGAAAATGATTATTCTGCTATAAGTTCAGAACATTTTACGCTGAGTACCCTCAGATGCGAGGCATTCATGGCTGAATCTTACATGTCCGATGTTTTCGATGGTGAACGTGTAGAAAAGGCCACACAAAAAAAGTTTTCTGCTGAAATGACTCCCCATCTTAAGGTTTTCAAGAAAAATGAACGCAGTTAAAAATGGTACTTACTTACTTACGCCTGTCACCCCTACCCGGGTATAGGCCGTCGACGAGAGACCTCCAGCAACTCCTGTCCTGTGCTTCTCCTTCGATTCTACTCCAGGTGGTTCCCAGTCTCTTGATGTCTGCTTGGAGGTCTCGACGCCAGGAGTTTCTCGGCCTACCTCTTTTCCTCTTTCCCTGGGGGTTCCATGACAATGCCTGCCTAGTGATACTGGAAGCTGGCTTTCTCAGACTGTGACCGATCCATCCCCATCTTCTTCGCCCAATTTCATTCTCTGCTGTTATCTGCTCTGTTCTCTCCCAGAGTCTGACGTTGCTGATCTTCTCTGGCCAGTGGATTTTCAAAATTCTTCTAAGGCAACTGTTCATGAAGGTCTGTACTCTGTTGACTGTGGTTTTTGTCAATCTCCATGTCTCTGCTCCATATAGGAGAACTGCTTTTACATTGGAGTTGAAAATCCGGACTTTGGTGTGTTGTGACAGCTCTCTGGAACTCCACACTTTTTTCAACTGGAGAAAGGCTGCTCTGGCTTTACCGATTCGTGCTCTGACATCTGCATCAGTTCCGCCTTTTTTGTCTATGATGCTCCCGAGATAGGTGAAGGACTCCACCTCCTCCAACGGGGTGCCAGCAAGCAAGACTGGTTCTTCCCTGGTTGCGTTCAGCCTCATTGTCTTTGTTTTCTGTTTGTGAATGGTGAGGCCCACTTGGGACGAGATGTCAGCAAGCCTCGTGGTCTTGTCCTGCATTTGTTGATGAGTGTGGGACAGTAATGCCAAGTCGTCTGCAAAATCGAGGTCGTCAAGCTGTGTCCACAGTGTCCACTGTATTCCACTTCATCTGTGCTCTGTGGTCATCTTCATGACCCAGTCTATGGCCAGTAGGAAGAGGAACGGAGACAGCAGACACCCCTGCCTGACACCAGTTCTGACCTGGAGCTCTCTGGGGAACTGCCCTTCGTGGATCACGCGACATGTCATGCCATCATAGCTGCTCTTGATCAGGCGGATGAGCTTTGTGGGTACACCGTAGTGTCGTAGGAGTTTCCACAGAGTCTCTCGGTCCACGCTGTCAAATGCTTTCTCATAATCCACAAAGTTGACGTACAGCGGGGAGCTCCACTCCAGAGACTGTTCCACGATGATGCGGAGAGTGGTGATCTGGTCTGTACATGATCGGTTCTTCCTGAATCCTGCTTGCTGGTCTCTCAGCCGGGGGTCAACGGAGCTCTTCATTCTCTCTAGGATGATCCTGTTGAAGACCTTTCCTGGTACTGACAGCAAGGTGATTCCTCTGTAGTTGGAACACTTGCTGAGGTCGCCTTTCTTGGGAAGCTTGATTAGGTACCCCTCCTTCCAGTCAGCTGGCATCACCTCCTCTTCCCAGATCTTTCCAAACAGTGGGTACAGCATCTCAACTGTTGTCTCTAGGTCTGCTTTCAGAGACTCCGCTGGGATGCCATCTGGCCCTGCTGCTTTGCCATTCTTCAAAAATGCCACTGCTTTTCTGATCTCTTCCCGGCTGGGTCTGTCACAGCTGATGGGTAGGTCGGTCTCTGCCGGCTGGATGTCGGGGGGGTCGGGTGGGCTAGGTCTGTTCAGTAACTCTTCAAAATACTCGGCCCATCTGTCGAGTTGGTCTGCTCTGTCTGCAATAGGCTTGCCTTCTTTGTCTTTTACTGGTCTTTCTGTATGGCCATACTTACCCGACAATCTTCTGGTAATGTCGTAGAGCTGTTTCATGTTGCCGCTGCCTGCTGCCTTTTCTGCCTCTGCTGCCAGGCTGTCTGTGTAGGCCCTCTTGTCTGCCCTGATACTCCTCTTCACCTCGCGGTTGGCTTCCGAGTATTCCCCCTGTGCCCTTACTTTGGCTGCTCTCGTGCGACTGTTGTTGACCGCTGCTTTCTTCTGTTTCCTCGCTTTTATCTTCTTCAAGGTCTGTGCCGACAGCCAGTCCTTGTGGTGGTGTTTCCTGAACCCTACAGTGTCTTTGCAGGTTGAGTTCAGCGCCTCTCTAACTGCCTTCCACTGCTGCTCTGTGGTGACCGCCTCCTCTTCATTTACTAGCTCCTGTAGCGCTTGAAACCGGTTGGACAGCACCAGTTTGAACTCTTCTCTAACTCCAGTTTCTCTCAGGAGGCCTACATTATAGCGCTGTCTTCTTGTTGTCTCTGTGCGGCTTTTCTTTAGCTTGAGCTTCATTCTTAAGGTAAGCAGATGGTGGTCTGAGGCGACATCTGCTCCCCTCCTCACTCGAACATCTTGAAGGGATCTTCTAAATTTCTTGCTAATGCAGATATGGTCTATTTGGTTCTCTGTTGTATGGTCAGGTGAGACCCAAGTTGCTTTGTGTATTCTTCTGTGTGGGAAGATGCTGCCTCCAATGACAAGTCGGTTTAGAGCACAAAAGTCTACAAACCTCTCCCCGTTCTCACTCATCTCCGAGCCTAGTCCCTGTCTCCCCATCACCTCTTCGTATCCGGTGTTGTCCTCCCCTATTTTGGCATTAAAATCGCCCATGACGATGGTGATGTCTCGCTCCGCACATTTGTCCACGGCACTCTGGAGTCGGTCGTAGAACTCTTGTTTCTCTTCCTCGTCACTGTCATTGGTGGGCGCATAACACTGGATGACGTTCAGCTTGAGCTTTTTCTTAGTTCTAAAGGCTGCTGTTATAATTCTTGGCCCAAGAGGTTCCCAGCCCATCAGCGCTCTCTGTGCCACTGGCGACAGCATGAGTGCTACTCCTTCTGTATGGGGGGCATTCTCCTCTTCATGACCTGAATACAGAATCATCTCCCCACTTAACAGCCTTTTCTGGCCAGACTGCGTCCATCTGGCTTCACTGATGCCTAGCAGGGAAAGGTTGTACTTTTGCATTTCCGCTGCTATCTGGGCGGCCTTGCCGCTCTGGTACATGGTCTTGACGTTCCATGTGCCCATGGTTGTATCCCTGGATAGAGAGAGGCGGCTCGGTCCTGTGGCTTCCGAAGACTTCCGGCTTTCACCACAGGACGTCATAAGTCTTCTAGTAGAAGAACCTTCCTCCTCCAGGAAAGGAATTACTGTTAATCTTTTCGTCGGCGTTTTTGTAGCTATTTCCTTTTTTGCAGGGTGGGGAAGCTACCCCCACGCCCAACCCCCTTACTAGGAGGACCAGGGGTTTTCTGTCGGGGTCACCTTCCCTTAGACCATGTTGGTTCACGGCACCTTATTTCATTCGGTGCACCCCTCTCACGAGGGACCCCCTATCCACCACCCAGGGGACGCGCCTCAACGCCGTATGGTCCAGCGCGAGGAGTTAAAAATGGTGTTATCCAGTTTTTAGTGTGCCTTGCCAAACATGAGATGTGTGCTAAAACAATGCAGCACACAGACAAATGTCCGTCTTGTGATTTTTTATTTTGGGGGTAGGTAGCTTTAGCGGGTCATAGCGTAAAAACTACACAATGGACAAAAATGCAGCTGGGAGTGCTGTAAAGATGACCAAAAATATTTTACTGTGACGAAATCAGATTTTCAAAATGTTAAGCCGTTTGCAAAATATCGAATGGCAAATCTTTGTCTTGTTTTTTATGGCGCGCAGTGTATTACAATTCTAGAGACAGAGCGAGCATGATAGTTTAAGGGTGGTGCCAGAATAACTTGGCGCCTATAGGTGCCAAGCTATTCTGGCACCACCCTTAAACAATGATGCATGATTCATGTCTTCCTGTTGTCTGTTGGGGCTGAACGAGTTAAGCAAGTTAATTATTATCGAAAGAGTGTAATCAGAACCTCTGACAAATCATTAATACACCTGACTTTCCTTGTATTCTGCTTGTACAAGGCAAGAGCCGCAAATCAAACTATTTTGCAACCCATGGTATTTGCAGAAGTCCTCACCCATTTTATTTACTCCCCCACCCGGGTCTGCCCTGGGGGACTTGGGTGGGGTTATCTACTTTTTAGTTCCCAGGGTCACCCTGGTCAGCCCCACAGGGTGGGTTTTTTCCGTCTATTCTGGGGCATGTGTTTCTGTCTACCCTTAGTCCATTCACCTGTATTTGCCTTTTTAAAACTATCCCTACTGTCTGCACTGCCTGTTGCTCTTGATATTGGATGTGTGTTGCTAAATGGTCTTAGCTTTATTTAGGCCCATGTCATAGGTTCAATGTTCTGTTTAGTTGGGTTTTTTTTCACAAGCAGTGCAGGCACGTCCTGAGAAAGTCTTGTTGCTGACGGGATGTTAAGCAATGTACAATCAATCAATCAATCCATTTTATTTACTGACCGTCTAATTTTTCTATTAATAGTCTGGTTTCCTTTACCTGTTGAAATGTTTCAACTTGCAGCAGATGGAGTTTCAATTAAGGAAATTGACGTCATGACCTTGCCTGATTTCCCTGCTGTTTCACCCGAAGATTTGAAGAAAGTAGATATCGTGAAAAAAGATCTGACTGTTCAAGTTGGAGGAAAGGTGGGTTTCTCGTTTGTAGTTTTCAAGTATTCAGTCCTGACACACTGCAAGAAGATGAGAATTGGCCATGATAGTTCAAGAGTGGTGCCAGAATAGCTTAGTGCCTAAAGGTGCAAAGCTATTCTCACGCTACCCTTGTACTATCATGGCTGATCTGTCCCCTGAACTGTAGTGTCACCTTCATAGGACAACTTCCACAGTTTTGGGCCCAATGATCATATTATCTCATAAGTTAAGTAGAGATGGTTTAACCCTTTTATCCTGATACACTATTGCACGAAATAAATTTGACTATGATAGTCAAGGATGGTGCCAGCATAGTTTGGCGCCTCAGGCGCTAAGCTATTCTGGCACCACCCTTGAACTAAGATGGTTGATCTAGCTCCTAATCCTAATGTAGCCTTCATAGGGTAATAAGTTTTTTTTTGTTTTTTTTTTAAATCAGCTTCAGGTTGTAATGTTTTAACCTTTGCCATTCTTTATGGGTCTTAATTAGAGAGACCTATTTTTGCACATTCATGATATCTTCTCAATTATATGCATTCTGACTCCAAATACTGGTGTTTTTCAAAAACATATTTGGCATAATTGTCAAATTGAAAAAGTGTAATTACCTTAACCCATTCAACCCCAGGGTTCCATTCCCAAATTTTGGAGGTGTTACCGAACGACTATGTTATGTACCAGCAGTAGGAGATGGATCGACCATGATAATTCAAGGGTAGTGCCAGATGAACTTAGTGCCTTCAGGCACCAAGCTCATCTGGCACTACCCTTGAATTATCATGGTCAATCCATCTCCTGCTGTAGGGTGTTAGGACTAAATGGGTTAATGAGAAATGGAATTATTGATATTCAAAGTGACAATAATCTGTTTTACACTCTGTAGGTCATGTTTGACCCCTACTTATATGTCGGCAGCCTTTATGTCACGTCAGATGGTCATAACTGAATCAGTGAATGAGCCAACCAGTTGACAATCCAGAAGAAAAATCGTTATTGTATGGCCCTGGTGGTAGTAAATAGGTGATTGTAAATCAGAGGTCTCTTACCTCAGTGGTAGTACAGCAGAGATTGTGGTTTCAGGCTGGTATTTGTGTAGTTGTATATAGGCACTTTTATTAGCAGCTGGCCTCGGAGTGTGCCATCGACCTGGGAAATTCCGGTCTTTTGATATGTGAGCGATTTGTGTGATTATTGACTCACAAAGTGTAAATTGTAAGTTCCATTAAGGTATGGCAAAGGTTATACTTATAATGAAGGATGGTGAAAAGTTTGTGTTGTCAGGTTTATAGAATGTATTGAAATAAATACAGTATTAGTAAGTACTAGTACCGTATTTCAGCTGAACAGTTTTGCTGTTGTTTAACCCATATCACACTGAGGCTAAAAGCTTCAAATCTGTACACTGCCATATGCAAGCTACATTATAGTACTTACAGATAAGGATATAGACCAATGGCTTTAGTTCAAGGATGGTGCCAGAATAGCTTGGCGCCTAGAGGTGCCACGCTATTCTGGCACTACCCATGAACTATTTTAGTCAAACTTATTTCACACACTGGTTTATTCCAAATGATGAGGGTTAACCCTTTGCATGTCGGCAGTGGTTTTAGTCATGATGATTCCTTCAGGAGTCATTGCGACTAAAACCGCTACAGACATGCAAAGGGTTAAGTTTCTTTTAGTAATTTACTTAATTTTGTAATTGGTTTTATTGGTCTTTTACTTTACTTTTACTGAATTTGTTTACAATTCCCTCTTTTTTGTAGGAATTCAAGGTTTACAGTCGGCAAACATTGCCTAGTGGTTCTGCAAAGCTGACTGTACTTCTGCTACATGGGGCGGCCTTTCACTCCGGTCACTGGGAGGAGATAAACACTTTGCAGTACCTTGCGTCATGGGGATATCAGGCTCTTGCCATAGATCTGCCAGACAGTTAGTGCCTCTTTCATTTGTGTGGCTACTGCTCACATTTGATGTGTGTCTAGCTGTTTAGCTCATTCAGACCTTAACCCATATCATACTGAGGCTAAAAGCTTCGAATTTGTACACTGCCATATGCAAGCTACATTATAGTACTTACAGTAAGGATATAGACCAATGGCTTTAGTTCAAGGTGGTGCCAGAATAGCTTGGCGCCTAGAGGTGCCAAGCTGTTCTGGCACTACCCTTGAACTATTTTAGTCAAACTTATTTCACACACTGGTGTATTCCAGATGATAAGGGTTAAAATGACTGTACAGTGGAACCTGTTTTGAGCAGCCATGCAGCTTTGTTTGCAAGAAAAAAGTGCTCAACCCATTTAGTCCCAATGCTGTACAGCAGGAGATGGATAGACCATGATAATTTAAGGATAGTGTCAGATTAGCTTGGAGCCAGGCTGTTCTGAGACTACCCTTGAATTATGGTCGATCCATCTCTTGCAACTGGCAAATACTTGTTAGGTGACACCTACCAAATTTGGGAAAAGCAGTTGTGGGGTTAACCCATATTCAGATTACACCAGTGTGGGAAATAAGTTGGACTAAAATAGTTGAAGGGTAGTGCCAGAATAGCTTGGCGCCTTGAACTAAAGCCATTGGTATATAATTATCCTTACCTGTAAGTACTATAATGTAGCTTACATATGGCAGTGTACAAATTTGAATCTTTTAGCCTCAGTATGATATGGGTTAAATGGGTTGAAAGATAGGTGCTCTGTCAAGAGAAATCTTGAAAGGCAAAAAGTGTCACTGAATTGGGTCAGACCCCTGTACAATGACTGGTATTATTATTATTTAATGATCACTCTAAACAGGTTCTGCTGTATTCACTGACTATGACTATGAACACCTCATAATAATTTTTCAACTTTTGAAAAGCTATTTTGTTTCATGTCGTGCTTCCTCCTATGCTTTAGAATTGAGCTCCTGAATGCTGAATAAACATGATTGTTTTTACATCACAGGCAAAGAAGGCAAAACAACAGGTGACCTTGGAGACATCAGTCAAAGCGACTTTTTGGCTGCTGTAATTACTACCTTTAAAAGTGACCTGAAGCCAGTCATCATCAGCCCTTCTATGAGTGGAGGTTTTGCTCTTCCCTACCTCTTCCAGGACCCAGCAAAGTCATTGGAGCGAGCACTCGGATATGTACCCATTGCCCCTGTAGACGCTGAAAAATACACAGCCATGTACCCGAAGAGTCAGGTGGGCTATATATATATATATATATTGTGACACGTACAGTAGAACCTGTTCCTACCAACACGTTATTTTGCAAGAAAATGTGGCCTTCAAAGACAGGTGCTCTCTCAAGGCAAGTCATGGAGAGCAAAAAGTGTTGCCTGTCATTAACTCATTCATCCCCGACTCAACACGTTCTTTTTTGTTCTACGTTTGTTTCCATATCACCCGGAAGAAGGATCTTTGATCCGAACCGTCTTGTTCCTTGTATCTAATTTAAAGGGTTTTCAACCTCTATTTTCTGTCCCCCCACCCGAGTCTGCCCTGGGGATCTTGGGTGGGGTTAACTACTTTTTAGTTCCCATGGTCACCCTGGTCAGCCCCACAGGGTGGGTTTTTCCCTCTATTATGGGGCGAGTGTTTCTGTCTACCCTTGGTCCATACACATGTATTTTCCTTTTTTAAAACTCTCCCAACTGTCTGCGCTGCCTGTAGCTCTTGATATTGGATGTGTGTTGCTAAATGGTCTTAGACTTGGCTGGCGACATACATTCAATATTCTGTTTTTTTTTTTTTTCACAAGCAATGCAGGCAGGTCCTGAGAAAGTCTTGTTGCTGTCAGGACGTTAAGCAATGTACAACTACTCTATTTTCTGTTTTCGTTTCAACATGGCAAGATATGGATCGACCATGATAGTTCACGGGTGGTGCCAGGATAGCTTGGCGCCCATGGGCGCCAAGCTATCCTGGCACCACTCTTGAGCTATCATGGTTGATATGTCTCCTTAATTGTAATGTCTTTCAGAGGACAACTCCAGAATGTGGGTAATTCATACATGGGACACAGCGGGTTAAAGAACATCATTTAGCTGACTCTTTGGTACGCTTTGATTGCTAAAATTTGTTGATATGACAGGTAATTAATGGCGTCTTGCCTCGAGACTTTTCTACCCTTCATTTACAATCGATGTGCATGTGTACACATATACCAGAGGTTTTTCACTGCCTTATGAGTATAATGGAAGGAACTCTCCTGCATACAAATCAGAAGAAGAGCAGAAATTCTTTCATTTTACATCATTCAGTCTTCTTGATTTAAGCCAGCCCTTTTGTCCAGCATTATTGTACAGCACACTAAGACCATTTATAAAGGAGATATTATGAACTATTGACCCTTTACTGTCTGCAGCAGGTCGCTTTATTGACAGATAATGTCTCTTGAGGGTTGCCACTCAAAACAGGCATGCTGTATTAGCCTCTTCATGACCAGACACAGCTTTCCCAGATCATCCACTTAGTTTGTTTCAGGCCAGCCGAGAAACTGGATCACAGCTGGTGCCAGCGCGCTGAGGCAGCAAGTCTCCCAGCTGTCAGGCTGGCTGATAAGCTTGCTTCCTGATAAGCGCAGTACACCAGGGAAAATGACTGCCTTTTGTTTTTCATGACTTTCTTATTGACTGCTCAATTGTGTGATACAAAACTTTGTTTATTTAAAAGCGGACATTCTGCCCAACACACTGACACCATAGTTGTGACAAACCAATAGCAAGCAGGATAAGGTGGAAATAAAGAGAAAAGAAAGGATTTTACTGTCTGTGTTGAGTTTTGTCACAAAATAGATGAAGTTCCAACATCAATAACACAAATATGATACAAACTACATCAAGTCACACATACACAGGTACATAATCATGAAGAACTATGTTACAACCTGTTTTGGCACCACCTTTGGACTGTCATGGTCGAGATTTCTTCAGCTGTGGTATACCATATCAGAACTAACTGGCCATAAACAAGTGTTGTTTTTCTCATGGCAGCTCCCAACGTTGATTGTTTATGGCACCAAGGACCCGATGGGACCCCAAACAGCAGAGAGTCTGAAACTGTTGCCACGTTCACAAGTTGCTGCCATTCCCGACGGCTCCCACCCATGCTATCTGGACAAAAGTGATCTCTTTCACAAAGCCCTGTACAGCTTTCTCATCAAGTTGAATCCAGCTTAAAGTTTAGAGTTATTGTTCATATATTTGTGGATGTTGTATTGGTGTAAGAAAAATGTTCAGTATTTTGTAAACTCTGCATTATATATTTTGAAGAAAACAAGCCAATGACAATGTTTTGGATTGAAGATTCAAAATGTCACTGCATTTTCTCGAAAGGTATTTTGGATTTACAAATAATTGAATTTTTTTCTTTTGTCAGTAAACTGTTTTATTTCATTGTTGTTTTGGCATCTTTCACCGTGTACCTTGTTTGTAGAAATCAATTATGGACTTTTCCTTTGCTCATATGCTGGAGTTGAATTAACAATGATAGATCAAAGATGGTGGCAGAGTAGCTTGGTGCCCTTTTATACCATCTATTTTAATACCACCCTTCAGCTGTCAACTGTTTTAGTTGATCTGTTTCATGAACTTTAATGTTTCCAAGGATCACTCTCAACGTTTGGGATGAATTTTGAGCTTTTGGCTCAATGTGCTAATAATTAACCCTTTGGCTTTGAATAGCGGGTTTTGTCAAAATTCCTGCGATCATCGCGATCAAAACCGCTACCAACAGCCAGAGGGTTAGGTCAATACAGCAAGCAAGTGCTAGTGTCGCTCTTAGTGTGAAAGATTTCATTAAGTGTAAAATTATGCTCTTTCTATGCTTGAAAGGCCCTTGGTTTATCAGTTAACCCTTATCATTCGGAATACAACAGTGTGTGAAATAAGTTTGACTACAATGGTTCAAGGGTAGTGCCAGAATAGCTTGGCACCTCTAGGTGCCAAGCTACTCTGGCACTACCCTTGAACTATAGCCATTGGTCTATATCCTTATCTGTAAGTACTATAATGTAGCTTGCATATAATAATAATAATAATAATAAAGGAGATTTGTTAAGCGTTTATTCTAAAAGTAGCTCAAAGCGCTGATAAAATGAAACGGCTAACAACTAACATGCACACACACACACACACACATACGTGACCGTGGTGATGAATTGTGTATGGCTGGGGAAATGAACTAGTGAATGGCAGTGTACAAATTTGAAGCGTTTAGCCTCAGTATGATAAGGGTTAAGACTGTCAAGAAAATGGACCCAAAAGGACAAGTGTATTCATGTAGCATGTACGATTGAAAGTGCGTTGAACAGACACCTTGCACAAGGAAGTAGATGGTAGCGAAAAGACACATAATGTATTTCTGCAAGGTACAGAGTGAAATGTACCAACTCGGTACATGTATTGTAATTATGAAGCATATCTTATTCATTTGGATTAACTTGTTAAGCCCTGAGGATGTCCTTTGAAGTCTGTGTCATAGTCCTGGAGACAGACCGACCATGAGGGTGGTGTCAGCATAGCTTGGCACCTATAGGTGCCAAGCTATTCTGGCACCACCCTTGACCTATCATGGTTGGTCCACAGCCTCTCATAACCATGTTCAAGGGTGGTGTCAGAATAGCTTGGCACCTAAAGGTACCAAGCTATTCTGGCACCATCAGTTAAACTATAATGGTCGATCCACATACTGACATAGCGTATTCGTTGGCTTTATGGCTTAACTTTGAACATTTTCTCAGCAGCTGAAGGAATGTAATACCCAGTATGGTGGATGCTGCTTGTGAATTCCCTGCATAAGATTGTTCATGCTGTTTTTGTGTCATTTTTGAAGGGCTTGTGACAGAGGTTGTCTGTTCTTTAATGTGGATGTGATGTGCTGTTTTCACATTTCAGATATTCACAATGTGTTCAGTTTGCTTACTTTTAACCCTGTTGTGTATGCAGCCACCAAAACTGTTAATCCATTGGCTGTTGTTAGTGGGGTTTTTTTTCTCAATGATTTCTCCAGGAAGCATCGCGGCAGTAACCGCTACTGACAGCCGAAGGGTTGACAGGTTTGGTGGCTGTGTGCAGATGATAAAATATAATGTGAAATTCATGCTGGTCCACTGTTCTTTCAAAAGGAAACAATCTGAAATGTGGACTTTGTACTAGTCCACTGGGTTTTTTTTTTACTTTTTTTTTTCTTCAGATGTAACATGTAAATTTAGCACAAAAACAGTAGTTAGGAAATGCTGAGGCCGTTTACACTTGCACATCAACCAGGGTCGAACCCGAGTACAACCTGGGCTAGCGCGTTTACAGTTGATCCAACCTGGGTTGGTGTAGGGTGGAGTTTATCCCTGGTCCAAAGCAGGGTTGAACCAGGGTTAGATCTAAACTGCATTCCATTCCGCATCATTGTGCATGTTGCAAAAAAATCTGGGATGTGAAGTCACTGGCAGGAATTTCAATACTATTGAAACAACAGATTTCACAGCCTTAAAGTTGACTGTGCACATCAACAGTGAACATGAGATATTTCTACAGCTTCTCATCCTTTTCTCAGCTGAAGATGCTCAGTATATAATAAAGTTTGCAGCGCGATTTGCCTCCAGCAGTCTTGAGACCGTGGCAGAGAACAAACCCTTCTGATATAATAATCGAAGTGGTTGCTGAAATGACAATGTATGCACACTGTTAATCAACGTTTTCATGAAGGTAATGATCTGTAAGAAAAACTTTATATCTGTTTTTCCAAACTTTGCTGTACGAGTAGCTTGAATCTTGTGTTCGAGATTGTCTCTTTCTATGCCACAAGAAACGGTGCATAAAAATAATTACAATAAAAAGAAATACTGGTCAGGATCAGTCCAACTGCAAGAGCCAAAGAACATCATGAGCCACATGTCCCGTGAAGGGTGCCTTGATGCATTCCTAAGATGCTTTGTTAGGTGACGTGGGCGTGTCAAATGTAAGTGTAAACGCATCAACCCGAGTTGAACCCGAGTGGAGTTCAACCTGGGTTGCAAGTGTAAACGGCCTCACCTTTTCTCCTGTTAAATTAAGTGTTGTAAATTGTGATTGTACATTTACTTGTAGTTTTAGTTAGGTGGGCTGGTCTGTGATTTTTTTACCTTATAAACGAGAGCCAGAAGGTTCAGCATCATAGACCAGCACACATTTCACATCCCAATGCTGCAGACTATGTTTTAGCTAATCCTTGAGCAAAATGAGTTTAGTGGATAAAATCATGTCACTGTCTCCAAGGTCAGGGTTTGGCTGCCATATTTGTTCAAGGTCAACCAAAGAGATACATAGTATGTCTTAACTCCTTACGCCCCGAGGACGAAATTATCAAATGTTTGTAGATATCCTCTGAGATCTATATCACAATTCTGGAGACAGAGCGACCATGATATTTCAAGGTTGGTGTCAGAATAGCTTGGCGCCTAGAGGCGCCAAGCTATTCTGACACCAACCTTGAAATATCAGTCAATCCACTTCATGTCATAGTCTTTCAGGGCTTTATGAGTTAAACTATTGGATCAGTTCAGTGCTTAAAGTTTGGCTCAATAGGAGACATCAATAAAGTAAGCTATTTCATGTGAGAAGTGTTACTATCTCTAAGTAGGCTCTAGCTTCTGTATTTGCTCAACTGCTTCACTACCGTTAAAAACAGAACACACTCTAACTTAAGAGACATACCCTCATGGGCCCGTGCAGTTGCAGGGGCCCATGAGGATCCATGCCTCTTGTTGTCACCACTTTCAATCCCTGTTCCTGTGACAACTTCAGCTCTTTTGGAATAGAATCAACCAAGATTTAGGAAACACAATCTGCAGCATGTAGCAGTGAAAGGATTTAACGTATGTATTGCATGTGCAATATTTCTGAAACAGCTGAACTGATCTGACCAGACATTTCTTTTCTCTAATTGGACTTTTGCACTTTTTTCAGTCCTTCACATCGGTAACCTTTAACCCTGTATGATGTAGTGAGCCGTTAGTGCAAATCATTGACATTTTGAGCTGTTGGATTAACCCATTTAGCCCCCCAATGCACTACAGCAGGAGATGGATCGACCAGGATAATTCAAGGGCAGTGACAGATTAGCTTGGCGCCTTCAGGCGCCAAGCTAATCTGGCACTACCCTTGAATTACCATGGTTGATCCATTTCCTGCAACTGGTGCGTAGTTGTCAGGTGATGCGTGTAAAATTTGGAAATGCAGGTTTGGCGCTAAACTGGTTAACCCCGTTGTGCAAGCAGCCACCAGCATTGCTTACAGTAGCAGTGGCTGCGTGCTCAAGGGGGTTAAATGTTGGTGGGAAATTGTCTATACAAAAGGTGGCTAACATTGTTTCGTTTATTGTTGCTTTGGAGGGTGATCCTCCGGCTGTTGCCATATACATTTCATGCTTTGTAATTTATGCTTTCACTGATGTATTTAGTTATGGAACAAAGATGCGGAGTTGGGTGCACAAATTTGTTTTGATTTCATTGTGCCATTTGATGTCATTTGGATCCGTCAGCTTCTGTGTCATGTGTATGTGATTGTGTGCATGTGTGTGTGAGAGACATGTTGCAAGCCACAAGTGCAAGCATGTTCATGACTGCTGTAATGACGTTTCAATTAATCAGAATGCTGCCATTACATTTCTGTTTGTATCGGGTAATTACATGTTCATTTAATGTGATATGTATTAGAACTAGATTTATTATTTTATGATTGGGGTTTGTTCAGCATCATTTGCATATGCATGCATTGCAGTATATTTGAAAGCATACCTCTTCAGTATGTCATAGGCTAGTGAACCGAGTGTGGTTTTCTTCTTCTTTTTCGTCTTCTCCTCTTTAATCTGTTGGATGTTAGTAGTGCGTTCTGTTGAGATGACTCCTGCAGGAATAACCTCGACAAGCACACTGCAGACAGCCACAGGGTTACATTGGTACTTTCCTGTCTCCTGATGAAATCTCTACCCACAAGTGTTTTGAGCATTCAGCACTGGATGGATAAACGAGCTCCGCAAGAGAACATCATGATGTTTGTCTGTATTAATTCAGCATTGCATATATGTAAAACTATTGTATTGGATGGCAGACTGAAGACAACCCTAATTTTTTTTGGGGCGGGAGGGGGGGGGGGGGGGGGGGGGGGGGGGGGGCTACCACTGGTCTATGGATTAATCCATTTAACCCCAGCAGGAAATGGATCAACCAAGATAATTCAAGGGTAGTGCCAGATTAGCTTGGTGCCATCAGGCGCCAAGCTAATCTGGCACTACCCTTGAATTATCATGGTTGATCCGTCTCCTGCAACTGGTACATAGTTGTTAGATGACGCCTCCAAAATTTGGGAAATGCAGCCATGGGGTTAAATGAGTTAAAATGGAACCAAGCTGGAATGCATGCATTCCAGAATGCAGACCAGAAAGGTGGCTGCCAAATTTGTCAAATGCAAAAATAACTCGCTTAGAAAGGGCGAGGACAATGCTGTTTTGTTGTACTTGACCTTTTTACTAATTCTATGCGTGTTTGTTTCTTTCTTTGGATTTTCTTTGCATGTGTTCCATCTTGACTGTGCCTGTACCCAAAGTCACAGTTGTAGAACGCAGAAGACAAGAAGAAGACTAGACTTTGAATCATCTTGCAGTACTTATAACCGAAACGTCTATATTATCATTATTTATCGTTGTGTGTCTGCGTGCTTGTGTGAATGTGATTTTGTGGACATGATTGAATTAAAAATCATTTTTACTTCCAGAGCCAGATGTCAAGTCATGGAAAAGGGCTGACAACAAAACGAGGGTAGTGCCTGATAAGCTTGCTAAGCAGACCTATCCTAGTCAAAATGTCTAAGGCAGTTGCCCCTGAAAGTGAAAGGGATACAGGTTTATAAAAAGATACCAGTATTTTGTCATAGCATGGTGTGTGTGTATGTGTATATATATATATATATATATATATATATATATATAATTTTTTTTTACTTGTTGGGTGAGGTAGGAATAAGCCCTCTTGTGTATGCAGCCACCAGTACTTTTAACTCTGTGGCTGTCAGTAATGCTTTTTGGCTCACATGCAATAGCAAAGGGAGTCTTTGTAATGGGCCAGTTGTCCATGGTAAAACGTTTAGATTTTCTCTTAAGCTATTCAAGGTACAATCATCAAATTTGGCACAAGGCTACTCTGTGGCAATACCTATCTAAAAATACTAATTTCAGTGACCTTGCTTAAAGGTCAAGGTCATGGGTTCAGAAATAAGTAAAAAAATAGCCATATTTTGACATAAACTGTCATCTCAAATACTATTACTATTTTCAATGTCAACCCCAAACTTGTTGTAGAGATACCTGATGGTAAGACCTTTCTATGCATACAAATTTGGCTGACCCCTCAGAAAGACCAAGTAATAATAATATAATAATGAGTACTTGTATAGCGCCTAACCTCAGATTAGTGCTCTAGGCGCTTAACAAAAACTAATTGTACAAAAATAACTAATTACAAAAACGCAATTTACAAAAAGTACGAAAACAAAATACAACGCACTCTATAAACAGACTATAAAGTCACCATTCAAAAGTGCTACGCTTATGGACTCGTACTCGCATTCACGCACCAAGTATCACAGGGGACCCAGAAATAGATCCAAAATAGCGATATTTTCACCCAATTTTTGTTCCCTCGAATAATGTTTTCAACTTCAAACCGAAACTTGGTTCAGAGATACCTGATGGTAAGACCTTTCTATGTATGCCAATTTGGATGACCCCTTGGAAAAGTCGGTGGTTTCAAGAGGTGACAAATGTGTTAAAAATGCCAGCTTTTGGACAGAATTTAGTTTTCATCAAAGTTTTGGATAGGTCATACAAGTTAGCTATAAGGGCTTTGCCATATTGTTGTTGAGGAGGTGATTCCTGCAGGAATCGCCTTGACAAAAAAAAAAATGTTACTGACAGCAAAATGGTTCACTGCATGCACTAGGGGGTTAAACAACACTGTGGTTTATAAACCTGCAAGCTTCGATAACTATCACTGAGGGTGCTTTGATCTAAAGGTGGTTTGTAAAATAAAGTGTTTGAAAATTCTATACATTTCTTTATGCGTTGCGTTATTCTGTTTCAGTTATACTGTTTCAGTTTTTAAAATGGCTAACTTGTGGCAGTCGAAAATCTCAGATGAGTTCACTTGTATTTTGGGAGCATCTCCCCTTTGAACTTTATGAGCAAAGCAAAAACGTGGCAATGGTAGTATGTCATGTTCCAGTATTTCACACAATGCCACATGATTTGTACAAGTCATGCTGCTGGACAAATTTAACCCCCATGCACTACAGCAGGAGATAGATCAACCATGACATTTCAAAGGTAGTGGCAGATTACCTTGGTGCCAAGCTAATTTGGCACTACCCTCAAATTATCATGGTCAATTCATCTCCTCCAACTAGTGGTACATTTACACAAAGTCATTGGATGACACCTCCAAAATTAAATTGAGGGGTTAAATGAATTAATTCTAGTTTATTAGATTCAGTATTCTGCAAGTGTAACTGGATGGAGGTAGGCGCTGAACAAATAAACATCAACTCCATTTTAGGAGCAAAAAGAAAGGCAAAGCCCTTATGGCTCGCGTGTATGACTGATGCACATATGTGTGACCTTTTGAAATCACCATTTTTGACACAGTCAAACCACCTTGACCTTTGTGATAAATTAGTATGCGTTGAAGTGTCTTGCCATAAGCAAATTTCATGCCAAATTTGAATCAAAAGTTAGCAAAACTTTCATAAAATCACGATTCTAACAAAAAATGGCATTTTTCACACATTTACTGACCTTTTCACTTTGTGACCCTTGACCTTACCAAGGGGTCATCCAAATTAGCATGCACAGATAGGTCATACCATCAGGTATCTTTGTACCACGTTTGGGGTTGAAGTTGTGAATAGTATTTGAGAAAACACTTTTTATTGTCAAAATATGGCTTTTTTAAAACCTATATTTGGATCATCCCATGACCCTTGACCTTTGTGATGGGTCAACTAAATTAATTGGCATATGAAGGTCTTATCATCGGCTACCTTTGAGCCAAATTTGATTGAAAATTTTACCAAACTGTTGATAAAATCTACAATTCTATACAAAAAAATTGTCATTTTCCACCCAATTCCTGACCTCTTGTGACCCTTGACCTTTTCAAAGGGTCATCCAAATTAGTATGCATAGATAGGTCTTACCATCAGGTATCTTTGTACCAAGTTTGGGTTTGAAGTTGTGAATAGTATTTGAGAAACAAAAAAACAGTTTATTGTCAAACTATGGCTTTTTTAAACCTATTTTTAGATCATCCCATGACTCTTGACCTTTGTGATAGGTCAACTAAATTAGTTGCCATAAGAAAGTCTTATCATTGGCTACCTTTGAGCCAAATTTGATTGAAAACTTAACAAAAATGTTGATAAAAACTATAATTCTATCAAAATTGTCATTTTCCCACACATTTGCCGACCTCGTGACCCTTGACCTTTCCGAGGGGTCATCCAAATTAGTATGCATAGATCAGTCTTACTATCAGGTATCTTTGTACCAAGTTTGGGTTTGAAGTTGTGAATAGTTTCTGAGAAAAATATCTTGTGTCAAAATATGGCTATTTTTCTCCTATTTTCTGATCTCTTGTGACCCCTGACCTTTCCATGGGATCAACCAAATTAGTATGCATAGGAAGGTCTTACCATCAAGTATCTTTGTACCAAGTTTGGGTTTGAATTTGTGAATAGTAGTTGAGAACAAATCAATTTTGTCCAAATGTGGATATTTTGACCTATTTCCTCATCCCATGTGACTTTGACCTTTGAGAGAGGTCACTTAAATTGGTATATTTAGAAAGGTCTTGCCACAAAGTATCCTTGGGCCAAGTTTGAAGACTGTGGCTTGAACAATATTAAAGTTTACCACAGACGACGGACCACAGACGACGGACGGACGACCACTGGCCCAGGACATACTCACTTTTGCTTCCCATGTGAGCCAAGAAATGTACAGGGAAAAAATGCAAATTGTTTCAACCCCTTTAACCCATTTAGCCCCAGGACTCTGCAACAGGAGAAGGGTTGATCATGATAATTCAAGGGTAGTGCCAGACGAGCTTGGTGCCTGAAGGTGCCAAGCTTATCTGGCACTACCCTTGAATTATTATGATCAATCTATCTCCTACAACCGGTACTTAGTCGTTAGACAATGCCTCCAAAAGAAAAGGTATCTGCAATTATCCGGGAAAACCATTGGATACCTGAAACTAGACTGCAGAAAGGAACTCACACTTGAGTCGTGCAAAGAGATAAATAGAGTAAATATACATCTTGGCAATGAATTAATGAATGTGATTGAATTATTTGAGAGAAATGTATGTACTTGAAAACGAGCAGACTTATGATTGAAATTAATAAAAATGTGATAATTTTCCTTCCTGATAGAAGTGATAAAAACGTAACGGGCGGGAAGGCTCAATATGAGTTCCTTTTGTTTATTGAGCAAACCGTGAGAAAGACAAATTAATTTATTTAAATAAACATCAAAAATACATTATATTAATGTCATATTAATGTCATAACTGATATAAATAAATATGATATTCGCTTTTCTGTATGAATCATGTATCATGCATACAATATGTATGTACAGCAGAATGTACACTGTGTATCAAATATAATATACTGCATTGTCCCGTAATGAACAAGAAAATAGACACGCACACTAATCAATCTGCTCCAACTCATGCAGTCTTCAGCAGATTGATAAGGGTGAATGCTATAAACATAACGATCAGACACCAGTCAATCCTGACACCAAACACACAAAAATCATTCTAATTGGACATACATGATGAGATCATAATTATAATAATCAGAAATATAACTAATCAAATAACATACACAGTAAACTTACTGCACCAGCAGTCGGGTGCAGCAAGTCGATGTCAAAATACAGTGTAGTGTGTATAGATTGCTATGAATACATAGTTGGTGAATACAGATCAGACCAGAGTTCAGTTCACTATTTTACAAAAAAACAAGCTGCTTGAAGTGCTTTCTAACTAAAAAAAAAAAAATTCTTTCAAAATAACACCAACATGAGTTGCAAGATCTGGCAGAACAGTGACAGCTGACACTGAGCAGAAGCAACACCTATTTTTCTTACATGATACAGTTATGGACATGTATATATATATTGCCTTGGAAAATTAGGTAATATTTGACTGACCCACATTTTGGGTCATACACGCTAAACAAAAAAGAGAAAAAATTGTGCATGTTGTTTCCTGTATTTGCATTACGGGTTTGTAATAATATTATCGTATAATATTCTTATATTGTATTCAATAATTTGTTTTGAAAATACATGTCCAGTAGTTTAAATGGTGTTTATTCATGTGTTGGCAGCCTGAAAAACTGGTTGTTCCACACTGGAGTCCGTATTTTTTCTTATTTTTACTTCCCCACCCAGGTCTGCCCTGGGGGACTTGGGTGGGGTTAGGTTTTTTTTAGTTCCCAGGGTCACCCTGGTCAGCCCCACAGGGTGGGTTTTTCTCTCTATTCTGGGGCATGTGTTTCTGTCTACCCTTTGTCCATTCACCTGTATTTGCCTTTTTAAAACTCTCCCTACTGTCTGCACTGCCTGTAGCTCTTGATGTTGGATGTGTGTTGCTAAATGGTCTTAGCTTTATTTAGGCCCCATGTTGTAGGTTTATTTAACGTATTTGACCGGCTGGCGACATACATTCAATTTTCTGTTTAATTTTTTTTTCCACAAGCAGTGCAGGCACGTCCTGAGAAAGCCTTGTTGCTGTCGGGACGTTAAGCAATGTACAATCAATCTTATTTTTACTAGATATTTTGCATATAACTAGATAAAAGGGAGATATTGAATGAGTTCGTTAACTAGCATTGTACCTCTAGAACTTTCTGAGTGATAATAAAAAAAATATTTTCAAGTTTTTGGGATTAATTTCATGAATTATTTGGGATTAAACTTAAAACAATTGAATCTTTTTTAAGAAAAAAAAAAACCCCACAATCTTCTCATTAATACTTGCATGATTTTTCATATACTGTATAAGCCTACAGTTTGTCTCGGCTGTCGGATAGGATTAGGTCAATTGTGACTTTTATGCCCTAGGTGTGAAAATCAGACAATTTTCTGCACCACTTTTTCGGAGTTATTTGTAAAATAGCTAACATAACTTTAATTCTTCTTTTATGAAAAAAAAATCTTCTCATTAATACCCACATGATTTTTCATAAACAGTGTTTGGAAAGCCTGTTGTTTGTCTTGGCTCTGGGGTAGGATTCAGGCAAGTCTTCATCAGAAAGACGGCTCTCAGGCGTGGGCTTCATGGTCAAGACCTCCATTGCGACTAAGCTGGAAAACCTACCAACCGGTCACTCATACCGCATAATGTCCATGCGCCTCCCACTGAGACATCAGCAACACGTCACCCTTCTCAGTGTGTACTCCCCAACCCTCCTGGCAGAGCCTGCAGAAAAGGACAAGTTCTACACTGACCTGCGCAGCCTCCTACAGAGCACCCCTGCAGACGATAAAGTCATCATCCTTGGCGACTTCAACGCCAGAATGGGCCAGGACTCTGAAGCCGCCTGGAAAGGAGTCCTCGGCAAGCATGGCGTCGGAAACTGCAATGACAATGGCCGCCTACTGTTGGAGTTCTGTGCAGAGCAACAGCTTGTCATCACCAACACTACTTTCCAGCAAAAGGACAGTCGAAAGACCACCTGGATGCATCCTCGCTCCAAACACTGGCACCTTATCGACTATGTCCTAGTGCGTCAGAGGGACCGCAGTGACGTCCTCCTCACCAGAGTGATGCCCAGCGCAGAGTGCCACACTGACCACCGCCTTGTCCGCTGCAAACTCAGGCTCCACTTCAAGCCAAAACCCAAGAAAGGGGGGCCCCCCAAGAAAAAGCTTGATGTTGCCAGCCTTCAGCGTGACGACGTAAAAGCTGCCTTTCAGATAGACTAACAGTGCAGGCTCACAGACACAGCTGACCCAGCAGACTCCTCCCCTGAAACACTCTGGGAACAACTGAAAACGGCTATCGCAAAATCCTCTGCAGAAGTCTTGGGTTTCGCTAGAAAGAGGAACAAAGATTGGTTTGACGAAAACGACATAGAGATTCAGGAACTCCTAGCCAAAAAAAAAAAAAAAAAAGAGCTGCCCATCAGGCCCACCTAGCCCAGCCTTCCTGCCATGTGAAGAAGTCTGCCTTCCGCCTCGTCTGCAGCAGTCTCCAGCGCAAGCTCAGAGATCTCCGGAACGAGTGGTGGACCAGACTCGCACAGAGGACCCAACTTTGCGCTGACAACGGTGACTACAGGGGCTTCTACGAAGCACTGAAAGCAGTGTATGGCCCTAGGCACCTGATACAAAGTCCCCTGCGAAGCGCTGATGGACAGGCACTCCTCACAGATAGTAACTCCACCTTGAACCGCTGGTCGGAATACTTTCAGGACCTCTTCAGTGCTGAGCGCACTGTTCAAGAAGCAGTCATCCACCAAATCCCACACCTCCCAGTAAAGGTTGAATTGGATGAACCGCTCACTGCTGAAGAGACCCTCACAGCCATCCACCAGCTCAAGAGTGGCAAAGCAGCAGGCATTGACGGAATCCCACCAGAGATCTGGAAACATGGAGGCCCAGCACTGCACAACAAGCTCCATGACCTCTTTCTCTGCTGCTGGGAGGAAGGAACACTACCAAAGGATCTCCGCGATGCAGTCATTATCACCCTGTACAAGAACAAAGGAGAGAAGTCCGCCTGCTCCAACTATCGTGGAATTACCCTGCTGTCCATTGCTGGGAAAATTCTTGCAATGCTGCTCCTGAATCGGCTGGTGCCTGCCATCGCAGAAGACCACCTCCCAGAAGGCCAGTGTGGCTTCAGAGCCAACAGGAGCACCACCGACATGGTCTTTGTGCTGAGACAGCTTCAGGAGAAGTGCAGCGAGCAAAACAAAGGGATGTATGTAACGTTTGTCGACCTAACAAAAGCGTTCGACACTGTGAGCAGGCAAGGCATGTGGCAGATCCTGGAGCGACTTGGCTGTCCCCCAAAGTTCCTCAGCATGATCGTCCAGCTGCACGAGGACCAGCAAGGCCAGGTCAGACTCAACAATGACCTCTCAGAACCATTCCCCATTCTCAACGGTGTGAAGCAGGGCTGTGTGCTGGCACCGACCCTCTTCACCATCTTTTTTAGCATGATGTTGAAGCAGGCCACAGTGGACCTCAACGATGATGATCAGGTATCGTCTCGATGGCAGTCTGTTCAACCTCAGACGACTGCAGGCCCACACCAAAACCCTAGACCAACTGATTCGTGAGCTCTCTTTGCTGATGACGCTGCCCTCGTTGCACACACAAAGAGAGCCCCGCAGCGTATCACATCCTGCTTCGCAGACGCTGCCCAGCTGTTGGACTCGAGGTCAGTCTGAAAAAGACAGAGGTCCTCCATCAGCCGGCACCCAAGGTAGAGCATCGCCCTCCCCACATCACCATCGGCGATTCTAAACTGAAGTCAGTGCACCAGTTTACCTACCTTGGCTGCATCATCACATCAGACGCCAAGCTGGACAAGGAGCTGGACAGCAGGCTGGCAAAAGCGAACGGTGCTTTCGGGCGTCTATATAAGCGGGTGTGGCACAATCAACAGCTGAAAACAGGCACCAAGATCAGCGTGTACAGAGCTGTCGTCCTCACAACCCTGCTGTATGGTTCCGAGTCCTGGGTCCTCTACCGCAGCCAACTACGACTCCTCGAACGCTTCCACCAGCGCTGCCTGCGTACAATCCTGGGCATTCACTGGAGTGACTATGTCACCAACGTCGAGGTCCTTGAACAGGCAGAAACTGTGAGCATCGAGGCGCTGCTGCTGCGGACACAGCTCCGCTGGGCGGGGCACGTCTCCAGGATGGAGGATCATCGCCTACCCAAGATCACCCTGTTCGGCGAGCTCGCCACTGGACACAGAGACAGAGGGGCACCAAAGAAGAGATACAAAGACTGTCTCAAGAAGTCACTTAGTGCCTGCCAAATTGACCACGGTCAGTGGTCTTCACTCGCTGCGGACCGTGACACCTGGCGCTCCACCATTTACAAGGAAGCTGTCTCCTTTGAGGACTCGCGCAGACTGCTAGCCTTAAAGACAAGCGGCTCAGGAGAAAAAAACAGAGATGCCGCAACTCAGAACCCTGGCCAGACCTCCCTCTGCAGCCACTGCGGTCGAACCTGCCTGTCCCAGATTGGCCTCCGCAGTCACGAGCATGCCTGCAGACGTCGTGGGCAACCCCCATAGACTTTTCCTATAGTATCTTCGTTCGCGAAGTCAAGCCAAGAGGGGGGTAGGATTAGGTCAAATTGTGACCTGTAAGCCCTAGGTGTGAAAATCAGCAAGAAAATTGCAAAGTTTGATCCTCTAATACGTTAGTACTGCAATGAGTGACGTATAACATCGAGTCGTCACTATGAACACGGGGCTGTGTGACTAATGATGAAATGACGTAAAGCTTGAAGTGACGTCATTTCGCTGCTCGCGCTATCATTTTTCTTCAGACCACACAGTTTATGAATGGCTGGAATTGCCGTGTGTCCGTCTTTATTTCTGTGTGCCAGTGTGTGTGGATCAGAGGGTGGGTTAGAGTAGAAGGAGATGGATTCCTGTCGCTACACGAGCCCATAGAGCGTACAAATGACGGAGACGCCGTGTGTCCATCTTTATTTGTGTGCGCCGACGTGTGTGTTGATTAGAGGTTGCAATCCAGACCAAAAAGGTGACTGCCAAGCGTGTGAATGAAGTACCCAACGGAGAAAGAAACACGCTTAGAAAAAACGGTACAACACAATTTATTAATATTTCGGGTAAATACCCTTTGTCAAAATAGACAAACAAACAGACATTAGCCGCTACTTATCTTCATATGCAGAAGGAATGTGGCAACTGAAGGTGACGTAAAAATAAAAATAAAAGAAAAGGAAGAACAAAAGTAAAAATGACGTCAAAGAAAAAAATCATAAGAGAAAGACTCCGAGAGAAACTCAACACGAGAGACAAGAAAGTGTGTAAGCGCGCGCAGGAGCGAGTAAAAGTAAATGCGTGTGTGTGAGGCCGGGGAGGGAGAGAGAGAGAGCGAGAAGAGATGGACAGCGAGAGAGAGACTGAGGGGAGAGAGAGAAAGAGAGAGAGAGAGAGAAACGAACGGGGAGTACCCTTAGGCACGAAGTAGGCTGAGTGTCTAATACACAAAGCCTGCTAAACACCAACCCGAAGGCAAACTTTATATCACCATCAAGTTGAGGACTACCTCGGGGGAAAACGGGAGGACCCCGGGGGAAAAAAAAACCCCAGCATTTAGGACTGAATATCAATGAAACAAAGCAAATAATCAAATTCAGTAAGAGAATAATGGTATAGGAGGAGAGTAGGTAGTTGTGAAACCATCTTCAAGGGTAACTAAAAAAAAAAAAAAAACGGGTGTGGGGGGAGAAAAAGACAAAAGGGGCGGGGGAAGAGGAGGAGGAAAGGGAAGAAGGGAAAAGGAGAGAGAGAGAGAGAGAGCGTGAGAAAGGGGGAGGAGAGAGAGAGAGAGATAAGAGATTAAAAAAAAAAAAAAAAGGGGGGGGGGGGAAGGCAAACACAACTAGAGCCACCAGCCCCACCCAACAGGCACCCACCAGCCCACGGACGAACGCACAGGCATGCGAACAAGACGACCACATACATCCCCAAGGGAATGCACACGATCGCCCCCCACACCCGCGCATAAATCCAAGGACCGGCGACCAGGAACCCGACAGGGAAGGGCAAGGGATCCAACTTAACGTACGGCCAGCGCTGGAAAAAGTCCCCATGGGAGTCACAAAGTACATATCAATAAGCGCCAGCCTCACCTAACTGGTTAGTGAGTAGTCATACAGAAGCGACTCAATAAGGTAAATGACAGTTAGCAGATAAAAAAAGACACAGGCAAGGTCAACAAAGTTAATCTTTTATATTCATCCCGAGTGGCGCCACGGTGCCCAGTTTATTAATCAAAAAAATTTCTCGGTCTTTCCTGGCCCAGACATTACTGGCTTGCATAAGCCAGAGGCCTTTAACACGAATGTCCGAGACGGAGTGGGTCGGCCTGGTTGAAATGTCGCCCGGCGACCGGTCTATTGTAATGGTACTTGACCGACTGAAGATGTTCTTTAAAACGGTCGTTGATGGTCCTTTCCGTCTCTCCAACATAGAGTTGGCCGCATTTCACACAGGAGATGACATAAATCACGTTGGTGGTTTGACATGTGAAGTATCTGTCTATGTTGAATTTGTAACGTGGACCATTCACCACTGTAGAAGGGCAAATAAAAGGACATGTCTTGCAATTTGGAACATTGCACGGTGTGGAGCCGGAGGGTCTGGTGGTAGAACGAGGCTTAAGAGTAGAGCAAACAAGCATGTCTCGTAAATTAATATCCCTCTTGAAAGCCACCAACGGAGGTTCAGAAAAGATAGCAGCGGACTCTTTACTGGATGACACTGAAAAGACCCCAGTTAGAAAGAAGTATTCTACGAACCGGATTAGAGGTTGGCTTAGAGAGGAGGGAAATGGGTCAGCATAATAAGCCTAAAATAATGAATAACTCTGAATGTTCCTAAAAGATAAACACGTGAGCTCCAAACAATACGGTAGACTTTGGGATGAAATCATATTGTTTTTCTTGTTGAAAGTTTGAACAGCTGATATCCATTTAGTTAGTAAAACTCTTAAGTGTGCGTGTGAAAAGACATAATTTAGTGAGTGTGTTTGTATTTATGTGTGTGTGGGGACAGATCAGGACTGATAAATATTGGGGGTGTGTATGTGCGCAGGGACATTGAGGGGGGAATGAGAGAGGTTAAAGTTATGTTTAGCAGGTAAAATGCTTCTGCTTGGTTGAAACCACCACCACCACCACCCCATGCCCCACCCTCACCCCCCACTTGACACAAGACTTACAGTGAATAAATCTATCCCTGTCAGTGAACTAATCCGTCCCTGGTGTGTGTTATCAGTAGGGTCATTACATGAAACATGCACGTTTTATGCACATGTCATTTAAAGTTCATCATAAAGGTACCTGCAGGTCAATGACCCATGTGCAACTTGAAATTTTTAGAATGAACACTGCAAGTCTCATGTTGATATGTAGGGTGATAGACAAACATGGGTTTTGAAAGGCAAGTCTTTGTTTAATTCGAAGTCTTGAAATTATCATGGGCTTGAACATTTTGATCATCATGGTGGCACACGCTGTAATGTTTAACCATGTAAGCTCCGTTCTCACATTTTGGCGAGAGCCTGGCAGAGCACTGATTTGGGCGAGAATGACCCAGGAGTGCACTGCACTTGCGAGTGAATCATTATTGGGTGTGTGTATGGGGGGGGGGAGGGTTAAAGTTACGTTTAGCTGGTAAAATGCTTCGGCTCGGTTCATTTAAAGCTGAGGTGCAATGAGAAAAACCCGCCCAGCGCGTGTTTTAAAAAGACTCTACAGGACCCAGCTTGGGCCCTGCCCCTAAGTGGGTCAAATCGGTTCGTAACACAGTTGACGGAGTTGGCAACTGCGTATCCCGAGCTTGCAAAACTCTCGGAAAACGACAGACCACTTCCTGTTGCACGGAAAACATCGCGATTAGCAGATCGGACAACAGCAGACGATTCTGTGACACTTTGAAACTGACCAACAGCCACGGATTTTACGCGTTGGGGACTATGATGGCAGAATGTACGGCTGTACATGCTGTAAGTAGTGACTCCTGACACTTTGTAGTTGTGAACGAATTTTTTCAACACGTACCTCCAGTCCAATATAGGCTAATATAAATAAATAAAGAAGCATTGTGATGTACAACCAACACAGTAAATTGGATGAGAGAGAGAGAGAGAGGAGAGAGAGAGAGAGAGAGAGAGAGAGAGAGAGAGAGAGAGAGAGAGAGAGAGAGAGAGAGAGAGAGAGAGAGAGAGAGAGAGAGAGAGAGAGAATCGACTGTTTACATAGATGCCAAAAGATACAAGGTCGCCATGGGTCGAGCTGAATTTTAGTAGCTGCCCTTCGTATGGAGAATTTTTTTCGCTGTAGGCCACTCCAGATGAAAAGATATAATAACAAACACAAAACGACAAATAACCCCTCCTTCCTCACCCTTCCGATATCGAATAAAGCTTCAGGCTGTGCTGTGTAACTTACGGATAGCTCGGCCTGGTCCATATCCAGTGTGCGTCCAGGCAAGACACAAATGGCCTGCTCTGTCCGTCGGGTGGTCGAGTGTCGTCTGCTACTGTTGCTGTCAGTAGAAATATCGCTGGTTTAGATCAGTGATCGCGGTGACCACTCCGCGCTGCATACAGGAAGTGGCCTGTCTTTTTCACGGGAGTTTTGCCAGCACGACAAACGCAGTTGAAAACTGAGTCAACTGAGTTCCAAACCGGTTTGCCGAAGTTAGCCGAACGTTCACGACAGGGCCCTCGCTGGGTCCTGCAAAGTTTTTTTAAAACACGTGCGGGGCGGAGTTTTTTCAGTGACTGTTTCTCAGCTTTAAACCACCACCACTAAACCGGCGCCTCCCCCCCCCCCCCCCCCCCCCCCCCCCCCCGCTTTCGACACAAAACTGACTGACAATGAATTAATATGTCCCAGGCGTGTCTTATAGGGCTCGGGAAGCTGACGTCAACACGCTAATCGTGCCGGCCATCTTGCGAGGATTTGCGATAAGGCCCGCGTAGGGAAATCGCTGTACGGTCAGGACTACAATGTCAGGAAGTTGAAAGTCCCGATGTGCTACAGGCAATACTGAACAGCAAGTCAGTCAATCTTGCCATCACCGTGGGAAGCCGCTACTACCAGAATCTGTTTTTGTTTGTTTCCAAAGAGGAAGAAACATGAAGAAAAACGTGTTTAAACACTACTTCGCTACTATCTGAAGACTATTCTATCCTCTTGAGATGGCGGCTCAGTGACGCGCCGACGCTGCAGGCCGGCAACGCGGGGAACTTCCCGAGCCCTATCCGGCACTATGGTCATTACCTTGAACATGCACGTGTTATGCACATGGCACTTTCAGTTCCTCGCCAAGGGGTGTGTAACTTTGCCGAGGTGCTGTTGTTCTCACTATGATACGAGCCGTCACCATCAGAAAGTCACTGAGTTGATTTGTCAACTTCCAGTCCAAAGAATTCCCACTTATTCTTTCATACAGATCATTTAACCTCAAAAACAGCATGCATGACACTTTTNTTCCAGTCCAAAGAATTCCCACTTATTCTTTCATACAGATCATTTAACCTCAAAAACAGCATGCATGACACTTTTTTTTTTCAGCATCTGAGGTGAAGGAAATAATTACGGAGGCAGACAATGAGATCCAAAAGTCTTCCCAAAGTCAGACACCTTAAATTGTCGTGCCGTGAACCCGCTGAGGTCAAGGCCACGATCTTCAAACGAGTCAGAAATCAGTTGCGGTTGTGGGCGTCACAACAAAGTAAGCTGCTTTGCACGTCGCGTATTTTCGCTAACGCTGGTCAGCAAATCGACATTGACGAGTTTGGGCTTTTTAGCAGCTCTGTATACTTGCACTCAGAAGCAAAATGAGTGACGCCGATAGCAAATATGTCAACGTTGCTATTCTGCCCGCGTGCCCTCAAGTGTCGTCTGCTGTGGACACCAAGACGGGGCCTTTGTCCGTGCAGGTTGGAGGCAAAGTAGGTATAAAATCTTTTTGTAACAGAATGACTCATCAGCTTTTTTAAAATGGGAATTTTCATATTTAATGCGCAGTTCGTTTTGTTTTGACTGAATATTTCGTCAAGTTTTCAAGATAATCTTTACCGGGCAAATCGGTGCACGCATCATGCAGGCAGTTGACTCTCACCATCAACGGACAGTGGACGACTGCATTTTTCGACGTTATAAAACTGATGCCGTAAAAACAGTGCAGATTTCATCAAACGCCCGTATTTTATGCAGCGGGTATGAGTGTGCGTGAGCAAGTGATTTAGTCATTTATTTGTTTGCATTGCAGACCTTGACCATTTACAGCCAGCAGACTGCACCAGCAACACAGATGCCCAAACTGACAATTCTGTTGCTGCACGGTCAGTCATTCACGTCGCAAAACTGGGTGGACATCGGAACCCTGCAGTACCTGGCAGCATGGGGATACCATGCTATTGCTATTGACTTGCCTGGTGAGAAATGCACATGTAGCTATTTCCAGCTCCAAAAGCGATTAGGTGTGGATCAGTTCACTGTTAAGACCTGCTCACTGTACAGTAGGTCATTAAAAAAAATATCAAGTAACCTGACAATGACTGCACTATGTTCTAGAAATACAGCATTATTAGTATGAGAAATACCTAGAAATAGATTGACACGCTAATGGCAGCATAGAATAAATAAGTGCAATTACTAGATTAGGCTTTTGCTGCATGTCCCAAATGCTGTTAAAGTTCAGTAGGTTTGTCAACAAGGCATAACAAAGACTAATGGTGCTGATATGTATCTTCAAATTTACACATGATGGTACTTCAAAGCACCTTTAGCAAATTTTTGCAGATAGGAACTAATTATCATAATCGTCATCTGCAGGTTATGGTAAGAGTAAAGATGAGTCGCTCGGCAGTGCCACACAAGGTGAATTCATTGCGGCGGTGGTCAGCTTAATACAAGCCAAACCTGTCATCATCAGTCCCTCCATGAGTGGAGGTTTTGCTCTCCCCTACCTTTTCCAGGACCCCTCCCAGTGCATGGAACGAGCCATTGGATACATAGCTGTTGCCCCGGTCATGACTGGGCAGTTCAAACACAGCTACCCCAAATGTCAGGTACATAATATATAATATGAGAAATATGGGCACTGAATTTATAATCATATTCTCTGGCAGATATTTTTTGTTTTGCTTGCAAGAGCAGACTTTACACTAGGATTGAAAACTGCCTGTCTTGGGATGGACAGCATTAACAAAACTCACAACAGTTTTAAATTCTGATTTGTCTTTAACCAAAATGCTGATTTTTTAAAGTTCAGTTTTCTGGCTCGTGTGTGATAGGAAAAATCAGTCTATGTAATGGGCCAGTGGTGGTCTGTCTGGCGTTTGTGGGTAAAGTTTAATTTTGAAATTTTCTGGGAGATTATTCAAGCCATAGAATTCAAACTTGCCTAAGAGGTCCAGAAATAGGTTAAAAAAAAAGTCATATTTTCAAAATGTTTGGCTCACGTGCGAAGCAAAAGTGATGATGTTTTGGGCTAGTGGTCGTCTGTCCATCTGCCATCGTCCGTGGTAAACTTTAACGTTGCATTTTCTCGGAGACTATTCAAGCCACATTCTTTAAACTTGGCCCAAGAATACTTTGTGGTAATACGTTTGTAAACATACCAATTTGAGTGACCTCTCACAAAGTCAAGGTCACAGGGGATCAGGAAATAGGTAAAAAATAGCTATATTTTTATATTTATTTTTTCTCAAATAATATTCACAACTTCAAACCCAAACTTGGTACAAAGATACCTGATGGTAAGACCTTTCTATACATACTAATTTGGTGACCCCTCAGAAAGGTCGAGGGTCACAAGGGCTCAGGAAATAGGTCTGAAGAAGCCATATTTTGACAAAAGATGTTTTTTCTCAAATACTATTCACAACTTTAAACCCAAACTTGCTACAAAGATACCTGATGGAAAGACCTTTCTATGCACACTAATTTGGTTTATCCCTCGGAAAGGTCAAGGGTCATAAGAGCTCAGGAAATAGGTAGAAAATGGCTATATTTTGACATGCTTTTTCTCAAATTATACTATTCACAACTTGAAACCCAAATTTGGTACAGAGATACCTGATGGTAAGACCTATCTATGTATACTAATTTGGATGACCCCTTAGAATGGTCAAATGTCACAAGAGGCTGGCAAATGTGTGTAAAATGCTGAGTTTTGATAAAACTGTAGGTATTCCCAAATTTTACTAAATTTTTCAACCAAATTTGGTACAAAGATAGGTGATAAGACCTTCATATGCATACTAATTTGCACAAAGGTCAAGGGTCGCGGGGGGTTGATAAATGTCTGAAAAATGCTTACTTTTTCAGAAAACATGGATTTTGCTGCTGCAGAAGCCAGCCCTTGTCATAAAGGTCAAACATGTAAATCGGTCATACACATAATGGCTTTGCCTTTCTTGTTTGCCTTTTTTTTTTCTTAACTAATTTTCAACTTCCATCCCAAATCTGATACCGAGATACCTGATGGTAAGACCTTCCTGTGCAGCTAATTTGGATGACCCCCTCAGAAAGGTCATGAGATCAGCAAATGTGGAAAATATCTGGGTTTTTTTTTTTTGGGGGGGGGGGGGGGGGGGGGGTTAGAATATTAGTTTTTATCATGATTTTTGCAAAACTTTTCAACCAAATGGCAGAAGGGTAGCTGATGTTAAGACCTTTGTATAGATGCTAATTTGGTTCTTTACTCAAAAAGGTCCAGGTTGACAAAATTGAAATATGCATAAAATTTGAGAAAACATGGATTTTGCAGGTTTGGAAAGTTGACATCGGAGCACAACGTTTATCACAAATATCTTCTCAAAGAACCACTTTTCTTTACCAGTATTAGAACAAATATTCAGTTTCAATTGACCTAATACAATTTACTTTCAAGAAACTAGAACAATGTCAGTTTTGCTGTACGGTCGTAAAAAAATTGGCAATTTTTCATAAAATGACTGATTTTACATCCCTGATTGTGCCCCAGATATAGTCAGCCCAGTATAAGAAATACAATCATTTTCACTTGAATGACAACTGAAACAATGAAGGCATGCTTGACTTTGACAATTAAATCTGGCCTATTCCCGCCAGGGCTCTATTGGGGTATTGAAGATGGCTTGTTATCTTTTCACCAAATGTTTACAACTGTACAGCAAAATCAACAAATAGGAGTTGAGTAAACATAACCTACATTAGGTCAATTGACACTAAATAACATTTGTTCCTCAAGTGGTACAAAAATGTGTTTCTTTGCAGAGATACTTGGACAAAAAAATGTGTGCTCCGATGTCAACGACCTATACAAATGCTAACCCTTTCCTTATGTTTGAACACTTGCTTATTTCAGTGACCTCTTGGAAGGTCAATGTCATAAGTATCATTAGTTATGTGCATCAGTCAAGTACACGAGCCTTGAGTGCTTTCCCATTCTCGTTCAAATTCTTTTCAGCTACACTGATCATTTACAGTTCATTGTATTAATTAGTCCTGTTGATTTTTCTCTCTACAGCTTCCAACACTGATCGTTTATGGTTCGACAGACGAGCGTCTTGGATTCATGAGCCGAGATGATCTGCAGTCCCTGCCTCAGTCACAGATTGCTGAAATTCCTGATGCAGGCCACGCATGTTACTTGAACCAGCCTGCTCTTTTCCACAACCTACTGTATTCCTTCATCAGCAAATTGGCGCATTAAATCTTTGTTGTTTACAGCAGGCAGTGTGAACTGGATTGTGGTAGCTCAAGGGTAGTGCTGGACTAGCTGTGTGCCTGGAGGCACCAAGATAATCTGCCACTACTAAATCTGCCTCCCTTTTGACTAATCGCTAATGCTTAGCAGATGATCGAGAAACACAAACTGGTGCTATTTTGGCTGTATTCTTCAACAGCAGGAACATGCATGGCCAATCCGCCGGCATTTATTTAGTTATTTGTTAACCAGTGATTTACAAATGTAAACTGTTTTGACTTTAGCCTTCAACTGCAGGACTCAATACTTCATCATCACTAGTATTCTTTGTGTGCATGGGGTGAGCAAAGGATCATGGGGCAGATGTGGGCTGTAGTACCATACTCAAAACTGTAGCTGGCCTGATGATGAGCTGTGTGTTGGTTAACTACCATCAACACCCAACCAACGACCTTTTGCTTACTTGATGGTGCACAGCAAATTATTTAACCCTTTGGCTGTCATTAGCAGTTTTTGGCTCACGTGTGATAGCAAAAGTAAGTATGTGATGAGCCATCCAATGTGTCGTCCGTGGTCAACTTTTGGACCTGCTGGCAACATACATTCAATATTCTGTTAATTTTGTTTTCCCTCACAAGCAGCGGAGGCATGTCCTGAGAAAGTCCTGTTGCTGTTAGGACGTTAAGCAATGTTCAACCATCAAAGGTCAAGGTTATGGGTCTCCAGAAAGGGGAAAAACAGCCGTATTTTGACACAGATTGTTTCTACTCCATATTTTCAACTCGAACCCAAACTTAATTTTTATGGAGATACCTGATGGTAAGACCTTTATATGCATACTAATTTGGATGACCCCTCGGGAAGTTCAAGGGTCACAAGGTTGGCTAAAATGTGAAAAATGTATTTTTGATAGAATTGTAGTTTTTTTTCAAAGTTTTTGCAAACTGTTTAGTCAAATTTGGCAAAAAGGTAGCTGGTGATAATACCTTTCTATGCATGATAATCTAGTCGACCCCTCACAAAGGTCAAGGGTCATTGAGGGTTGAAAATTTTGTAAATGCATACATTTTGAGAAAACTCACACATGTGTATTTTGCAGGTACAAAAGGCAACCTTTTACTCATGTTGCGACACTTAAACACTTCCTCAATTCAGTGACTTGTTGGAAAAGTCAAGGTCACACTTATGTGGAATGGTCAGTCATGTGAGCCATAATGGCTTTGTTTTCTTGGGCAATGATTCCTAACAAAAACCGCTACCTGACAGCTGAAGACTAGACTTGATCATTTAAATTGTGATGGTTAGGTGTTGTCTTCATGTAGTGGAAGTTTGAAGTTAGCCAGCACTTTCCCATCACAACAGCTAAAACAAAGGAATTTCCTCTATATGATGGAAAAGAAGGTATTTCCTCCGTGTTGTGTTGTTTAAGACTACATGAATTGTCCAATCTGATGCTATAAATTGGAACTTAGAATGTGTTCACTTCCCTAAAGAAATTGAAAGCATAATGTTTGCTGTCATTGTTAAATATTAAAGGTTGGAGGCCTTGAAGTTTTATAGTTTCAATTTTTGGCCAACGTGCGATAGCAAAAGTGAGTCTATGTAATGGGCCAGCCGTTGTCTGTCTGGTGTCTGGGATAAACTTTAACGTTGGCATTTTCTCGGAGACTCGGACTTCAAACTTGGCTCAAGGGTGGTAAAACCTTTCTAATCATACCAATTTCAGTGACCTTTGTGGTAAAACCTTTTTAATCATATCAAATTCAGTGACCTCTCAAAGGTCAAGGTCACAGAGGGTCTAGAAATGGGTCACAATGGCCATATTTGACAAATTGTTTCTCCTCGAATACTATTTTCAACTTAGTACAGAGATACCTGATAGACCTTTCTATGCATACTAATTTGGATGACCCCTTGGAAATTTCAAGGGTTACAGGAGGTCAGTAAATGTGAAAAATGACAGTTTTATATAGAATAATAGTTTTTATCAGTCGGACTTGGCACAAAGGGAGCTGATAAGACCTTTCTATGCATATTAATTTATTGGTCCCCTGGCAAAGGTAAAGGTCATGGGGGGGGGGGGGGGGGGTGGCAGAAAGGGGTAAAAAAAAAAAAGCTGTATTTTTGACAAAAACTTTTTTTTTTCTCAAATACTAGTTTCAACTTGGTATAGAGATACCTGATGATAAAGCCTTTCTATGCATACTAATTTGGATGACCCCTCGAAAAGGTCAAGGGTCACTGGAGGCCAACAAGTGTGTGAAAAATTCCAGTTTATCATAGAGTTTAGTTATCTAAGTTTTTGCCAAATATTCAGTCAAACTTGACATAACGAGGGGTATCTGATAACACCTTTCTAAGCATGCTAATTTTGTCGCCCCTCACAAAGGTCAAGGGTCATGGAGGGTTGACAAATTTGTTAAAAATGCATACATTTTGAAAAAACTCGGATTTCACTGGTGCTAAAGCCATAATGTTTAGTCACTTGAAAGCTTGCTTATTTCAGTGACCTGTTGGAAAGGTCAAGGTCACACTTATGGGGCTTGGTCATACATGCGAGCCATAAGGGCGTTGCCTTTCTTGTTCATTTAAGGTTGTGCTGTTTAACAACTCTGAATTAAAGTCTGTTGTAACTTTTGGGCTCACGTGTGAAGCAAAAGTGAGTCTTATGTTCTGAGCCAGTGGTCATCCGTTTGTCGTCTGCTGTAAACTTTAATGCGTGGCATTTTCTTGGAGACTATTCAAGTCACAGCCTTCAAACATGGCCCAAGGATACTTTGTGGCAAGATCTTTCTAAACATGCTAATTTGAGTGACTTCTCTCAAAGGTCAAGGTCACAGGGATGAGGAAATAGGCTTTTAAAAAAGCCATATTTTGACAAAATTGATTTGTTCTCAAATACTGTTCACAACTTCAAACCCAAACTTGGTACAAAGATAGCTGATGGTAAGCAAGATGTATCTATGCATACTAATTTGGATGACCCCCTGAAAAGGCCAAGGGTCACGAGGTCAGCAAATGTGCGTAAAATGCCAGTTTTTGATTAGAATTGTAGGAAAAACAGAAGATAGTGGTAGAAAACCCTTTAAAATAGAAACAAATAACGACGTTTCGGATCAAAGATCCTTCCTCAGGTGACATGGAAACAAACGTAGTTCTACGTTTGTTTCCATGTCACCTGAGGAAGGATCTTTGATCCGAAGGATCTTTGGAAGGATCCGAAGGATCTGAGGAAGGATCTTTGATCCGAAACGTCGTTATTTGTTTCTATTTTAAAGGGTTTTCTACCACTATCTTCTGTTTTTCTTTCACGTGAAACCCTAGCGGCAACAGTTTTACTACAGATTAGAATTGTAGTTTTTGTCAACATTTTTGTAAAGTTTCAAACAGATTTGGCTTGGAGGTAGCTGACAATAAGACTTTCATATGCATACTAATGTAGTTGACCCATCACAAAGGTCAAAGAATCCAAAAATAGGTTTACCAAAGCTATATTTTGACCAATTTTTTTTTCTTAAGTACTATTTTCAGCTGCAAACCCAAACGTACAGAGATACCTGAAGGTAAGACCTATCTATGCAAACTAATTTGGATGACCCCTTGAAAAGGTCCAGGGTCACTAGGTTGGTAAATGTGTGAAAAATACCATTTTTGGTTAGAATTGTAGTTTTATCAAAGTTTTTGCAAACCTTTTAATCAAATTTTGCGTGACGTTTACTGATGGCAATACATTTTTACCCATACTAATTTAGACAACTCATCGCAGGTCAAGGGCCGCAGGGGTTTGATATATTTGTGAAAAATGCTTGGATTGAGAAAACTTGGATTTCGCTGGTGCTGATGCCAGCCTTTCACTTATTGTCCCAGTACGTGCGTTGTCATACACGTGAGCCGAGAGGGCTTTGCCTTTCTTGTTACAAATTACTACCATGGGAAACTGAGTTTTTATGGTGCCATGAATGTGTGCTGGTGTGTGCTTTTGGATCTTTCGGCTTGAAACCGTACAGTCTAAAATCACAGATCAGCACAAATTGTTACATTGATGTGATCTGCATTTGTTCATTTTACCAAGTACAGCTGTATTTGAAAATCAGATTTTGTTGATTAATTAAATACATTGTTGCATGTACAAATTATTACAATGTTTTGAAGTTACTTCAGAATTTGTTTGGAACATGTATTCTGAATTTGCCAGTATCTTGTAAAGTTGTACCGGTATTCTATTGTCTTTGTTGTTGTTTCGGGTGTATGGTGGCATGTTTGACTCGTTGCCTACAGATGGTGCCGCCGCGAGTCTATTTCCCATAGTACACTATGGACGGTGAGGTCTGGCCTGCTAAGGTTTAATAATAATAATAATAATTACGCTATTTATAATGCGCTTATCTTATAATAATTATAACTCTAAGCGCACACTCACAACTCGCGCACGCATGCGCACGCTTTAGACAATGACTCACGTACCACAAACAGTGAAATACATTACGACGGTCAGCTTGGGGTGGGGAGTGCGGTGATATAGTGCTAAAACTGTTGAAAGAGGTGAGTTTTGAGGGCGGACTGGAAGGAGGAGAGAGAGTGTTTCTGACGGAGAGAGAGTGGGAGAGTGTTCCAGATGGATGGACCGTAGACGGAGAAGGAGCGGGGACCGAAAGTGTTAAGTTTGGTGCGAGGGATGTGGAGGCGGAGAGGGTCGGAGGCAGAGCGGAGGGAGCGGGAAGGTGTGTATGGGTGAAGTAAGTTGGAGAGATAGGCAGGAGCGCAGTTGTTCAGGGATTTGTAGCAGAGAGACGGAACTTTGTATTGGATGCGTTGGGGGATGGGGAGCCAGTGAAGGAGTTTGAGCAGGGGTGCGATGTGGTCGGTTTTTTTCTTTCTGAGGACGAGGCGGGCAGCATTGTTCTGGACGCGTTGGAGAGTGAAGATGGTGGAGTGAGGGAGACCGGAAAGGAGAGAGTTGCAATAGTCGATGCGAGATAAGATGAGAGAGACAGCAAGTTTGGTGGCAGCTTCGGTAGTGAGGTATTTTCTGATCTGACTGATGCGACGAAGGTGGAAATAGCATGCCTGGGTCGTGGCGGAGACGAAGAAGGTTTGCTTGCTGTGTATGCGCCGGGCTATTTTTAGTGGTGAATGTGTTGTCACAAGCCGTTAATTGGCATGCGCACCGGATCCAGAATGAACTCTTAACAGTATCACCAGAGATAGAACAAAATGGAAATTGCTCACTCGCTGTAAGTGCTAGTACAAGAAGTGAAGTCAGCTGGCAGCTTAGTGACACATCCACGTTTACAAGGAAAGCTGCGCTGGCACTTTGTAACACAAACAGCAGGTCTTCGGGCACACAGCAAGTGTGATAATTGACAGATTGGCATAAAAGCCAGTAAATATATATTGGGGGAAAATGAGGATCAGTATGTGAACAGGCAGCTGAATGTTGGTTCACATTCGCTGTTTCAAATGAATCTGGCATTCTATCAAGAATCTGTCATTACTATCATAGCACAAAATGATCAGAACACACAAAACTATTTCTGTTCAAATATGGTTTCGCTATCGGATCCCATCTTCATCAGTTTTAAACCCAACACCTACACCTGGAGAAAAACATCTGGTGAATGCAGCATATGATTTCAATCTATAGAGATTTGTTTACATGTAAACACAAATGCATTTGGGGCGACTCACTCGGTCCTAAACTAAATGCATCAGCGATGACAAACAAGACATTCTTGTACAACTAAACATATTTTTGTTGTGATCAGTGCAATCTCTACACTGACTTAATTTTTGGCTCATGTGCAAAGCTTAATTTTTTGGTAAAACGATAACCACTGTTGTCAGCTTTTGATTTCAGCGGAGAGACCGACAACCGAGTCGTGTTTTGCTGAAAATAAAAAATAAGATTGAATTAACAAAACATACTTCTCTTCATCCTTTGCACTGGGAAATGCAAACATTTTCCATCTCTTTGCTCTGGACTTGCAACACAGTGCTGTCTTGTTTTTGGAAGTGGCCATTCTGTTGCCAGCCTGTTGACGGACGTTTTTAGCTGCATGGGGGGCACTATGTCTCGCACTAAATAATGAGACTTGACTTTTACACTAGAGTGAGCGATCTCACTTTCCTACTATTTCTGGTATCACTTGGTGGCAGAGTACATAATACAGAAATGTTATTTAGTATGCCAAGAGTTAATAGGCTAGCATAAAAAGGAACAAAATGTGACTATTTGTCTCTAGACTTTATTAAATAGGCAGCAGATGGAAAAACAGACTACCAGTAAAATGTCATAGCTTCTTTGCACAGATAAGCTTCCTGCTTTCAGTCAAAATAATCTCATGGAAAAAACACTGCGCAGAATTTTTACACTGCAAAGCATATCGACTCGCTCAGGCCTGATGCTACACTGGTTGTCTCCCTCAAATCATGGTAGCAAATCAACGGAGAAACCAGTTTGGCCTGATGCTAGTGCAGGAGACTTGTGTGGACCATGATAGCTCAAAGTTAGTGCCTGGTTAGCTTGGTGCCTGGGACAGTGCCAATCTAATAGTGACAATAAACTTGCACTACTACGGTCCACCCAATCTCCTGTGATGGGTATACTGTCGAAAGGGGATACAAACTCGAGTCGAGGAACAGGCCTAGGCTAGCAAATTGCAAAGAGAATACAATCAGAATCACAATCTAGTTGAAACATAAATGATTTAACCACATCCGAACATTATTTTTTAAGTTGGAGCACAGCCACAAAAACAAAATACGTAGCAGAGGTCACCATTGGCAAAATAACACAATAACGATGCTGTGCTGGATGTTCCAGGAGAATATTGGCCTCGATGGCACAAACATATATTTTTCTCTAAAATGTATTTTTTCAAAAAATACGGTAAGTATTTTGGCATTACTATTAGGAAGGTACACTTAGCTTAACGATTTCAGCCTAAGAACCCATTGTGTGTTCCTACACAACCAGTGAAGTAACTCTAGCAAACAGTTACCATTAACCCCGAGTAGTCTCCCTCCTCACGTGAGCAGTGTAGTTACGCCAGTCTTACTTAGCGTAATGGCGGCAAGCGGGGTAGGTGGGAGGGTGCTCTGAGTAATGCCATCAGTATTTTTTGGAAAAATACATTTTAGAGAAAAATACATTTGTTTCTTCAAAAACGATACCAATGGCATTACTATTAGGAAGAATAGTGAAGAGGAGGAGGGTGCAACCCACAATGTCCTACCCCAGCGTTTAAGCTAGCTAGGCCCCCCATTAGGTGCAAACTCACGACGATTTCAGCTAAACGTTACCTTCAGCGCCGCCGCGATGTCCCCCACAAGGGCCAGGTTCTCGCGTTGGCTGGAGAGGTTTCTGAGGTAGAACCGGGTGAAGGTTGATTCTGCCTGCCAGCCCACGGCCGCCACAATGTCCCTCACAGCGCAGTTGCAGTCGAAGGCGACGCTCCTGGCAATGGCTCTGACCTCATGTGCCCTGATCTGCAGCCTCTTAGCTCCCTCCAGGGAGAGGTCCTCGTAAGCGGACCGGATAACCCCGCATAGACATGCGGAGATCGTCTGAGCTGAGATGTCATCTCTGCCCGGGGCCAAGGGCAGGAAGAGGCGGGATCATCCCCTCCTGCGGGGCTTTGACTGGCGGAGGTATATCTTCAATGCCCTGACCTGGTGCTGCTGTTGATGCGGCGGTGTAAAACGTCCGGGGCGTCGAGTATCCGACCGAGGACCAGGCGAGACGCTCACCGAGCGGCGAGAGACTGAGGACGTGTGTGGCCCGTGACTGCAACTCTCCCCACGTCTTGCCGTCCTACCCCGAGGCTCCGTTGCTCGGGGAGGGGTCCATGCTGCGCTATTAGTGTTCCCCGCTGCGTGGTGAGGGTTCCGCTGCCATCGACTCGTCTCTGTGGAGCGGGTGTGCGGGGTCCGGGAAAACACGTTGGGGCCTGAGGAGGTGGTTCCTTAGACCTCATCGGCCGCTTGCGCTGGTAAAACCCCCACAGTTGGGACCAACGCTCCTCCTTCCAGGGTGTGCAAGCCTCACACGTCCGGTCAGAGGCACAACCCTAACATGGGAGGCACCATGCGTGGGTGTCGCTTGGCCACTGAAAATACCCCGATTTGGGGCAGGTCCTCACCTGTGCACTGCAACAGAGCATAATCGTGAAACACGACTGCACGTGGCGCCTGAGGCCACGTGAACTAAGCTCACTACCGCTCCTGATTGAGCTCCAAGTCGGAATTCAACGGCAAAATCAACCGTAATTACTCCGGAAAATGCCAGGGCCTTAATCCCGACAGCTCAGTGGCATTATCCGAGGCCTTACCTTGACATCAGAGGAATCACCTTGCTGTCAGTGCCAGGAAAGGTCTTCAACAGGATCATCCTAGAGAGAATGAAGAGCTCCGTTGACCCCCAGCTGAGAGACCAGCAAGCAGGATTCAGGAAGAACCGATCATGTACAGACCAGATCGCCACTCTCCGCATCATCGTGGAACAGTCTCTGGAGTGGAGCTCCCCGCTGTACGTCAACTTTGTGGATTATGAGAAAGCATTTGACAGCGTGGACCGAGAGACTCTGTGGAAACTCCTACGACACTACGGTGTACCCACAAAGCTCGTCCGCCTGATCAAGAGTAGCTATGATGGCATGACATGTCGCGTGATCCACGAAGGGCAGTTCAGCAGAGAGCTCCAGGTCAGAACTGGTGTCAGGCAGGGGTGTCTGCTGTCTCCGTTCCTCTTCCTACTGGCCATAGACTGGGTCATGAAGATGACCACAGAGCACAGACGAAGTGGAATACAGTGGACACTGTGGACACAGCTTGACGACCTCGATTTTGCAGACGACTTGGCATTACTGTCCCACACTCATCAACAAATGCAGGACAAGACCACGAGGCTTGCTGACATCTCGTCCCAAGTGGGCCTCACCATTCACAAACAGAAAACAAAGACAATGAGGCTGAACGCAACCAGGAAAGAACCAGTCTTGCTTGCTGGCACCCCGTTGGAGGAGGTAGAGTCCTTCACCTATCTCGGGAGCATCATAGACAAAAAAGGCGGCACTGATGCAGATGTCAGAGCACGAATCGGTAAAGCCAGAGCAGCCTTTCTCCAGTTGAAAAAAGTGTGGAGTTCCAGAGAGCTGTCACAACACACCAAAGTCCGGATTTTCAACTCCAATGTAAAAGCAGTTCTCCTATATGGAGCAGAGACATGGAGATTGACAAAAACCACAGTCAACAGAGTACAGACCTTCATGAACAGTTGCCTTAGAAGAATTTTGAAAATCCACTGGCCAGAGAAGATCAGCAACGTCAGACTCTGGGAGAGAACAGAGCAGATAACAGCAGAGAATGAAATTGGGCGAAGAAGATGGGGATGGATCGGTCACAGTCTGAGAAAGCCAGCTTCCAGTATCACTAGGCAGGCATTGTCATGGAACCCCCAGGGAAAGAGGAAAAGAGGTAAGCCGAGAAACTCCTGGCGTCGAGACCTCCAAGCAGACATCAAGAGACTGGGAACAACCTGGAGTAGAATCGAAGGAGAAGCACAGGACAGGAGTTGCTGGAGGTCTCTCGTCGACGGCCTATACCCGGGTAGGGGTGACAGGCGTAAGTAAGTAAGTTACCTTGACATATCTAGCGAAACTGACAAACTGCTAGAAGAAGATAATCCAGTCGAAGAATACTTGCGAAGACTGAAACCAGTAACCTTTCTCAAGGAAGCTAAGCGTAAGACTGGTGTGACTACACTGCTCACGTGAGGAAGAAGGGAAACTACTCGGGGTTCATGGTAACTGCTTGCTAGTTACTTCCCTGATTGTGTAGGAACACACAACGGGTTCTTAGGCTGAAATCGTTAAGCTAAGTGTACCTTCCTAATAGTAATGCGATCAGTAGTTTTTGCAGTCACAAATCAAATTGTAAGAAACATTTTTTTTTTTCATTTTCAAACACAACAAAGGGCTATAGGTGAAATTAAGGTTTCATTAGGCAGCGACAAAGACTATTCCAGCTCTGGGATACGGACTGGCCATGATAGTTTATGGGTTAGTGCAAGATTAGTTCAATGCCTCACCAATAAATCATGGCTAATTCATCTCCCACTGCAATGCCTTATCTCCTTTACTGTCTGGTTGAAGATGTTGTTTCTGAAATCTTTGTTATCACCGAAGAGGCCCAGCCCTCCACCGACCATGGATGCAAAGTGGTGTCTGCAACAGACATAGATCCTTGTGAGCCCCCACAACATGGGGGGCTCATGAGGATCAGTCTGTCTCTTGCAGTTGGATCATGGTCACTATTTCATGGCAGAGAAGGGTGAATGATTTCTTGTAAAAATTCTGTACCATGTAAGATGTTGCTGACAAATTATAAACAATTAATATACACAATAAGAATATGGTTTCTCAGATACAAATGGATACCAACAAATGGACGGGGATTTTACTGAGAAGTTGTCCTTTTCACAAAATACCAAAGCTGTTTGAACAATTCATTTACATAGGCAAAGAAAAGAAGGACAAAGTACAATCAATTCCCTGTTTTTTATTTGCTTGGACAGGGACACAACACTTAAGAAATGTGCTGATCTGTGGTTTTGGACCTCAGCTCTATAGCTGTAAGGTCCATACCCACATATCAACACACACATAGTTTTGAGTACTAATTGTAACTATTTGTTTATCCTGTCAGTTGTTCCATACAGACCACAAAGGTTTATACAGACCATCAAGGTTTATTACAATTCAAAACAAACACGAGAAATGTGCACAGGTATGAGCCAACGTAATTCAAAATCAAAATTAGACACTGCAGTGCACAAATGACTGAAAATCAAAGCCCAGAACAATAATAAATTGTTCCCGCCACCACAAAATGAGTCTTAAGTCACTTTTTGGACATTTTGAGATATTGATATCAGCAGAAACTAGAAAGAAAACCCTTTTCAATGGTGCCAATAGCATGTGAATCAGACGATTGGTCACCGAGTTATGGTTTATAGAAACTGGGGACCCCACATATGTACCCGACCATGCCACCCGACAATTTTCAAAATGAGTCTAAAGTCACTTTTTGGACATTTTGAGATATTGATATCAGCAGAAACTAGAAAGAAAACCCTTTTTAATGGTGCAAATAACATGTGAATCAGACCATTGGTCACCGAGTTATGGGTTTTAGAAACTGGGGACCCCACACATGTACCCGACCATGCCACCCGACAATTTTCACCAATAGCGGGAAATCGGGTCAGGGACATTACGACATTTCGTGGTGGCGGGTAAATTATTTAGAAGTAGGAAGTAGCATCTTAAGAAACATAAAACTAAATATTTTCTGTAGTTTGTGATGGGAACCATACCACTCTAGGTCATAAGGTTCAAAGTCATAGACCAGCACACAAATGCAAGGGAGGATTGATTGATTGTACATTGCTTAACGTCCCGACAGCAACAAGGCTTTCTCAGGACGTGCCTGCACTGCTTGTGAAAAAAAAAGGAAACAGAACATTGAATGTATGTCGCCAGCCGGTCAAATACATTAAATAAACCTAACACATGGGGCCTAAATAAAGCTAAGACCATTTAGCAACACACATCCAATATCAAGAGCTACAGGCAGTGCAGACAGTAGGGAGAGTTTTAAAAAGGCAAATACAGGTGAATGGACAAAGGGTAGACAGAAACACATGCCCCAGAATAGAGAGAAAAACCCACCCTGTGGGGCTGACCAGGGTGACCCTGGGAACTAAAAAATACCTAACCCCACCCAAGTCCCCCAGGGCAGACCCGGGTGGGGTGCAAGGGAGGAAGTCAGAAAGCTCAAAGTGTAATTCAAAGTCTGGCGTATGTGAATGTCCACTTTTTGGCTCACGTTTGAAGCAAAAGTGAGTATGTTCTCGGCCAGTTGTCATCCGTTCCTTATCTGTGGTAAGCTTTAACGCTAACAGTCTTCAAATGTGGCCCAAGGATACTTTGTGGCAAGACTTTTCTAAACTTACCAATTTCAGTGACCTCTCCTAAAGATCAAGTTCACAGGGAAATAGGTCCAAAATAGCCATATTTTGACAAAAGATGTTTTTTTCTCAAAATATATTCACAACTTAAAACCCAAACTTGGTACAGAGGTACCTGACAAAAGACCTCCCTATGCATACTAATTTGGATGACCAATCAGAAAAAGAGATCAGGAAATAGGTCACAAATAGCCATTTTGGGACAAAAATTGTTGCTGTCAAACACTATTTAAAGCTTGTAACCCAAATTTGCTACATAGATACCCGATGGTAAGACATTTCTATCCATGCTAATTTGGATGACCCCTTGGAAAAGTCAAGAGCCACAAGAGATCAGCAAATGATGTGAAAAGTGTATTATTTGGTGGAATTCTAGTTTTATCTGCATGTTGCAAAACTTTTCAACCATGCTTGGCAGAAAGGGAGCTGACGATAAGACCTTTCTATGCATACTAATTTGGTTCACTGCTCACAAAGATCAAGGGTTATGGGAAGTTGACAAAAGTGAAAAATTCATAAATTTTGAAAAAACGTGGATTTTGTCAGGTACAAAAGCCAACCCTTTTCTTATATATTAGAACACTTGCTTATTTCATTGACCAGTTGAAAAGGTCAATGTCATAAAGATCAGATTAATTATGTGGATCAGTCATGAACATGAGACTTAAGGGCTTTGCCATTTTTTGTTACAATATAACTGAACCCTTTGTTAACCCCATATGCCTGGATGCACTACACCATAAGATATATGAATATCGACCATGATAATTCAAGGATAGTGCCAGATTAGCTTCGTGCTTGATGACACCAAGCTAATCTGGCACTATATACCCTTGAATTATCTTGGTTGACCCATCTCCTGCAACTGAAATGCACAGAAATGAATTTTTCCTCTAAAATGTATTTTTTCGAAAAATACTTCCCGATGACATGACTATATTGAAGTGTCTACTACTTACTCAATTTTAGCCTAAGAACCTGTTGTGTTACCACACAACCCGGGAGGCACTCGGGGAACCCCTAGAGGAGCCGAGAGTTGTCTCCCGTTACTGCCTATCCGGTTCCGAGTCACGAGGTGACCAACCAGTCAGAATACTTAGCTCACCAGCGGCAAGCGGGGCACTTGGGAGGGTCGTCCGAGTCATGTCATCGGTAAGTATTTTTCGAAAAAATACATTTTAGAGGAAAAATTCATTTGTTTCCTCAAAATACATTACCGATGACATGACTATGTGGAAGAATCGCGATAAGGAGGAGGGTGCCGCGCCCAAACACCGCCGCAGATGGGTTAAGTTAGAGCCATTCTCCCCACCACAAACTCCCGAAATTTTAGCTAAGTGTGTACCCACGGCGCCGGGAGGGAGTGTTGCGCTGCGGTGATGTGTCCCACCAGTGCAAGATTGTCTTGCTGGCCTGCCTGATCCCGGAGGCATAAGCGGCCGAAGGCTGATCCTGCCTGCCAGCCCACAGCCACCCCGATGTCCTTGACAGCGCCGCTCCGGTCAAAAGTGACGCTCGTGGCCATGGCTCGTACCTTGTGTGCGCATATCTTCAGCCCCTTTGCTCCCTCCGGGGAGAGGTCCCGTTAGGCGGACCGCAAGACCCAGCGTAGCCAGGAAGATAACGTCTCGGCTGTACGCAGTACTGCCGGGGTTCAACGGCAGAAGGGGAGTGAGCGTCCCCTCCGGACGGCTTTGGTTCAGCGTCGGCAAACACGTAGGGCGTGCACGGGAACTTGCTGCCTGGTCTCCCGGGGGAAGGACATATCTCTCAGCGGCCGGAAGCTGAACACCTGTGGCGCGGCCAGAGGAGACCTAGTCTGGGCAAGGCAGGCAGGGTCCGTGAGTAGCTGCACGGAACCATCCGTTCTGAACTGCAGGCAGGCAGGGCGCGCTGACAGCGCATGTAGCTCGCTTACTCGGGCCGCCGTGCCAAGGGCCAACAGGAAGCATGTCTTACGAGTCACCACCGCGAAGCGGGCCAAGGGCAGCGGTTCGCATCTGGCAGCGTGAAGCCACTTCAGTCCCCCAGCAAGGTCCCAGCGAGGAAGAGCGAGCAGGGCACTGTACGCTGCAGGCCGAAGTGAGTCCTAAGGTCGGCGATGTCTTTGCAGGCGCCAGGGTCCGAGCTGCCGGTAGGTGTCGGCAATTAAGGACAGGTACCCCTTGATGGTGATAGGTGCTAACCCTTGGGCTCTGAAGAGCCAGAGGAAGAAGTCCGCGAGCTGGGGATTCGTCAGTTTGGTGGGGAGAGGCACTGGTCAACGCACCAGGAGCACAGTACTCGCCATCTTCCCTTGTAGACGCGTCTGGTCGAGGGTCTGCGGGCTGTAGCGAACGCCTCCACTGCTGCACACAAGAAGCCTCTGGCGGCGAGGGCTTGCCGCACAACTCCAGGTGTGAAGGAGGAGACGCTCCGGGCATGGGTGGAACAGCGGCTGGGGGGGCTGCTGAGCAACGTGCTCAGCGAAGGTAGCAGCAGGGGGGTCCCGTAGCGAGGCTGGAAGGAGAGCGTGTCCACTGCCCAGGCTGGAATGGGGGGGACAAAGAGGGAAAGCTGGTGAATCCACCTTGTGGCGAATAGGTCGATCCTAGGTGTCTCCCAGCGAGCGTAGAGTGTAAGATCATCTGAACGATGTCCCTGTGTAGCGTCCACTCCGTGCATAGCAGTGGCCGCGGCGGAAGAGAGCGTTGGCCAAGACAGTCAGGAGGCAGGAGATGTGTCGAGCTCGGGGTGAAGCTGCGGTCCTTGCACCAGCGCATCAGACGGTAGCGGAGCATGCACCAGTCGGGTGAGCGCGTACCGCCCTGCTTCCGAATGTAGGAACCACTGTCGCATTGTCTGAGAGGACGTGCCGCTCCTGGCGTCGGAGGTGTGCTTCCCACGCGATGAGGGCATGCCAGGCGGCTTGCAGCTCCAAACCAGTTGACGTGTCTCTCCGCCAGCTCTGGAGACCAGGGCTGGGCGTCGTGAAGAACCATGGTAGCAGGTGAGGCCCCCACCTGGAGAGACTAGCATCGACGCAAGGGAAAGCTGAGGGGGAGGAGAGGCAAGGGAGAATCCCGAAGAGGGCCACGAAGAGTCCGTCCAAGGCCGCAGAAGGGGACGAAGCATCCGAGTCACGGGCGCCGGGACAGCCAGTCTCCGGAGGATGGACGCCAATGGCGCCGGTGGTGCCGCTGAAGCGGTAGGGCATGAAGACGGAGTGGGAGTAGATCCGCTGCTTCGCTCCGCGTAAGGGCGGTACCCGTCCGTCCGTCCGGCGATCTGCTGCTGTTCACCCGTGCGGTCGCGTCAGTGTCCTCATCAGACTGCGCGCCTCAGCATCATTCGCCGTGTGCTGAGATGTGGTTGTCTCGGTGTCCACGGGATGCCGCCTCCATCCATCGGTCGCCATCGAGTGGTCCGCCACTGACGTCGAAGCTGCGCCTCCACATAAGCGCCTTCCCTGCCAACGACTCAAAGATCTGGTGCGGTTCGCCGGCGGCTGTGTCGGTGTCCCTGTGAAGGTGCCTCCGTCCAAGTATGTCCGAGAGCCCGGTGCTGACGTCGTACCGCACCTGCGGCCGTGCGATCCCTGCCAGGCTGGTCCCAAGTTCTGATGCTCCTTGCTGGAGTCCCCGAAGCCCGGTGTCTAGACGAGGTCCGTGCTGCGCCACGCTCGAACTTGTCCGCCGGCTGGCGAACAGGAGAGGGAAGATGAGACATCAACACGAGAACGGTAACCGCTGTGCGCTGTCCCGCTGTCGTCGAACCTGCGTCTCCCGAGAGCAACGGCTGCCCAATCGGTCCGAGGAACTGCTGCACCTAGCTGGAAACTCTGAGGTCCGTTGCCATGGCGAAGTCCGTTGGTGCGAGACACTTGGACTAGACCTCCGATCTGATGGCGAAGAGCAAGGAGACGAGACGTCAATACGATCCCGGTCCCTGCCACGTGTAGACTCCACACGCTGTGACCGTTCCTACGATCGTGAAGCTCAAACCCGCTCAAACCCTTGGTAAGTCTGTGCTTCAGGGTTCCGCCGACTAATAGACCTCTCCATCAATAGCTCCTCGAACTGGCCACACTGGCCCTCTCCCGAAGGTGGCTATCGTCGCCAGTGGATCGCCTGCGGAGCCCCTCTCTATCTCTGGACCCCGAAACTTACCATGTGGCTTATCACGTTGGTGTCTTGAAATCCTATCCCCGCTTCTGCTGCCTGTGTCCTGTTAGCCAGGAGGGCTCCCGAGCGACCCAACGGAATCCCTGCAGGGGGGCCGATCTCTCCGAGGCCTTACTAACATAGGGTGGTGAACCCCTGCCTGGCCTAATTCCCTTCTGACAAGCAAAGGGTAATCCTGAGCTCTTGGTGCTGTGTGGGATGGCGAATCCTGTCGGCTGCTAATGGGCTCAATTGTCCGCGCAGGACGAGGCAGCTCTGCTCGAAGCACCGGTGGGGGCAGCAGGACCATCCTTTTTCTTTTGAGAGCTCCTCCTCAAGCGCCGAAGCAGCGAAGGCACCAGGCGACGCGGCGGGTGAGGTGAGGTGAGCAGAACAAGACGAACGTGGAGACGGCCGTGAAACCGAAGCATGAGACTTGGTCGAGGGCTGCGCCTGCTGGACTGACATGCATCGTGGTCCATCCTGAGCTCATCCAGGGGTAAGCGCGAGCGTCTGAAGCTGCTAGAGGAGTGGGAGGGCTCCGAAATGCCCGAAGTCTTCGGACGAGCGGACACTGGTCTCTGCGAACTGGGCTCAGTGAGGTGGGCTCTCTGCCGGCTAACAACTCCCCGTAAGAGTCAGCGAGCTTTCCGAGTAGAGACAACAAGGACTGACAGTGGACACAGGACGGCGCGTGGCGCGTCCCAGGAGGCAGGCGCTCTGCCGGCTGTATGGCTCCCCGTAAGAACCAGCAGGTTTTGTCCGGGCGGGCTCCCTCCCAGACGTGTTGAATGCAGTCCTGCTAAGAGCGCTGGGCTCCCGTGTCCGGCACGGCGTGCATCCCCAAGGGCGGTGTGGTCGCGCTCTTCTCTCTTGGCACTGGTCTCCGCGAGCCGGGCTCAGTGAGGTGGGCTCTCAGCCGGCTAACGACTCCCCGTAAGCGTCAGCGAGCGTACCAAGTAGCGACAAGTAGGACTGACAGTGGACAGCGCAACGTGGTCCTTCCTGTGCTCGGCAACGGGTGCACGCGAGCATCTGGAGGAGCTGGAGAAGCGGGAGGGCTCTGAACTGCCCTAAGTCTTCGGACGCGTGGATACAGGTCTATTCGAGCCGGGCTCAGTGAGGCGGGCTCTCTGCCGGCTAGGCGACTCCCCTAAGAGTCAGCAGGCTTTTCCAATAGAGACGTGCGAGGACTGACAGTAGACACGGGACAGCGCGTGGCGCGCCCCAAGAGGCCGGGCTCAGTGAGGCGGGCGCTCAGCCGGCAATTAAGCTCCCCGTAGAAACCAGCGGGCTCCCTCCTGGAAGTGGTTGCGTTGAGGGCAGTCCTGCTAGGAGCGCTGGGCTCACGCGTCCGGTGTGGCGTCCATTCCACAAGGTCGGTGTGGTCTCGAGTGGTCACTGCTCCAGAGATGGAGGGGGGCGCCTCGACTGGAGAAAGATCACACACCGGTGCCGGGCGCTCGCGCCTGTAAAAACTCCATAACTGTGACCAGCGCAGCTCAGGCCAGGTGGAGCAGGTGTCGCAAACGAGGTCCGGTGCAGGGGAGACAGACCTTGTGGTTGTCCGACGGCCATTGAAACTCTCTGCACTGCGTGCAGGTCAGTACCTGGTAACTGCAACACAAATCACCCATGGAGGCCCGTGGGCGAGGGCAAGTGGTGCCCCGCTCAGCTAAGGTGAGCCTTCAACGCATAGTGGCACAAAAAAAAGTACAAGCATGCAAGTAAGCGCCTGGTCCTGCAACACCTATCAAGATGAAGGCCAGTGGGCGTGGGCCTGTGTGGCCCCGCCAAGCTAAGGCGAGCATTCGTCACATAATGGTACAAGGTACAAGCATGCAGGTAAGCGCCCGGTACTGCAACACCTATCAACATGAAAGGCGAGTGGGCGCGGGCCTGTGGGGCCCCGCCCAGGTAAGGCGAGCATTCGACACATAATGGTACAACCAAGGTACAAGCATGCAGGTAAGCGCCAGGTACTGCAACACCTATCAACATGAGAGGCGAGTGGGCGCAAGCACGTGGGGCCCCGCCAAGCTAAGGCGAGCATTCGACGCATAATGGTACAACAAAGGTACAAGCCTGCCCGTAAGCGCCTGTTCCTGCAACACCTATCAGCCTGAAAGGCGAGTGGGCGCAGGCACGTGGGGCCCCGCCAAGCTAAGTCAAGCGTTCGGCGCGAAAAAGTACAACAAAGGTACGATGAAAGGAAATGCCTCTGCTCAAAACTGGCACCCAGCCCGGGAGCCAGCCGAGGGCTAGTACATCTACTTTACCTCTCAGTAGAAGCAGGGACGCGGGGAGGAACCTCCATACCACCCTCAGCGCGCGAAGGCGGGCGGCATCCCAGCAAGTCAGCGCCATGGAGTCCACGCAACTCAGGAAGGCGCAGAAGAGGGAAGCAGCAGACTACTCAGGCGACGACGCAGACCCACAAGGGCACAGGCAGGGTTGGCGCAAGCAGATAGTCCAAAAACAAGAAGTCCAGAAGACCGGCGAACGAAACGGTCGCATCAAGCACAGTCAAAGTCCGTAGGCTAGCAAACACGTCTGCACAGCGTGAGCTAAGTAGCATGACTGGTTGGTCACCTTGTGACTCGGAACCAGATGGGCAGTAACGGGAGACAACTCTCGGCCCCTCTAGGGGTTCCCCGAGTGCCTCCCGGGTTTTGTGGTAAAACAGGTTCTTAGGCTAAAATTGAGTAAGTAGTAGACACTTCCATATAGTCATGTCATCGGTAATGTATTTTGAGGAAACAAATGTGGCTGTGGGGTTAAATGGGTTAAACTCATAGCAGACACGAATTTCATGAAAATCCACAATTTAAAAAACCCAAGAAAAACCAAAAAAAATGAATTTTTTTTCTAAAATGTATTTTTTTGAAAAATACTTACCGATGGCATTACTATCTGGGAATACACTCTATTGCCTATAGATTTCAGCAAAATTGTGTGTAGCACACAACTGGGGAGGAGACACCGGGGATCCAAGCACTATGACCCCGGGTGGCCTCCCCTTACTACCCTATCCCGGCGAGCACAGGGCGACCTCGTCAGTTTCACACATAGCCACAAGAGGCAAGCGGGGCAGGCGGGAGGGCCATTCGAGTAATGCCATCGGTAAGTATTTTTCAAAAAAATACATTTTAGAAAAAAAATTCATTTGTTTTTTCAAAATACATTACCGATGGCATTACTATCTGGGAGAATGGCGAACAGGCGGAGGGTGCCGTATCTAACCACAACCCAACCACTCCGCCGGCCCCCTCGAGAGAGAACTCCCGACGATTTCAGCTATGATGTGCCTAAGACGCCAGCAGCGCTCGGAGGGAGTGCTGGGCCGCGGAGATGTCGCCCACCCGTGCCAGGGAGTCACGTCAGCCGGATAGGTCTCTTAAGGTAGAAGCGTGCGAAAGTGGAGTCTGAGCGCCGGCCACCCGCTGCCAAAATATCTTTGACCGAGCAGTTGCGGTCCAGGGCTAGACTGGTGGCTACTGCTCTCACTTCATGCGCCCGGATTTGTAAAGGCTCAGCGCCGCGTGGGGAGAGGTCTAGGTAGTCTGACCTAATCACCCACCGCAGCCAGGATGACACGATCTGGGCCGAGATGTGGCGTCTGCCCGCGGACAAGGTAAGAAGAGGCGCGAGCGCCCCCGGCGCTGCGGCTGAGAGCGGCGCAGGTAAATCTTTAGCGCCCGCACTGGGTCCTGTTGCCGCGATCCAGGGGAGAGGTCCGCTCCACAGAGGGGCCGTATCGTTAGCACCTGAGGAGCCGCCGCGGGCGGCGGTTCTTGGCCAGGAAGGACGGATCGGAGAGCCTCTGCGCAGAGCCGTCGGAACGAACCGCAAACAGGCTGGGAGCATCGAGAGCGCGTGAAGCTCGCTGACTCGGGACGCTGTAACGAGAGCCAGAAGGAAACAGGTTTTCCGGGTCAAGTCTGAGAACCGAGCCAAGGGGAGGGGCTCAACCGGTCCGTATTCAACCACGTCAGTACCCAGGCAAGATCCCACCGGGGTACTAGGGAACGTGAAACCGGACGTCGGAGTTCAAAGTGAGCCAGAAATTCGACAGATCCTTGCAGGCGCCTGGGTCCGGAAGACACCGGTGACGGTAGATGTCCGCGAACGTAGCGCGGTAGCCCTTGATGGCGACCGGGGCTAAGCCCCGGTCGTCGAAGAGCCACAGGAAGAACTCCGCCAGTTGGTGGGAGGCTAGGTTAGTGGGAGGGTGCCCATGGGAGGTGCACCAGGTCTGAAAGACCCTCCACTTGCCTTCGTACACCTTCCTTGTAGAGAGTCTGCGGGCTGCTGCAATTGCCGCCACTGCTGCATCCGAGAACCTCTAGCGGCGCGGGCGTGCCGGACAACCTCCAAGTGTGTAGGCGGAGGCGTACGGGGCACGGATGGAAAAGCCGCTGACGGGGCTGCTTGAGCATCGTGGAAGGGGTAGGAAGCTCCAGAGGAGGGTCCGTCGCAAGCGCGAGGAGGTCCGTGGTCCAGCTCTTGGTCCAGTTGAAGGGGGCCACCAGCAGGAGGACCGCCGAGCATCCCAGAAGCTTCCGCAGTACCTTCGGAACGAGGACTGCCGGGGGGTAGGCGTAAGCAATCCGGCCGACCCAAGGAATGGGGAGCGCGTCCACTGCCCAAGCGAGTGGATCCAGGACTGGCGAGACGTAGACCGGGAGCTGGCTGCTTCATCTGGTGGCAAACAGATCCACTAGCGGCGTTTCCCAGTGAGAGCAGAGCAGGCGAAAAATATCCGGGCGTAGGGACCGCTCCGTGTGGAGCAATTGTCCGCGACGAGACAGGGCGTCCGCCTTCACGTTGAGGTGGCCAGGGATGTGGCGGGCTCGTAGGGCAATGCCTCGATCCCTGCACCAGAGGCGAAGGTGGCACCGAAGAACGCAAAGGGAGGGCGAGTGAGTGCCACCCTGATTCTGTATGTAAGCCACCACCGTCGAGTTGTCGGAGAGCACGAGGACGTCCTGATTGGCCAAGGTCTCCTGCCAACGTCGAATGCCAATCCAACTGCCTTCAGCTCCAGCCAGTTGACGTGATTCCCGAACAGCTCCCGAAGCCAACGCCCGAGGCCGAGAGAAATCCGGTAACAGGTGCGCGCCCCAGCCGGCCTGGCTCGCCTCTGTACAGAGAGACCACCGAGGCGGCGGGGAGTGTAGGGCACCCCCGAAGCCAGCCAAGCGAGGTCCGCCCACCTCTCGAGGTGAGGACGAGCCCGAGGCGTGACAGGTACTAGATCCAACAGAGCGCCCGAGGGTCGCCAGTGAAGAAGGAGACGTAGCTGGAGAGGCCGAGCATAAAGTCTGCCCAAGGGAAGCAGGTCCGCAGCCGCCCTGAGGAGGCCCAGGAGTTGAAGCCAGACCCTGGCGGTGAAGGAGGATCCCATCCCCATCGAAGTCGCTAAGTCGACTATCTTCTGTCGCCTGGCCAGAGGCAGGCGGGCAAGGTTGAGGTCGGTCAGGAATTCCATCCCCCGATGTAGAAACCGTCGAGAGGGAGAAGAACGGATTTCCCCAATGAGTAGGAAACCTAGACGACGCAGAAGGGAAAGCAGGGCATCCCTGTCCGTCTGGAGGGCTGCGGAGACCAAGTTGCGCAGTAGAAGGTCGTCCAAGTAATTGGAGGCCGGGCTCAAGGAGCGCTGACGGAAATTGGCTATCACGGCGTCGAGCAGTCTTGTAAACACCCACGGACTGATGTTGAGGCCGAAAGGAAGGGCGCAGAACTGGTAGACGATCCCCCCAAGTCAAACCGAAGGTACCGGCGAAACGACGGATGAATCGGGACGTGCAGATAGGCGTCTGACAGATCGAGGCGGATCGCAAAGTCCATCGGCCGGAGGGCTGCACGGAGTGTCCTGGCCGTCTCCATCCTGAATCGAGGGGCCAAGCATCCTGAATCGAGGCCAAGCTGATAAGCATCCTGAATCGCGATAACTGGACGCCACTTGCCGCCTGGTTTGGGAGCTAGAAGAGTCGGCTGTAGAACGCCGGAGAGTCCTGCCGCAAAACCACCTCTGTCGCCGCTTTGGTGAGGAGGGTCGCCACTTCCCCGCGCAGAGCGTCCGCCTGTGTGCCGTCGAGCGGTTCCTGGGTCCACAAGGGTGCTCAGCGAAGAGGCGGAGGCGACAGGAACGAAGTTGCAGGCCTGCGGTAACGGTGGAAAGAATCCAGGGGTCGTCCGGGAACAGCGATCTCCAAGATCGCTGAAGAGCGACAGCCGCCCGCCGACGGGAGGCCCGATTAATGAGGCGGGGGCGGAGGCGGGGGCGAGTCAAAGAGCCCGACCGCGGCCCGATCTACGGGCACCGCGGGGCCAAGAAGGGCGAGGGGCGGGGCCGGCCTGAGTAGCCTGGAATGGACGGGCCCGACCTCGTGAAGATCCGACTGTAGAGAAGGAGGGCCTGAAAGACCGCTGGGCACGACCCCCGCCGTGCGGGGGGCGCGAAAGCGGGTCGAGGCTGGGTTAGATGCAGGCTTGGGCCACAAGTCCTTGGAAGATTCCTTAAAGGTGTGCCAAGTGTCGCCGAACAGCTGAGGACCCCCTAAGGGGGCGTGACGGAGCTGGGTCTTCACTGACAAGGGAAGGTCCGAGCAGAGGCGCAAAAGGGTATCCCTCCTCCAGAGGTCGCATTTGGCAGCCGCTGCCCTGGCGGTGGCGGAAGAATGGTAGGCGGACCGGTTGGCCGCTATCAGGATGGACCGCACGTCACGAAGCGGGGACTGAGCCTCCAGGTCCCACGTATCCTGTAGGCACTGCAGTGCTGCCTGGGTAGCCAGTTCCAAACCCGAGCACGCCAGCGAGATCCGCGCTAAGGAGGCGATCCTGTCGAGAGGCCGAGGCCACGAGTTCTGGACGAGCCTGCGGCCGCCCGCCTGTAGTAAGGCCGCCACATCCACCGCTGGAAAAGGTAAGGCGAAGGCTTGGGAGTGTCCAGCGTACTAGGCCTGGCGGAAGCTTAAGTTGATTCCCACCGGCGATCGAGCGGCGGTAAAGTATCCCGTGTCGCCGAAAGCGTCGTTACGCAGCTGGGCGGAGAAGCATCGGTGAGGTCCCGGAAGCCGGCTTGCGGGAGGGACTTGCGGCGCTGGACTTGCCTCTGCGCGTCGACCATGGCCGAAGCCTGTCTCTTCGGAGGAGGCGAAGGCGGACAGACGTCGGGCGGTAGGGACTTGGCGATAAGCCTTGAAGCCTCACCCATAGCGTGGACCGACTGTGATCCGAGCGAAGGGCCGGCAACGTCTGACGAGGCGGAGGCCGACGCGACAGCGGAAAAAGGCGGGAAGGAGAACCCGCCGCCGAGTCCTGCAAGAAGATCGCCGAGGCCGAGTCCGACGGATGAAGGCTGAGGACGTCCGTTCCAAACTGATCTTCTCGCGGCAAAGACGAAAGGGGCGAGCGGCTACGAGAGTGCCGCACCGCCGCGCGCGAGGTAGACGCAGCCGCCCGCGACGCACGCAAAGAGGCGCGCCGCGGCGACGGAGGGACCGTGGCAAAGCGACGGTCCACCTCGAAGTCGGGATCCGCACGCGGCAGCCGACGTGAGCGACAAACCGCGATCGGAATACCGAGGAAGTGGCCTGGTCACCCCTGGCCCGCCCGGGAGAACCGGTGGGTGGGGGGGGGGGGGGACCGCCAATAGTCTCCCCTAGCCCGCTCAGGAAAGGCGGAGCGGGGAGGGGACAAATACCGGGCACGCGGCCCCCCGTCCGATGTGTCGGACCGTGGAGGACGCGCGATGTCACACCGGGCCCGCCTGGTCGATACGAGGCGGGGGGGGGGGACAGTCTAGGGTCACGCCAAGCCCGCTCAGGAAAGGCGGAGCGGGGAGGGGACGATTTATGAGCCCGCTGCCCCAGCTCCGAAGCCTCGGACCGAGGGGGGGGGGGGGGGGGGCGAGGGTCCAAGTCACACCGGGCCCGTCCGGTCGATACGAGACGGGGGGGGGACAGTCTACGGTCACGCCAAGCCCGCTCAGGCGAAGCGAAGCGGGGAGGGGACCATTATGTGCACGCGACCCCCGCTCCGACTCCTCGGAGCGTGGGGGGCGAGAGTCAACCACACCCCGGGCCCGCCCAGGCGAGACGGGGCGGGCGGGGGGGGGAAGAAAGCAAAGCATGCCTTGCCCGTTCGGAAAATACAGAGCGGGGAGGCAGCATTACTAACGGTCTCGAGTCACGTTCCGAAGCCTCGGTGCGTGAGCGAGAGCATTTCTTATCACGTTTACTCTCTTTCTTATGCTTGCGTTCCGTCACCCGTCCCCGCTCCGGAGACCTAGAGCCGGGGGTGGCCGACGAACGCTCATCTCTCCCAGACCGCTCGCCCGAAGCAGAGCGGGGGGTGGGAACCAAAATGGGCTCAAGCCACGCGCTAACGAAGCAGAGCGTGGGGAGCGTGACTCCGAAACTCGCCTACCCTGCTCCGAAGACTCGGAGAGGGGAGGGAGAACCTGCGAGGTAACGGTACAAGAAGGGGACTTACCTGTGGGCCGGAAAGCCCGATGCGCCGAGGGAAGTACGTCCACCCGTGGAGGATCCCGTGGAGACCGAAGCAGGCGAGGGGACCGGTCACGCCTGAAGAAGTCCCACCTGCGCGAACACCGGTCTTCCGTCCAAGCGGCGCCACCATCACACGTTCCGTCCGAAGCACAGCCCGAACACGGCAAGCAAGAGTCGAGTGCATCAACCGGCCACTGGAAGTCCCCGCACGGCGGCAAGTCTTCGACACAGAAGAAGCCATAAGGCCCTAAACCAGCTACGCCGGCGAAGAAGTCCACCTTGCACAAACCAGCCGGGCACAAGTCACGTGCGTCGTCGAACCCCAAGGCCAAGCCAAGGGTGAACTCACAAGTCAGAGCCGGTAAAACCGGTCGGCGCACAGGTCACAATGAGTCCAATTGTCAAAGGAAAAACCACGAATGTAGTGAGTCCAGGGCTGAATCGAAGACTCCAATTCAAGCCCACAGTCAAAAACCACTGAAACCCGTAGAACGGAGAAAGGCAAAAACTCGACCGTCCCCGGTCGAGCTATGAGTGAAACTGACGAGGTCGCCCTGTGCTCGCCGGGATAGGGTAGTAAGGGGAGGCCACCCGGGGTCATAGTGCTTGGATCCCCGGTGTCTCCTCCCCAGTTGTGTGCTACACACAATTTTGCTGAAATCTATAGGCAATAGAGTGTATTCCCAGATAGTAATGCCATCGGTAATGTATTTTGAAAAAACAAACTTCAGCCTCCCACTACCAATTAAGCAAAATGTCATTGGGCTAAAGTTAGCCACAGCTGACCTGTGCGCAGGCAAACTGCAGCAGATAGCCTTTTCCACATTGGTAAGAAACACCTTGGATTTTGGCCTGTCTATCTGTATTTTCACACTTACCATGTCAGGTACCAACTCTAACCTTTACCAGGAACCAACTTTCACACAAGCAAAAACTGATAATAATTGTAAATGAAATGTAACAATAGTATTAAAATAACAAAGTACAAGATGATGGTCAACATGGGCAAGAAGAAAGGAATGCTTGCAGCATGCATCCAACACCTGGAACTAATTTTTAATAAATTGAGCCCTAAGTTCTAAATTCCCAAAATTTGGGGGTTGTCCTTCAGCGCTGGATACAGACTGATCATGACAGTTTAAGGGTGGTGCAAAAATAGCTTGGTGCCTCTAATTGCCAAGCTATTTTGGCACCACCCCTGAACAATCTTGGTCGATCCCAGGGCTAGATGATTTAAGCACCTTAAGACAAAAAAGCACATGCCTTTCAAAATGCTCGCACAAGATAAAATCTATCATCAATGTGTTAAACTGTGAAATGGATTTTAGCCTTTTGGTTGTCAGTAGTGGTTTTTGTTGTGATGATTCCTGTAGGAATCATCGCGACAAGAACCGCTACCGACAGCCAAAGGGTTAAAAAAAAAAAAAAAGACAACTTTTGGTACAAGTAACACAAAGAGCTATAAAAGCACATACATTAAAACAAGAAGGCGGTAAAACCTCTTTACATTTTGTGCAAAAATAAATTAAACAAATCTGACAACGCCAAAAAAACAAATTTTGTGGCGCAGTCAAACACAAATCTCATTTTGGAATTATACGTGATTTGCGGCGAGTCAAACCTTTCTTAGCAATTTTGTTTAACTTGAAAATTGTTTAAAAAATCATCCACGCAAATGAATTTGGAACATAATGATGCACTGGCCTTTGTTTTTAGTTTAACCCATATACTGAGGCTAAAAGCTTCCAATTTGTACACTGCCATATGCAAGCTACGTTATAGTGCTTGCAGATAAGGATATAGACCAATGGCCTTAGTTCAAGGGTAGTGCCAGAATAGCTTGGCGCCTAGTAGGCGCCAAGCTATTTTGGCACTACCCTTGAACTATTTTAGTCAAACTTATTTCACACACCGGTGTATTCCGAATGATAAGGGTTAAAACAGCATGGCCTTCTGTTCCATCCTTGAGAGAGGTATAATACAATTTTTACGCGATTCTGATCGTGGGTGAGTTTAGGAAACTAACTTTAAAAAGCTTACAAAAGAGATGGTTGCTCAAAACATGTCCTACTGTACAACCCTGAAGTTGTACACCAGTAAGCAAAGATCCTCGAGCCCACGACGGTTGTCATGGGTCTGAAGACACTTTGCTTAGGGGGATGAAGTGTATAAAACTAAGAAAAGACGATGCAAAATGAACAATTTGACCCGGGCAGTGAAAAGACGGAAAACTATCTCTATTGCACACTTTCACAAATTTGTTGAAATGATGATTAATTAAAGCACCAAAAGCAATTCAATGACGACTAAACTACCATCTGACAATTCAATGACAGCTAAACTATCATCTGACAATTCAATGACAGCTAAACTATCATCTGACTAGAGACCAACATCAATGAGTTTATTTGTTTCTTTCTTTTGTTCAAAAGATACTACACCTTTTATAACTGAATTGACATCATTAAGATCAACATGAAAAGTGCACACAGTCTGAAAATCAGTGGCAAAACTGCCCACAATTTGTGCCAGACCAAGCAAAAACAAACAAAACGCAAACATCAGCTGATAAACTCTGGACAAAATTTGTGCCAAACAATGTCATGAGCAAGCTCAAAGCAGAATTTCAACTCGCACTCAGCAAATCTCCACAAAGCATTCATAATCACACACACCAAAAATTTGATGCTTGAACAAAAAGTCCTATATTCCACAAATCATTTCAGTCAATGAGAAAATCTATACATGACAGAAGTGAGTGATTTCATGAAACATCTGAAGAATGTGCTGGTCTGTGATTCTGGGCCCTTCAGCAATTAGCTGTAAGCTCCAAAATCACATTGCAGCACACAGTAGCATCTAAGTACTAGGCTTCACAAGTCATTACAGGCTGCCCATGACAAAATTGTGAATAGTATCGGGAACTGTGGCGTCGAAGCCAGCAATGTCTAGCATAGCTGGGTCATCTCGATCGGCAAACTGCACACTCGTGGATGTCATACCACATACTATAAGCCTGGGAAAAAAAAGACAAAAAGTGAGTTATACATAGAGTAAATCATCTCTCTCTGCCTGAAACACACATTACAATACAATCAAATTTATCCTTTGACTGCTGTTGACAATACTGTTTGGCGACACAGATGAACAAGTACAATTTACACATTTTTTTTCTGCCAAATGATATTACCAGTCACAGTTGAGGGGCTTATACCTAGTATTCCATATAAACGCACAAGTATTATGAGAAAATTTGTTTTGCCACCCCAGGTATAACACGCACTTGCTCCCACAATAATTTACAAGAACAGTAACAAGAAATATTGGTAAATGGCTCAGGACAAAAGAAGCTGGTAGCCAAGGAGTCTCAGTGGGTCAACCCTGATTTGAACATACCTAATGCACTGAAAACTAAAGGCAACCTTAAACATCCTAGTTTAACCCATATGATACTGAGACTAAAACTGAGCTTCAAATTTGTACACTGCCTTAATTATGCAAGATACATTATAGTACTTACAGATAAGATATAGACCAATGGCTTCAGTTCAAGGGTGGTGCCAGAATAGCTTGGCGCCTAGAGGCACCAAGCTACTCTGGCACTAATCTTGAACTATTTTAGTCAAACTTATTACACACACTGGTGTATTCTGAATGATAAGGGTTAAGAGAAAATAATTTTCTCTTAAACTTAAATTTGGCAAACATTAGTTACACACTACATAATCATACCAAAAAAAAAGAACAAAAGATCAAGGACTGACTATAAAATTAACAAGAAAGGCAAAGCCCTTATGGCTCACATGTACAGGCCTGCCTACCCCCAACTTCAGCTTTCAGGGACCAGCCTCATAAAAATCAGGGACAGGGACTTTTTTTCCAGGGACACATCGCGACTAAACCTCACGAAAAATGTCAAGTTGTTTCATGCGCGGTGATAAGGCCAAAATGTAAAAAATTAATGTAAAAATAATTACATCTTAAACTGCATCAATACACACTATGTATAAATTATAAAAAAACAAAAGAAGAGATTTACCTACAGGACACCATCTGATGATAATGCAGGAGATCGAGATAGTTCTTACGTTCACCTTGAATGCTAGTTGTCCTCTACTAAATTACCAACTGGCGTCAATCAGAATAAATACATTGGTAGTGTATTGTCCAGTCCAGTCATTGCTACTGTATTTATTATTTTAAATTTTAAATTTAAATCACACTGGATATTGCAGTCCAGTCATTAGTAAGCACTGTATTATAAAACAACTTATTTTTACAACTACAAGCGTTATTTGATGACTTTGTTAATTTTATCAAGTGAAGCTATCAGCAAATTCAAGTCCACCACCAAGGCGACCATCGTTGTTTCTGCTCGCATTACATCTAACGCTTCATCTTTAGCACTTGATTTTGTTGCCAAAAATCCGGTGATTTTACCGTTCTGTTTCTTGCTCTTTCGAAGTTTTTCATTAGCCTTGTGCTTTTCAGTTTCCACATGCTGAACGATGTCATCTCTGCCGCCAGATTTCACAGACAACTCACAAGCACATATTTCGCACAGTGTTAATTTTTTTCTTAAATGTAGGGGGTCAGATCTAGCGCGGCAGATTCAGTTTACAGTTGCCTGAGGGTCAGCAGGATTTCCCAGTGGGTCACAGAAATGATGAAGTCTTAGATGATAATAATAATAATACATAGTATTTATATGGTGCATTAAAATTTCTCATATTTATAATATAACGCAATGCGCAGGACATAGCCACAAACTGAACCCAACACCACATTCCCTCAAACTGTACATACACAGAACATTCACGTGGTGCTAAGGGCAAGCTCAAGCGAGCTACTAAAATGTTGGAAATTTAAATCGCGTTTTTCATATTTTTGAAATTTCATTAAGTGGACTGAAATTAATACCGAATTTTAGTATTTATATGGCGCATTTCTCATATTTATAATATGACTCAAGCGCAGGACATAGGGCTCCGCGAACTGAGCCCAACCGGCAAGCATGCTCACGTGAATCGCGCACATTCCCTCACACACTGTAGATAAACAGAACATTCACGTGGTGCTACGGGCAAGCTCAAGCGAGCTACTGAAATTTTGGAAATTTAAATCGTGTTTATTTTAATATTTTTGAACTTTAAGTGGACTGAAATTAATACCGAATTCATGGAGGAAAGAGCCGCGGAGTACCCGGAGAAAGAACCCCCGAAGGTCCGCCTGAATTAATGGTGACACTTACTAGAGGAGAAAAGTCCGACGCTGGAACCGGGTATCGAACCTCGCATTGCATCTTGCATTGGTGGCAGGCGCTTTTACCGCTGCGCCACGGACCGCCCAACATACTTAAAGCGCTGAAAATTTATCGGTCCCTTCATGAAAGCATTTTTCGACTGTGCAGCTTGGCGGCACACAGCATTGAACATCTACCCATCTAAATGGCGTAGCCATTTAAATTGTCCGAGCCAATCATGCTGGAAAGAACGCAAGGTCTTTTTTTCACTATCCGATTTGCTTATAGGAACTTCAGACTGTGTAGAAGAAGACTGTGATTTTGAGCTCGAGAACCCGAATTTCATGAGTCCGGCCATGCTTTTGCCACAGGAAATGCCGATAGCCACTTGACCGGCTCCGCCGTGCAAGAGTTATATCTGTTAAATTTCTGTTGCTGCGCACATGCGGTACTGTTGCTGCGTTGGCGTTCGGCGCTCTCACAAAATCTTTGGTGGTTCTGCTCTGCACACGCGGCTGTGAAACGTGTTCACGATGACGCACTGGTGAGTTTTTCAGTGCGTAAAGATAAAGCTTACCGAGTCAGAGTAAAATTTTTTTACGTCAGTCTGACGCAGAACACGGAACACTAGTGCGTCAAATGTGGCTTTAGAGGGTCAGATACGCACATTTCTGCGTAATAATTATCACTGTCGCAAGCCACGTAAGTCTCGATTTTTCCAGGCTGAATAAAAGGTCATTTTTCAGTATACTTCGCAATGTAGATTTGGCTGCGCTTCTTTGTCGGTTTGCTGAGAGTGGTAATATCTTGCGCTTTCCTCTTTGTCGCCATTTTCTCATTCGGAATTTGTGAATGACTGTGGAGATTGTGCGCATGCGCTGTACTATGAAAATCTCAGGGAGCGCAAGAGTAACATTCAGTAGATTTAAACGCCGTGAGACCGCGCAAAAAGTACCTGTCATCTGCTTGATATTTTTTTTTTCCTTTCCCGGGACACCTTTGAGAAAACCGTATTCCCGGGACGGCTAGGTACTTTTAACAAGTTTCCAGGACAAATACGGGTACTCCGGGACGGTAGGCAGGCCTACATGTATGACTGATCTACATGCATGACTTTTGTGATTTGTGACAATAAGCTAAGGGATGGCTTCTGCACCAGCAAAATAAATGTTATTCACAAAATTTAATCAGTTTTCACACATCTATCAAACTCCCATGACCCTTGACCTTTGTGATGAGTCGACTAAATTAGTATACATAGGAAGGACCGATCATCATCAGCTACCTTTGTGCTAAATTTGATTGAAAAGTTTGCAAAACTGTTGATAATAACTACAATTCTATCAAAAATTGGCATTTTACACATATTTGCTGACCTCTTCTGACCCATGACCTTTCTGAGGGCTCATCCAAATTAGTATGCATAAATAGGTCTTACCATCAGGTATCTCTCTACCAAGTTCGGGTTTGAAGTTGTGAATAGTATTTGAAAAAAATGAATTTTTCTCTAAAATGTATGTTTTGGAAAAATACTTACCGATGGCATTTTTCGGTAGCTAGGCATGTCTTCCTATCAGTAATGCCATCGGTAATGTTTTTGAGGAAACAAAACACCTTTTGTAAAAATATGGCTATTTGTTTTACCTATTTTCTGAGCTCTTGTGACCCTTCACCTTTCCGAGGAGTCATCCAAATTGCATAAATAGGTCTTAACACCATGTACCTCTGTACCAAGTTTTGGGTTTGAAGTTGGGAATAGTATTTGAGAAAAAACATCTTTTGTCAAAATAGGGCTATTTTGGACCGATTTCCTGAGCTCTCGAGACCCTTGACCTTTCTGAGGGATCAACCAAATTAGTATGCATAGAAAGGTCTTACCATCAGGTATCTTTGTACCAATTTTGGCTTTGACGTTGTGAATAGTATTTAAGAAAAATTAAATGTCAAAATATAGCTATTTTGGACCCATTTCCTGATCAGCTGTGACCTTGTGAGAAGTCACTTAAATTGGTATGTTTAGAAAGGTCTTGCCATAAAGTATCCTTGGGCCAAGCTTGAAGACTGTGGCTTGAACAGTCTCCGAGAAAATGCCAACGTTAACCCTTCGTATTCCAAGCAGACATCAAGAGACTGGGAACCACGTGGAGTAGAATCGAAGGAGAAGCACAGGACAGGAGTTGCTGGAGGTCTCTCGTCGACGGCCTATACCCGGGTAGGGGTGACAGGCGTAAGTAAGTAAGTAACCCTTCGTATGTCTCTGCCGGTCACATAGCATACGTTGTGTCAATTGTCGTGCACGCTAGGGTTGTTTAATGTACTGGTCAGCCAAGACAATTCGGTCTGTTAGGGATTGAGACTGTACCCCTAATTCAATTCGCCAGTTTCAGTTGCACATGCTTTCTTCTTTGAGCTAGCGTGTTCGAAAGTGAATTTTGAAGCTATTGAAGCAAATTTACGGTGTTTTGGGGCTTGGGCAAGTCAAAACAAGTGTCATGGCGGACAATGACGTTGATGAAGTGACTGCAGCGTACTTGAATGTTCAATTTGATAAAGACAAGGTTAGTTTTGGTGATAAAATGGGTGCTATCATCGGTGGAGAAGCTGATTTGATTGTTTCTGAAATTCTGCTATCACCATCAGACATGCAAGGGGAAGAAGGTGTTTTCCTGGACTTAGATGGCTGGATTCAGGATGAAAGCATCTCATGCCTTTCAACGAAATTGACGGTGGTACAGAGGCTTTACAAGAAAAAACTACAAGATAATTATCTGAGAGACTTTTGGACTTCACAGAACTGAAGAGAATTCAAGTTTGAATAACTTTCATCTATATTGTTTGCGTGCAAGACATCAGACTGAAGAGCTGTGAGCCATCATCTGAGGTCAGTGCCGTGTTCTTGTATACTGCTAAATTCTTTGGACGTACTGGGCCAGAAAGAGCGCTTTATATCGGACATACAAAGGGTTGAAGTATACCACGGACAACAGTGGACGGATGACCACTGGCCCAACAAATACTCACTTTTGCTTCGCATGTGAGCCAAAAATGTTTAGCTACAGCAGAACCTCTCTTGGGTGACAACCCTTTTGAGAGATCACCTGTCATTTTGTCTTTTCAAGACTTCCCCAGTCTTTTAACTCATTTAACCCAAACGCCCTACAGCAGGAGATGGATTGACCATGATAATTCAAGGGTAGGGCCAGATGGGATTGGCGCCTTTAGGTGCCAAGCTCATCTGGTACTACCCTTGAATTATCATGGTCAACCCATCTCATACAGCTGGTGCATAGTCATTGGGTAACACCTCGAAGATTTGTGAAATGCATCCGTGGGGTTAAATGGGTTAACTTATTTTACATCACATTTTTGCTTGCAAAAAAGCAGTTTGCTCAAAACAGATTTCACTGTCGTCTGTGAGTTTTGACCGTAGGTGCCTAAAGATCCAAGCTCACAGCTAGGCAAGCATACAAAAAATCTTACTTGGTGTCTGGGATCTTCATGTTTTGCCGGTACTGCTTCAAGGCTTTGGGAACATCTGTGGATGCTTTTGGGTGGCGGTGATCGGTCATGATGATGATGATGTCGAAAGATTTCTTAGCTTTATCAGCCCAAGTCAACGGTGCTGACACATCACAGGGAGCTTTGGTTCCCTCCAGCTCAAAAAGATAAAAAGGGAAGAATAAAAACGTCAGCCCATTGGCTGTCGGTAGTGTTTTTTTGTTGAGATGATTCCTGCAGAAATCATCGCAATAAATCCCTCTACCAACAGCTGAAGGTTAATGCAACAAGCGTCAAAACAGGATAAGTCTGGCCTCTAATGTCCAGTACTGTGCAAAGCAAGATTATTTTAACCTTTTTCATTCGCAATACACCAGTGTGTGAAATAAATTTCACTAAAAAAATAGTTCAAGGGTAGTGCCAGAATAGGCATCAAGCTACTCTGGCACCACCCTTGAACTAAAGCCATTGGTCTATATCCTTATCTGTAAGTACTGTAATGTAGCTTGCATATATATGGCAGTGTACAAATTTGAAGCTTTTAGCCTCAGTATGATATAGGTTAACTGTAATGCAATGAAAATCCTGCTTTTCACAAATACAGACTTTTACATTCTCAGAACTTGGTGACATGAGTGACAGTGCGAAAAATTGAAATGACTGAAAACGGTCCATAGACCAACTATTCCCATTAACTCAGTCAAGACAAACAGTGTCCAAAATGCATGGCTTAAGCCACATAACTGGATGCTGTTTGTCTCGAATGAGTTAATCCATGTCCAGCAAAAGGCATAAATTCTCCTGAGCTACTGCGTAGGCTCATGAGAATTTATGGCCCCTGCAGATGAAATAGGCTGGATGAAGGACTGTTCTGCCTAAACCAAAAAGATGAAACTCAGCTTCCTGGGATTTTAAACAAGCGGAATCAGTTTTCAGGACTGAAGACTGTCACATGTGTAGACTCACTCAGCACTGACTTTTTGTAGCAAGCTGTTTACTGCAAAGTCACTTCCAACCACTTACCCTCCCCTATCTATACACATCCCACAACTAAATAGAGAAGGAAAACAATAGTCAAAATCTCTATGGGCACCCCAAAAAATAAATAGACACATATATTCTCATTAGACCCTGTTGAAACCCAACACTTGAGAAATGGAGTTTTTAGTTTTAACCAATCTGGAAAAAAAGACAGATGAGTCTCACCGCTTTAAAAATCTTGCTACTGCCAGTCGAGTGACACATACAATGTACAACACAAAATCCGTCTCAGAATCTTGTGATATCTGGAAGCCAGAGCGAAGTCCCTCTTTGTGTGTGCTCACATTAAAACATGGTGCTGAATCACATTAACATGGTGCTGAATTCATATGCTTGTGAAGAAAAACATCCAGTAAGCAAAAGGTTCCTGCATTGGTGTCAGCCGTAACTGGCCCACACTCCGCTGCACATGGGCCAACTAAGGTCGAAAATTGGCACAAGAAACTTTACTCACTCTGTAATCACTTGGAAGCCACAGACCTGTCCGCATTGCAACGGTGGTGCACATATTACAGAGACTGACCTGTACATAGCATAATTACCTCCGCTGCGCGCTGAGCAATCTCCTCACAGATCTCTGGCATCTGCATGGTCTTGGTGAGGGGCAGAGGCTTCACATCTTTCCCGAAAAACACCAAAGCGGGATCCTGCTCCGTATGAGCCAACACTAGCGCCACCCCAGCCGCAGCGATCACAGGGGACAGAACTTTGGCTCCATGCACCCAGCAGCGCATAAACTGGTTGTTAATGTTTACCGCCACGAGGTAGCGTTTCTTGGTGGATACTACATTGTGCTGTGGGGACAGATGGAATTGATTAACAACTATTATGTGTGCTGGTGTGTGATTATGGACTTTGCGGCCTGGGGCCACATGGTTCAAAATCACACACCAGCACACTATGACCTTAACCCATAAATCCCTGAAAGAATATGACAGGTTGTTGGTCGACCATGACATTTCAAGGTTGGTGTCAGAATAGCTTTCCACCTTTATGCGCCAAGCTATTCTGACACCAACCTTGCAATATAATGGTTAATCTGTCTACAGAACTGTGAAATAGACCTCAGGGGATATATCTACACAAATTTGATAAGGCATAAGGAGTTAATCTCATCCAGTTCAACTAAAACGAGAAAAGATAATGAGCTGTATTGTTTAAAATAACACGATTCAGAACTCATGTAGCTGACTTTTTTTAAAACAACAAATTTAGACATAACAAACATTGGATATAGCAATGCTTTTTCAGAGGCCCAGCCTCATTTATATTTTGCAGTGGCACATGCTGCTCTATGCCATTATTATCTTATAATTATTAGTAGTAGAGTTCACTAAAGAAGAACAATAGATTAGCTTACCTTCAGGGCTGTGGCAAAAGCAGTGTTCAAGGCGTCGACCACGGCACCGTTACGAGCCCACTTCATGGAGGCAGATCCCTGTTCATACACGCGCATTGCCACGAGCACTGCCAGGGGGGACAACCTGACAGAATAAACAGGAGAAAGTCAGTTCCCAAAGGTGCTTCCTAGGATACAGAACCAGCACAGAGAGCATATTTTTTAAATATGCTTTCATGCTGATGGATAGGATTCAATGACTCACTGGGACTGTATGAGCCCTACATACAGAATGGGCTGATGTCAGCTGTAGTCGACCCGCCCACAGCTGGCTGACTACATATGATATCAGCCTGATAGCCTGTCGCTTAGTGGGGAACTAATGCTTGCCCATGTCACAGCACAAACATTTACTAATACTAATAACAAATTTCATACCTTCAAGGCACATTACTGTGTTTAACTCATATATTTAAAAAAAAATAGCTGAACAACATCTGAACATGAAAACACTGACTTATTACAGTTAACAAAACAGACAAACACCAAACAACATGGTGTTGGATGTTGTTTTGTCCAAGCTCAGAAACAACAGTAGTAATCCACTATTGGACTATGCAAACAAACAGTAATATGCTAACTTTTCCTCTTTCACTTGCTGCTCATCTGTGATACGCTGAACGACGTCATCGGCAGCTGGGTTCGAGGGGTCAAGGACGAGCTTGGCTGACAGTCGACCAACCATCTCCAACACCTCTCTCAATGACAGCTGTTTGACTAAGGCCACCATTGCCTGACACAGATAAGAAATCACACAGTGCCACCTGCATCGTGTTCTCATCAACATGGTGCCTCTCCAGTTAAAAATGATCTGAATCATCATCAGACCCTTCTTACTTCTACCAATAAGTATTCAGACCAAGCGACCAGCCACACCCTCTCAGGGCAAAGATCCCATTTTCATATATATAGCTTTACAAAGTCAAATGTTATTATCACATTTAATATTATTTTAATGGTCAGAATAGAGAGCTTGGGGGGGGGGGGGGGGGGGGGGGGCGAAGAAAGTGGTTGATGATTACAGGAATTGTATTCACTATAATTCAGGAAACCTTTGTGAAGAAGCACTGAAAACCACACAACTGCAAGAGGTATAGATGTTCATGTGCCCCTTAAACAGTGGGGGCTCATGATGATCTATGCCTCTTTCTGAAACCACTTTGTATTCATGCTCCTTTGAACTTTGAAGGTTGGGGTTCTGCGCCTACTGGTAGTGAAAGGGTTGCGTCCCGAAGGTTTAGTTCACTTTAGCCGCAGAGCAGGCAACGCTGTGTTTTCACCCTAACAGCTATGATTCAAATAATTTATTGGTACTGCACATGCGTTTTTATAGGCCGGCCGACAGCTGAAGGGGTTACCGGATTAATATAAAGATCAAGACAAAATATGTCATGACTTTGATACCTCTGGCATCAACTGTATTTGAGCTGTGACTTGCTGAGGGATCAAACTGTGCTGCTCGATCAGACTCACTGCCAAAGTCACATCCTTGACCCCCTTGAGCTGCTCAAGAGCAGCTAGGTAGGTCAAAGTTGCCTGCATCTCATCGCGGGTCTTCTCGCCTCCGAACTCCTCCTGTGCAGCTTTCAGACCCTTCACTAGGTACTTAACAATCAATTTGGCACCTGAAAAAAAGGTTCAGATATGATCAACTAATAGTTCAAGGGTGGTGCCAAAAGAGACTGGCTCCTCCTGCACTACCCATGAACTATGATACTGGTTCTCACAGTCTTTAAATCTATCTCCTGAACTGTACATGTAATCTTCAGAACATAACTCTGAAATTTAGGAATTTCTACCAAGAGTTGCATTGTTGTTCTGGCACCAGCATTTTGGTGGTCATTTATACTTCTTTTCTCGTTTAGGAGACCGTCAAGTGCATCCATATGCAGATGACCTGAGGTCGTTATGAATCAGAATAGCTTTGACAGCAGCTATCGTTGCCCATTCACTGAGGCTTTGCTTCTTCTTCTTCTCTCCTTCAGCGTTCCCGACTGACACTTTGTTTCAAGATGTTGTTACTGAAGCAATCTGGTTTTCTTTGCATCGTAAGGATAAGGAAAATGTTTGGTGGGACAGTAGAGCGGTCATGATCTAAGTGGGAATGAATCCTGAAAAAAGCTTCTGGCAACCTGTGACCTTGAGAATCCTACGGAATGCATCTTTAAGAAGACAACTCACAAATTTTGGAATTTCCACCTTGAGATGCAATGCTATTCTGGTCCCTTCTTTGACCATCAACTGATCAAGTTCAATCTGTCTCATGAACAGTAATATAATCATCTGTAGGTAACTCCCAGTTTTTACATTAGAGCTCATTAGACTTAGAGCCACTGTCTTGAAGAAGACAGAGGTCTGAAGTGTGTGTGTGTGTGTGTTATTGTTATGCATAACTGTCTATTATCATCTTGCCCCATTAACTAAATCTCACCCTCGGTCTCGGGCATAATGTGTGTGACACGTAGCAAATCCTTGTAGCTCCACGAGTTTGCCGTCTTCTGTTTGGTGATGATCTTGGCTAGTGTCATGCTGTCTCTACTGTCAAACCAACGCTGGATGCCTGTTTTCAGCGCCCGGCCCCACCCCTTTTTGGTCTCCACCAGGCACTGTGAGTATGAGACAAACTGGAATAGATCAGCTGTGGAATTACATACAGTGGCAAGTGCTTTCATGGCAGCCTGCTTGGTTTTCTGGGATTTGTCATGTCTTGCGCACATGGCCAGGGCGAACAGTGCAGGTGTGTGGTTTGTGCTGGATGTCTGGCTGTTGCTCAGGAATTTCACGATCTCATCAACCACCTCCTCCCCCTTGTCGGCCGCCAGCAACTCGCTTACTGTTGGAGCGGTCTCCACCACTGGCTGAAAACCACCGTCACCTCCACACCTCACGCGGTACAGTCCGTTTTCGTTGCCTAAAACTAAGAATCGCCGGAGCCTCTGCAGATCTTTCATTTTGGCTGTATCATCTGCCATGGCACAATGTTCGACCGGCGCTCGCGGAATAATTGGCACGGTTCACAGTTGTTTGCAGGTGCACTGGGAATGCCTGATTATCACCACGCTTTGTTCTTTTAGCAGCAACACGATGCCTAATGGCTCATTGTTTGTAACCGGAAGGCCAGAAGCAAGGTGAATAGTAGCTAATTCCAATGAAAATACTTCTCTTATTTACTGGGTCGCTGATACTGATCTGCCAGTGTTAGAAATATCTAAAATCTTTGGCATTCTTTGCAGAGAGACAAAAATAACCATCTTCCGGAAAAAAAATAGACAAAGTCACATTTTGGTGAACAGTTTCGTATAGAATACTTGAAGCCAATATACTACAAAGTTTCAGCAGTACAAATATTATATGTGCTGATGTGTGTAGGATATGATAACAATTATGAACTAATCCGTGTGCCTTTCTAATTCGAAACTAAACAGAGAATTCCCTGTCTTTTTTAGCAGTCGACGTTTTTGTTTGGAGTTTTGGAACATTTTGCGTTTATAAAAATGAAGATCAAACACATCAGAATTGCTATAAGTTGATAATGTCTATATCTTGAGTGGTTAGAATACAAGTATCTAGCACGTTACAACAATCTTATTTGTGTATGTATGTATCAAAGTCGTCGACGCGGTAGCCATTTTTGGTCACATGATCAAGATATCAACATCGAGGCAGTCACATGACATTCGGCAGGCAAGATGACGAGCCAGACGCAAGGCATCCAGCAACTTCTGCAGGCCGAGAAAAAGGCCGCTGAGAAAGTCTCAGAAGCCCGCAGACGTAAGTGATAGTTACAAAAATGCCTTTTGTGCACGCAGGAATTAGTTGTTTGGGCAGATTTTTGAGAAATAGTTGCCGAATTCTTATCGTTAAAATATAGCAGTAGTGGTTTCTTCACTAATCACAGGATCATGAGTGCTAAAAAGTACAAGTAAAACCATCTAAGATATATTCTGATGACCAAGAAGATTGTTTTTCATAATTGTTTGTGCACGTGATTATTAAAGATCATAGATTGTTACTAAATAACAGTTGCACATTTGTTTTTTTTTAATGTAGGAAGTTAGAGAACCCAAACTGTTTTGTGGTTTACTCTGGAAATGCTCCTACTACTAGCTACTAGGCATAGTGTGTGATGCATTAAATGATTGATGCCGATTGAAATAGGAGAATTTGAAAAGAGGAGTAAAAGAATACATTGATATCACTTGGGTTCGAACTAATGCTGGATTATCAGCACTCTACAAATCATAGTTTGTGTAAACCAAGATTGTACGGCTATCCATACAGTGAGGAGTTTGGTTGGGAGACAGTGACTGCATAAACATGTCATAGAGTGTGAAAATTCTGTGTATCATCCTATGTCATGAATTTAGCAGTGATGTGTTTAGTTTGACCAAACACATTCATGGACTGAGACAAAAGTTTTCATTTGTTTTGAAACTGTGTTGTATGTGATTTTTGGCCTTGCCTCAATACTAAAATAGAGCTTGCCTGTCATTAACTCATTGTGCCTGAGGTACGAAATACCCACATTTTGGAGTTATCCTTTCAAGCTTGGGGCCTATAGGCACCAAGTTATTCTGCCACCACCCTTGAACTATCATGGTCGAGCAATATCTTGCTGTGGTGTGTTGTGGGCAGAATGAGTTAAAGATGTATTATATACAAACCAAGGGGAATCACAGCGCTGGACAAACAGTTAGATCCCCTGCCCCCGCCTGTCAGGCACCCAATCGCCAGCCCACTGAGAAATACGCAGGTATAGAACTAGACGATCATTTCCATCCTCATTTCTGCCAGCGCTAGCCTCACCTATCTGGTTTGTGAGTTAAAGACGGTCATTTAGGTGGCTGCATTTTTTTTCTTGCTGAAATTACTGAAAAAGGTAGTTGCTCAAAACACGTTCTATGTTACAGACAGCACACATATATGATATAATGATGATCAGTTTCTAAAAAAACTTAGACTGTATCTAACCCAAGCACCATCAGACAGCAAGCTAATCTGGCACTACCCATGAATTATCATGGTCGACCTGTTTCCTGCTGTAGTGCATCGGGGATAAATGGCCAGTCTAATCGCTCTTTTACAGTGTGAAAAGTTCTGGAAGTTGGACTTAATTACCATTGCTTCTTTGTAATATTTCAGAAATTCTGAGACCTTAAATTATGTTTTCAATTTTATACAGGTAAAGCCAACAGGTTAAAGCAAGCCAAGAAGGAAGCTGATGCAGAAATCAACGCATATAAAGAGGAAAGGGAACGGCAGTACAAGGATCATGAGCAACGAGTATGCATAACACTATTACTTACTTACTTACGCCTGTCACCCCTACCCGGGTATAGGCCGTCGACGAGAGACCTCCAGCAACTCCTGTCCTGTGCTTCTCCTTCGATTCTACTCCAGGTGGTTCCCAGTCTCTTGATGTCTGCTTGGAGGTCTCGACGCCAGGAGTTTCTCGGCCTACCTCTTTTCCTCTTTCCCTGGGGGTTCCATGACAATGCCTGCCTAGTGATACTGGAAGCTGGCTTTCTCAGACTGTGACCGATCCATCCCCATCTTCTTCGCCCAATTTCATTCTCTGCTGTTATTTGCTCTGTTCTCTCCCAGAGTCTGACGTTGCTGATCTTCTCTGGCCAGTGGATTTTCAAAATTCTTCTAAGGCAAATGTTCATGAAGGTCTGTACTCTGTTGACTGTGGTTTTTGTCAATCTCCATGTCTCTGCTCCATATAGGAGAACTGCTTTTACATTGGAGTTGAAAATCCGGACTTTGGTGTGTTGTGACAGCTCTCTGGAACTCCACACTTTTTTCAACTGGAGAAAGGCTGCTCTGGCTTTACCGATTCGTGCTCTGACATCTGCATCAGTGCCGCCTTTTTTGTCTATGATGCTCCCGAGATAGGTGAAGGACTCCACCTCCTCCAACGGGGTGCCAGCAAGCAAGACTGGTTCTTCCCTGGTTGCGTTCAGCCTCATTGTCTTTGTTTTCTGTTTGTGAATGGTGAGGCCCACTTGGGACGAGATGTCAGCAAGCCTCGTGGTCTTGTCCTGCATTTGTTGATGAGTGTGGGACAGTAATGCCAAGTCGTCTGCAAAATCGAGGTCGTCAAGCTGTGTCCACAGTGTCCACTGTATTCCACTTCGTCTGTGCTCTGTGGTCATCTTCATGACCCAGTCTATGGCCAGTAGGAAGAGGAACGGAGACAGCAGACACCCCTGCCTGACACCAGTTCTGACCTGGAGCTCTCTGGTGAACTGCCCTTCGTGGATCACGCGACATGTCATGCCATCATAGCTGCTCTTGATCAGGCGGACGAGCTTTGTGGGTACACCGTAGTGTCGTAGGAGTTTCCACAGAGTCTCTCGGTCCACGCTGTCAAATGCTTTCTCATAATCCACAAAGTTGACGTACAGCGGGGAGCTCCACTCCAGAGACTGTTCCACGATGATGCGGAGAGTGGCGATCTGGTCTGTACATGATCGGTTCTTCCTGAATCCTGCTTGCTGGTCTCTCAGCTGGGGGTCAACAGAGCTCTTCATTCTCTCTAGGATGATCCTGTTGAAGACCTTTCCTGGTACTGACAGCAAGGTGATTCCTCTGTAGTTGGAACACTTGCTGAGGTCGCCTTTCTTGGGAAGCTTGATTAGGTACCCCTCCTTCCAGTCAGCTGGCATCACCTCCTCTTCCCAGATCTTTCCAAACAGTGGGTACAGCATCTCAACTGTTGTCTCTAGGTCTGCTTTCAGAGACTCCGCTGGGATGCCATCTGGCCCTGCTGCTTTGCCATTCTTCAAAAATGCCACTGCTTTTCTGATCTCTTCCCGGCTGGGTCTGTCATAGCTGATGGGTTGGTCGGTCTCTGCCGGCTGGATGTCGGGGGGGTCGGGTGGGCTAGGTCTGTTCAGTAACTCTTCAAAATACTCGGCCCATCTGTCGAGTTGGTCTGCTCTGTCTGCAATAGGCTTGCCTTCTTTGTCTTTTACTGGTCTTTCTGTATGGCCATACTTACCTGACAATCTTCTGGTAATGTCGTAGAGCTGTTTCATGTTGCCGCTGCCTGCTGCCTTTTCTGCCTCTGCTGCCAGGCTGTCTGTGTAGGCCCTCTTGTCTGCCCTGATACTCCTCTTCACCTCGCGGTTGGCTTCCGAGTATTCCCCCTGTGCCCTTACTTTGGCTGCTCTCGTGCGACTGTTGTTGACCGCTGCTTTCTTCTGCTTCCTCGCTTCTATCTTCTTCAAGGTCTGTGCCGACAGCCAGTCCTTGTGGTGGTGTTTCCTGAACCCTACAGTGTCTTTGCAGGTTGAGTTCAGCGCCTCTCTAACTGCCTTCCACTGCTGCTCTGTGGTGACCGCCTCCTCTTCATTTACTAGCTCCTGTAGCGCTTGAAACCGGTTGGACAGCACCAGTTTGCTCTAACTCCAGTTTCTCTCAGGAGGCCTACATTATAGCGCTGTCTTCTTGTTGTCTCTGTGCGGCTTTTCTTTAGCTTGAGCTTCATTCTTAAGGTAAGCAGATGGTGGTCTGAGGCGACATCTGCTCCCCTCCTCACTCGAACATCTTGAAGGGATCTTCTAAATTTCTTGCTAATGCAGATATGGTCTATTTGGTTCTCTGTTGTATGGTCAGGTGAGACCCAAGTTGCTTTGTGTATTCTTCTGTGTGGGAAGATGCTGCCTCCAATGACAAGTCGGTTTAGTGCACAAAAGTCTACAAACCTCTCCCCGTTCTCACTCTCTCCGAGCCTAGTCCCTGTCTCCCCATCACCTCTTCGTATCCGGTGTTGTCCTCCCCTATTTTGGCATTAAAATCGCCCATGACGATGGTGATGTCTCGCTCCGCACATTTGTCCACGGCACTCTGGAGTCGGTCGTAGAACTCTTGTTTCTCTTCCTCGTCACTGTCATTGGTGGGCGCATAACACTGGATGACGTTCAGCTTGAGCTTTTTCTTGGTTCTAAAGGCTGCTGTTATAATTCTTGGCCCAAGAGGTTCCCAGCCCATCAGTGCTCTCTGTGCCACTGGTGACAGCATGAGTGCTACTCCTTCTGTATGGGGGGCATTCTCCTCTTCATGACCTGAATACAGAATCATCTCCCCACTTAACAGCCTTTTCTGGCCAGACTGCGTCCATCTGGCTTCACTGATGCCTAGCAGGGAAAGGTTGTACTTTTGCATTTCCGCTGCTATCTGGGCGGCCTTGCCGCTCTGGTACATGGTCTTGACGTTCCATGTGCCCATGGTTGTATCCCTGGATAGAGAGAGGCGGCTCGGTCCTGTGGCTTCCGAAGACTTCCGGCTTTCACCACAGGACGTCATAAGTCTTCTAGTAGAAGAACCTTCCTCCTCCAGGAAAGGAATTACTGTTAGTCTTTTCGTCGGCGTTTTTGTAGCTATTTCCTTTTTTGCAGGGTGGGGAAGCTACCCCCACGCCCAACCCCCTTACTAGGAGGATCAGGGGTTTTCTGTCGGGGTCACCTTCCCTTAGACCATGTTGGTTCACGGCACCTTATTTCATTCGGTGCACCCCTCTCACGAGGGACCCCCTATCCACCACCCAGGGGACGCGCCTCAACGCCGTATGGTCCCAGCGCGAGGGCATAACACTATGGAATTAAATAAAGTTTGAAGTTCGTTATGAAAAAAAAAAACAGTTTGTTAAACTTGAAAAGACCAAATTGACACACGCATAGAGTCTTTTAACCCTTGTCATTCGGAATACACCAGTGTGTGTAATAAGTTTGACTAAAATAGTTCAAGGGTAGTGCCAGAATAACTTGACGCCTCTAGGCTCCAAGCAATTCTGGCACCACCCTTGAACTAAAGCCTTTGTTCTAAATCCTTATCTGTAAGTACTGTAATGTAGCTTGCACATGGCAGTGTACAAATTTGAAGCATTTAGCCATCGGTATGATATGGATTAAGGGAAGCAACTATATTCTTGGTTGTTTTGTCCAGACTTAAACCATTACATCCTGAGGTTGATTTAAAAAAAAAAAAATTGCCTATTGTCCTGTGAAGAATACATTACAGATTACAAGATAGATCAACCATTTTAGTTCAAGGTGCCAAGCTATTCTGGCACCACCCTTGAACTATAATTACTTACTTACGCCTGTCACCCCTTCCCGGGTATAGGCCGTCGACGAGAGACCTCCAGCAACTCCTGTCCTGTGCTTCTCCTTCGATTCTACGCCAGGTGGTTCCCAGTCTCTTGATGTCTGCTTGGAGGTCTCGACGCCAGGAGTTTCTCAGCCTGCCTCTTTTCCTCTTTCCCTGGGGGTTCCATGACAATGCCTGCCTAGTGATACTGGAAGCTGGCTTTCTCAGACTGTGACCGATCCATCCCCATCTTCTTCGCCCAATTTCATTCTCTGCTGTTATCTGCTCTGTTCTCTCCCAGAGTCTGACGTTGCTGATCTTCTCTGGCCAGTGGATTTTCAAAATTCTTCTAAGGCAACTGTTTATGAAGGTCTGTACTCTGTTGACTGTGGTTTTTGTCAATCTCCAAGTCTCTGCTCCATATAGGAGAACTGCTTTCACGTTGGAGTTGAAAATCCGGACTTTGGTGTGTTGTGACAGCTCTCTGGAGCTCCACACTTTTTTCAACTGGAGAAAGGCTGCTCTGGCTTTACCGATTCGTGCTCTGACATCTGCATCAGTGCCGCCTTTTTTGTCTATGATGCTCCCGAGATAGGTGAAGGACTCCACCTCCTCCAACGGGGTGCCAGCAAGCAAGACTGGTTCTTCCCTGGTTGCGTTCAGCCTCATTGTCTTTGTTTTCTGTTTGTGAATGGTGAGGCCCACTTGGGACGAGATGTCAGCAAGCCTCGTGGTCTTGTCCTGCATTTGTTGATGAGTGTGGGACAGTAATGCCAAGTCGTCTGCAAAATCGAGGTCGTCAAGCTGTGTCCACAGTGTCCACTGTATTCCACTTCGTTTGTGCTCTGTGGTCATCTTCATGACCCAGTCTATGGCCAGTAGGAAGAGGAATGGAGACAGCAGACACCCCTGCCTGACACCGGTTCTGACCTGGAGCTCCCTGGTGAACTGCCCTTCGTGGATCACGCGACATGTCATGCCATCGTAGCTGCTCTTGATCAGGCGGACGAGCTTTGTGGGTACACCGTAGTGTCGTAGGAGTTTCCACAGAGTCTCTCGGTCCACACTGTCAAATGCTTTCTCATAATCCACAAAGTTGATGTACAGCGGGGAGCTCCACTCCAGAGACTGTTCCACGATGATGCGGAGAGTGGCGATCTGGTCTGTACATGATCGGTTCTTCCTGAATCCTGCTTGCTGGTCTCTCAGCTGGGGGTCAACGGAGCTCTTCATTCTCTCTAGGATGATCCTGTTGATTGAACTATAATAGTCAAATTTATTTCAAGCAGTTGTGTATCAGGATGAAAAGGGTCAATGCTGCATACGTGTGTCATTCAGTGATGGAAGCCATGTCATTAAATGGTCATCCAATTTGAGAACTATTAATGAGATAAATTATATTGATACCAATGTGTATTATATACCCTAATATTACGTGTTTAGAATCTTAGTTGATAACTTAGATATCATTGTTCAGGGACCAACGACATTCTGGCATTACACTGGAACTACATGTATCATGAATGTTAGATCTATCTCCCACAGCTGGTACATACTGACTACAGTTTTTACAGACATCACCTTAGGTTGTCAAAGTCATTATTAGCTGTAAAGAGTGAAAGAAAGATAGAGGTAGTGAGATTACAATAGAACCTGTTTTGAACAACCACCTTTTAAAAAAAAAGTCCTGTGCTCTTTGAAGAGAAACCACCTGTGTCACCTGTCAATTAATAATGACCATCATTTAACCCTTTTAGCCCCAAGGTCCCATTTCTCAAATTTGGGAGGTGTTGCCCAACGACTATATACCAGTTGCATTAGAATCTGATGGCTTGACCATGATAATTCAAGGATAGTGCCAGATTAGCTTGGCATCTTCAGGTGCCAAGCTAATCTGGCACTATCCTTGAATTATCATGGTCATACCATCTCCTGCTGTAATGGATCCCGGGGCTAAAAGGGTTAAACAACCTGAATGATGATTTTAATGACAGGTGATCTCATGGGTGGGCCTCAAAACAGGTTTAGCTGTAAAAGGTATATCATTTTGCTTTGAGATCTGAATTCTTATTGACATTTTTTGGGGGTCTCTTTCAGATCCTTGGTTCTAAGGGGGACATGGAGACGAAGATTGAGGCCAGCACAAGACAGAAGATTCAGGATCTTAACATGAACGTGAAGAAGAACAAGGAGCAGGCCCTCAATAAGCTGCTTAGTATTGTCTTAGACATCAAACCCGAGCTTCACGAGAACCTCCAGTTATAAACACCTAGTCTGTGATTGGCTTGTCATCTTAGTTTCAGGGGTAGCTCTCGTATAGTTTATGTGCTAATTATGTACTCAAAAGACTAGAGGGTACTGGTTTGGGATTAGAGGGCATATTTGTTAAGGAAATGGAGGTTGTTTTTTGGGGTAGAGAGTTTCACTTTCAGAGGAGGAAGGAGTGGAAGTGTGTATATTATATCTGTTCTGGCAAAAGCCAGCATGTCCATTTGTGCAAAAAGTGTGATTTTCATTGTATAATGATGAAAATTTTGCTTTTCACAAAAAAAGGGCCATACTGACTTTTGCCAAATGAGGGAAGATCAGTTTTAACCCATTTAGCCCCAACACCCTACAGCAGGCAATGGATTGACCATGATAATTCATGGTTAGTGCCAAATAAGCTTGAATTATCTTGGTCAATCTGTCGCCAGAAGCTGTACCTAGTTAGGTAACGCTTCCAAAATGTGGGAAATGTGCCCACGGGGCTAAATTGGTCAGCTGAGTATCAAGAGCTTTGGGTTGTGCCCACATGAAGGAGAGCAGAGAAATTTGCAAGCATTCTCAAATGGATTGACGATGCTGTTGTACCTTACATCATTTCAGTTTTATTCAGGACAGTAGAGTTAATGTAAACCTTGTATTTCTGAGAGTGGAAGAGTAGTTTATGTGATATCTATCTTCTGTTTTGTGCTACCGTTGTGTCTGACACCATTATGAGTGAGTATGAAACTGTTGATAGCAGTTTTCAGTACCAATTTTTTCCTGTTTCTGGTTCGTGTGTATGCAGTGCTTCATCTGCTATCCCATAATAGAATAGAATAATGTCTGTTATTAAATACAGCTTATTTGCATTTGGAAAAGTTTTTGCATGTTTGGAAAATAAACCATCTTTGTTCCAGAAAGTAATTTATCCATCTTTGCGTCAACCTCGTCTAGTGTCAGTCATCATTAAATATGATTGCTTGTCTGGTTGATTGACATGTTTTGTTGGTGTGCATGTAAATGTGTGCCGTCTTTGATTTGGACCGTGCGGCCAGGGCCATACAGTCCAAAATCACAGACCAGGATACAAATGTGTAAATATTATCCACATGTATCATACTGTTGTTTAGGATCGTCACTGGTTTCGTTATGTGAATGTAGTTGGAGATTGTGAAAGAGCATTCCAGAAAGAAAAACATAACTTCTGTTCCATTCCTTTGTTGTTGCTTTTTTCTTTCTTGTATCATGCAAGTTTTTGTGCGTTGTTGGTTTCTTGTTGCGTTCAGTTTTATGTGTGCAAGATGTAAACACACGTATTGCCTGAAATTGAAAAGGTTTGTTGCACTTGTGCTTCACTATTTGTGCTAGTCTGTGATTTTGGACCTTACAACTTTGAGTTGTAAGGTCCAAAGTCAAGACACCAGCACCCTTTAACCCCATGGCCACATTTCTAGACTTTTGGAGATGGATTGATCATGATAATTCCATGGTAGTGCCAGATGAGCTTGGCGCCTTTAAGGCGCCAAGCTCATCTGGCACTAACCTTTTATTATCACTCGCCTCCCTTTGTACAACACACATGGTTGTGCTGCAGTTGATACCTGCACACTGCAAGGTGAAAGGCAATGAAACTGCAGACAGGTTGGCAAAGGAGGGATCTTCAACAACCCAAGAACACAAAACAACGTCCTATGCAGAAGCCAAGAATATAAAAAACAAGCAGAAAACAAAGTGGCTACGACAACATACCAGCTATAACAAAACGGATGGCCATCACCTACTGACCAGACCGGAGCAGGTAGTTAGCTTCCGAATACGTACCGGCCATAACAAACTGAACTGGCATCTCCACACCAGGTTTGCAATTGGCCAGTCAGAAACGTGCCCATGCAACTCTGGTAGCATGACAACAAGCCGTGCTACAGACCTGCCCCACGTTCACAGCCCTTAGATGGAGACACTGGCCGGAGGAGACAGAGGTGTCCCACAAGCTCTATATAGGCATGGAGGACCTGTGGCGCACGGCAGCATTTATAGAGGAGACCGGGCTGTCCATATAAAGAGTGTTCGAGGAAGAAGAAGAAAGAATTATAATCAATTCATCTCCTCCTGCAGGGTCTCGGGGCCACATTTCCCAAGTTTGGAGGTGTCTCCTAACAACTATAAACCAGTTGCAGGAGATAGATGAACCATGATAATTCAAGTGTAGTGCCAGATGAGCTTAACACCTGATGGTGTTAAGCTCATCTGTCACTACCTTTAGATTATCATGGTCCATTTATCTCCTGCTCCAGTGCGTCTAGGCTAAATGGGTTAATCATTTTGCTGCCGGTGTACAAACAGCAGCACCCAGATGCAAAAACTAGATCCTCGACCCAATACATGCAGGGGTTCATGAGGAACATTAGCTCTGGCTGGATATACACGTATATTTCCATCTGTGAATGCCTTGGGCAGTGACGTTGCGATGGTTTTAGAAACATTTTTGGACACAGAACTCATGGGGAAAATGGTAAAGCAAAATACAATGCCTGAATTATAAAAAAAAAAAAAAAAACAACTTTTGAACAGTACAATACAACACTGAAATAACAACTGAATGCTTTGTTACAGGAATGCATGAGTTTATTGAGGTGACAGTTGTAGTTTTCAAACACTGGATGAAAAGACATTATGCTTGACTATGCTTCAAGCACGAGACATTTTGCATACATACACATAATACATAAGCTTGCCTGACAGCACTCAATATATTGAAATGTACACCATAACCTTGCTCATGCAGCCATGGGTACCCTAGTCAGTCCTGACAGCTGCTTGCACATGGGGAATAAAATTGTCATAAAACCAAAACATTCACTTTTCAACAGATAACTTTCATATGCATTCAGAACATCTGGACAAAACGCTGCAGAAACGGAAAACTTTGATAACTCCTGGCGCCATGAGGACGAAATTATTATTATTTTTTTTTTTTTTAGATATCCTTTGAGGTCTATATCACAGTTCTGGATACAGATCTACCATGATATTAGGTGCCAAGCTATTCTGACACCAACCTTGAAATATCATGGTCGATCCACAACCTGTTGTAGTCATTCAGGGCTTTATTGGGTAATCCTTTGGCTGTTGGTAGCGGTCTTGTCGAGGCGATTCCTGCAGGAGGAATCACCTTGATATAAACTGCTACCAACGGTAAACGCCAAAGTTCTAAAACATGAGTAAAACTGAACATTTACAGGTGGACAGTAATTTGTGTCCTGGTCTGTGATCATAAACTTACGGCTCTCATGCCTGAAGGTTCAAAATCAAAGACTAGCATGTGTTCATGTACCAAAGGGAATGAATTTATTCCAAGACCTGTAGTTAGCACACAATTTGAGCTGAAAATATTTTTAAAACATCAAGTCACCCTTGTTTCACAGTACACTGGCAAACACAATTTATTGCATGAATGAGCTGGTGAATGTGGGTTCATTATGGGCAAAATCTAATTGTTCTTTAAATCATCTTGCCCTGAGGATGAAATTATTAACTTTAGGAGACATATCATGGTGTGCGTCGTAATTCTAAAGATATTTCAAGGTTGGTGTTGGAATAGCCCGGCGCCAATCTATTTTAACACCACCATTGAACTATCCTGGTCGATTCACATCTTTTCTGTTTGTGTCAGGGTTTTATGGGTTAGCACTTTTGCTGTCAGTAGTATTTTTCATCAACGCGACTTCTGCAGGAATCTTCTCCTTGGCTTGACTTCGCGAACGAAGATTTTATAGGAGTTGACCACGACGTCTGCAGGCTTGTTCGTGGCTGCGGAGGCCAATCCGAGACAGGCAGGTTCGACCGCAGTGGCTGCAGGGGAAGGTATGGCCAGGGTTCTGAGCTGCGGCATCTCTGTTTTTTCTCCTGAGCCGCTTGTCCTTAAGGCTAGCTCTGTGAGAGTCCTCAAAGGAGACAGCTGCCTTGTAAATGGTGGAGCGCCAGGTGTCACGGTCCGCAGCAAGCGAAGACCACTGGTGGTGGTCGATTTGGCAGGCACTAAGTGACTTCTTGAGACAGTCTTTGTATCTCTTCTTTGGTGCCCCTCTGTCACGGTGTCCAGTAGCAAGCTCGCCGAACAGTGTGATCTTTGGTAGACGATGATCCTCCATCCTGGAGACATGCCCCGCCCAGCGGAGCTGTGTCCGCAGCAGCAAAGCCTCGATGCTCACAGTTTCAGCCTGTTCAAGGACCTCGACGTTGGTGACATAGTCACTCCAGTGAATGCCCAGGATGGTACGTAGGCAGCGCTGGTGGAAGCGTTCGAGGAGTCGTAGTTGGCTGCGGTAGAGGGCCCAGGACTCGGAACCATACAGCAGGGTGGTGAGGACCACAGCTCTGTACACGCTGATCTTGGTGCCTGTTTTCAGCTGTTGATTGTGCCACACCCGCTTGAAAAGTCGCCCGAAAGCGCTGTTCGCTTTTGCCAGCCTGCTGTCAAGCTCCTTGTCCAGCTTGGCGTCCGACGTGATAATGCAGCCAAGGTAGGTAAACTGGTGCACTGACTTTAGTTCAGACTCGCCAATGGTGATGTGCGGAGGGCGATACACTGTCTTGGGTGCCGGCTGATGGAGGACCTCTGTCTTTTTCAGACTGACCTCGAGTCCAAAGAGCTGGGCAGCATCTGCGAAGCAAGACGTGATGCGCTGCAGGGCTCTCTCTGTGTGTGCAACGAGGGCAGCATCATCAGCAAAAAGCAGCTCACGAATCAGTTGGTCTAGGGTTTTCGTGTGGGCCTGCAGTCGTCTGAGGTTGAACAGGCTGCCATCGAGACGATACCTGATGTACACTGCATCGTCATCATCGAGGTCCACTGTGGCCTGCTTCAACATCATGCTAAAAAAGATGGTGAAGAGGGTCGGTGCCAGCACGCAGCCCTGCTTTACGCCGTTGAGAATAGGGAATGGTTCTGAGAGGTCATTGTTGAGTCTGACCTGGCCTTGCTGGTCCTCGTGTAGCTGGACAATCATGTTGAGGAACTTTGGGGGACAGCCAAGTCGCTCCAGGATCTGCCACATGCCTTGCCTGCTCACAGTGTCGAACGCTTTTGTTAGGTCGACAAATGTTACGTACAGCCCTTTGTTCTGCTCGCGGCACTTCTCCTGTAGCTGTCTCAGCACAAAGACCATATCGGTGGTGCTCCTGTTTGCTCTGAAGCCACACTGGCCCTCTGGGAGTTGGTCTTCAGCGATGGCAGGTACCAGCCGGTTCAGGAGCAGCCTTGCAAGGATTTTCCCAGCAATGGACAGCAGGGTAATTCCCCGATAATTGGAACAGTCAGACTTCTCGCCTTTGTTCTTGTACAGGGTGATAACGACTGCATCACGGAGATCTTTTGGTAGTGTTCCTTCCTCCCAGCAGCAGAGAAAGAGGTCATGGAGCTTGTTGTGCAGTGCTGTGCCTCCATGTTTCCAGATCTCTGGCGGTATTCCATCAATGCCTGCTGCTTTGCCACTCTTGAGCTGGTGGATGGCTGTGAGGGTCTCTTCAGCGGTGGGCGGTTCGTCCAATTCAACCTTTACTGGGAGGTGTGGGATTTGTAGGACAACTGCTTCTTGAACAGTGCGCTCAGCGCTGAAGAGGCTGTGAAAGTATTCCGACCAGCGGTTCAAGATGGAGGTATTATCTGTGAGGAGTGCCTGGCCATTCGCGCTTCGCAGAGGACTTTGTACCAGGTGCCTGGGGCCATACACTGCTTTCAGTGCTTCGTAGAAGCCCCTGTAGTCACCATTGTCAGCGCAAAGCTGGGTCCTCTGTGCAAGTCTGGTCCACCACTCATTCTGGAGATCTCTGAGCTTGCGCTGGAGACTGCTGCAGACGAGGCGGAAGGCAGACTTCTTCACAGGGCAGGAAGGCTGGGCTAGGTGGGCCTGATGGGCGGCTCTTTTTTTTGCTAGGTGTTCCTGGATCTCTACATCGTTTTCGTCAAACCAGTCTTTGTTCTTCTTTCTGGCGAAGCCCAAGACTTCTGCAGAGGATTTTGCAATAGCAGTTTTCAGTTGTTCCCAAAGTGTTTCAGGGGAGGAGTCTACTGGGTCCGCTGTGTCTTTGAGCCTGCGCTGTAAATCTGTCTGAAAGGCAGCTTTCACATCGTCACGCTGAAGGCTGGCAACATCAAGCTTTTTCTTGGGGGGCCCCCATTTCTTGGGTTTTGGCTTGAAGTGGAGCCTGAGTTTGCAGCGGACAAGACGGTGGTCAGTGTGGCACTCTGCGCTGGGCATCACTCTGGTGAGGAGGACGTCACTGCGGTCCCTCTGACGCACTAGGACATAGTCGATAAGGTGCCAGTGTTTGGAGCGAGGATGCATCCAGGTGGTCTTTCGACTGTCCTTTTGCTGAAAAGTAGTGTTGGTGATGACCAGTTGCTGCTCCGCACAGAACTCCAACAGTAGGCGGCCATTGTCATTGCAGTTCCCCACGCCATGCTTGCCGAGGACTCCTTTCCAGGCTTCAGAGTCCTGGCCCACTCTGGCGTTGAAGTCGCCAAGGATGATGACTTTGTCGTCTGCAGGGGTACTCTGTAGGAGGCTGCGCAGGTCAGTGTAAAACTTGTCCTTTTCAGCAGGCTCTGCCAGGAGGGTTGGGGAGTACACACTGAGAAGGGTGACGTGTTGCTGGTGTCTCAGTGGGAGGCGCATGGACATGATGCGGTCTGAGTGGCCCGTTGGTAGGTTTTCCAGCTTAGTCGCAATGGATGTCTTGACCATGAAACCCACGCCTGAGAGCCGTCTTTCTGATGCAGGCCTGCCTGACCAGTAGAGGGTGTACCCAGCACCAAGTTCTTGGAGGCTGCCTTCGTCCGGAAGGCGTACTTCGCTGAGCGCGGCGATGTCGATGTTTAACCTCCGCAATTCATGGGCAATGAGGGCGGAGCGACGTTCAGGGCGTCCGCTGTCTGCTTTGTCGAGCATGGTTCGGACGTTCCAGCATGCTACGTTGAGTCCGGTCGTGGTCGTCATGAGAGTGGATCCGTTATTCTTTCTTGTTTTTTGACCGCAGGAGAAGATGCCCGTTGACCGCGGCTAGCCAACTGGGGTTGCGAGGGGACGAGCTTTGGTTAGGCCACCTTTTCTAGGCCCCTCTCCGTGTGGAGCAAGCAGTGCTGTCCCTAGAGAAGGCTGCTTGGTCGTTCAGGGTGTGCCGAGTGATGTTGTCATCCCCAGGTCAACATCAGGCGACCAATATCCTGAACCGCCTGTATGCAGGTTTGAGACTGCGGCTTCCAGTGACATCTTTCACCTGCCGTTTCGCCCCTCGCCCGTCGCTACAGGACTTGGAATGGTCAGTGTCATGGTCCGTGGACGTTTCCTAAAGCCTGCGCGGTGGAGCTTTTCAGTGGAGTGCAGTGTGCGCAGTACTGGCCCCACCCTTTAAACCCTTGGTTCATCTGCCATGGCCTAGCAAGCTGGGACGATGGCATTGAGGTCCTCGGGTCGTAGGTTTTATATCAGACTGTCCTTGTCCTAGTCTCTGGCTCAAAAGCCTTCCCCGGAGACACGGGGGCTTTGATGTCAGGGGTTTCCTCCCTTAGCCTTTCCGCAGCCAAGCGGCCAGGCCTGCAAGGCAGCAGGCGACTCATGGAGGGCGGGGTCGTCTATGTCCCGTGCAGATGTGAACATCTGCCCACTGCCCCATTGACGATACCAAGTGGCAGAAAAGATACACAACTCTAGTGTTGGTACTGATTTTTGTCGTGATGAATTCTGCAGAATTATCAGGACAAAAACCACTACTTACAGCCAAAGGGTTCATGAAAAGTGAAGACATCAAGTGAAGACATCTTGATAATGGTTTTAAAAGAATCCATACACCATTCCACACATACATACATGTATTAACCCATATCATACTGAGGCTAAAAGCTTCAAATATGTACACTGCCATATGCAAGCCACATTATAGTGCTCACAGGTAAGGATATTAACCCATGGCCTTAGTTCAAGGGTGGTGTTAGAATAGCTTGGCGCCTTTAGGCGCCAAGCTATTCTGGCACTACCCTTGAACTATCTTAGTCAAACTTATTTCACACACTGGTGTATTCTGAATGATAAGGGTTAACATCTAAGATGTAGATCTGGACAGCAAGAAGCACAGATCCTCATGCTGCAAGGGTTACCTAAAGAGGCCCTCTGGCACATTCAGGGACGGTTGTTCAGAGCTGGAAGGTGCTGGAAATGTGTACAATTTTAAGTTTATCAGAGGTTTAATATGGTGCAATGATCTGTACACATACATGCAGGAATCACCTCAACAAAAAGCACTTCCGACAGCCACAGGGTTACATTCTAAATAACAACTCAGTTCACAATCTAACAAACCAACAGTTTCTGCCCATGTTTATGCCAGCTATGGAAGTAACCCTTTGGCTGTTGGTAGCGCTTGTTGTCAAGCTGGTTTCTGCAGGAATCACCTGAAAGCGAAGCACGACTGACAGTCAAAGGGCTACCAACCCATTTAGCCCTGCGGCAGGGGGACTGACCATGATAATTCTAGGGTAGTGCCAGATTAGCTTGGCGCCTTCAGGCGCCAAGCTAATCCGGCACTACCCTGGAATTATCATGGTTCACCTATCTTCTGTAACCGATACATAGTTGTTAGGTATCACCTCCAAAATATGGGAATGCAGACGTGGAGTTAAATGCATGGGTGGGACTTTTCCGGCTACAGCTGGATTTCCGGATTCAAAAAAAAAAAAAAAAAAAAAATCACTTAAAAAGTGCCCCAAGTCCTGAAGGATTCAACTTTTTTTTCGGTCCCACCCATGTAAATGGGTTAAATGCTTTATTCTGACAACCTGTAGTACACATGGGGATATAGTTACCCTGGTAGGTTAAATAAAGTGACATAAAAACTATCTCACAGCAATGTTCAAGATGGAAGGATAAACAAAATCAAGTACGCAACTACACCAATAACCACAAAAAATGATGATGATGACTGGACACTTGTGCCGTGCTGAATATCTCCATGCTGGAGTAGCGCTTTGGGTGGTTGGGGGTTTAAAAAAAAGAAAGCTGTAAATTATGATTTTAAACAAGAAAGGCAAAACCCTTATGGCCGACGTGTATGAACAATCCACACGTGTGACAATAAGTAAAGGGATGACTTCTGCACCAACAAAATCCATGTTTTCTCAAAATTGAATCAGTTTTCACACATCTGTTAACCCCCCCCCCCCCCACCTTGGCAATGAGTCAACTAAATTAGTATACATAGGAAGGTCTTATCATCAGCTACTTTGTGCAAATTTGATTGAAAAGTTTGCAAAAATGTTGATAATAACTGCAATTTTATCAAAATTTGTCATTTTATACACATCTGTCGACCTCTTGTGACTCTTGACCTTTTCCAAGGGGTCATCCAAATTAATATGCATAGATAGGTCTTACCATCAGGAATCTCTGTAGCAAGTTTGAGTTTGAAGTTGTGAATAGTGTTTGAGAAAAAACATCTTTTGTCAAAATATGGCTATTTTGGACCTATTTCCTGAGCTCTTGTGACCCTTGACCTTTCTGAGGGATAAACCAAATTAGTATGCATAGAAAGGTCTTACTGTCAGGTATCTTTGTACCAAGTTTGGGTTTGAAGTTGTGAATAGTATTTGAGAAAAAATAACTTGCGTCAAAATGTAGCTATTTTTGATATATTTCCTGATACCTTGTGACCTTGACCTTTGTCAGAGGTCACTGAAATTGATATGTTTAGAAAGGTCTTGCCACAAAGTATCCTTGGGCCAAGTTTGAAGACAGTCGCTTGATTAGTCTCCGAGAAAATGCCAACTTTACAGTTTACCATGGACGACAGCGGACAGACGACCACTGGCCCAGAACATACTCACTTTTGCTTCGCAGTTGAGCCAAAAATGATTCTTAGGCAGTCTGAGGGACATATATGACCAATAAGTCAGTGTTTAGGTGGGTTCAGGTCTGCTACCGTACATCCGCAGGAACGTGTAGGTGTGCTGAGGAATAATGTTAGAACCTGTGCTATGTGCAGTGCAAGATACTCGATTCGTACTGTTTGCTGTTCACATATAGACACACGCGTTGCCACAGCAGGGGATGGATAGGCCTTGATAGTTCAAGGGCATTGCCATAGCAGCTGGGGCCTGAAAAGATGCTAATATGTCACAACTTTTACATATGTTTACTCATTCGAGACGTGCTGCATCTGGATACGTGGCATAAAGCCGCATATCTAGATGCGGCATGCTTTAAATGAATTTAACCCCAAAGCCAAATTTTGGAGGTGTCACTTAATGACTGTACCAATTACAGGAGATAGATCAACCATGATAATTCAAAGGTAGCGCCAGATTAGCTTGTCGCCTGATGGCATCAAGCTAATCTGGCACTACCTTTCACTTATTATGGTCGATCCATCTCCTGCTGTATTGTGTTGGGGGTAAATGGGTTAATCCTTTTCCATGGCTGGAATAACCTACTATTAACTTTATATGCTTTCCAAACTTGTGCAAATCATTATTAGACTAAAAAGCATAGTAAAAAACAAATACACCAGAAATAAACAAAAACAGTACACTGTGCACTTAGAAAAATACAATGTAATAAATGTATACTGCATTGTGTGCTTTTGTATCAGAAACAAATATACAAATACAGTCTAACGTTTAGTTGGATCCCTTGCCCTTCCCTGTTGGGTGCCCGGTCTCCGGCTCACGGAGTAATACGCAGTTTTGGGGTGGGGCGATCGTGTGCATCCCTTGGGGATGTATGTGGTCGTCTTGTTGCGTGCCTGTGTGTTTTTCTGTGAGCTGGTGGGTGCTTGTTGGGTGGGGCTGGTGGCTCTGGCTGGTTGTCTTCCGCCCCCACCCCACCCCCTTTTTTTTTTTTTTCCTCTCTCTCTCTCCCTCTTTCTTCCCCCACTTAACACTTCTCTCTAGCCCTCTTTCTCTCTTTACGCTTTTTCCTTTTCCTTTCTTCCCCTTCCTTCCCCCCCCCCTCCCTCCCCCACCCCCCTGCCCCCGTCTCTCTCCCCCCCCCCCCCTTATTATTATTTTTTTATATATTGTTTTAGTTACCCTTGAAGACGGTTTCACAACTACCTACTCTCCACTTATACCTAATTATTCTCTTACTGAATTTGATTTTTTGCTTTGTTTTCATGACTTATTCCTTGTTGTGTACCGTGCTAAATGCTGGGTTTTTTTTCCCGGGGTCCTCCCGTTTTTCCCCGAGGTAGTCCTCAACTTGAAGGTGATACAAAGTTTGCCTTCGGGTTGGTGTTTAGCAGGCTTTGTGCATTAGACACTCAGCCTACTTCGTGCCCAAGGGTAATCCCCGTTCGTTCTCTCTCTTTCTCTCTCTCTCTGGCCTCATCTACACGCCTTTTCTTTTGCTCGCTCCTGCACGTGCTTACACATACTCTTGTCTCTCGTGTTCAGGTTCTTTCCGAGTCTCTCTCACGATTTTTCGTTGACGTCATTTTTACTTTTTCCGCACTTTTGTTCTTCCTTTTCTTTTATTTTACGTCACCTCCTTCAGTTGCCACATTCCTTCTGCCAATGAAGATAAGTAGCGGCTAATCTCTCTGTTTGTTTGTTTGTCTATTTTGACAAAGGGTATTTACCCAAAATATTAATAAATTGTGTTGTACCTGTCTTTTCTAAGCGTGTTTCTTTCTCCGTTGGGTACTTCTTTAAATACAGTCTAATACATTAGAGAAAATAAACTGATGATAATTATGATCAACAAACAATATGGAATATACAGCCAAACAAATGTTATTTTTAAATCAGTTAACAGCAACCCTTTGCCAGGATCATAATTATGTACAATAAAAATAATATGAAAAATACTCATGTCTCTATTTTTTAAAGAATGTACAATTCACAATCGCTCTGCCATCACCCTGTGGAATTCTATTCCATGAATAATCATTCCTGAAGTACTGCAACAGACACATAAAACCCAATGCATAAAAACAACCTGACACTCGCATCTGTACGTGTAGATGCATATGTATTTATAGCATTTTAGTTAATACTCAGTCTTTGACCAATGTCCAGTTTATCATTTTGGCCCTCTTAATCCATTGTAATGGAAGTCATATTACTTCTATCATTAACAAAACATTTGTACCACAGTATCAGTTCAGTGCCGCAGGAGATGAGTGTGGGGAAGTGATTCAATCAATATTTGCTATTTTACTAGAGGGGGAAAAAAAAGAGGGTGGAGAAAGAGGTGGGGGTGGGGGCTGGGGGGTGTCAATCAAATTATTTTCAAAATCAATATTTACTTTAAACAAAATTCATGTGAAAAGCAGGTTACCAGTATAGCATATTACATTTAACACATTCATACCTGAAACTAACACACTGGCCGTCAGTAGCAGTTTTTTATGAAAATGCGTGTACACAAGCAGTAAGCAAAAATATCTGTACATAAAAATACAGCATACACTCTAAGATGTGTGAGGTGAAAATAATAGCAAGATATATGAACATCAATGTGTGCTAGCTGGTCTGTGATTTCAGACCTTATGGCCTTCATCCATAATGTCGAAAATCACAGACCAGCAAGCAGGAGTATATTCTACAATCTGTGAGATGAAGTAACAACCATACATGCAACTGTAAGTTTCACATTAACAGTTTCTCATTATTATTTTCTATCATTTTGATGGCCAATTTTTGTGGAAATGCGGGTCACCCATTCTTGATGAATGTTAACCCATATTATACTGAGGCTAAAAGCTTCAAATCTGTACACTGACATATGCAAGCTACATAATAGTATTGACAGATATGGATAAAGACCAATGACTTTAGGTCAAGGGTGGTGCCGGAATAGCTAGGCACCTAAAGGCACCAAGCTATTCTGGCACTACCCTTGAACTATTTTAGTCAAACTTATTTCACACACTGGTGTATTCCGAATGATAAGGGTTAAAAATTAAAGAATGTAAACAAAAACAAGCTAGTGTCTATATTGCCAATAGAAATCAATGACACAGAAAAGGCTGCTATTTGTGACCAAACAGGCATCAACAAAAATATACAACCCCTTTGATTTATCCAGTGTTTAGTACAAGTGTACGCTAGTCTGTGACTTTGGACCTTACAACTCTAATCATTACATGTTTAACTCCTTACACCCTGAGGATGAAATTATCAAATATGTGTAGAGATATCCTCTGAGGTCTGTATCACAGTTCTAGAGGCAGATCAACCATGTTATTTCAAGGTTGGTGTCAGAATAGCTTGGCGCCTCTAGGCGCCAAGCTATTCTGACACCAACCTTGAAATATCATGGTCGATCCACATCCTGTTGTAGTCTTTCAGGGCGTTGTGGGTTAACCCTTTGGCTGTCCCTGTAGCACCTTCTGCCATGATTCTTGCAGGAATCATCGTGACAAAAAGCACTATAGGCAGCCAAAGGGTTAATGGCAAGTGAATGCTGGTCTGTGATAATGGATTCACAGAATTCAGTCTCAAGGTTCAAAGTCACAGACCAACACACAAGTAAGCATCACTTTTCTTTACAAATATCTGACCTCTGTCGTTTGATCATAACAAAATTTGGCCGTGAGACAGCACTTCCCATTCCATATACTTTCACAACCCACAAAAATAAGTCCTGACAACATGCAGCCGTGGTGAATTTCTTAATCCTCTGGCTGTGCATAGTGGCGCTTTATGTCGAGGTGTTACTGCAGGAATCACTTGACAATAGTTGAATAAGCGCTACTGACAACCAAAGGGTAAACACTGGCCTCATTTACCACTTTCTTGACATGGGTGGAAATGCTGGAAGATTCTGAAGAGAAGAAAAAAATAAAGATTAAATAAAATATACAGTATTAATTTACCATAATAGAAGACAATCGGAACGCAGTTTTCATGATTAGCTACCCTTGAAATATCATGGTCGATCCATCTCCTGCAACTGCTACACAGTCGTTTGGTGGAACCTACACAATTTTGGAAAAGTGGCCGTGGGCTTAAATGGGTTAAAGTGATCTGTTCCATGGTGGGCTTGAATTGCTGACATAATGGACTATCAATGTTGTCCATTCTTTTCACTATGCATGTGAATAGGTACCGTTGCACTTCCACCAAGACGCTGGCCAATGCAATGACAAACTTGGATACTATTTTAAGACATACTAAGAACAATTTTGAACTAATAACCCTTACTGAATGGAGCAGGTCGCTTTAATTACATATAATTAAAAACTCACCTCTTTCAACAGTTCTAGCACTATATCACCACACTCCTCACCCCAAGCTGACTGTCGTAATGTATTTCACTATTTGTGGTACGTGAGTCGTTGTCTAAAGCGTGCGCATGCGCGCGCGAGTTGTGAGTGCGCGCTTAGAGTTATAATTATTATAAGTTAAGCACATTATAAATACCGTAATTATTATTATTATATATACTTATACTTATCAATCATCTACCACTTTCTGGATAAAGGATCCAGGCATTAAAATTACACAATTACACATGAGGAAACTCTTGGAAATTTGGACAGGGTCCGCAGCTGTCATAAAATTAACTCACAATCTCAAACTAACAGACAAAACTGCAGCCATTTGCGAACAGCGCAGTTTTTTATAGACAAAGCAAAGGAAAAATGTATTTTTCTCTAAAATGTATTTTTAAAAAAAATACTTACCGATGGCATTACTGATATGAATGGATACTTAGCCTAAGCTTCTGTTGTGTATGCTACGCAACCTGGAAAGCCACTTAGAGAGTCGTTACCAAGGACTCCCGGGTGACCTCCCCAGTCTCCTCATCCGGTCATGCGCATAGCTTTCCGGCCAGTCTTTAACTTAGCTGACAGACGGCAAGCGGGGCAGGAGGAAGGGACCTCTGAGTAATGCCATTGGTAAGTATTTTTCGAAAACATACATTTTAGAGAAAAATACATTTGTTTACTCAAAACTCTTACCGATGGCATTACTGCTAGGAAGAATAGCGAATAGGAGGAGGGTGCCGCCCCCTAAGTCTGCTGTAACGTAAATCAACAGGAACGGCGTCTCCTACACCACACTATCGAGGTCCCTCCCAAGCGCTTGCTCCCGACAATTTCAGCTAAGTATTACCTAGCGTGCATGAGATGCCTGGAGGGAGTGTTGCGCTGCCGGGGCCAGGTTGTTTCGCTGGCCTGCCATGTCCCGTAGGTAGAAGCGGGCGAAGGTTGAATCAGCCCACCAGCCCACGGACTCCACAATGTCCTTGACGGCACAGTTGCGGTCAAAGGCTTTGCTTGCTGCCACTGCACGGACCTCATGGGCCCGAATTCGCATCTTTTTTGCACTCTCTGTGGAGAGATCCTTGTACGCCGATCTGATGACCCATCGGAGCCAGGATGAGATCGTCTGCACTGAGATATCACTTCTGCACGGAGCCAAGGGCAGGAATAGGCACGAGCGCCCTTGTCTGAGGGGTTTAGTTCTGTGCAGGTAGATTCTTAGTGCCCGAACGGGGTCCTGTTGACAGGACTCCCTGGACTGGTCTACGCCCTTAAGTGAGCGTACGGTCAGCACCTGGGGTGCAGCTCAGGGGAGCCGATTTTTGGCCCAGAAGGAGGGGTCGGTTAGGAGCTGTACTGAACCGTCGGTCCTGAACTGGAGACAAGACGGTCATACTGAGAGGGCGTGTATCTCGCTGATCCTGGAAGCTGTGGCGAGGGCGAGAAGGGAGCAAGTCTTTCTAGACAGGTCTCCGAGCCGTGCCAGGGGCAGGGTCTCGAAGTGGTTAGAGTTGAGCCAGGTTAATACCCAAGACAAGTCCCAGCGAGGAATGAGTGAGTGGGAAACCAGTCGCTGGAAGTCAAGGTGGGCCATAAGGCAGTGATTAGGTTGAGTTTTGCAGTCATTAAGTCATATGACCGGAGGAACATAAAATCAATAGGTCATTTTGAAAATCAGTAAGTTCAACAAAAAATCACGTTTTTGGCATTTTCGATTTTGAAATGTCCGCAGCAAAAAAAAAAAAAAAAGGTATGTTGTCGGCTTAGTCAAAAGTAGTGTACAACGAACGAAGAGAATACACTTGCATAACGAACACCATCTTTTAATGACGTAATGTCATCCTCCACACAGCTGCACGCTTGGTCACCCTTGTAGCCTGTTCCAGCACAGCGGCTTTGCGTTGCTTTGTGAGCCACCAATCATAATTTTAAAAAAAAAAAGGGCTACTCAGTGTCAAGTTATCAACTGCGATGTACAGTTCTGCCTCAATCACACGTGCCGTTTGTGGGCGTGGTCTAGTAGTCTGATCAGTAGTCAAACTTGTCAACACATCTTGGTAACTGGGTACCAGACTCTCACTGTTTACGTTTTTGTGGTGCTTGCATGCCATTTGCAGTTACAGTCAAGGCTGTTTCCAGTTAGACTCAGTTTGAGAAACATGAGCATGAATGGCACCAGTCAGAGGCGTAGATTTTCATGAACCCGCAGGCAGAGGTGACTCATGAGGATCTGTGCCTCTTGCAGATGTGGATTAGAATCGTTACTTGGTCCACATCTACTTCCTCAGTTTGAGTAACACTATCAGATAAAATCTCAAGCAATATGCATAGATTCTCATAACGACCTTTAGGTAGTGAGGACTTTTGAACGTCTATGCCTCTTGCAGACTTTAGAAACTCACTCTTGCACTGGTTACATTCATCACAGCCAACAATACCTGTTATACTTTGTGTATAAAATAACAAACACAAGTAAATTTGGCAATTTCAGATTTTTTGGGGTTGCTATTTTGCAATCTAATGTAATCAGGTTTGCATTTCAATGACTTCTATTATATATAATATGCTTTTTTTCCGTAAATATGTGCAAGCCGTGACTGAATTACTGTGCTACAGTGAAGAGCACAATGGTTTTCAGCAACAAGAACCAGTTTTCTGGCAGTACTGATTCAAGCTTTAGTGTCCAGGACACCAAGCACAACACATTTTTGTCAAATTGTCCCTCCGCCCTCTCCTAGAACAACAAACAAAGCAAGAAACAGATTGTGGTTGTCAGGTATACAAGAAATTACATGATGTGGACTTCAACTACAAGACGCGAACAAGCCAGATCGAGTTACCGATTGTGTAACCATGAAATAAGAACGAAGGTTATTGTGTGAGCACGAGAGACCACTGGTACATCAATTACAACATCTTACATTACAACATTTCGGACATCATGTAAAAATACGCATATCTCTGCAAAAATGAACCGGCAGCACTGACAACAGTAAAGCCATTTCCTTTGTTTCTATACACATCTATTATGAATACATGAACTGCTGAACTGCATGAAAAAAACTGACTACAGACATCTAGACCCTTGCGACACCCTCATACTGACTCTGAGGATCAAAATCATCGTCAATGAGACCAACAAGAGACTTAACCCATATCCATCGGTATACGCCCGCGTGCGTACACACCCATTTCCATCGGAATACTCCGCCGCGCGTAGGCCCCCCTTTCCGACGGTATACTCGCCGACGCGTAGTTTAGGTGGTTCCCCTGTGTCCCTCTGTGTACACGTAAACCCCTACTTCCCATGACATCACAGGTTAGTGCTCTAAACGTCATCAAAATATGTGCACATTTCCCTGTTCTGACCGAGAATTTGCCGGAAGTTGTAAGCCTTTTTTACGCTAATTTTCGCCGCGTGTTAGAGTGAATACATCGAGCATGATTGCCGAGCCAGGTGAGAGAGAGGACGTGAGCGATACAAGCGGCGATTTTGAATTAGACCCTGACGACAACATATTAGGGGAAGATGAAGAGTTGGTGGAGATTCGAGATGTACAAGTTTACGATGAGTTGAGTGATTTAGTACGTCAAATTTTCGGCGATAGTGAGGAAGACAACGATGATTTTCCTGGGTTTCAAGATGGCTGGCAACGTGACAATTTTATTCCTTGCGTCAATAGAAAATGTGTAGTTTTCAAACCACTTGATGGATTTCATTCATTCTTTTTTTATTAGGCAGAAAATAGAAGTGTGTATATTTTACAGGCATATATGCAGCAGTGATTTTGGATCCTTCTATTGAAATAATGTATTTGAACACAAGGTATGTGAACATTTTTGCAATAAACTCACTTTTACACTAAAATATTTTTTTTCTGTTTACTTTTTCTCAGTTTATTTTTACATGGATAGCTAGTATATTCAATGCTGAATCTGCTGATATGCAACACGTAATGTTTTAGGGTGGGGTTGAGACTGTTTTAAGCCTTTTATACAACTACCACTCGTGCACTAAAATTTCCTAAAAAACGGTCAGCTCTGAGCAGGTACTCTCTGTAAGGGGTCTTAGCTCACCGAGTGCCTGACTGGAAGTGTCTTCCAGATGGATATGGGTTAAAGTTAATGCAGCCTTGGGGACTGATGAGGATGTATGCCTCTTACAGGCGGAAAGCGTTTTGCATCATGTTGGACCGTGTACCTAGTCTGGGCCCATGCTTGCGGTATTGTTTACATTTGCTGGAGAGAGGGGGCAAGTGTCACCCATCACTGTTGGCAGCTGGCCTCCCACCTCCCTAATTTTTAGGATGCACTCTGTTCATTGAGGACTGACTGTGTAGGCCTACAGTGCATTAGAGCATCATCTAGCTGGCCATAGCTCTCTCTCTCTCTCTCTCGTACAGCCAACTAACTCAGCGCGGGTCTCAGTGACTCAGTCTAAAAAATGAACAAGTCACTGACAGCAAATGCGTAATTTCAAATTTGTATGCGTCAATGACCGATGACCGATGAGCATCCTATACGCTGATAAGGTCTGCGAGGTCCTTGTTGGCACCTGGGTCTGGTCTCCTTAAGTGTCGATAGGTGTCTGCTATCATTGCTAGGTAGCCTCTGATGGTGATGGGGGCCAGGTTCTGATGGGTGAAGAGCCACAGAAAGAACTCGGCCAGTTGAGGGGTGGTCAGGTCCGTGGGGGGAAGCCGTGCTTCTGCACACCAAGTCTTGAAGACCCTCCATTTCCCCTCGTAGACGTTTCTGGTAGAGTGTCTGCGAGCCGTTGCGATTGCGTCCACTGCTATATGCGAGAAACCTCTAGCTGCGAGGGCATGCCGGACAACCTCCAAGCGTGTATACAAAGCCGCTCCGGGCACGGATAAAAGAGCTGTTGTCATGGCTGCTTGAGCCTCGTGCGCGGAGTAGGGAGTGCCAGGGGGGGATCCGTGGCAAGGCTCAGGAGGTTGTTGGTCCAAGACTTGGTCCAACTGAACGATGCCACGAGCAGTAGAATCGTGTGTGTGCCCCAGAGCTTCTGGAGCACCTTGGGTACTAGAACTGATGGGGGAAAGGCATACGCTATCAGGCCGTCCCAAGGAATGGAGAGTGCGTCTACTGCCCAGGCCATAGGGTCCGGAACGGGAGAGACAAATAGCGGAAGTTGTCTGTTCCACCTCGTTGCAAAGAGGTCGATCATGGGAGTCTCACAGCGTGTGCAGATGAGCTTGAATATGTGTGGGCGCAGGGTCCATTCTGTGTGGAGAAGTTGACCGCGGCGAGAGAGGGAGTCCACGAGAACGTTGAGGTGTCCCGGGATATGCCGTGCCCGAAGTGTGATGCCACGATCCCTGCACCACAGGAGGACCTGGTACAAGAGCATGCAGAGGGAGGGGGAGCGCGTCCCACCCTGGTTCTGTATGTAGGCTACGAACGTCGAGTTGTCGGATAGCACGAGGATCTCCCGGTGAACAATGCGGTCTTCCCATGCGGCGAGTGCTAGTCCGACTGCCTTCAACTCCAGCCAGTTGATGTGTTCGTCTGCGTGATCCCTTGGCCAGGTGCCCAAGGCCGTGACGAAGTCCGGCAGCAGGTGTGCTCCCCAGCCAGAGAGGCTTGCGTCCGTGCATATGGAGAGTTGGGGGTGGAGGGGAGTAAAGCAGAATCCCCGACGCTAGCCAGGACCGGTCTGTCCACCGTTGGAGGTGAGGCCTGACCAAGGGGGACACTGGGATCAGGGCTGTCAGATCGCTGGAGGACGGGCGCCAGTTGAGGAGTAGATGTAATTGGATCGGCCGACATTAAAGACTGCCAAGGAGCAGAAGGTCCGCCGCTGCGCTCATGAGTCCCAGCAGTTGCAGCCATACCCGGGCGGGTAGTGTGTCCGAGCGAACCATGTAGAGTGCCAGGTCTGCTATGTTCTGAATTCAATCCTCTGGAAGCCGCACCTGGTTGAGGTCGGTTAGGAAAAGCATGCCCAGGTGAGTGAATGCGAGAAAGCATGAGGTCCGACTTGCCCGAGTTGATGAGAAACCTAGTTGGTGGAGAAGGGTCAGTAACGAGTTCCTCTAGGGCTGCTGCAACTTGGTTTCGGAGGAGTAAGTCGTCCAAGTAGTTGGAGGTCGAGCTCGAGGCCGTCTGTCTGAACCTGGCAATCACCCCATTGACGATTCTGGTGAAAACCCACGGGCTGAGGTTGAGGCCGAAGGGGAGCGTTCAAAATTTGGTACACCACTCCTCAGAAGGTGAAGCGCAGGTAACGGCGTGAGACCGGGTGAACAGATACATGTAGATATACGTCCGCGAGGTTGAGGCTTATCGCGAAATCCCGGGGTTGTACAGCCGCTCTTAGAGCTCTGGTTGTTTCCATCCGGAAGGGAGGAGCCAAAATGTACTGGTGTAGCGCCGAGAGGTCTATGACAGGGTGCCACCGTCCATCGGGCTTGGTTACAACGAAGAGCCGGCTGTAAAAGGCCGGGGAGTCGTGACGAGCCACCACTTCTGTGGCCTCCTTTTGGAGTAGAGAGATGATTTCGCCGTAGAGGGCTTTGTGCCTTGTGCTGATCACCTGGGACACGTGTCCAGATGGGGGAGAGTCATAAAAGCTGGGGAGATTGGAAAGAGATTCGTACGCCCTCGATTAGGGTTGAGAGAATCCAAGGGTCGTCCTGGAACATCTGGTGCCACGCGGCACTGTGATGTGCTAGCCGCCCGCCGACTGGAGACCCTGTAGGGGTCGGCGGGGGCACGAGGGTAAATCCAGCAAGCCCGGCCGTGCCCAGGCTTTCGGGCGCCTCTGGACCAGGCTGGGAGGGGGGGGGGGGGAGGGGAAGGCGCGCAGCCGAGAGGGAGGGAGATGAACAGCGCTGCGTCCCCGAGGACGACGGGTGGGGTGGGGGGGTCTGAAGGACCGCAGGGCATGACCCACGGCCCTGCGGGCAGAAAGAAAGCGAGAGGAAGAATGGATGGCAGAGCTGGGCCAAAGATCCTTAGAAGACTCCTTAACGGTCTGCCAGGTCGCGCCAAAAAGAAGGGGTCCCCCGAAAGGAGCCTGGCGTAGCTGGGTCTTCACCGAGGGCGGTAAGGAGGTGCAGAGAGACAAAATGGCGTCCCGACGCATCAAATCGCAATTGGCAGCTGCTGCCATGAGTTGGCCGAAGAATAAAATGCTGCCTGATTGGCCGCTACTAGAACCGTATGTATGTTGCGCAGGAGAGGCGAGACCAAAAGGTCCCCGGTGTCTTCGAGACATCTAATCAGCGATTGTGTTGCCAACTCGAGGAAACCTGCGCAGGCCAAGGAATTACAAACCAGAGTCGCTGTCTTTTCCAGTCCATGGGGGCCCCGTGCCTGTTATCCTGCCTGGGCTCCTACCTGTGACATTGCTGCTCTATCTATCGCCGGCAGGGAACAGGAGAATGTCTGTGAGTGTCCTGCGTACCATTGTTGGCGAAAATGAATTTTTCATTAAAATGCATTTTTTTGAAAAATACTTACCGATGGTATGACATTGTGGAAAAGCCCTTAGCTAGCCTAATTTTAGCCAAAATTTGGTTGTGTCCGTATAAGGGGGTGTTGGCAGGAGTGGGGCGCCATAGACCAGGCCATGGCCTGAATACTATTCAGAATAGTCTCCCCTTATTCCCACCCGGTACGAGAATACCCGTCATCCCTCAGTTTAGTTCCTTAGCGCACTTGAGGCAAGCGGGGTAGGTGGGAGGGTCCTTCGAGTCATACCATCGGTAAGTATTTTTCAAAAAAATGCATTTTAATGAAAAATTCATTTGTTTTCTCAAAACACATTACCGATGGTATGACATTGTGGAATTCCGAAGAGGAGGTGGGTGCCGAAAAGACGCCCCTCCTGCCAACAGAGCAACCCTCAGACCCGCCCTCCCGGAGCACACTCCTGATAATTTTAGTTAAGATACTTACGGCGCCTATGGCGCCGGGAGGGAGTGTTGCGCCGCCGTGATGTCTCCCACCAAGGCGAGGTTCTGCCTCTGGGAGGAGAGGTCCCTCAGGTAGAATCTAGTAAACGTGGTCTCAGCTCGCCATCCCACTGCCGCCACAATGTCCTTGACTGCACAGTTGCGGTCGAAGGCGAGACTGGTGGCCATGGCTCTGACCTCGTGTGCCCTGATGTTCATAAGCTGGGCTGCACCTGGGGCGAGGTCCTGATAGGCAGAGCGGATCACCCAACGGATCCAGGAGGAGATGGTCTGTGCTGAGATGTCGAGTCTACCTGGGGACAAAGGGAGAAAGAGGCGGGTACGTCCTCGGCGCAGCGGCTTGGTCCTGCGCAGGTATACACGTAATGCTCTCACCGGGTCCTGTTGTCTGGTCTCCCGGGTGGAGTCTGTCGTACGTAATGGGTGAATGGTCATCATCTGTGGGTTCGTCAAAGGCGACCGCGTCTTGGCCAGGAAGGATGGTTCAGGCAGCAACTGCACGGAACCGTCTGTCCGGAACTGCAGGCAATCTGCTCGTGTGGACAGCGCGTGAAGCTCACTGACCCTGGACGCCGTGGCTAGGGCCAACAGGAAGCACGTCTTTCGAGTAACGTCCGGCAAGCGCGCCAACTGCAGGGGTTCAAACCGGCCGGAGTTGAGCCACGTCAGCACCCAAGGTAGGTCCCATCTAGGCAACAGCGAACGCAACGCCGGGCGTTGTAAGCCAAAGTGTGCCATCAAATCAGCGAGGTCTTTGCAGCCACCAGGATCAGGCCGGCCCAGGTGACGGTAAGTGTCAGCGATCATGGCAAGGTATCCCCGAATGGTAATTGGCACCAATCTCTGGAAGGTGAAAAGCCAGAGGAAGAACTCCGCCAACTGTGGTGTCGTCAAAGCCGTAGGGGGGAGGTCGTTGTCACCACACCAGTTGCAAAGCACTCTCCACTTTCCCTCGTAAACTCGCCTGGTGGAGAGTCTGCGTGCAGCAGCGATAGCTTCCACTGCCGCACTAGAGAAGCCTCTGCTGGTGAGGGCGCGCCGCACAACCTCCAGGTGTGTAGGAGGAGCCGCTCTGGGCACGGATGAAACAGTGGTTGACGAGGTTGCTTGAGCATCGTGCGCGGACAGGGTAGCTGTAGTGGCGGGCACGTGGTTAGGTTCAACAGGTCCGTAGTCCACGACTTGGTCCAACTGAAAGGCGCCACCAGGAAAAGGATCGTGTTGCAGCCGCGGAGCTTGAGGAGGACTTTGGGAACCATCACCGACGGAGGATACGCGTAGGCGACAAGCCCGTCCCAGGGAATGGACATCGCGTCGACCGCCCAAGCTAGCGGGTCTGGCACTGGTGAGACGAACAGCGGTACCTGGTGGTTCCATCGGGTCGCGAAGAGGTCTATCATGGGGGTCTCCCACTTGGCCCCGATCATCTGGAAGATGTCCGGTCGCAGCGTCCACTCGGTGTGGAGGAGCTGTCCTCGTCGCGACAGGGAGTCGGCGAGCACGTTGAGATGCCCTGAAATGTGCCTGGACCGCAGGGTGATATCCCGATCCTCGCACCAGCGAAGCAGTTGGTACAGGAGGATGCACAGTGATGGAGAGTGGGTCCCGCCCTGCTTCTGTAGGTAGGCGACGACGGTGGAGTTGTCGGACAGCACCAGGAGCTCCTGTCCCCGGAGTTGCGAGTCCCACGTCCTCAAGGCCTGCCAAACCGCTTTCAGCTCTAACCAATTGATGTGTCGGGTCAGGAGATCTTGAGGCCAAAGACCCGAGACTGTGGTGAACGAAGGTAGTAGGTGAGCTCCCCAACCGGTGAGGCTTGCGTCGACACCGAGAGACAGGTGAGGAGGTGGCGTATAAAGTGGGACTCCTGAAGCCAGCCAGATAGGGTCTGCCCAGCGTAGGAGGTGAGGTCGTAATATCGGAAGCACCGGAACCAGCGCGTCGATGTCGTCCTTCGAGGGTCGCCAATGCAGTAACAGGTGTAGCTGCACAGGCCGGGAGTATAGTCGCCCTAGGCGAAGCAGGTCGGCTGCCGCACTCATCAACCCCAGAAGTTGTAACCACACGCGTGCAGGGACGCTGTCCTGTAGTGTGACGTGTCGCGCCAGATCGCCGAGTTTCTTGATACGAGCCGCCGGTAGCCGCACTTCGTTCAGGTCGGTGCGGAACTCCATTCCCAGGTGAACAAAGCGGCGGGACGGTGAGAGGTCGGACTTGCCCATGTTGACGATGAACCCCAGAGAGTCGAGGAGGACTAGGAACGCGTCTCTGTCTCTCTCCAGAGTGGAGTCTACCTGGTTCCTCAGGAGTAGGTCGTCGAGGTAGTTTGACGTAGGACTTGAGCTCGTCCGTCTGGCCCTGGCAACGACGGCGTCCATGATCCTGGTGAACACCCACGGGCTGAGGTTGAGGCCGAAAGGGAGGGCGCGGAACTGGTAGACTACTCCGGCGAAGGCGAAGCGAAGAAAGCGTCTGGCCGTAGGATGCATCAGAACATGAAGGTAAGCGTCTGACAGGTCGAGGCTGACGGCGAAGTCCATGGGCTGCACCGCGGCTCGGAGGGCTCGAGCGGTCTCCATACGGAAGGCGGGGGCGACTATGAACTTGTTCAGGGCAGAGAGGTCGATCACTGGGCGCCACTTGCCCTCCGGCTTGGGAACGACAAACAGACGGCTGTAGAAGGCTGGGGTGTCGTGTCGTAGCACCACCTCCGTGGCGTTCTTCCGGAGCAGCGCGTCCACCTCGGTGCGTAGCGCGTCAGCCCTGAGCCGGTCGGTCGGCACCGCAGTCCAAAGTGGGGACCAGCGCAGAGGAGGGGGAGATCGAAAGGACAGCTGAAGGCCCTGGCAAACAGTCGACAGGATCCAAGGGTCGTCGGGAAACAGCGCCCTCCAAGCGACGCTGTGTAGTGCTAGCCTTCCGCCGACAGGAGACCCGGGAGCGATCGGCGGAGGCGGAGACGGTGGGCAGTCAACGGGCCCGTCCCCGCCCGAAGGGACGTCGGGCAGGTCTAGGCCAACCGGGGGCGGCGGTGTCCGAGGAAGAGGGATTCGGTGGACCGGGGCGACCGAAGGCTGGTTTACGGGGGGGGAGACGTCCCCGACTGGTGAAGGGGCGAGCGGGGGGTCTGGCGGGCCGCAAGACTCGACCCACAGGCCTGCGGGCTGGAGGAAAGCGCTGGGGAGCGACGCGGGTAGGCCACAGATCCTTATTCGACTCCTTAACGGCCTGCCAGTGTGGACCGAAGAGGAGTTCGCCGCCGACGGGGGCCCGTCGAAGCTGGTTCTTGATATCAACAGGAAGTGTACAGGCTTGGAGCACCGCATCCCGACGCATGAGGTCGCAGTTCGCCGCCGCTGCCATGGCGTTAACGGAGGTATGGTAGGCTGCACGGTTACCAGAAACCGCCAAGGCTAGGATGTCTGTCAAAAGTGGGGCGATGGTAGGATCCCATGCTTCCTCAACGCGCCGAACTATGGCCTGTGTTGCCAATCCAAAAATCCCGCTGAAGCAAGTGCATTGCGAATGAGTGAAGCCGTCGGATTCAGGCCCGGGGTGAAGCCAGTTCGTCGAAACAGGCTGGCACAAGACAGCGCCGGGGGATCCACTGCCGGAAGCGGGCATGCGAAAGCTTGCGAATGTCCGGCGTACCAGCTCTGTCGGAACGCGATCGCCAGGTCTGCAGGCCACTTGTTGTCAGAGAAGAAGCCGGCGTCCCCGAGAGCCCCCCGAAGCAGGTGAGAGGAGAAGGCATCGCGAATGTCTCGGAACCCAGGAGGTTGCGGCAGGGACTTGAAGCGTTTAGCGTGAAGTTCGGAGTCCACAAAAGCCGACGCTCCCTTCTTAGCAGGGGGAGAAGAAGGACAATCTTCCGCCGGTAGAGCCGCCGCGATGAGTCGAGCAGCTTCGTCAAGGGCGCGCATGGTCTCCGTCCTGTGACTCAGTGAAGCTGGAGGAATCTCTGCATCTTCCTGTGACTGCGAGCGAGGGGTAGGGGAGGATTCCAGCCAGACCGACACCGAGTCCTCCGGTGCCAGGCTGATGGCGTCATCCACAATAGCGGGAAGAAGTGAGGAATCGGGAGCCTTTGCGGGACCAATGGGAGCCATAGCTGTCATTGGGCGGGGAGGTGGAGAGGCTGTCCGGTGTGTAGATCGGCGTCTGCTGAGACGACGAGGCGAGCTCTGCGGCGCAGCGAAAGTGAGAGAGTCGGAGCGAGCGACGTGGTGGCGATCCCGCGGGGAACGGCTGCGGCGTGAGGAGCGGGAGCTGTGCGAGGCTGGTCGGGTCCGACGTGATTCCGGAGGGCCCCGCGAGGGCGACCGTCTACGACGATGGCAGCTCCGATAAGAAGACCCACGAAAAGAAGAGTGAGGACTATCATGTCGCCTCGGCCCCACAGCACTGGTCCGCCGACGTTGACTCGCTAAGCGAAAGCCGTCTCTGCGTGCGTCAGTGTAACCACTCATGTCCGAAGAGCTACCCGCGCGAGAGCGGTAGCGGCGACCAGGAATTCGAAGAGGCGAAGGCCGACGTCTCTCCGGGCTGCGTCTTGATCGTGGACTGTCTCTAACTAACACAACGGAAGAGATCGGAATGCCACCACTAACCTGAGATCTAGACGAGGATCGAGCCCTGTCGTCTGGTTCGTCCGTCCGTCGTGTTCCCACTCTGGGCTGTCGGTGGGTAGTAGAGTGGTCAGCTCTCGAGGCCGTGTCCCGGTGCAAGCGAGACTCGTGTGTCACCGTGTGACTACTTGTGCGTGGTCGTTCCCTCCTGTCATGTCTGTGCTCCGCCAAGTGCTTCTGGACTGGAAGGGTCGTAGACTCGGTTGCCGACGCCAGTCCGGGGGAAGGACCATAGTTGTCTGCCTTCTCTAGAGGTGTACCGACTGTAATCCCGTCCGCTTGCAAAGGCTCAGGATCAGGTCTCAAGGTCGCCACGGTAAGGGTAACCTCAGTGGGGCCCTCCGCGATAGTCTGCGACTTGCCAACTTTCTTTGTTCGGGACGCCTTAGCCACTGGAACCGGCTTGGTTCCCGTCTTGGTACTCCGCACCGGGTCTGTCAGTCGTTCCCTGACAGGAGTCGGTCGTTCTCGGCGGTAAAAGCCCCACAGCTGCGACCATCTTTCTTCCAGCCATGGGGCGCACACCACACACGTATTGGTCGAATCGCAACCAGCACAGGGTAGGCAGACTGCATGCTCGTCCGATGGCCACTGAAAGTCGCCACACAACGTGCAGGTACGAACCTGGTATCTGTAACAAGATGGTACAATGAAGAAACGAGCGAGCATGGCCTCCGAGGTCACGCAAAATAGAAACGCGCGCGATGACGAAACGAACCTCATCGAATTCGAAA
>BTPG01000004.1:204950791-204959848 GCA_036245525.1 Semisulcospira habei | reverse complement strand
TAGCGATAAGACAGTAAATTCACAATGTAGGCAATTGTACAGTAGTTATATGTTTTCAAAATGCAACAACTTTGATCAGTTTTATTTACTGGTGTATGTATTTATTCATTTAAAAAATGTTGATTACTTTTAATTAAGGTTTAATTTACACACACACACACGCAAATTCTGTACTGTCTGACTGAATTTACAGTTTTAAGTGTTATTGGTGCATTCATCTTGCAGCATTTCTAAAAAAAAAAAAAACATGGTGAAAAACAGAACAAAACAAAAAAACACAACTAACATGATCTTCCAGGGTTCCATTGGCTGACAGATTGGACTTGACTTTCTGGCCTGGTACAATGATCAACTCATGAATGAAGTTTTTGTAAAGACCCCTGAAGAAGAAGGAAAAAAACACTCAGCTTTGCTACAAACAAGGTAGCTACAAAAGTTGGATATTAGCCATAACAACAATGTAAATTAATTTGCTAATACAATAATACGTTATTATCCCCGAGCGGAAATTTTGGCGCAGCGGTATAACATACACAATAGAAACAAGAATAAAAGTAATAGAAGTTGCATGTTCACGTCATCCGCAACACCCTTCCCCCCCTCCCCACCCCCCACACCCTTCCACATACATACAAACAAACAACCTAAACTCACTAGTATACATAATAAACAATAGGATAAGACAAAACTAAAATAATTACATGTGTAAAGTCATGGAGGGTATCACAGCAACATAAACTGATGACTAAAAATAAACGATACATAAAACTAAACGCATGCACGCAACCTTCTGTTAACTCATTCTACCCCAACACCGAAATCCCAAAATTTTGACGTCGTCCTCTGAAGATTGCATTAACAGTGCAGGACACAGATGGACCATGATAGTTCAAGGGTGATGCCAGAATAGCTTGGCGCCCATAGGCGCCAAGCTATTCTGGCATCACCTTGAACTATCATGGTCGATCCTTATCTTGCTGTGGTGTGTCTGGGGTAGAATGGGTTAAACAGCCAAAAAGATTGGATACCTGGGTTTTTAAAAATCTTTTGAACCCAAGCTAGAAGAGGATAAAGCACTGGAAACAGACTTTTATACTTCCAAGCTACTCGTTTGTTTTTCACTTTAGCCCAGTAAGCAAAATCCTTTGGGCCCATGACAGCCGCAGTAGGCCCACACACAGCTGTGTGCGGTCCAACTCCGGCTGTCATGGGCCTGAAGACATTTTGCTACTGGGAGAATACAACAGAATCTGTTTTCAGCAATTACCTGTCATTAAAGAAAGTAGCCACCTAAATGATGGTCTTTAATGACAGGTGACACTCAAGGCATTTCAAGACATCTCTTGAGATAGGATCTGCCCTTTAACCCTATGACTGTTGGCAGCAGTTTTGACATGATGATTGCTGCAAGAATCATGACAAAAACTGCTACCAACAGCCAAAGGGTTCATTAACCCATATCGGAAGCTAAAAGTTTCAAATTTGTACACTGCTATATGCAGGCTACATTATACTACTTACAGATAAGGATATAGACCAATGGATTAGTTCAAGGGTGGTGCCAGAATAGCTTGGCGCCTAGAGGCGCCAAGCTATTCTGGCATCACCCTTGAACTATTTTAGTCAAACTTATTTCACACACTGGTGTATTCCGAATGATAAGGATCAAGACCACATCCTTCTTGCTGAAAAGGTAGTTGCTCAAAACAGGTTCCATACATACTGTGACACACATCGAGACCTAAGGTGGAAATTCCCAATTGACCCTTTTCATCCTGATACACTACTGCATACAATTAATTTGACTTATAGTTCAAGGGTGGTAACAGAATAGCTTGGTGCCGAAGGCGCCAAGCTATTCTGGTACCACCCTTGAACTAAAATGGCCAATCTATCTCCTAATCTGTAATGTGACCTTCATAGGACAAGACAATTCTCAGGATGTAACGAGTTAACATAAAATTTGGGAGTTGTCCTCTGAGGAGTACATCACAGTTAAAGAGACAGAGTGTATAATCCTCCACGGGCAGTGCCAAAATAGCTTGGATCCATGGAGTGTACCTGGGACCACCCTTGAACTATCCTGGTTGACCTATCTTTTTCATGTGGTAGGGATGAAGGGATTAATCCCCCAGCAGGCATTACAACTGTTTACAGTATCAGCACAAGGGGGCTAACTATTTTTTAAAACCACATGACAGTGATTTTGCTTGATAATTGCTTGACAGCTAATGATGCTACTGCTTGGCAGAAAAGACGCGTAGTGACATCTTTTATGCGGAGTGGCAGAATGGTATCGTCATTAGCAGTCAAGTGGTGAATGCACTCCTCTGACAAGAGTGTCAGCCATCAACTCACCGCCGTTTCTGAAGTTCATCATCCCACTCCTCTCGCTTCAAAGGCAGATAGTTCAGCAACAACTGCATGTGAAAGAATTAACATATAATTTACAAATGTAGGTCAGCCTCAGTGTACTGCAGTAACCTGAAGCAACAGTCAGAATGCATTCTCTGCATTAATGTTAATTGTTGCTGCATGTATGTACACTGGGTAAGAAAGAAAGAAAAAATCCTGCCCTGCCCCCCCCCCCCCACCCCCCACCCTCCTCAGAAAAATAAAATAGCAAAGGTTCCTGGGCCGACATCAACCTTTGCTGGCCTGCGTATGGCTTTGTCAGGGTGTACTGGCCAGCCAAAACTAATACTGGCCCAAATCAGGCATGGGAATTGCCCAAGCAAAAATCATCTGAAACGGGACCTTGAACCTAATACAAAAGGCCTCCACCAAGCTAGATCTTGTTTCCGCGAGGGCCGAAATATCAAACAGTGGGGGGGAGGGGGGGAGGGGGGGGGTGGAGGGCGGGGGGGGGGGGGGGGAGGGCGGGGTAGGCATCATTAGATCTTGTTTACGCAAGGGCCAAAAAATCAAACGGGGGACGGGGGGGGGGAGGCGTCGCTTAAATCTTGTTTTAATGCACCTTGGGTCTGCCCGCCTAAGTTCTGAGTTTACTGTGCACCGCGCACTCAGACAGGCCACGGACACAGCCTGCCGTGTCATATTCTGTCGCGGAGTAAAACCGGTGCTTTGCTTGTTTTGTTACCCACGATAGTTTTTCGCACAAACGCTTTTTTATTTTCGCGGACGATTTCTTTTTCCCGCTGAATTTCGCGGACAATTCCCATACTTACTTACTTACGCCTGTCACCCCTACCCGGGTATAGGCCGTCGACGAGAGACCTCCAGCAACTCCTGTCCTGTGCTTCTCCTTCGATTCTACTCCAGGTGGTTCCCAGTCTCTTGATGTCTGCTTGGAGGTCTCGATGCCAGGAGTTTCTCGGCCTACCTCTTTTCCTCTTTCCCTGGGGGTTCCATGACAATGCCTGCCTAGTGATACTGGAAGCTGGCTTTCTCAGACTGTGACCGATCCATCCCCATCTTCTTCGCCCAATTTCATTCTCTGCTGTTATCTGCTCTGTTCTCTCCCAGAGTCTGACGTTGCTGATCTTCTCTGGCCAGTGGATTTTCAAAATTCTTCTAAGGCAACTGTTCATGAAGGTCTGTACTCTGTTGACTGTGGTTTTTTGTCAATCTCCAAGTCTCTGCTCCATATAAGAGAACTGCTTTTACATTGGAGTTGAAAATCCGGACTTTGGTGTGTTGTGACAGCTCTCTGGAGCTCCACACTTTTTTCAACTGGAGAAAGGCTGCTCTGGCTTTACCGATTCGTGCTCTGACATCTGCATCAGTGCCGCCTTTTTTGTCTATGATGCTCCCGAGATAGGTGAAGGACTCCACCTCCTCCAACGGGGTGCCAGCAAGCAAGACTGGTTCTTCCCTGGTTGCGTTCAGCCTCATTGTCTTTGTTTTCTGTTTGTGAATGGTGAGGCCCACTTGGGACGAGATGTCAGCAAGCCTCGTGGTCTTGTCCTGCATTTGTTGACAATTCCCATGCCTGCCAAATACCTATTGCACTCTGGGCATCCACTTTGGAGGCAGAAGCTGTTCCTGTTACAGCCAGTTCTGTGATATACTGGTGTGCACAATACTAAGGCTGACCTGTATTGTGGCTTTGCAACATATTAACCCATTTAACCCCAACACATGACAGCAGAAGATGGATTGACCATGATAATTCAAGGGTAGTGCCAAATTAGCTTGGTGCCATTAGGTGCCAAGCTAATCTGGCACTACCCTTGAATTATCATGGTCAAACATATCCTGCAATTTGTACACTTAATATGTGACACCTCAAAAATGTGAGAAATGTGGCCATGGGGTTAAATAACTTACAAGAGAGGCTACAAGTTTAACACTACTGATAAGTGCTACAAATCTACAGTGACTACAGTCAGTTGCTCAAAAAAATTTACAGCAAATGAAATAATACAGACAGAAAAAAATATGATTTAACTTACCTTCCAGCATACTGCACGGTTTTCCTCTGGACAACCTGAAACCCGAAACGTTACTAATTCTTTCGTCTGTCCACAGCACCTTTTGTCAAAGCAATTCCTGCAGGAAATACCTCACCAGAAAGCACTTAGGAAAGCAAAACCGTTAATCTCTTGTGCATGTTCCTATTACACACTGGTTGAGGTATACTGCATCAATTCATGGGAAAGCTGATTATACCAATTCAAAATAATTTACGTAATTCTGCTACTAAATAATATACATCATACACGTACATAATGTAGGGATGGTAAATCAAATAAACAACAGTGCATGATTCAACTCACCTTTAAGGCAGGAAAACTCTCAAATTACCATAGAGATATTATATATAGACTCATTCTCAGATAATCATAGAGAGACATAGATTCATATTGGCCCCTGCAATGTACTACAAGGGCTCATAGGACTCTGTGTCTCTTGTAGACAAAGATCAACTCTGTGTCACCAAGTCAAAATGAAGGTATGCATGCAAAGTTAAAAACATACTTTTTCTCGCAGACTTGTGTGTGTGTGTGTGTGTGTGTGTGTGTGTGTGTGTGTGTGTGTGTGTCTGTGTGTGGTTTTCGCCTGCACATTGAGTTATATATTATAAATATGAGAAATGTGCTATTAAATACCATGTATTATTATTATGAACTTCATAATCAAGAAATAACCCTTTGAGTGTCAGTAGTGTTTTTTGTCACAATGATTTCTTTAGGGATCATTGTGACAAAAATGCTACCAACATGTAAAGGGTTAAATTCAGACTGTGTGTGATTGTACAAGTTACAACATAACAACTGGGTCCTGTATAAACAGGCTCCATCTAGCTGGTGCAGTGTGCTACACTCTATCTCTACAGTCAAACCTGCCCAGATGGCCACTTGTTCTAAACTGCCACCTGTGAAAAGTGGCCACACATTTTTGACAATCTAAGTTCATTGCAAAGGTTGTATCAAACATGACACAGCTCATGCCATCATAAGTGTGATTTTAAGCAATCAATGCAAGGACACAACTTGCAATCAGATTACTGATAAGTTGTACGCCCTTGCTTAACATGGATGATTTCCTAGTCTGAAGAAACCTGAAACTAGCTGATCACTGATCTCTGTTAACAAAAGAAATAGATTCTCATGAGCCCCTGCGGCTGCAGGAGCTCATGAGAATCTTTATCTCTTGCTGACTGGCACGGATGGTGACTACCTGGATCAAGGTGATGACAAACTTATTCATACAGTTTTGGTCACTGTATTCTGTAGACAGGTTTAAGTGTATCTATTGTTCTGTGAAACTGAAAGGGGTCAGTAGCCAGGAACTTCCTTTCCCTTGGTTGGGCGACAGAAGCCAGATGTTTCCTGAAGATATATTTATACAGCAGCAAAACAAAATGGGAGGTGGGCTGGTAACATAAGTTGTGTGTTTCATGGTTAGCAGTTTATTACATCAAACAAGCTTGTTGTATGCAGTCACGAGGGGTCAGCAGTCACATGTCCAGCTATAGCCAGTGCTACAACTTACGAACACTTGGCCTAGCACATCGTTCGTGGAACACTGAAGATTTTCTCCGACTGATGATTAAAATGTACACTGGTACAACAAGAGTCATAGATCCTCGTGCGTCTGGGCGCATGAGGATCTACGCCTCTTGCAGATGTATTGTGATCGCTGATGGTGTGTCAGCCAGTCATGTTATGAACAGACAATAGCTTACCGCTCGCACACTCCTTTCGTAGTTTGGGGAAGTCGATATTCTCCGCTTGAAGCAGCTCATCAAAGAGCTTTAGCCTGCAGCAGACAAGAAAATAAACTGTCAGACAGACGAAAAATCGAGGAACGACGCGACTCGAAAGTAAAGTACAAAGAGGGGCGGTAGCTGATGGTAAACTTATACCCCTACCTTGCTTTGAAGGCCGCCATCATGTGTTGACATTAGATGCGCATGCTCTCGGTGTGCTGTGCGAGGTCAGCGATTCCATTGGCTGTAGCGTCATAGGGTCGATAATTTGCATAAGCCTACTTTCGGTTCCAAGCTGGCACAAACTGGGCACTCGCCCAAGACGAGTCAACTCGCCCAGGCAGTTCAGTTAGTCTCAGGTATGGACCCTCACATGTGTGTATATGCATCCAGGGATATTCTGGGAGGATTATACAGTGTGTGTGATTTTAATGAATTATGTACTTTTTCGCTCACATAAAAATATCTGCCCCCGAAAACATGTGATACAAGCACTTGACCGGAACAGAGTATAACATAAAATGCACATTGTAGGATGCCACAATGCTTTACTAGTGACTGCATTCGTTTAATTATTACTTGAACAATGTGTTCCATCCATTGTTTTCAGTAAATTCAGTACAGGGGCGGATCAGTTACCTGGAGTGGGGGGGGGGGGGGTGTGGCCAACGTTTTGTTCAGTTGGGACCTTCAACCTCATACTAAAGGCCTCTCTGACGCTAGACAGACCTTGCTTCCAGGGGCCGAAAATTCGAAAAGCGGGGAGAGGAGGTGGGGGGGATGGTGAGGGGGAGGTGGATGGTGAGGGGGGGGGTGTGTTAAGACTCTCACCAGTCGCCAAAACATATCAAACGAGGGGAAGGGGGGGGGGGAGTTCCAAACACCCCAAAAAGGAACTTTGTTATAGCATTTATTTTTAAAATTGGGGACTGGGGGGGGGGGAGGGGGGTTGCGGAACCCCTGGAACTCCCCCCCCCCCCCGATCCACCCCTGCAGTTTACTATCTGAGAAGTTAGCAGCCAGCAGAAAGTAAAACCACTAATCTTAGAGCCATCGTATGAGATATCGAGGCTGACAGAAAAAAAAAAAAAAAAAGCGGTAAAGAACAACCACTTAAAAAAAAAAAATAAAAAAGCAAGATAAAAGTGTGGTGGTCTGAAATCATACGCTTGTAGCTTCTTTACAAAGGTGCAATCTTGTTTAAAAGTTAGGAAAGTAAGACTGCAAGCAACCTTGTGTCGTAATTCTGTTACAATATATTTATATATAATCCAGACCAAAAAAGTGACTGCTATGAGTTAGTTAGTTAGTTAGGTCTAACGCCGAGCAGGCAACTAAGGCCATCTCACGGCGAGCCTGCCAAGAGTGTAAAATGCAGAGAAGAACCAAACGGAAACACGCTTAGAAAAAAGTTAAAACACGATTTATTAATATATCAGTTAAATACCCTTCTATAAAATAGACAAACAAGTATCGAGATCAGTCGCTATTTCTCTTATCAAAGAAGGAATGTGGCAACTCTGGTGTGTTCAAAATTTGCCACATTCCTTCTACGATAAGAGTTGACACATTCCTTCTTCGACTTTGAAGGAGGGTATTTACTCGAAATATTAATAAATTGTGTTGTAAGTGTCTGTTCTAAGCGTGTTTCTTTCTCCGTTGGGTTCTTCAATATATTTATCGTAATAGACTAACGCTGCGTTTGTCCGCGTGTGTGTACCCGGCGCCAGGTTAAGATGATTTGAAGGGGGTCATTTAAGGAGGGGTCACGTCATGACTCCACAAAAAACTTGATTTAATTCGGGAAAACACGGTGCACGAAAACTAAAATATCCTGATAGTGATGGTAGGAAATTTGACATGCAGCATCTACGACTTCACTGAAAAGCATTTCAAGTTCAAGCAGTGAAACCGGCCATAAGACGTGCGGATGTAGACCGAAAGCTCAAGCTACGCCCTCCCAACATAATAAATGAGTACAGTGTACATTTTGAACACAACGCCGGACTTTCAAGACGATGCTGGGGTCTGTGGATGCTTTGTCTCAGTCTTAACCCATTTTAGCCCCACGGGTGCATTTTCCCAATTTTGGAATTTTTACTTAACGACCATGTACCGCTTGCACGAGGTGGATTGACTATGATAATTCAAGGGTAGTGCCAGATTAGCTTGGCGCCGCCTTCAGTTCAAAGGTGAGCTCTCGTAACTGCGATCGCTCAAAACACGCGGCTCTATTGTATCAATCGAACATGAGTCATGAAACCAAACATTTCATATCATAAAATCATAAACGCATACCTGAAAGAAGCGTGCTGCTTGTCCGAGCCGCAGGGGGCATGCTGCATTCGGTCGGTGAGCTTAAACACAAGAAACTTTTGGAGAGTTCAACTTCAAAAATCATGACCAAAGATTGGCTAAAATGGGTCAGTGGCGAACCTGACCAGGCGATTGACGCTGGACACAGAGCTTCATTGTTACATGTGTGCAATACTTCAATTTCAGTCATTGGTCAAACAAATCTGACGGCACAAACAGGAAATCTTCCACGTGAGAAGCGAGTTCATTCACCATTGTTAGAACCAATGTTTATTCAACCTCGAAGAGCCCCATCCGTCCAGTGATCATAGACATAAAGCGGGATCACCAAAAGGCATAGATCCTCATGAATCCCCGCAGGTGCGGCGGGGGCTCATAAAGACCTATGTCTCTTGCAGTTGAATTGTGTTCACATTTTCTCGGCCGCAGAGAAGGCAGGGCACGTGTACGTGGTTTGGGAAAAGGGTGGTCTCTACTGGTGAGTTCTCAAGCCTACCTTCTAGATAATACTAGTGGAGAGTGAAACGTCATAGCTCCTCATGAGCCCCTGCAGCAGCAGGGATACA
>BTPG01000004.1:204830791-204945791 GCA_036245525.1 Semisulcospira habei | reverse complement strand
CTTAAACATATGTTTCCAGTTTTTGGCCTCCAACCATGATTTCAGTGCCAATGCCGCCACTGGCGTTATTGGTCATCAGTTTGGTCTTCTCTGCGCTGATTTCCATCCGGCAAACGCAATGGCTGTACTGTCCAGATTTACCACCAGCTGAGCTAGCTTCTCCTCTGTTCGCAAACATCACAGCACTGAAACAGACCTTCTAAATATCTTCTCTCCACCGACTCGGGCAACATCTCCCTTCTTACGCTACTCGACCTTCGACACTATAGACCACTCTATCCTCCTTCACCACTCCTTTGGCATCACTGACTCCGCTCACTCCTGGTTTCTCTCCGACAGAGCAGTCCGTCACCATCGACGGCGTCTCATCCAACCCAGACACGCTCTCCTGCGGAGTTCCACAGGGGTCCGTCCCGGGCCCGGTCCTTTTCACACTCTACACCCCTCCCCTGTCCAACATCATCCAGTCTCACCACATACACCACCACCTCTACGCTGACGACTCACAACTACTAGACAAAGACAAACTCGACAACACTCAGTCACTACTGACTCGCACGGCTGACTGCTACGAAGACGTGAAAAACTGGATGACAGCAAACAAGCTTAAACTGAACGACGACAAAACGGAAGCCATGCTGGTAGGCACTCGTCAGAAACTTTCCCAGCTCCCTCCCTCTCTCCACCTTCAACTCGACAGCACCCCCATCTCCCTCCATGACTCGGCCAAAAACCTCGGCGTTATCCTCGATCCCTCTCTTTCCATGACCAGCTTCGTCTCCGCCACGGCCCAGGCATGCTACTTCCACCTCCGCCGCATCAGTCAGATCAGAAAATACCTCACTACCGAAGCTGCCACCAAACTTGCTGTCTCTCTCATCCTATCTCGCATCGATTATTGCAACTCTCTCCTTTCCGGCCTCCCTCACTCCACCACTTTCACCCTCCAGCGCGTCCAGAACAATGCCGGCTGCCCGCCTCGCCCTCAGAAAGAAAAAATCCGACCACATCACTCCCCTGATCAAACTCCTTCTCTGGCTTCCCATCCAACAACGCATCCAATACAAGATTCTGTCTCTCTGCTACAAATCCCTGAACAACTGCGCTCCTGCCTATCTCTCCAACTTACTTCACCCCTACACTCCTTCCCGCTCCCTCCGCTCCGCCTCCGACCCTCTCCGCCTCCACATCCCCCGCACCAAACTGAGCACTTTCGGCCCCCGCTCCTTCTCAGTCCATCCACCTGGAACACTCTCCCATTCTCTCTCCGTCAGAAACACTCTCTCCCCTCCTTCCAGTCCGCCCTCAAAACTCACCTCTTTCAACAGTTCTAGCACACTCCCTACCCCAAGCTGACTGTCGTAATGTATTTCACTATTTGTGGTACGTGAGTCGTTGTCTAAAGCGTGCGCATGCGTGCACGAGTTGTGAGTGCGCGCTTAGAGTTATAATTATTATAAGATAAGCGCATTATAAATACCGTAATTATTATTATTATTCAGTTCAATCCTGCAAGGCCATCAATGTCGTCCGGCCGCGAAGCTCAAGTTCTTGATTGTTCTGCCTCCAATATTGACAGTTCCTTCATGATCTTTCAGCGCCCGTCAGGGCCGTCCATTATCACTTAGGTGCTGTGGACGTTAAACCCCGAACTAATTAACCAACCAACCTTACTTTGGCGAGTTGACGCGTACCTTAGGGGAGATGGCGCATGGGCGAGTTAGCATATGGGCGAGTTGACCAGTAACCCAGCCATGCTATTATTTTGAACAAGCCAGTCGTTTTTTCCTGCATTGAGGCCGACTTTAAACAACCCCTTGCACCAAGATTAGTGGCTGGTCTCAGCTGGCTGCTAAGATATGTGTGTCGCAGTTTTCTGCTTCCCCATGTGTGTGTGTGTGTGTGTGTGTGTGTGTGTGTGTGAGAGGGAGGGGGCGTAGTTTAAAAGGGAGGCAATCATTGACTAAATAAACTCTTCAGCTTTTCTGTAAGAGAAACCACGGATGGTGGTGAGTGATGGCTGCGATTGTCTGGCACCGGCTGGAACCGCCAGAGAAGACACGTTTCCAAGCTCTCTCGCTCTTCATTGAGATGCAGCAATTGCCCTTTTTTGTCTGGATTTTATTTTTCAGCCTCTTTTCATTCAGTATTATGCACCTTCCGTCTGCAAGAGCAGAGGATGGAGAGAAGGCGGACTTGTTTCTGCCACCGACCGTAGTCGTGGCTGTTCTGGTCCGAAACAAGGCTCACACGTTGCCCTGGTTTTTGGGTCATCTTGAAGATCTAGACTACCCGAAAGACAGGATTTCACTATGGTCAGTAAAATTTGCCAAAATATTTAACTTCGTTGAAAAGGAACCATTGTTTTCATTCCATAATCTGTGTAAGCGCCATATAGCAGTTTTTGCATTGTTGGAAGTGATGGAATGTCCGTGTGGACTGATGAGGAAACGCACCCTTTGAACTCTTTGACATGTTGATAGAAGTGGGTCAAAGAATGATATTTGATTCCCAGTTGGTGGAGTTTCTGGAAGGAGCGAAAATAATGCAATTCTAACTTGTCTCAGGCAACCCCCCCCCCCCCCCCCCCCCCCCCCCCGAGCATTTAGCAACAAAAAACAAGAAAACAACATTTTTTTTTTTAGGGCAGACAAAAATAAATTTGGTAACCATTTTCATTTTCCATTACACAATCTAACAGGGACGTAGCGGGCCACTCCGGCGCTCCGGCGACCGCCGGAGTACTTTTTGGACAAAAAAAAAAAAAAAAAAAAAAGAGAGAGAGAGAGAGAGAGAGAGAGAGAGAGAGAGAGAGAGAGAGGGGGAACCTGTCGTGGTGTCAAAACTTCGCAAGTGCGCGCGGCGAATGGGCTTGCTTTTGTTTTTTCATTTACCGACAGGGCATAATTTCCTGAACTGTGTTTTACCAATAACAGACTTGAAACAATGGACATAGTTTTGACAAGATGTTGAAACAATGTAACGGAAGTTGGCATCACATCTATTCTGTCAACGGAAGGTCACATCATTAACCCTTTCTCACGTTTGCATAGCTTTTCGTTATTTCTTCAGTGGTTTTAGATCTACTGGATCATTATAAAATCTGCAACTGCAGCGTGTACACTAATTTGTTGACCTGAGTCCGCGTGTCCCCAAACACAAATGGAGGTAAGAATTACACAACATATTTTCAAGATTAACAAATATTTCAAAAAATATGTCAAAGCTTTTGGGATTTAAATAAGATAATTCCTTATTTTAGGTTTAAGTACGATAGGACTTGTCAACATTAATTTTGATTATTGGCTTAATAATAACGTTCTGACTGCTTTGATCTGAAAAGCAATTTTGACATCATATTAATGGTGATATTCTTTTGATGTTGCCTACTAACAGTACTATCAATGAGCTCTGTCTTATCTTATTTTAACAAACAGACGCATGTTGGCAACCAAAGAAACAAAACAACAACAAAAACAACAACAACAACAGCATAAACACACGCACGCACAAAAACACCAATGTATGTGGTAACATGACTGAAAAAAACAGAGGTATTTCTTCCAGAGAAAAAAAATCAAAACAAAATTCCAATATATTTTTTAATCTCTCTCTCTCTCTCTCTCCCCCCCACCTCCCCCCCCCCCCCCCCCCCCCCTCTCTCTCCCTATCCTCTTTCTCTTTTCATCTACAATTGCACATTATTTTACTGATTCAGGCTATCGTGGCAGACATATCCCGTGTAAGTGCAGAAAAAGAAGAAGAACTACGTAGGACTCATCTTCAGCAGCTACTCGTCAAAGCAGCTGAAAAAGAGTTGGAGCTGCATTCACCTGTGCCATACGATGGAGACTGCCTTTTTAATTCTGTACTAAAACTTATTCCCGGCATATCTCAGCGGTCCACAAATCTCAGAGCTGAGCTAGTTCGCTATTTGGAGTCGAATAAGTGCAGTGCTGAACTCAGGTTATTTCAGGATGATGGCTTCATTGTTGACCTGAGGCAACCTTACAAAGATGTCCATGATGATCGTGCAGTACGAGGACTTGTAGAGCTTACCAAAACGCCTATACGTGTTCTGTCGTACAATCCTGAAAATGGCTCTCTATCAGAGGCTACATACCAACCTCCTGTACAAGTCAACGCCAGTCTCATCAATATAGGTCACATCAGTGAAAGACATTTCGTGCCACTCAAACAACGACCTCAATCTTCGGCTTCTACTCAGGTTCGAAGAAAACGGAACCAAACAAACTTGGACATGTTCTTGAGAAAAGTTCCTAGATCGTCCACTCCGGTCACTGGTGGACATTCCAGATCACACGTTCACCCTCCGCTTACAATACATTGTCAAAGTACAAACGTTCCCTCAACCTCGCTTCCTGTCCCTCCTGTGACAGAACAATGTACATCAAACGTTCCCTCAACCTCGCGTCCTGTCCCTCCTGTGACAGAACAATGTACATCAAACGTTCCCTCAACCTCGCGTCCTGTCCCTCCTGTGACAGAACAATGTACATCAAACGTTCCCTCAACCTCGCTTCCGGTCCCTTCTGTGACAGAACAATGTACAACAAACGTTCTCTCAACCTCGCTTCCTGTCCCTCCTGTGACAGAACAATGTACAACAAACGTTCTCTCAACCTCGCTTCCTGTCCCTCCTGTCACAGAACAATGTACAACAAACGTTCTCTCAACCTCGCTTCCTGTCCCTCCTGTGACAGAACAATGTACAACAAACGTTCTCTTAACCTCGCTTCCTGTCCCTTCTGTGACAGAAAAATGTACAACAAACGTTCCCTCAACCTCGCTTCCTGTCCCTCCTGTGACAGAACAATGTACAACAAACGTCCCCTCAACCTTGCTTCCTGTCTCTCCTGTCACAGAACAATGTACAACAAACGTTCTCTCAACCTCGCTTCCTGTCCCTCCTGTGACAGAACAATGTACATCAAACATTCCCTCGACCTCGCTTCCTGTCCCTCCTGTGACAGAACAATGTACAACAAACATTCCCTCAACCTCGCTTCCTGTCCCTCCTGTGACAACACGAGCTCCTTGTGTTCACATTTCTTCTGCTAGCGGCAAATCGTCATTTAAAACTTTGCACTATATCGGAGATGCACCTCATCAACCAAAGAACATACTTTTCCCCAAACGAACATTCAAAAAGAAAACCCCAGAAAAGAGATGTTTTAATCCAGACTGGTTTGACAAATGGTCTTGGCTACATTACTCTGAAAGTGAGGATAAGGCATTTTGTTGGGCGTGTATAAAAGCTGCCAAAGAAAACAAACTCGCCACCAATGTGAAAAAAAGATGTCTACACAGTGAATGGCTATACGAACTGGAAGGATGCCAGGTCAGACAAAGGTTTCCCTTACCATGAACGATCTAACTGTCACAGGGAGGCAGTGGAACGTCTCCTCACTCTTCCCCCACAAACTGGGGACGTTGGGGAATCGCTGTCTGACACCCATGCAGACGAAAAGGCAGTAAACAGAAGAAACTTTTTGAAAATTCTTGAAAACGTGAAATTTCTTGGAAGACAATCTTTGCCATTATGAGGCTGAACACAACCAGGGAAGAACCAGTCTTGCTTGCTGGCACCCCGTTGGAGGAGGTGGAGTCCTTCACCTATCTCGGGAGCATCATAGACAAAAAAGGCGGCACTGATGCAGATGTCAGAGCACGAATCGGTAAAGCCAGAGCAGCCTTTCTCCAGTTGAAAAAAGTGTGGAGTTCCAGAGAGCTGTCACAACACACCAAAGTCCGGATTTTCAACTCCAATGTAAAAGCAGTTCTCCTATATGGAGCAGAGACATGGAGATTGACAAAAACCACAGTCAACAGAGTACAGACCTTCATGAACAGTTGCCTTAGAAGAATTTTGAAAATCCACTGGCCAGAGAAGATCAGCAACGTCAGACTCTGGGAGAGAACAGAGCAAATAACAGCAGAGAATGAAATTGGGCGAAGAAGATGGGGATGGATCGGTCACAGTCTGAGAAAGCCAGCTTCCAGTATCACTAGGCAGGCATTGTCATGGAACCCCCAGGGAAAGAGGAAAAGAGGTAGGCCGAGAAACTCCTGGCGTCGAGACCTCCAAGCAGACATCAAGAGACTGGGAACCACCTGGAGTAGAATCGAAGGAGAAGCACAGGACAGGAGTTGCTGGAGGTCTCTCGTCGACGGCCTATACCCGGGTAGGGGTGACAGGCGTAAGTAATCTTTGCCATTGAGAGGTACGGGTGATGAAAGCAACTCTAATTTTATGCAGCTTTACCACCTTCGCTGTTCAGATAATCCGGATCTTGTAAAATGGTTGCAGAAAAGAACGGAAAAGTTCACCAGTGCTCAAATTCAAAACGAAATGCTTCAGGTAATGGCCTTACAAGTGCTTCAAGATGTGGCATCCAGTGTTCGTCAGTCTGAGTTTTTCTCAGTACTCGCTGACGAAACATCGGATGTCTCAAATAAAGAACAACTTGTTGTATGTGTGTGGTGGGTAGATGACAACTTCGAAGCCCATGAAGAGTTTCTTGGTCTTCAACAACTGGAGCAATGTTCTGCTGTGGCAATAGCAAATGAAATAAAACAGGTGCTTAAAAGCATGGATTTACCTTTAGGTAAACTGCGTGGCCAATGCTATGACGGATGCAGCACCATGGCTAGCCCAAACGCAGGAGTGTCTGCTATGTTGAAAAAAGAAGAACCTCGTGCTCTGTATACTCACTGTTATGGTCATGCAACAAACCTCGCTTGTTCTGACAGTATTAAACAGATTAAACTGATCAAAGATGCTCATGATACTGTGCACGAAATCACCAAACTCGTCAAACATTCCCCAAAACGAGAAACTCATTTGCAAAAGATGAAAACTGAAATGAGTTCTGAGGAAGACGGGAAACATGCGCCTGCAATCATCTCCTATTGTCCAACAAGATGGACAGTCAGGGGCAAAACATTGGACAGCGTCCTTCAGAACTACTGCCACCTTCAAGACCTGTGGGAATGGTCACTTCAAAACTGCAGTGACACAGAAATAAAGGCAAGAATCAGAGGTGTGAGCAAACACATGGAGGACTTTGATTTCTTTTTTGGAGTTGCTTTAGGAGAAACACTTCTCCGTCACAGTGACAACCTCTGTGCAACTCTTCAACGGCAAGAAATGTCTGCTGCTCAAGCACAGAAAATTGTACATCTGACAGTGGAAACGTTGTTGTCACTGAGAAGTGATGAACATTTTTCTCTTTTTTGGAAGAAGAACCTAAAGCTCGCTGAGGACGTTGGTGTACAAGAACCTTCACTTCCCCGTCACAGAAGAGTTCCTCTTAGGTTTGAAATTGGAGATTCCCAGTCAAGTCATAATTTACCAGGCTGTGTGGAGGATCGTTTCAGAGCAATATACTTTGAGGCAATCGATGTTCTAACCTCGTGCTTGAAAGAGCGTTTTGCACAGTCTGATTTTCAGATATATGCAACCCTGGAGCAGGTTCTTTTGAAAGGTGCATGTGGTGGACATTTTGACGAAGAATTGGCTGAAATTTCAAGCCTTTACCGTCCTGATTTCAATTTCAACAACTTGAAAATGCAACTCGAGACCTTAGCCATCCAGGTGAAAACAGTACACCCTGACAATGACATCCTCTTGACAGATATTGTGAAATATTTCAAGTCGCTGTCAAAGCCCCAGGTCTCTCATCTTTCACAGGTCGCTATCCTCCTCAAACTGATCCTGGTCATGCCAGCAACCAATGCCACCAGTGAGCGGTCTTTTAGTGCTATGCGACGCCTTAAAAGCTACCTCAGATCACGCATGCACGAGGCTCGATTGAACCATTTAATGGTACTTCACGTCCACAAGTCTAAAACTGACTCACTCAACTTGATTCGTGTTGCCAACAACTTTGTGGCTTCTGCAGCACGCAGGCAAACAGTTTTTGGGACATTTTCTGAGCTGGATTTGTCAAGAACCAATGTGCTTCAAAAATCCCGTGCAACACAAACGTCTGCTGTTAAAGATGACTCAGGAGATGCAAAGCTTTTATGAAGAACATTTCTTCTTTGATTATATCTCTTCTTTAATTTTGTTTCACAAGTCTCATCTACAACAAACGATCTTCAACTCTGACATGTTGTGATCTTTTAACTACAGAAAGGCGAGTTTGTTTACACTTGAAGGATTTACACAATTGTAACATTTTCCAACTTTTGATTCCAAGCCAGTAGGTAAGTCTGTCTTTGGATGTGAATGTCGTTTCTTTAAAATAGAGTTAACATTTTAGTATCAATAAATAAGCTTCTGGTCACGCCATCGTCCCTCAAAACAAGTTTTAAAACTTTCCGACTTTCTCTGGTAACCGCCGGACTACTTTTCTCATGCCCGCTACGTCCCTGTCTAATGATATGTGATGAAACAACTAAGTCAAAAAGTAAAAGCTAACAGGTTTTTCTTCTTCTGGGCAAATTATGCAAAAACAGTGGATGACATGTTTAGGAAACAGGCAAACAATTTTTATGAACACTACAGTTTGTAAATTGTCTATATCTGTCAAATTTTTGTTGTTATCTCATCAGGATTCGAAGTGATCACAATGCAGACAACTCGACTGCCATTTTAAAAGAGTGGCTGTCCGCTGTGAAACCACTTTATCATTCCACTGACATCAAGATTGATGAAAAACAGAGGGGTAAGGACTTTTTACAGACAGCTAGTGCATACCTATGCTGAAGCGGTTGCTATAGTATACTAAAGTATACCAGGCTTTCCGCTAGGATTAAAATTGTCCGTTATCGGGACAGACAGAATGACAAAAAAATCTGTCCTAGGTGCTGTACAGTCTGTCGTGCATTTGAAACTGGATGCTCCTTTTTTTTTTGTCTACCGTATTGAAAATATGGTAGACTTTGAAATGGGGCTGGCCTCAGCCCATTCAACACCGGGTACGCCATAACATAGGTGGGCAGGTGTCACACTGTAAAAGTGTAGTAACATGGTAAAAGTATATTACGTCTAGTTACACTTGCATTGCTGTTTAACGCAGATCTAGCACCCAAAGCGCCATATGTGTGTGTGTTTATGTGACAGTGACTAGAGCCCACATTTGTGGACGGATAAGCTTGAAACTTTAGGATATTGTCTTTAAAAGGATTATCTCAAGGTAGTTTTTCAGATTTTTAAAATTAATTTACACATTATTTAGAAAATGACAGTTTCACCAAAAAACTGGTTGATCCGCATTAGAACCCGTAATTGTTTTGATTCTTAGTCTTACTAGATATTTTGCAGATAGCTAGTTTAAAGAAAGACATTAAATGAGTTCATTAACCAGCATTGTACCTCTTTAACTTTTTGAATGATAATTCATTCATTTTAAAAAAGATTTCAAACCACGTTTCACTCCCACTAAAGAGTCAGCCCTGGAAGAGACTGCTCCTAACTGACTCAAAGCACGAAATGTCAGTGTTATATAGTGTTAGTGTTAGTGGTATGGGTTGAAGCAATGCTCTCCCTTTCTGACAATTTGATTTACAAAGACAGTCTCTCATTAGTCTCAATATTTGTTATGATGTCTGCGAATATATTGTGGAAAACATGGGAAAATGCATGCGGTATAGAAAAGGCTTTGTGGATATGGGTCATCCCATCTTCTTCCTCATAAAGGCTGTGGCAATGTGTGTTAGTATTTGTGCGGATCGGAAGGGAGGGGAGGGGGGGGTGGGGGGGGGGGAGAAGAGGTGAGGGTGGTGGTAGGTTAGGGTGGAGAGAGATGAATCAGAAGGATAAGCTTAAAATAATAGTATGAGTTTTCCTAAAGAAAATTGCATCTGAGTTAAAAACAATATGGTGGACTTTGGGATAAAATCCTCATCTTGTTCTCTAGATTTGAGCATCTCAGTGACGGACTGCCGTCTATTTTTACCGTTCCTGTCAAATATGGAGAATTTTCTGTTAACAGAAAGCCTAGATTATTTTTTCAAAAACTGTACCCCACGTAGACTGTCCAGTGTTGATAAGTGTACACTGTCCAACGTTAAGCTGACCAAGACTTTTTAAGTCTCAGTTGAGAGGTCACCTGAGTAGGCCAACGATTGCGACTCTCACTTTAGTTCTAAAATGAATCTCATCAAGTTCTGCCAGGAAAATGTTCAGCAGTGTATGAATGAATGTGTAGGTTACTGAAGAAAATGAGTCTATTTTTTGTGTGGAGTGCTGAAGCACCTCATGACTATGGTAAAAGGGGTTTGCATTTCCTTATATGGAAGTTACTACAAACACTGGGCACAGTGCGGAATTCTTTCTGTTGGTGTGCAGATTAGGCTGCTGTCAAAATTTCTTTCTTCTTATTATTTTCATGTGAAGTTCACTGTGTTTGTCAAGATGTTGAGATATTCAGGGTCCAGTCGAACCAGTAGTTAGGGTGTGACTGTTGCAGCGTGAGAATGTTTACAGTAGTGCAGAGGTGCGGGGATGTGGTGAAGGCTTAGCAATTAGTTACAGCGGGAGCAGTGGTCTGTTTACTGACCACTGTCAGATGTCATAGATCAAGGGGCAGGTAGTTTTAATCAAGCTAGAAAGGAAGGGTGTAGAGTGTGAGAAAGGGGAAGAATGAATTAGTTGTTATGAACAGACTGTCATATAACATTAGAGTGACACAGAGAGACTTATACTTTTTACAGTGGACATGTTTGGTTTGTGACGTGTGTATGAGCCGGTCACCGAGTAGTGAGTACCTTGCATGCTTTCTGGTTCCACCGTTTAGTAGTGTATCATATTGTTAGAAGTAGCGGTTGCATGTACAGTTAATTTCAGTATAAGTTAGGTTTGTTTTAGAACTTTGTCTGTTTCGATAGTATACTCTAGAATCCCTAACCACCATAAAGCATGTCAGAGGAGGGGAATCTAGCCAGGCAGGGTTCGCTACTCCTCGGTCAGCCCAGGCAGCAAACGTCCTGGTGGGCATGGCAAATGCGGGGACAGAGTGGGACGCCTCGGAGCTTGTCATGAGGCAACAACAGCTCCGATTAGAACATCAAACTAGGTTAGCGGAGATTGAGCTTAAAGCTGCAGAAGAAAGGCTAGAGTTCGAGCGGGAAGAAAGAGCCTGCCAGAGGCAGAGAGTAGCAAATAGTGCAGGATAAGAAAGGGGCTCGGTGTCTGAAAAAATTGCACAACCAGATTATGGGGGACTAAACACTTAAGGTATAAAGAGGGAGATGACATTGATGTCTTCCTATGGACTTTTGAGAATGTGGCACAATCATACCGAATACCGGAGATGGAGCGGGCGACGCGCCTAGCCCCATGCCTGTCAGTAAAGGCCTAGGAAGCCTACAGCAGAATGGGCGAAGATGACTGTGAAGACTATCAGACGTTAAAGAAGGCCATTCTCTGCAGGTATGAACTGAGGGCGAGCGGTTTAGATACAGCCGACGCGAAGCGGACAAATCTTTCCGCGATTATGCTGTCCGTCTTGGAAATCACTTAGACCGGTGGATCGAGGCTAGTGACGTCAAGGTGCGCGATACCAGGCTCCGTGATCTCATCCTTCGGGAACAGTTGCTGGAAAGTTCACCAGGCCACTTAAAAGACTGACTTCGCATGGAGGATCCGTCCTCCTTGAGCCAGCTAATTTATCTAGCTGGTCAGTACTTATCGGTCCATAAGCCCTGCAGAAGAGAGGGTATTTACCCTATCTGGCATCAAAGCTTCGGGAGCAGGGCAGGTCAAATTCCAAAGATGTCGTGTGTTTCAGGTGTCGCAAGAAGAGACACATTGCCGCTAAGTGTCCAACTCTTAAGGGGGATTTAAAGAGGTCGAGACAGGCAATAGCTCCAGAAGAAAACCCAGGGGACAATGACCCATACACAGAGCAAGGGATAGTCAGTGGTAACTCTGTGAGGGACACGGGATGCTCGAGGACGTTAGTGAGAGGAGAGTTTGTTCCCAAGTCAGCTTTGATTGGAGAGTCCATAGAAGTACAGTGGGGAGATGGCCGAACGTCCAAAATCCCACTTGCATCCATAGACCTGCATTGCAGCTATGTTAACGGGCCAGTGACTGTTAGCGTTGAAGACAGCTGCCCAGATGAGGTTTGGTTAGGAAATGATTTGGCGGTTTGGGTAGTGGCTTGGGCTGAAACTCGGCAAGGACGCAAAGATCGCATGAGGGTGGAAACCGAATCGGATGAAAGAATGCAGGAATCGGGGATAAAACCCACATCTCTGATAGATGATGAGGACTTAGGCTCTAGCGAGGTCAGTGGTAACCCCAAGGTCGCGGATAAGGAAACAGGCATCTCTCAGTTAGTCCCTGTACATGAGATGGGGTCAGAAAGTCTGAAAAGAATGCAGGCAGAGGACGGTAGCCTAGAGAAGGTGTGGTATGACAAGAAGGCACGTACACTGACTTTCGACGCTTGGGACAAAGTGTTAGTTCTTTTGCCTAGCGCCACCAGCAATTTACTAGTGGAGTGCCAAGGGCCCTATACGGTCATCAGAAAGATCTCTGAGGTCAAGACTGTCGACGACGAAGTAGATACCGGGAAAAGGTGCAAGACAAAGCGGGTTTATCATGTGTACATGCTGAGGAAGTGGCAGGAACGGGCTAAAGTGTGCCTTGTTATAGATATGTTATCAGATCAAATACATTCGAGTTTTGATGATAGGTCCTACCCCAAATTACAAGGAAGGCAGACATGGCTAGATGGTGCAAATAGGGGACGACTTATCCGACTCTCAGAAGCAGGAGCTAAGGCAGCTATTGTACGATTTTCAGGACATATTGTCTGATGTACCCGGCAGAACGTCCCTCATTAAGCACGACGTGTAGACAGGAAACTCCCCACCAGTGCACAAAAGGCCGTACAGAATAGCTCATTCAGCTAGAGCTAGTATTGAGGCGGAGCTGAACCGCATGTTAGACATGGGTATCGTGAGACCGTCAATCAGCCCTTATGCCGCACCCCTTGTTCTCGTGAAGAAAGCCGACGGCACCCTTCATTTCTGTGCGGATTATAACCAGGTGACAGAGTTTGACCCTTTTCCCATGCCCAGTACTGATGAGGTACTATAGAGTGTTGGAAATGCCAAGGTGATTTCCACCATATACCTTAACTGGCAGATACCTTTGACCGAAGAGGTGAAACTGAAATCCGCATTTGTCACCCCATTCTGACACTTTCAGTTCGAAGTGATGCCTTTTGGTATGGTGAACAGTCCAGCAACGTTCACGAGGTTGATGTCCGTAGTGTTAGCAGGCTGTAAGCACGCGAGGGCATACATGGATGATGTCGTTATCTTTGGCCAATCGTGGGAACACACATTGAGGATTTGAACGGTGTGCTTGTGCATTTGAGGTCTGCGGGTCTTACAGCAAAGCCCTCAAAATGAGAGATCGGTCATTCAGAATTGCCTTACGTCGGATTTGTCATTGGAGGGGGTACCCTTTAGCTGCAGGAGAAAAAGATCAAAGCGATCCAGGAGTTCCCTAGGCCGAAAACCAAGACTGATGTTCGCGCCATTCTCAGAATGTTTGGGTATTACTGTAGGTTTCTGCCCTCCTTCGCGGAAATTTCGGCACCTCTAAGCGACTTGACGAAGAAAGATTGCTTAAACAAAGTACAGTGGTCGCCCGAGTGCGAGTTAGCTTTTCAGACGTTGAAAGACTGCATATCTGCAGAACCAGTGCTGCAGAACCAAGACTTTTTGAAACCGTTTCTGGTCCAGACCGATGCTTCAGAAAGAGGTCTGGGTGCCGTTTTGTCACAAATCGTGGACAATAGTGAGGAACACCCGGTTATGTTCCTCAATCGGAAACTTTGCTGCGCTGAGACCCGTTACACCACCATGGAGGAGTGTTTGTCGGTCGTATAGGCTGTGGACCTCCTGCACACCTACCTGTACGGTCGAAAGTTCACCATCCAAACGGATCATCAGCCCCATAAGTGGTTAGACTGGTTAAAAGACAAGAACAACCGTCTGCTGCGCTGGAGTTTGATGCTGCAGCAGTATCAGATCCAGTTCCAGCACCGAGCCGGGTCCAAAAATGCTAACGCAGATGGTCTGTCACGCCCATCAGACGCCTGAATCGAACGGCAGTTTTCAGTAACTTTGTAGAAAAATCAAACTCTATTTAGGCACTTATTTGTGCATTGTCAGTAAGGATATATCTCTACACTTTGGTTGATTATGATTTAAACCTCTGATGTGCTTTAATCATGGTGGGGGGTGTCAAGATGTAGAGATATTCAGGGTCCAATGGAACCTGTTGTTAGGGTGTGACTGTTGCAGCGTGAGAATGTTTACAGTAGTGCAGAGGTGCACCCGCCATGGTGAAGGCTTAGCAATTAGTTACAGGGGGAGCAGTGGTCTGTTTACTGTCCACTGTCAGATAGATCAAGGGGTGGGTAGTTTTAACCCTTATCATTTGGAATACACCAGTGTGTGAAATAGAGTTGACTAAAATAGTTCAAGGGTAGTGCCAGAATAGCTTGGCACCTCTAGGCGCCAAGCTATTCTGGCACTACCCTTGAACTAAAGCCATTGGTCTGTATCCTTATCTGTAAGCACCATAATGTAGCTTGCATATGGCAGTGCACAAATTTGAAGCTTTTAGCCTCAGTATGATATGGGTTAATCAAGATAGAAAGGAAGAGTGTAGACTGTGAGAAAGGGGAAGAATGAGTTAGTTGAGAGCTGGCGGCCAGCAGAGAAGGACTGTAAACCAGAATAAAGAAAGCTGAAAAGAAGTTCTGTACTTTAAGTATTATTTTGAAAGGACGGAGAGAAGAGAAGCCTTTCACAGTGTTTCTTTACTCGATTGAGAAAGTGGACAACCGGAAGCAGGACACTTTCTGGCTTATTGAGCGACATTCTCATAGGAAGCAAGACTTGTTGAAAAGTCTTGGACAGTTTAACACATTCTACCCCAGGACCGAAATCCCCATATTTTGAAGTTGTTCTCTGAGGGACTGTATTACAATTCTAGAGACAGATCGAGCATGATAGTTCAAGGGTGGTGCCAGAATAGCTTGGCGCCTATATAGGTAGGCGCCAAGCTATTCTGGCACCACCCTTGAACTATCATGCTCGATCCATGTCTTGCTGTGTTGTGTCGGGGCTGAATAAGTTAACACAGGCAGTGTACATGGTGTACAGTTCAACACCGGACGGTGTACATGGAGTACAGTGTCCGAGACCAGTTCAGCCATACTTACTGTTTGGTTTTTGTGGTGTCTTATCAATGTTCTGTCATGTCGAACAGTTTTTGTTACTGAATGTTGATTGTTCCAGAGATTTCTACCAGGGTTGCTGGCAGTAAAAGGGTTAATTTTGTTTCTTAACACACTGATACTTAAGGTTGAATTTGTGGATTTTGGGAGGTAGTTGCAGAAGGCCACATTACAGTTCAAATCGACCGATTGTTTGAGCATGGTGTCAGAATAGGGAGGCACCAAGCTATTCTGGCACTACCCTTGAACTCATGACGCTTTGTTTTCTTCAGGGTACACAGATGAGCGGTCAACGTGCGACTGGTCAGAAAAACGATTTTCCAATGTCATCAGTCTCCGACAGAAAGCTATAGAATATGCACATAAAATATGGGCAGATTTTCTGTTTGTAAGTACTCATTTTGAACAGTAGGCCACAAGTTGTCTATCATATACACAGAGATTTAATTTCTTAACGTTTGATGGAAATTGGAAACATTAAAACAAATGCTGTTTTCTCATGTTTTGCCATATAAAAATTGAGTTTTTTTAAGCATTAAATAATTCTTTATTTATTTATTTTTGTCGGTCATAACAGGAGCTATTGCCCACTTAACTAAAAGCTGCATTGAAAGTAATGAACACATTCTCATTCTAGGATGTGTTCTGATTAACTCATCAGTTTTATTATTCTTAATTTGTTTTTGTTTTTTAAAGCACCAAAAAAAAAAAAAAAAACCCAACAAGCTTGCTAGAGAGATAGAGTATACTTATTTTCTGTGGTCGAGTGTGTATACATGCGTGTACATGTTTTTGCACATGTATTTATGACAGGTGTTCAATATCTATTTTTGTGTGGCACTTTGTACACTTTCTTTTCAGATGCTGGATGCGGATGTTATTATTGAAAACAGACGTACTCTGCAGCTGCTGATGAGGCAAGAAAAGTATGTTGACGTCTTTTGATATTTTAAGTGAAAAAAATACATGTATTTTGCTGTGACCTCTTGACTGCTACTGAAGATATCACTCAGTGGAAAAGACACATAACTATCTGTTTTCACTGCCAAATTGTATAATGGTCAAGGGGTTAGTGCAACTTCACTGTTCACGAAGCTTAAAGGCCATTAAATCAAAAGTGGATAAAAAAAAACCTGCATGTCTTTTGATGCAAACAGTGGATTTAAAGGCTGGACAAACATGGGATATTACATGTTTGTGTGGGCTTTTCACCCTTATCATTCGGAATACACCAGAGTATGTGAAATAAGTTGGACTAAAATAGTTCAAGGGTACTGCCAGAATAGCTAGGCGCCAAGCTATTCTGGCACCACCCTTGAACTAAAGCCATTGGTCTATACCCTAATCTGTAAGTACTATAATGTACTTACTTACTTACGCCTGTCACCCCTACCCGGGTATAGGCCGTCGATGAGAGACCTCCAGCAACTCCTCTCCTGTGCTTCTCCTTCGATTCTACTCCAGGTGGTTCCCAGTCTCTTGATGTCTGCTTGGAGGTCTCGACGCCAGGAGTTTCTCGGCCTACCTCTTTTCCTCTTTCCCTGGGGGTTCCATGACAATGCCTGCCTAGTGATACTGGAAGCTGGCTTTCTCAGACTGTGACCGATCCATCCCCATCTTCTTCGCCCAATTTCATTCTCTGCTGTTATCTGCTCTGTTCTCTCCCAGAGTCTGACGTTGCTGATCTTCTCTGGCCAGTGGATTTTCAAAATTCTTCTAAGGCAACTGTTCATGAAGGTCTCTACTCTGTTGACTGTGGTTTTTGTCAATCTCCAAGTCTCTGCTCCATACAGGAGAACTGCTTTTACATTGGAGTTGAAAATCCGGACTTTGGTGTGTTGTGACAGCTCTCTGGAACTCCACACTTTTTTCAACTGGAGAAAGGCTGCTCTGGCTTTACCGATTCATGCTCTGACATCTGCATCAGTGCCGCCTTTTTTGTCTATGATGCTCCCGAGATAGGTGAAGGACTCCACCTCCTCCAACGGGGTGCCAGCAAGCAAGACTAGTTCTTCCCTGGTTGCGTTCAGCCTCATTGTCTTTGTTTTCTGTTTGTGAATGGTGAGGCCCACTTGGGACGAGATGTCAGCAAGCCTCGTGGTCTTGTCCTACATTTGTTGATAAGTGTGGGACAGTAATGCCAAGTCGTCTGCAAAATCGAGGTCGTCAAGCTGTGTCCACAGTGTCCACTGTATTCCACTTCGTCTGTGCTCTGTGGTCATCTTCATGACCCAGTCTATGGCCAGTAGGAAGAGGAACGGAGACAGCAGACACCCCTGCCTGACACCAGTTCTGACCTGGAGCTCCCTGGTGAACTGCCCTTCGTGGATCACGCGACACGTCATGCCATCGTAGCTGCTCTTGATCAGGCGGACGAGCTCTGTGGGTACACCGTAGTGTCGTAGGAGTTTCCACAGAGTCTCTCGGTCCACGCTGTCAAATGCTTTCTCATAATCCACAAAGTTGACGTACAGCAGGGAGCTCCACTCCAGAGACTGTTCCACGATGATGCGGAGAGTGGTGATCTGGTCTGTACATGATCGGTTCTTCCTGAATCCTGCTTGCTGGTCTCTCAGCTGGGGGTCAACGGAGCTCTTCATTCTCTCCAGGATGATCCTGTTGAAGACCTTTCCTGGTACTGACAGCAAGGTGATTCCTCTGTAGTTGGAACACTTGCTGAGGTCGCCTTTCTTGGGAAGCTTGATTAGGTACCCCTCCTTCCAGTCAGCCGGCATCACCTCCTCTTCCCAGATCTTTCCAAACAGTGGGTACAGCATCTCCACTGTTGTCTCTAGGTCTGCTTTCAGAGACTCCGCTGGGATGCCATCTGGGCCTGCTGCTTTGGCGTTCTTCAAAAATGCCACTGCTCTTCTGATCTCTTCGCGGCTGGGTCTGTCACAGCTGATGGGTAGGTCGGTCTCTGCCGGCTGGATGTCTGGGGGGTCGGGTGGGCTAGGTCTGTTCAGTAACTCTTCAAAATACTCGGCCCATCTGTCGAGTTGGTCTGCTCTGTCTGCAATAGGCTTGCCTTCTTTGTCTTTTACTGGTCTTTCTGTATGGCCATACTTGCCTGACAATCTTCTGGTAATGTCGTAGAGCTGTTTCATGTTGCCGCTGCCTGCTGCCTTTTCTGCCTCTGCTGCCAGGCTGTCTGTGTAGGCCCTCTTGTCTGCCCTGATACTCCTCTTCACCTCGCGGTTGGCTTCCCAGTATTCCCCCTTTGCCCATACTTTGGCTGCTCTCGTGTGACTGTTGTTGACAACTGCTTTCTTCTGCTTCCTCACTTCTATCTTCTTCAAGGTCTGTGCCGACAGCCAGTCCTTGTGATGGTGTTTCTTGAACCCTACAGTGTCTTTGCAGGTTGAGTTCAACTGCCTTCCACTGCTGCTCTGTGGTGACCGCCTCCTCTTCATTTACTAACTCCTGTAGCGCTTGAAACCGGTTGGACAGCACCAGTTTGAACTCTTCTCTAACTCCAGTTTCTCTCAGGAGGCCTACATTATAGCGCTGTCTTCTTGTTGTCTCTGTGCGGCTTTTCTTTAGCTTGAGCTTCATTCTTAAGGTAAGCAGATGGTGGTCGGAGGCGACATCTGCTCCCCTCCTCACTCGAACATCTTGAAGGGATCTTCTAAATTTCTTGCTAATGCAGATATGGTCTATTTGGTTCTCTGTTGTATGGTCAGGTGAGACCCAAGTTGCTTTGTGTATTCTTCTGTGTGGGAAGATGCTGCCTCCAATGACAAGTCGGTTTAGAGCACAAAAGTCTACAAACCTCTCCCCGTTCTCACTCATCTCCGAGCCTAGTCCCTGTCTCCCCATCACCTCTTTGTATCTGGTGTTGTCCTCCCCTATTGTGGCATTAAAATCGCCCATGACGATGGTGATGTCTCGCTCCGCACATTTGTCCAAGGCACTCTGGAGTCGGTCGTAGAACTCTTGTTTCTCTTCCTCGTCACTGTCATTAGTGGGCGCATAACACTGGATGACGTTCAGCTTGAGCTTTTTCTTGGTTCTAAAGGCTGCTGTGATAATTCTTGGCCCAAGAGGTTCCCAGCCCATCAGCGCTCTCTGTGCCACTGGTGACAGCATGAATGCTACACCTTCTGTATGGGGGGCATTCTCCTCTTCATGACCTGAATACAGAATCATCTCCCCACTTAACAGCCTTTTCTGGCCAGACTGCGTCCATCTGGCTTCACTGATACCTAGCAGGGAAAGGTTGTACTTTTGCATTTCCGCTGCTATCTGGGCGGCCTTGCCGCTCTGATACATGGTCTTGACGTTCCATGTGCCCATGGTTGTATCCCTGGATAGAGAGAGGCGGCTCGGTCCTGTGGCTTCCGAAGACTTCGGCTTTCATCACAGGACGTCATAAGTCTTCTGGTAGATGAACCTTCCTCCTCCAGGAAAGGAATTACTGTTAGTCTTTTCGTCGGCGTTTTTGTAGCTATTTCCTTTTTTGCAGGGTGGGGAAGCTACCCCCACGCCCAACCCCCTTACTAGGAGGACCAGGGGTTTTCTGTCGGGGTCACCTTCCCTTAGACCATGTTGGTTCACGGCACCTTATTTCATTCGGTGCACCCCTCTCACGAGGGACCCCCTATCCACCACCCAGGGGACGCGCCTCAACGCCATATGGTCCCAGCGCGAGGACTATAATGTAGCTTGCATATATATGGCAGTGTACAAATTTGAAGATTTTAGCCTCAGTATGATATAGGTTAATCCAGTGTTTTCATTGAAACACCCGCAATTTTGATCTGCTTCAGTTTTTCAAACATTTATTTGCTCTTGCTGTTGGAGTCTTTTTATATCTCCCCAGCTTAGTGTGTGCAGAATGGAGGTTGTAGTCTTTTCATCTTCCCTGCTTAGTGTGTGTAGAATGGAGGTTGTAGCCCTTTTATCTCCCCAGCTTAGTGTGTATAGAATGGAGGTTGTAGTCTTTTTTTTGTCTTCCCAGCTTAGTGTGTGTAGAATGGAGGTTGTAGTCTTTTTATCTCCCCAGCTTAGTGTGTGTAGAATGGAGGTTGTTAGTGTTATTGTCTTAACCACTTGACTGTCCACAGCGCTTTTAGTTGATGTGATTCCTGCAGGAATCACCTCGACTAAAAGCGCTGTGGACAGACAAAGGGTTAAGTGTGAAAGTGTTTATGATCCACTGTGTGCAGATTTGCTGTGGGGCCGATGCTCAACTCCAGTGTTGAGGGCTACTACTCTAATTTCTGGGGTGCCATGACGGAACAGGTAGATATGAGATGACAGGGTTTACTCTTTCTCTCTGCTGCTTCCAGATGTCCAGTTTGCTTTTAGGTTTTCACCCTCACCAAGTTTCACCCACAATGATCACGTCGCTGTGTATCACTATAAATCTCACTATGAAGTTGGCAGAGGACAACACACACACAAGATGGATTAAGCACTGCAATATGTACTGTTTCACTTTTTTTTTTAAGGCTTTTGGTTTTTCATGCAAACTTTAACTCTTTGGGTGTTGGTAGTGGTTTTTGTCATGATGATTCCTACAGGAACCATCGCGACTTAAACCATACCGACATGCAAGGGGATAATGAACAGTTAACGGACAGAACAAGGAAAGCCTCTAAAAAAATGAAAGAAAAAAAATGACTGTCCATGTGCTGTAAGCCTTCAGGGATAAAACAATAAACTATTTTGATGAAATGAAAAAAGAAGGTATTTTTTTTTACATTCTAACTTTTACTTTATTACATCTGTTGCTCAAACAACAAAAAAAGAAATGAGAAAGATTTAGTCTCCTCTTAATTTTTGGCTTGATGTTGTCAGGGCTACTATGAGCGATCTGATGATTACATGGAGATTGTAGACAGAGAAAAAATGGGATTGTTTGCCGTTCCCATGGTGCATTCCGCAGTGTTGTTTGACATGCGACGTGAGCTGTCCCGCAATCTGTCATATCAGACGCCTGTCGGAGATTACAAAGGTCCCAGGGATGACATCATCATCTTGGCACATAATGTCAAGGCCATTGGTAGGTTGTGTATATGTTATATAAGCATGAGCATGTGCATGCCGCTGACACATAAGCAGAAAAATAACTCATACTGACAGACATGCATTTATTTTTAATATTGGTTACATACCGGTAATAACGATGTCTGTAAATCTGGTAGATGTCTATAAGGACTGCCATCGGAGTGACCTGACATTGCCATGATAGTTCAGTGGTAGTGTCAGATTAGTTTGGTGCCTTTCCAGGCACCAAGCTAATCTGGCACTACCATTTAACTATTAAGTATTATTGCCAGCATCTGTGTTAAAAGTATACAAAAGTACATAAAGATGTCTGTATTTTGGGTGTTTAATATTATTATTTTCCCTGCTTCACAGGAGCCACAATGCATGTGCTGAACACAGAATATTTTGGAAAGGTGGTGGTACCCCTGGATCACCGATTTAACTTGAAGGATGAGAGGGAACAGTTTGATTATGTCCGCCTTGAAGCTAATGGTGAGTGTGTGGCAGTTTATTCTTTTTGCTTATTTATTGATTTATTTTAAAATGCATTTATGTATTTTTTTCAATGTATTTATTTGTTAAAATATACTTTCAAAATGTGTTTTTGGCTCGCGTGCGAAGCAAAAGTGAGTCTATGTTTTGGGCCAGTGGTCGTCTGTCCGTCGTCCGTGGTAAACTTTAACGTTGGCATTTTTTCGGAGACTATTCAATCCACATTCTTCAAACGTGGCCCAAGGATACTTTGTGGCAAGACCTTTCCAAACATACCAGTATGAGTGATCTCTCACAAAGGTCAAGGTCACAGGGGCTCAGGAAATAGGTCAAAAATAGCTCTATTTTGACATAATTTGTTTTTTCTCAAATACTATTCACAACTTCAAACCCAAACTTGGTACAAAGATACCTGATGGTAAGACCTTTCTATGCATACTAATTTGGTTGATCCCTCGAAAATGTCAAGGGTCACAAGAGCTCAGGAAATAGGTCCAAAATAGCCATATTTTGACAAAAGATGTTTTTTTCTCAAATACTATTCACAACTTCAAACCCAAACTTGCTACAGAGATACCTGACGGTAAGACCTATCTATGCATATTAATTTGGATGACCCCTCGGAAAGGTCAAGGTCACAAGAGCTCAGGAAATAGGTTCAAGGTTCAAATTCAAAATAGCCATATTTTGATAAAAGATGTTCTTTCTCAACTACTATTCACATTTTCAAACCCAAACTTGCTACAGAGATACCTGATGGGAAAACCCTTCTATGCATACTAATTTGGATGACCCTTCAGACAGGTCAAGGGTCACAGGCTGGCAAATGTGTGTAAAATGCCAATTTTTAAAATAAAATTGTAGGTATTATCAACATTTTCACAAATTTTTCAATCAAATTTGGCACAAGTGACAAGGTAGCTGATGATAAGACCTTCCTGTGCATACTAATTTAGTCGACTCGTTGCATTAGTCAAGGGTCGGGGGGGGGGGGGGGGGGGGGGTGGGGTGGGGGGGGGGGTGGAGTGGGGGGGGGGGGGGGGGGGTTTGACAGATGTCTGAAAAATGCTTACATTTTGAGAAAACATTGATTTTGCTGGTGGGAAATCAGCCCTTTACTTATTGTCGCAAAGGTCACTCATATATATATCGGTCATCCACATAAGCCATAATGGCTTTGCCTTTCTTGTTAAAATGTATTTTTTAAAATGTGTTTATTTATTTATATTTTTTAAAATGTATTTATTTATTTATTGTTACTATTGTTTTTTTTTTTAAATTTATTTATTATTTTTGTTGTGTCTTGTCGCTTGTGTATTGTACTATGTACCATAATGTTGCAGATCTGTGACTATGTGTTGTACCTACAGTGCAGTTCATATTGGTGACTAATGCTTATTTCGATTTTACTTTGTTTTTGTTGGTGGGAGGGGAATGGTGGAGGGGTTTACTGGTACATTCACAATAGACATTTCAGAAATCAGAAGTAGGTTAAAATTGCGTGTGTTTTGACAAAACTGGATTAACCCTTATCATTCGGATACACCCATTGCTTTCAATAAATTTGACTGATAGTTTAAGGGTGGTGCCAGAAGCTATTCTGGCACAACCCTTGAACTAAACCGGTTGATCTGTCTCCTGATCTGTACTGTAGCTTTCACGGGACAATAACAGTTATATCTTAAACCGCTCAGAGATTACTCTGCACTGAGGTAGTCGCTACAGCTCCAAAAACACATGGCCCCACGAGCTCCTTAGCATCCGCGTTATTGCGGAATTGTTTATATTACAGCGGACGGCAGACGCAGCCCCTTTCCTTTTTGTCCCTTGTCTCCTTGACTGCGTGCGCAAAATAAGGCGAACTTGTGTGAAATCATTGAAAATTCGCATCAACTTCATTTTTAAAAAAAATGAACTTTAGAATGTTTTAGTGCGTGTACGGGTTAGCGGCGCATTCTTTTGGAAACAATAGGCGCACAGGCCTGTTTTCGTGTTTGTCCTTGCTAAACTACAACATTCTTAGAGAGAGAAAGAGAGATGAAATGAAACTTTATAAAGAGAGAGAGTAAACAACAGCCTAGTGATAATAAAGTGTAAAAATGGTTATAACTAAATAGTGTATACACAGTATAAGTGAAGACACAGTCGTACTATCCGTGAACTGAAAAACTCGAAAAGCTTTTGGTCAGGCATGGAGCCGCAGGAGCAAAAAGGAGGGGAGGAAATACGGTCACGGCGGGTTTGATATGTGCCAGATATCTCTCACGACAGCTTGATGATAACTGACTCGCACCCACACTTGCCGGAATTCAGGGACCTTTTTTTCTCTGTCCGTTGAGTTATAGATTGATAAGCAAAGTTGACAAAATCAGCCTCAGGGTGTAATGGGTTAAAACTTGGACAAACATGTTTGTCCAGGTTTTTAATCCAGTTTTCATCGAAACATGCTATTTTTGTGTGATTGCTGGTCTGTGATGTTATTTGTCTGTGTTTTTCAGTGTTTGGACCGCCCCTACCGCATTCACCCCACATCTCTTTCATCCCCATGCGAACGAAGGATAAACTGGGCTTTGATCAGGTGAGTCTTTCAATCTGTGCGCCTATGGTCAGTAGTATGAATTTGACTCTGCCAGGTGTTATTTTCCTAGCACTAGGTTTCTGTCAGAAATTTTTTCCATGGAGAAAACTGTTTAATTATTCCTACTTTTCAAAATGGTTGTGTTTGCCAAACCTTGCGAAAGGTTTCAGTGTTGTCAACTACAGGCTGCTTGATATTTTGACAGCCTTAATTAACCCTTTTAATGCCAGGTGATGCAGACTGTGTTTCTGCAATCTTCCTTAATTTTGGAGACTAAAATGTCCCAGAATTAGATTCAAAGTTGTGTCAGCAAGAGGCATAGATCCTCATGAGCCCCCGCAGCTGCGGGGGCTCATGAGGATCTATACCTTTTGCAGCTGGGTGGTGTTCAGATTTGCTCAGCACTGAGCGGGTTATATTATTGTATTGTGGCCCCATGGCCCTCTTGCATTGCATTCTGCCAACACAAAAGTACTTGTAAAAGTTTGTGTAAAATTAGTGACTCGCCTACTTGTACATTTTGTACACAGATTAACCCATTACATCCTGCGGCTGAATTTTTAAAATTTGCTTGCTGTCATATGAAGTCTGCATTACAGATTACAATAGATCAACCATTTTAGTTTGAGGATGGTGCCAGAATAGCTTGACGCCTTAGGCGCCAAGCTATCCTGACACCACCCTTGAACTATCATAGTCAAATTTATTTCAAGCAATAGTGTATCTGGGTGAAAAGTGCTAACAAGACAAGCAAACGCTTACACACTTTTTTTTTTTTTTTTTTTTTTTGTGCAATGTGCATGCAACCCATTAGAACCTTTCAGGATGCTTCTGGTAAAAATACATAATTACATTTTTGGGCATTGTCTTCCTTACTGATGCCATGTCTGTCCTTGAGGCAGCAACAGCAAGCAAACTGCCACGTCTACAAGAGGCACTGCAAAACATCAAGTGCACCAGACTGGTGCTGCAGTGGATCCCTTCACACTGTGGCATCTACGGCAATGAAGAAGCTGACAGAATGGCAAAAGTGGGTGCAGAGAAAGAACAAGATGAAAATGGAGTCAGCTTCACAGAGATGAAGACCATCATTAAGTCTGTGTACAGACCACCACAACGGCCCCTAGACAGTTACCATCAGCTGTCCAGACAAGAGCAGGTGACCATCTTTCGTCTGAGGACCGGGCACAACCGACTCAATTTCCACCTGCACAGACGCTTCCACCTTGTGCCATCTCCCCTGTGCCCTTGTGGAGAAGCAGAGCAGACCGCAGAGCACATCCTCCAGGACTGTGGGAACCACCAGCCGCTGAGGGAGGAGATATGGCCGAAGCCTGCCACTCTACAAGAGAAACTGTACGGGCCTGTGGAGGCGCTACAGAAGACCACAGATTTCATTTTGAGAGCCAAACTCCAAGTGTGACGGCGTTCGAGAAGAAGAGAAGAAGAAGATTACATTGTTTTCTCAAAACACATTACCGATGGTATTACATTGTGGAAAAGCCCTTAGCTAGCCTAATTTTAGCCAAAATTTGGTTGTGTCCGTATAAGGGAGTGTTGGCAGGAGTGGGGCGCCATAGACCAGGTCATGGCCTGAATAGCCTCCCCTTATTCCCACCCGGTACGAGAATACCCGTCATCCCTCAGTTTAGTTCTTAGCTAGCACTAGGAAGGTTGTGTCTGTTCGTGCTCTGCGTTTTTTTAACTTGGACCGGTCGGTTCTGACCTTGGTTACTGTGAGCTTGGAACTTTAGAACTTTGGAGCTTGTGATCTGCGAAGCTTGAGCGTTGGGACTGCTTGCTCCCTGCTGTGCCGGTTCTCTTTCGTCGACTTGGGGATTCACCTTGCTGACGGGGGTTTTGGTGGTTGGGATTTCGAGCTCACTCGACCTGCCGCTGTGACGAGACTTCGGAGCCTGCCCGGTCGTGACTGGCTACGAGTTGCTACAACCGGCTGACAGTGGTTCCACTTCGGTGGAGACACGTGGGTTTGCTACCTTTTGCCGCCATGGCCAGGTAATATCTCGGTGAATGCCCTCGACCGGCGCTCTAGGGGGGGAAGGAGCGCCGTGCGTAGGCACGCGCTGTACTCTTTCGAATTCGATGAGGTTCGTTTTTCATCGCGCGCGATTTTATTTGTTGCGTGACCTCGGAGGCCACGCTCGCTCGTTCTTCACTGTACCCTCTTGTTACAGATACCAGGTCCGTACCTGCACGTTGTGTGGCGACTTTCAGTGGCCATCGGACATGCATGCAGTCTGCCTACCCTGTTCTGGTTGCGTTTCGACCCATACGTGTGTTGTGTGCGCCCCATGGCTGGAAGAAAGATGGTCGCAGCTGTGGGGCTTTTACCGCCGAGAGCGACCGACTAATGTCAGGGAACGACTCACAGACCCGGTGCGGAGTACCAAGACGGGAACCAAGCCGGTACCAGTGGCTAAGGCGTCCCGACCAAAGAAAGCTTGCAAGTCGCATACTATCGCGGAGGGCCCCACTGAGGTTACCCTTACCGTGGCGACCAGGAGACCTGATCCTGAACCCATGTCAGCGGAAGGGATTACAGTCTGTACGCCTCTGGAGGAGGCAGACTACAATGATCCTTCCCCCGGACTGGCGTCGGCAACCGAATCTACGACGCTACCAGTCCAGACGCACATGGCGGATCGCAGACATGACAGGCGGGAACGACCACGTACAGTAGTCACGCGGTGACACACGCGACTTGTTTACACCGGGACACGGCCTCGAGAGATGACCACTCTGCCACCCTCCGACAGCCCAGAGTGGAAACACGACGGACGGACGAACCAGATGGAAGGGCTCGACCCTCGCCTAGATCACAGGTTAGTGGAGGCATTCCGATCTCTTCCACTGTGTTAGAAGCGGCCACGTGCTGGGAGTCGCACGGTGAGCCACGAGACTCGTCTACTCCTGCCGGGACAATGACGTCACGGGCCAGTTAGCTACAGTCGCATACTAACGCAGAGGGCCCTCCTAAGGTTCCCCTTACCGTGACGGAGAGGCACGCCCAGACCCACTGACGGCGGGTACTGCCCTAGAGACGACAGCTCGGCCTCAGGTCAATGACGACTGGTTTGTGAGAGCATATATTGCGCGGTAGCGTGCAAGATTGGGGTTCGTTTGTTGTCGTTTTATGGCACCTAGTGCCTTTCTTTCATTATTCAAGCTAGGCGTTTTTAACCCTTTGCCACAGCTGTTATAATGTTGCATTCCCAGCTGCACAGAGGTTCGCCAGGCAGCTGGGGCTCAACACCTCTTATCCTTAAAAGGCTATAATCCTGGAACCACTGAACCGATTACTTCAGTTTGAGAAAATGGAGATGAGACACAGAGTGGTATTCTGACTCTCATAGTTCGATTTAATTCAAATACCTTGAGTTATCCCTTACAGGGCAATTGCAATCAAATAAAACTCTTTCAATAAGCATTGATTAATTAATTATTTTATGATTATTTTGGGCGCCCTCGCCCGGGCTATACACGCTTTGGCGCCATCTTCCGTCGCGGGTTACATCGGCTCTTGCTTCGGCTTGCGGATTCCGCAAGTGCTACAGGACCGCGGCACTGCACACAAGATCCCGACTCAGTGATGTTGGGCCACGCCTCGCCCCGACCGTGCAGACGAGAGCCTGCTCTAGATGCAGTGCAGAGAGACGACCTCACGATGAGACTCTGGTCCCGGCAATAGGTCACAATCTTTCAGTTCGCCTGACTTCGAAAGCATGTGCTCACTACCCAGAGACCAGGGGTACGGGAGGAACAGGAGACGACGTCCCAGTTCCGTTGGGTCGCTACGCATTGGGAAGACAGGCGCTCAGATATTTCTTCGTCGCCGTTCGAGTTCGTGGGACCGGCCCTCTGAGGCTAAGCTGTTCCTTCCAAGTGCTGGGTCCGCCTTCGTTGGATCGCCGCCGCCCGGGGTTCCCCGGACTTCGGAGCAGTTAGACATCCCTTCTCCTGCTTGCGGGACAGACGACTTTTCCGCTTGATTCCAGAGGACGTCGTTCGCCATGCCTGGGCGATGTTAGCTACTCCACGTCGCTACGCTCGCAGTTCCGAGAGATCTTGGATTCGCCACCTTCTGCGTGGAGATAGAGGAGGGAGTCCCCTCGGGCTTGGACGAAGCAGGTCCCTCTTCGCGCCCAAGCATTTCAAGTCCCTTCCTCATCCGTTCGGGTGCCGGATTCTTGTCACGGGCTTCTGTCTCCGACTTAGGGCGCCGGGGGAGGCACAGGTGGCTTCAACTGTGATCCTACTTTCTTCCGCTGCCAACGCTTCGCTGCGGCTACAGACTGTGATCTGATGATTCGAGATACCGTCCTGCACGCTTTCTCGCGGCCGACCGAGTTGAAGAGTCGGCCACGCAGGGCACCGCGCGATGGAGAACTTCCTTGGCCCCCCTGGCAGACCGACAAGGAGGCTAACAAGGACTCTGGCACAGCCGATACACGCTGCTTACACCGCTGGATGTAGCAGTCTTCCAGGAACATTGATGCAGGACAGGCGCGCGGTCATCGCAGACAGTTTTGGCAGGGACCACTCTCCTGCGGAGGCGCAGTTCTTCTGCTGCACCGGATTTTGTGGCTTACATCCGAGGGACGGAGGCGACGTTTTGTGACGCTGACGGCACAGTCCCGGGAACGTGAGTGGCAGCATACTCCAGGCGTGCGATTGATGACTACCTAGTAGCAGTCTACCTTCATAGAGGTCAGCGCGGTTTGAGGACTGGTCCGACCGACCTCACTGCAGGGGCCGACTTCGGTCTACATCGGGGGTAACGCACACAGTTCAGATTTAGCTCCTGCTGAGACGAGTTCTCGGCTCGTCGCATCCTTCTTCCGGCGGGGTGCTACCCTCCACTTCGCATTGGCCTGGCCGTGGTCAGCGGCGACCAAGCACTACGGTCTTCTTCTTCTTCTAAGATGACAGCTTCGGGACCTAGCGGAAGCGTTCGTTTGCCTGGGTGGAGACGACTTGGAGTTCCGGCATGCTGCGGCGCCTGACCGGAGCGGATGGACTTGCCCTCGATAGCTCCTTGTGAAGTTACCCGCTCGGCACTTGGGATCCTGCGGCCGGGGGCGCAAGTACCGGGAGTTAGACTTGACGACAGCATGACAGGAATTAGTTCCCGAGAGGTGGTTTGAGCTCAGTTCCGCGGCAGTATGGTCGACTCTTCTCGTACACTAGTCGGTGGATATGGCGCACGATCTTCGTTCTATCGACTCGACATCTTGGCAGATGCTAGACAAAGACTTGAGAGCAGCGGTGCGTCTCCAGGACTTTGGGACAACTCGAGGTTCGAAGTCGTAACCAGTTGGCAAGCCGGGCGGTGGGCTGGGATTCTGCCCTCTTCGCCGTCGACTAGGCTGCCTACGCTACGGGACAGGTACTACGTGTTTCTTCGCATGGATCCCGTTGAGGATGGAGTGCGTGGTCGTCCTGTTCGAGTGGGACTCCCATTAGGACGGGGGCAGGGCAGACTAGCAGCGACTATCAGTACCTTCTTCAGTTCGCTTAGGACTGATGACATGCTAGGGGATCGCCGTTCAACCTGACACCGCTTCTGCTTGGAGAAGGAGGGTGTAATTATGGGAGATGCTAGTGCGCTTGAGGCCTGCGGCGCGGGGAGGCGTCGCTGTGGCCAGATCTTTTAACTTCACTGCTCGCCATCGAGATTGAATGCTGAATTATACGCGTGGTTGTCCGACATTCCCTTTGTTGCAGGTTTGCGGAGGTAGGTGGGCGTTTTCCTGGCTTGGGGCGCTTGTCTCTTCACCAGTCGGGGTCAGCTCGTTACCACATGTCCCCCTCTGCAGCTCTCCACTACTCGCACGATGCTCTAGCAACCGGAACAGCCGCCATAACAGCCGGGCCCTGAACTCCTCCGACACACCCGGAGATTGTGCAGCAAGCCCTCTACCACAGAGGCTTCCCTAGGGCGGCCATGGATGCTACCGAGACAACCCGCAGACCCTCAACCGTTCGAGTTGCGAGGGAAGACGACGAGCGCTGGGTGACGGGACTGACGACAGCCTTCTTTCCCTCCGGACTTGGCGAAGCCCCAGCTGACGGAGTGCTTCCTCGGGCTATTCAACGCCCAGGGACGGTCTCCTTTCACCGTTAGGGACTATCTAACCATGTTCGCCGACACCTACAGGCGATTACGCTCATCAGACCCGGGTGGCTGCAAGACCTCGCATTTCGGAGGCTCTCTTCGGTCTGGATGCCCAACACTGCTTAGCGTGGGCCAAGAGTGATCTACCATGGGGGCTTATGTGGTCTCAACCCCGTCCTTGGAACCCTGCACATGACGCGCTTGACGGATGTATCTAGGAAGAAGTGCTTCCTGGCGGTCCTTGACTCAACCTCCAGGGTCAGTACACTACGTGCGCTGCCCACACACCCAGATTGCTTGCAGTGCCAGACAACCGGCTTCATGCTACTGCTACCTGAACATCTTCCTGGACAAGAGGCGGCCTCCCTGACGGCGACAGATGTTTCGCCCTGCGCGTGTACGGACTCCACCCGGGAGAACAGACTTAAGGCCCCGGTGAGAACCTTACATGTGGCCTAGCCACCTCTTCCAGGGTCAGTGAACGTATGCGCTGGTGTCACACACGGGTTGCTGTCGGGTACGGACAGAAGGCGCCGTGCAACTGCTAACGTTACCAGCCTTCGGGGCCAAGTCGTGGTCGCCTTGGTTGTCATACCGCTGATGACTTTCCGCCCTTACGAGTGTCAGACTCCACTCGGTAGACCAGACAATAGGAACTGGTGAGAGCCTTACGTGGGTGCCTGCGCCGGACCAAGCTTGCGCAGAGGACGCACACACCTGTTTCTCCCTTTGTCCCCAGGTAGACGTGACATCTCAGCCCAGACCTGCTCCTCCTGGTTCCGGGGAGTGATCCGCCCGGCCTTCCAGGACCTCGACCTGATGCAGCCACATGTTGAACATCGAGGCGCACGAGGTCAGAGCCATGACCGCAAGTCCCGCTTTGACAGCCCCGGTGCAGTCAAGGACTTTGGGGCGGCTGTGAGAGGGCGAGCAGAGACCACTTTCGCCCGCTTCTACCTGCGGGACCTCTCCACCCAGCGGCAGAACCTCTCGCTGGTGGGAGACATCACTACAGAGCAACACTCCCTCCCAGCGCCCTAGGCGCCGCAGGTATCTTAACTAAAATTATCGGGAGTTTGCTCCGGGAGGGCGGGTCTGAGGGTTGGTCTGTTGGCAGTAGGGGCATTATAACGGCACCCACCTCCTCTTCGGAATTCCACAATGTAATACCATCGGTAATGTGTTTTGAGAAAACAAATGAATTTTTCTTTAAAATGCATTTTTTAGAAAAATACTTACCGATGGTATTACTCGAAGGACCCTCCCACCTACCCCGCTTGCCTCAAGTGCGCTAAGGAACTAAACTGAGGGATGACGGGTATTCTCGTACCGGGTGGGAATAATGGGAGGCTATTCAGGCCATGACCTGGTCTATGGCGCCCCACTCCTGCCAACACTCCCTTATACGGACACAACCAAATTTTGGCTAAAATTAGGCTAGCTAAGGGCTTTTCCACAATGTAATACCATCGGTAAGTATTTTTCTAAAAAATGCATTTTAAAGAAAAATTCATTTTTTGGGCAAGAAAAAGGTGGTTACCTGCCATTAAAGTCTATCATTGTCATAAGTGTTCTGCTGTAATGAAAATTGTCTGTCTCAAGGTATACATGATCAACCTCGAACGGCGGCTGGAAAGAAAGGAGAGAATGATGAACGCCTTTGACATTCTTGGGATTGACGCAAAATACTTTGCTGCTGTGGATGGCAAGTAAGTGCTATGTACCACTGTTGTCAGACCAGGGCTCACATTAGTGAAAATCAACCCCTTCGCTGCCACTGGATGCATATTTTGTTTTTGAACTCTTTGTTCAATACAGTGACTGAATGTCACAACCGTCCAAGAAATACTGAGGCAAATTGGCCTCAGCAAGAGGCATAGATCCTCATGAGCCCCCACACTTGAGGGGGCTCATGAGCCTCTTGCAGTTGGATTGCGATCACTTTTCCTCGGCAGCGAATGGATTAATATACGGTCCCTGGGACCCTCTGGTTGGAGTGATAGGGGGTCTCTGTGAAACGTTGAAAAAAACTGAGATACGTGCTTGCTCCAGTTACTTTCTTCTCTGTTTAATGGTAGTTAAGTGGTACAGACTGGTTGCTGAGGTTTGACCAAATACTGTGTATGGTGGTGCAGTGTCCGAACATGTCTTTGGGGTAGAATATGGACCTCTCACTCAGATTTTATAGCTCGTCTTGCGTCCCTGCTGCTTATAGCACGTCAAGGATGCACATATGTGCGTTAACTCCTTAACTGCCAGGGCAAAGTCTACCCAGCTGCAAGAGACATAAACCCTCATGAGCCCCCGCAGTTGCAGGGGCTCATGAGGATTTATGTATTTTGTTAGTCCTGTGTTTTTATGCCTATTTTGGTCCCTTTTATGATGGCTTCTCCACACAAATGTTTGTCACTGTGCCGTCATTTCAGATGAACAATTTGTAATCACTGGCAGCAGAGGGGTTAATGTTAGCCTGCAGACCACTGCTGTAAAAGGCGTATATTGTTGTGAGCTCCTGCATCCTTCAGGCTTCTTCCTGACCTAAAAATAAATGGGGGTGAATATTACGTACTTCACTGCCGTTACACGCACCACTAGAGCAAAATCACTCTTATGGGAGACCACCTGTCATTTCAGTTAGTTAGTTATTTGGGTTTAACGCCGAGCAGGCAACTAAGGCCATCTCACGGCGGACCTGTCATTTCAGACCATCATGTATGTGACTGTAGCCACCCATGATGATCTTTAACCCTTTGCATGTTGGTAGCGGGTTTTGTTGCAATGATTACGTAGGACTCGTCACGACAAAAAACACTGCTGACGGACACGCAAAGGGTTAATGACAGTTGACACTTTTGCTCTTTACACCTCTCTTCAGAGAGCACCTGTTTTTGAAGACCATTTTATTTCTTGCAGAAAGGTTGGTTGCTCAGAACAGGCTCTGCTGTATTAACACTTTCAAGACGTGTCACATCCGGATTCGCAGCTTTAAGCTGCGAATCCGGTTGTGGCATGTCTCAAAAGAGTTGATCCTTTTGCATGTTGGTAGCGGTTTTAGTTGTGATTATTCCTGCAGGAATCATTGAGATAAAACGGCTGCCGACACCCAAATAGTTAACCCATATCATACTGAGGCTAAAAGCTTCAAATTTGTACACTGCCGTATGCAAGCTACATTATAGTACTTACAGATAAGGATAATAATATAGACCGATGGCTTTAGTTCACAGGTGGTGCCAGAATAGCTTGTCGCCTATAGGCGCCAAGCTATTCTGGCACTACCCTTTAACTATTTTAGTCGCACTTATTTCACACACTGGTGTATTCCGAATGATAAGGGTTAATAGAGTTATTTGTACGTTTTCAGAAAACTGACCCCTGAGTATCTGGAGAAGAGAGGAATTGTACAACTGCCAAATTTTGCTGACCCTTACAGTGGCAGGTAAAGTATTCTCCGGAATTTATGCCACTCTGTTCCTTTGAAGGTTTAGCATGGCTGTCATACAAACTTGCTGCAGCCCTGAAAATGGCGAGTAATTTACTAGCCAGGGCGAGTGATTTTTTTTTTTTGGGGGGGCGAGTAAAAAAAAAAAATCCACTTGCCAAATGTGAGTGTGCTCGTGCGTTTTCCAATCCAACGGCGAACCGCCAGCGGAACATCAGGCACGCGGGAAGTGCGCTGGGCGGGTCCACGTGACCTGACCGCACCGCGAGCCGCCACTAAGGCCATACATAGTACACAGTGGGCCTCCCCTGCAGTCCCATCTGTTATGAATGCCTTAGTCTTAGGCTGCCCCAGTCATCCCCTAATTTTTCAATCCCTTAAAGAACACTACCAGCCACGTGCTGCACATTTGCCATGCACAAAATTTAAAAAAAAAATAACCACATCACCCGTCTCATTTCCTGGCAATCAGTATCAACATGATTCTGTACCAACCCTACATCCAAGCGCAGCCAAAACTGGTACACACCTCAAATCACCATTCGCTTGGCAACTCAAACTAGGCCAAAAAGAGTCCACTGGTTAAGCCAAGACTGGTATGAATCAAAGCACCAAACATGTCGCTTCTCATTTATCAAGAGATTTTAAGCAAATTCCAACATACTGCCTCTGTACAAAATGCCAAAGAAGGCAGAAGAATTTTTTTTAGAACACCGGTCCTTGCACTGCCTCACCTATCTCATTTGAATATATAACGTGACCACTAACATCACTTTGCGGCAGTAGCCGAACACGTCGCTCAAACTGCAGATGAGAATGTCGTAGCAAGAGCTACAGCCTCACCACAAGCTGAGCACTGGCATAAAACAGCATGCCGTGGTTAAAGGAATCCAACTATGAACTGAAATCGCACTTAATGGTGACGTACAACAGCCAGGCACTAAACAACCCAAAATGCCTCTATGAAAACACTGCTGCGAAAAAGCATTGAAGGTAACATAGATGAAGGGATTCATCATAGTTGGTGACACACAATAACCTATCACTGGTAAACTTCTCAGAGTGCGTTGAATTACTCCACGGGGAAACGCAATGAACCAGACCAAATCACAATGAACGGATAACAAATACCGTCGAACAACAAATCCACAGAAATTCCTCTGAACAGAAGGGCGGATGTGATAACTAAATCACACCTCTGTGGTCAGGTTTGGTCCACTGACGAGAGCAGTACCTTGCTTTTTAAAGTGAAACATTTTTGATATACACAAAGGATTGAGTGACTACAACAAAATTGAGACCTGTGTCACAAAACTTTGTGTATACGGCCAAGACAGAATCAGGCTGAAACATAAAAATCCCACCAGTTTACATGGGGACTTTTGTCAGTTATTTCTCCACTTGATACTGTCAAAAGCCTGAAGTCAGGACATAAACATTAACTTGGTTATGATTGTCTGTTCAAATATTTGTTCTCGATGCCTCTGGGCAGAAAACACTCTAACATGGGCGTCAAACACTTGTACATTTATTGTTGCGTTGGGCAATTTTCAGTAGTAAAATTTTCAGTTTGGCTAGTAACATTTTCAGTTTGGCTAATTAAACTTGGAAGTCACTAGCCAAAGGCTGGTGGGCAAAATTTTAGACTTTCAGGGCTGTGCTGTCATACATACTATGTGTTCATTTTAGAGTCCATGCTTTATTGTCTTGTCTGCAGAAGAATTGCCAATATTGTTAACATTAATTTGTGTGTTTGTTTGTGTGTGTGTTTGTTTGTTGTTTGCTTATTTATTTATTTATATAGTCTGCTCTTTGTTTTGTGTGTATATGTATACAATTTGGCTGCGGGTGCATTGTACCCTATGTATGACTGTGATAGATGAGCTGTAATGCCATTATCTGATTTGATTGATTGATGGATTGCTTGCTTGCTTTCTTGATTGATTGATTGATTGATTGATTGTTATTTTCTCAAAATCATTACCGACGGCATTACTACTAGGAATACTTCGCTTCACTTAACAATTTTAGCCCCAAAAAACCTCGTTGTGTACATTACTACAGGGGAGGCAATCCCTAGGAGTGTCGTTACCAGGACACCAGGGTGGTGGCCTCCCCTTCTCCCTATCCGGTGCCGCGCTCACCGTTTCCCGGCAGTCTCTTTGCTTAGCTGCTCAGGACAGGCCGTGTGCATATCGTGCTCCGGCTGTAGTTAGGTGGATTACCGTTGTGTACTGTGGACTTTGGATTTATATGTTTCGGACTTTCGTGGACGTTGGATTTATGTGCTTTGTGTGGTGATTGGATTACCTACGTTTTCTGTGGATTACGTGGTGTTGGTTTTCTGTGGGATTACCGGTTTGGGCAATGGCAAGGTAAAGTAGCGGTGACTGCCTCTAACCGCTTTCGACCGGACAGTGATATTGGCAAGCCGACCGGGAGCGCGGTTCTTCTTTGGAGGTTCTCTGCTTTCATTTGGTTTGTTTGTTTCTTTCTGTCCTTTGTTACAGTACTCAGGTACGGACATGCACCAAGTGTGGCGCCTTCCAATGGCCGAGCGACGACCATGATGTCTGCCTACCTTGCTCGGGCTGCTCCTCCGGCCGGACGTGCCGTGAATGCCGGACTTGGGAGGAAGAAAGATGGTCACAGCTGTGGGTGTCTTACCGGAGGGAGAGACCGGCGCCACTATCACAACTGACGTCAAGAAAGGATGCTACAGCAGGGCAGAAAGAGGCAGAATCATACGGAACTGTGAATAAAAGGGGTCCACTACCCCTGCCGGTGCTTCGGGAAAAACTTCCCAGCCTTCAGCGGATGATTGAGCCTAACATTTTGGATCGGGGCTTGCCCCCCGTCCAAGCCCGGGCACCAAGAGCTCCACCCCGCCTCGTAGAGGCCCCGGATATGCTCGACCGCCAACGATGGGGTACGTCCCCTAGGCACGTGTCGGCATTTGTAGCTCGGTCCCCCCGCAGTAGAGAGATTGGGCGAGATTATCACCCCCCAGGTGAAAGACAAAGAGAGAGAGCCCAAGCGGGGGACCCCCCCCCCCTCCCCCCCCCTCCCCCCCCCCCCCTGAGAGGAGAGTGCCCGCCAGCCTTAGGCCGGACCAGCGCCATCACCGGGCTGCATCTACAACGCACCTCTCAGACAGGGACAGGAATGAGAGACACAGTGTGAACTCTACACCTCCACCCCTCCACCCTGAGGGCCCGGATATGAGGAAACGACCACGATGAGATTCGTCTCCACCGGAGGAAATAGGAAGACGAGAAAGGAGTCAAAGACAGAATAATGATTACGAGACCAAGGCCCTACCCCTGGAGGACGGACGTTCGGGCAGACACACGGTTCGACGACAGGTGCCTTCCCGTCGGGAGAGGACCTCGGACAAAATTTATCCTCGGAGGAGTTGGAAAAACTACACCCAGCGGCCTAGGCCTATCGACCTTTGGGGACGGACGGGTCATGGGAGGGAACTCGGACTGTACGAGTTCAACAGAGATCACGTCAGGAATCGACGCACAGTAGACACTCCTCACGGCAGGATGATACGTCTTCACTCTCATCCTCCACGGATCGGCGGTCGAGATCAGTTTCGCGACGGACCACTTCACGACGGCGGGAGCTGCACCCCCTAGGATTCCTACTTCGCCTGCTCGGACAAACCAGAATGGGTCGACGTTGAGGCCCGGGCGCTCTCGGAGTTGACGCAGGAGCCGCTTGGATAGCAGCAGAGATACACAGGCTTCTTCCCAGCCTCGGCCCCCTGCGGCCGTCGGCGACGATTACGGAAAGTGCATCAGTTTTTGCTGCGCGAGATACAGTTAGACCAGCGACCCGGCTTTCTTCGCGGGTTACGCTAGAGGTGGAGGAGGTGCTCAGTCTACACCCTGAGGATTCGGCTTTGGCATTGGGAGTAGACAATGTGCCGCCACCTTCGCCCAGCGATGCGCCGATGAACCTGTCTAAAAGGCGCCGTGTCAGCTGCTGTCGGCGATAACGGCGCATCGCTGTGTACATTGTGGCTCCATGATTCAGGATGGAGACAGCCAGAGCCCTGCGGTCAGCGGTGCAACCCCAGGATTTCGCTGTGAGTCTCGACCTAGCGGACGCGTATCTTCACGTACCCATACACCCGTCCTCTTGGCGTTATCTACGCTTCGCCTTCCGCGGGGTCGTATATCAGTTTTGGGCTCTCCTGTTCGGACTAAACCTCAGCCCATGGGTATTCACCCGGATAATAGACGGAGTCATTTCCAGGTTTCGACGGGCGGCCGCCAGCCCAGCCTCCAATTACTTAGACGATCTGCTCCTATGGAACCAACGGGTTCAAGCTTTGGAAAAGGACCTGGGACGGTCTGCTGGCACCGTTAGGACGGCTCGGGTTCCTCGTCAACGGAGGCAAGTCCGACCTCATTCCTTCTCATCGGTTTATCCACCTCGGCATGGAATTCTTGACAGATATCAACCGAGTCGGACTTCTCGAGAAGCGGATCCGGAAGATAGAGGAGATGGCGTGACAAGTCTTAAGCGCTCAGGCGCTTCCGGCGAGGGTCTGGCTACAGCTGTTAGGACTCCTAAGCGCAGCGGCGGACCTGTTACCTCTCGGCAGACTTTACACCAAACCGATACAGCTCCATCTGCTTCTGCACTGGCGCCCCTCGTCGGGAGACTTAACTACTTTGGTCCCGGTCTTGATGCTGGTCAAGTCTCATCTCCAGCGATGGAAGGACGAGTCATGGCTAGTGTCAGGAGTTCCCCTAACCTCGCCGCCTCCTCGACTCTCCATCTGCACGGACACGAGCCTCTCGGGCTGGGGGGCTCATCTGCTTCCAGACTTTGTCACGACATCGGGCAGTTGAACGAGGGATCAAGCGAACAAGCACATCAGTTGGCTGGAGATGAAGACAGTGTGGCTCGCGCTCATCCACTGGGAACAACGTCTCACGAGTCAGGAAGTCCTCGTGCTCTCCGACAATTCTACAGTGGTGGCCTACATTCAGAATCAAGGCGGGACGTGCGCGCCTTCCCTCTGCATCTTGGCATATCAGGTCTTCCTGTGGTGCAGAGATTGAGGAATTACGCTGCGGGCAAGACACATCCCCGGATATCTCAACGTCCTCGCAGATTTTCTCTCCCGCCGCGGCCAACTACTTCACACAGAGTGGTCGCTATGACAGGACGTCTTCCAGATGATCTGCATGTGATGGTGACCCCGATGATCGACCTCTTCGCCATGAGGTGGAACAACAAACTACCGCTGTTCGTCTCCCCCATCCCGGACCCGCTAGCTTGGGCCGTAGACCCGTGGGACGGACTTCTGGCGTATGTGTTCCCTCCGACAGTACTAGTCCCGAAGGTGCTCCAGAAGCTCAGAGGCAGCAACGCAATCTTCATCCTGGTAGCCGCCTTCAGTTGGGCCAAGAGTTGGACCACAGACCTCCTCAGTCTCGCCACCGATACCCCGATGAAGCTCCCCACACCTCCGACTACGCTCAAGCAACCTCGACAGCCGCTGTTCCATCCATGCCCTGAACAACTGCTGTTACACGCCTGGAGACTGTCAGGATGGACCTCGCTGCTAGACGCTTCTCGGGTACAGCAGTGGAAGCTATCGCAACAGCCTGGAGAGATTCTACTCGTCAGGTCTATGAGGGAAAGTGGCGAGTGCTCCAGGCTTGGTGCACAGAGGAGCATCTCTCCCCCACGGAATTGACTCAACCCCAGCTGGCTGAGTTCTTCCTTTGGCTGTTTACCAACCAGAACTTGGCCCCCATTACCATACGAGGATACCTAGCAATGGTGGCGGACACTTATCGACACTTGGGCCTCCCGGACCCGGGTTCCTGCAGAGACCTTGCAGACCTTATAACGTACTTTGATCGACAACGACCGGCATCCCGTTTGCTAATTCCACGGTGGGACCTGGCCTGGGTTCTCACCTGGCTCAACTCAGACCAATTTGAACCCTTGGATATGGCTCAAATGGGAGATCTCACGCGGAAGACCTACTTCCTTCTCGCCCTCGCTTCAGCGTCACGAGTCAGTGAGATACATGTCTTCTCTGTGCGCTCGTCATGTCTCCAGTGCCGGGCCGACGGCTTGATACAGCTCCTCACAGATCCTACGTTTCTGGCAAAGAATCGCCTCCTAGCATCGGCGTCCCAAGTACTGACCATCCTTCCTCTCAGGACAACGGAACAGAATGGGGAATCCCGCTTATAGGATCCCGTCAGGGCGCTTAAAGTTTACCTGCGCAGAACTAAGCCGCTAAGACAAGGGTGCTCGCGCCTATTCCTGCCCTTGGCTCCGGGCAGACGAGACATATCTGCACAGAAGATCTCATCCTGGCTCCGCTGGGTGATACGAGAGGCATACAAAGAGCTCGCCCCTGCACAAGCCAAGACCTTGCGTATCAGGGCACATGAAGTCAGAGCAGTGGCAGCGAGCATCGCCTTTGACCGCAACTGCGCGGTCAGTGACATTGTAGCAGCCGCGGGTTGGTGGGCCGAATCTACCTTCGCCCGCTTCTACCTACGAGATCTGTCCGGTCAGCGTGACAACCTGGCCTTACTGGGGGACATATCAGCAGCGCAGCACTTCCTCCAGGCACCTTTGGCGCCATAGGTAACGCCTAGCTAAAATTGTCGGGAGTGGGCGCGTAGGGTGGGACCCTCAATTTTACGCGCAGAGGCGCTTGGGCGTGGGAACTGCAGCACGCTCCTCCTATTCACCATTCTTCCTAGTAGTAATTCCGTCGGTAATGATTTTGAGAAAATAAATAAATTTTTCTCTAAAGTGTATTTTTTCGAAAAATACTGATGGCATTACTCAGAGGTCCCTCCCGCCTTCCCCGCTTGCCGCAGTCGAGCTAAGACTCAGAGACTGCCGGGAAACGGTGAGTGCGCCACCAGATAGGAGGGGAGGCCACCCCGGGTGTCCTGGTAACGACACTCCTAGGGATTGCCTCCCTTGTTGTAGTGTACACAACGAGTTTTTTGGGGGCTAAAATTGTTAAGCTAAGCAAAGTATTCCTAGTAGTAATGCCGTCGGTAAGTATTTTTCGAAAAAATACATTTTAGAGAAAAATGTATATTTCTACAGGGCTATGACAATGGGAGAGATTGGATGCTTCCTCAGCCACTATGACATCTGGGAGGAGGTAAGGCAGTCACCCACTCGGCCCTTACACACAACAGGATATGAATCAAACGTGGATTTAAAAGGGTGTGCCAGAATAGCTTGATGCCTCTATGCAGGCTCTAAGCACAAAGCTATTCTGGCATTACCTGTCAACCAACATGGTCGATCTGGGTCAGTCTTAAAGAGGTCAACTCCTAAATCAACCCATTTACTTCTGATGCTTTCCAGGAGGTGGATTAACCATAATGAGGCGCCATCAGGCGCCAAGCTAATCTGGCACTACCTTTGAATTATCATGGTTGATCCTTCTCCTGCAAATGGTGCATAGTTGTAAGGTGACACATCCAAAATTTGGGAAGTGCTGCTCTAGGGGTTAACCCATTTCATCCTGATACACCATTGGGAAAATAAATGAAATTATGATAGTTCAAGGGTGGTGCCAGAATAGCTTGTGGCGCCTGAGGCGTCAAGCTATTTTGGCACCACCCTTGAACTAAAATCTATTTCCTTATCTTCATAGGAAAATCAGCAAATTAAAAAACAAAATTCAGCCTCGGGATGTAATGGTTTATATGGACTATAGAATGTTAGTTAACCTTATGGCTCAATGTGACAGTTAAACCTGTCTAAAGCAATCACCCAAAGAACTATCCAAATGTGGTCACCTCACACAGGTATCATTTAGGTTAACAGAAAAAAAGCCTTGTGACCATAAATTGGTGGTCTATGTATATTCAGATTTGGAAAACTTTGTTGTTGACTAGGTGGTTGTTGTTTTTTACATCCAAGGAAAAATCTCAGGCCAGTTGTCTGATACAGGTTTGCTTATAATCGGCATGCTGACTATACAGTAGAATAAATCTGTTACAAAAAAAAGCATGTTTGAGAGTCTGTGACTTGGAACAGTTTTGCAGTGAATCGCACACAATTGGCATGCAAGTGTAAGCTTATCCATTTGTATATCAGTGTCCATGTGTCGGCAAGTTGAGAAAGATGTTTACTTTTCGGTCATTGGTAGAGGTTTCTGTGGTGATGATTCCTGCAGGAATCATCACCACAAAAATGCTACCAACAGCCAAAGGGTTAACATCCTGAGAAAACATGATAAGCTCTTTGTTTTTTGTTGTCATTGTACCATATATTTTTTTAAAGATATGACTCAAGAAAGTTTACTGGGTTGCTTGACACCTACTGTACTTCTTACTGTAAATTTTGTGAGGTTGATTGAGATGCCTCGTTTTTATTTTTTGTGTAGGTTGTTGAGAAAGATTATGGCAGAGTTTTGTTGTTTGAAGACGACATCCGATTTGAGCCGTACTTCCGCAAGAAGCTAGCCTTCATGATGTCAGATCTGGATCGACTGTTTCCTGATTGGGACCTTGTGTGAGTAAACAGAATAGAGGTTGCTCTGAAAGCGACCTACTACATACAGTACAGAGTTAATAGATTACAGCATACCCTGTGTCAATCTTCTTGGTGCATCTCACAATATTGCTGGACAAAAGAGCTAACTTAATTTGTAAAGTTTGAATATTGTAGTCTCTCTTTGTACGCAGGAGAGTTCCACCAAATCGTACCAGGGGCTGTAGAAAACCACTTTTACTTATGCAGGGGTGGCAGTCTTCAGTCCTGGAGACTGGTTCAGCTTTTTCAAACTCCGGGAAAGCTGCATTTCAGCTTTTTTGGTTTGGACAGAACAGTCCTTCAGCCAGTCTGTTACTGTTAGTGTTACACTTGCAAGAGGCATAAATTCTCATAAGCCCCTGCATCTGCAGGGGCTCATATGGGGCATCGTTTTGTGGATTGTTTTCAATCTTTTCAATTTTTTTGCACTGTCCCCCATGCATGTGCTTACTCACATGGATTGTGAAAAAAAAAGGGTAGAAAAAATTTGGATGTCGTATCAGCAAGTTTTAGCAATCAAAGCCCACTATGGAGCAGATCACGTTTTCTTCTATACATAATTTGTGCATGAGTGCCCTTATTTTACAAAACATATTTGTCAATGTGTTGATGTGTTTTTGTTTTTATTTAGCTATCTGGGCCGCAAGCGTTTGCGAAAGAGTGATGAGCGACTGGTGGAGGGAAGCGATAGGCTGGCCTGGCCACACTACAGTTACTGGACACTCAGTTACATTCTGTCCAATGCAGGCGCTCGCAAACTCCTGGCCCAGAAGCCTCTGTCCAAGATGATTCCTGTCGATGAGTTCTTACCCATCATGTTTGACAGACACACAGAGTGAGTCGTTTATCTGAACGCAATATTTATGTATTTAATTGTGTATTTGCATGAGGTGCAAATCCGCATGAACCCCCGCATTCAAGAGATCTGCAGTAAAGATTAGAGCAGAACCTGTGTGAGTGGCCACCTTATGACAGATCACCTGTCATTAAAGACCATCGCTCAGGTGGCTACAGCCACCTGAGCGATGGTCTTTAATGACAGGTGGCACTTTTGGCCATTCAATACTTGAGAGAGCAACCATCCTTCTAGACCACAAACGCCAGTTGTTCAAAACAGGCTCTTCTGTACTCATAAATATGTACTGGTCTCTGATTTCAGACTATGCGGCACTAGAGCCATAAGATCCAGAATTACAGAACTCACATTTTTTCCTATTTCGGTGTGTTTTTCACAGTTTCCAATTCCAATTTCAGGGAAGGATGGAAGAATGCCTTTTCGCCGAGAAATCTCCTGGCACTTTCCTCGGACCCATTTCTCGTGTTCCCCACACACTACACGGGAGAGCCGGATTACATCTCTGATACGGAAGATTCCATCATTGTGAACAAGGCAGAGGACGCTAAAATGATGAAGGAGGAGTTATGATTGTGAACACAGTAGTTAAAGTCTTGTATCTTGTACCAGTAACATCTAAACCATGTTTTAAACCATTGTGCTCTAAGGTCGAAATGTTTGTGTCATCCTCTGAAGACTGCATTGCAGTATTGAAGACGGATCAACCATGGTAGTTTAAGGGTGGTGCCAGAATAGCTTGGCGCCCATATGTGCCAAGCTATTCTGGCACCACCCTTGAACTATCATGGCCGATCACTTGCTGTGGCCGGTTGGGGCTAAATGAGTTAGATTGTGGTCTCAGATGGAAATCTGTAAACTCATTATATTGCATACAAAAATTCCTGTACAGCAGAACCTGTTTTGAGTGACTTCTCTTAGGATCATCTGTCATTAAGGGCCATCAATTAGGGCTGGGCATTGCTTAACGTCCCGACAGCAACAAGACTTTCTCAGGATGTGCCTGCACTGCTTGTAAAAAAAAAAAAACGAAACAGAATATTGAATATATGTCGCCAGCCTGTCTAATACGCTAAATAAACCTAAGACCATTTAGCAACACACATCCAATATCAAGAGCTACAGATAGCGCAGACAGTAGGGAGAGTTTAAAAAGAAATGTACAGGTGAATGGACCAAGGGTAGACAGAAACACATGCCCCAGAAGAGAGGGGAAAACCCACCCTGGGAACTAACAAGTAGTTAACGCCACCCACGTCCCCCAGGGCAGACCCGGGTGGGGGCTAGTTTTGGGACTCGGTTAAAGGTCTGTGGTCACCTAAATGATGGTGTTGAATGACAAATGGACACTTTTTACCCTTCAAGTCCAAAAACCAGTATTTTCTTGCACAAAAACTGGTTACTCAAAACAGATTCTACTGTATTTTAAAAATGTGAACCTTTTCTTTCACTGCGTGTGCAATTAGGCATTTCAAGGGAGACAACATGGCTGATTTGAAAGTGCCACCAAAAACACAACAAAAAATCCCCACTGGACCACACACTTCCTGTCTGTTTGTCCTCAGTTTCCAACTTTCACTCTTGCATTTGTCGTAAACAAAGGTCCTCAGGCTCACAACAGCTGCAGTGGGCCCGCGCCTGGCTGTGTGCGGACCCACTGCGGTTGTCATGGGCCTGAAGACATTTTGCTACGGGGGTTAGTCAGTGCGTTGATGAAATAGAGGTAAGCCACAGTATTATTTGCTTCAGTATACTATGGTATCTGATTTAATGCACACAGGTCTCTGGCTCGCAAAGGGATGCCTGGTGAGCGTAAGGTTCTCAGGCTGAAGTCAGCCTTAGCTGGCCCACATACAGCCGTGTGTGGGCCACTTAGGCTGATGTCGGCCCAAGGATGTTTTGCTTACTAACTATTGTTTCTTCACTCATTTGCGTAAGTTCAGAACTACGATAACGTGATCGCACATAATGCAGTTGGACTTCATGGCTCCCCGGGTACTACGATACACACAGGCTGACCTGTGTTTGCAATGAATTTTAAAGATTGTGTGCTGGTCTGTGATTTTGGACCTTACAGATGGCATCTGTAAGGTCCAAAATCGCAAACCAGCATAACTTGACCTGTGAGTTTGGAGCTGACGGTCTCAGGCCGTAAATGCAAAATCACAGACCCACTCACCTGTGATCTCTGTAATAACGATGTCTTTTATACGACGTGCATAAGTTTAGAGTGTGTTCACGTTTGTCAGTATGACATGGATATACCTGCACAAAAGGGTGATGCTTATGGCTGAAAATGGCTTGCCGGATTGTGAAATTGTTAACTTTTATTTTAACCCATGTAACCCCACGGCCACATTTCCCTAATTGCGGAGGCGTCACCTAATGACCATGTGCCAGGTGGAGGAGATGTATTGACCATGATAGTTCAAGGGTAGGGCCAGATTGGCTTGGCGCCTGCAGGCGCCAAGCTAATCTGGCACTACCCTTGAATTATCATGGTTGATCCATCTCCAGCTGTAGGGTGTAGGGGCTGAATGGGTTAAATGGCTATTCAGATTGTACAAAAGGAGCAGTGTACATGTAGTACAATTAGATCTTTGTTGTTATTCACAGCTGTATGCAAAAGCTGACTTATAATCATTTAAGCCCTTTGGCAAATTGACATATTTTACCCATCCATACTATATCCCACTTCACCCCCACACACTGAAGCAGTAATAGTATAGGTGGTGGATTGGCCATGATAATTCAAGGGTAGTGCTGGATTAGCTTGGCGCCTGATGGCACCAAGCTAATCTGGCACTACTCTTGAATTATCATGGCTGATCCATCACTTGCAACTGTTTCTTAGTTGTGAGGTGAAATGCAGCCACATTTGGGAAATGCAGCCACGGGATTAAATGGGTTAATCTAAGCTGTGTACAAGATCTGACTTATAATCATTGTAGTCCTATAATCATTGTAGTCCTATGGCAAATTCACATGCTCTACTCATTTGTCTCTTATGATGACTTTTATATTGCGGAAAAGGCATTTGTTGTTTCATTTTCGTCGTGAAACAAACCACAATTTTGGATGTCAGATTCTCAAGAGAAGGCCAGTAGATATGATGATGATTTCTGCTGTTGGAATAAGCAAGGCAGCATTATGTGAGGGATAACTCCTCTTGGCTGCTATGGACCTTTGGTCACTGTTGTTACCCCCCTTGTGCGTGCAGCCGCCTGTACTGTGAACAGTGCCAATGGCTGCATGTGCAGTCGGTTTGATCAAAGGTGTATATGAAAGTTAATCATTCACTCCTAATTCAGTAGAAGATGTTTCGAGCAACTACATTTATTTTTTGAGAGAAAAAGTAGACTTGGTAGACATGTGCTCTCTCAAAATAGGCATTGAAGGGTAAAAAAGTGTCGCCTGTCATTAAAGACCATCATTTAGGTGGCTACAGCCACAGTCACAGCTACAGCCACCTAAATGATGGTCTTTAATGACAGGTGATCTCTCATGGGTGGTTGCTTAAAACAGGTGCTACTGTAATGACTTGCACAACTTTGGTCGATGTCTGTAAGGACTGTGTACCAGCTGTGGGAGGTGGATCACTACGATAGATTAACCACCTTGTGAGTACAGCCGTTGAAATGCCAGCGGCACTGTTGGTTGCCTGCACAAGGGGTTTAACCCCAAGACTGCTACTCAGGATACGGTTCAACGGAAAAGATGCATAGTTATGCGTCTTTTCCACCAAAACGGTGTCGGTAGCACTCGGTCAAGGGGTTATGGGTAGTACTGGATTAGCTTGGTGCACTGTCCTCGCACTTCGTGTAGTTATCCATCGCCCGCTGTGGTGTCTTACGGGTGAATTTGTCGAGTCACCACAATTAGATATTTAGTGTCTTTTGCATCTTAGTGTTTCGTGCCTTTAACACCCTTGTGCGTGCAGCCACCAGCACAGTAAACAGTGCTGGTGGCTGCACACACAGGAGGTAAAATGTCTTGCCATTTTGTACAGCTAGATCTGTCGTATTTGTGATCACTCCATTACTATTTTAGCAGCTTTTAAGACCACTTTTGTACATAGAAACCACAAGGGTAGTATAAAACCATAGTATGCTTTTCGTTGCTCCCTAGAATTGCATAGCACACCACACCTGTCTTGGGAGATTTGGTCCTTGTCCATGCCATAAACGGCATTCAAACCGGCTGTTTCTTTGAAATGTTTTGATGTTTTCATCAAAGTTTCAGTTTTAACGACTACCTGGTTCTCAAGAAGCTTACGTCTTTGCTCCTGAAATGTTGGAAACAAGATTTGAAACACACGGTCTTGAGCATGTGATGACCGAATGACACTATATTGTGTGGACTGCACTCTGTCAGCAAGTTTCATCTTATGATGCAATGACAAAACAGTTGTTCAGAAATTTGACGCCATGGAATAAGCACAGCTTCCTGTGACATGACTGCCTTGCGCATGTCACCAATGTAACGTTTAGCACATTGGAGATGTGCTGCATCTGGATATGCAGCATACTGTTAACTAATTCACTAGCTGCGGAAAAGTCATATAGCGTTGTAGCTGGCAACGCTATATGACACTTCCACAGCTAGTGATGCGGAGCGCCTTGAATGAGTTAACTTATTTGAAGTGTGCGCCTTCCATGTACATGGTATAAGCCGTGGATCTGAATGCAGCATGTGTCAAATGAGTTAACAGTACTGTTGTCTGCATGTACAAGGGGATTTAGGGTGAATGTGCTCAGATGTCATTGTCATGGTAAAATGATGTTTTATTGTTTAGCAGTTCACAGATCACAGATATTTATGTGACTCATGATGTTTACACTTGAGCAGTCTCTTCCGTGTAATAATCATATTTTTGTGAACTGACTTTATTCAGCCAAAATTTTTTTAAAAGACATGGATGTGACTCTTCACTGAAAACACCCCCCTCCACCCCCCCCCCCCCCCCCCCCCCCCTGCGCCATATCACCTTTCCATCCCACCGTTGCCATGTTCCTTTAAATACATTTCTACCCACCTTCCAAAGTGCCTTAAATACCTAGATACCCACCTTTCAAGGTGCCTTAACTCCTTCACTGATGAGAACTAGTGAACACAGTCCAGCTGCAAGGGACATTGATCCTCGTGGGACCCCACAGTTGCGGAGGCTCATGAGAATCTATGGCTCTTGCTGAAAGCACTCTGTATCCACTTTGTTCCTTGGAGAGCTAAGGCTCTGGTGTCGAAGTAACCAAGATTTTAGGAACGCAGTCTGCATCCACAGGCAGTGAAGAGGGTAAATACCCACCTTTGAAATACAAGCACTCGTACTGCACCTACAGTTTACCTGTCTTAACCCTTATCGTTCGCAATACACCAGCATGTGAAATAAGCCTGACTAAAATAGTTCAAGGGTAGTGCCAGAATAGCTTGGCGCCTCTAGGCGCCAAGCTATTCTGGCACAACCCTTGAACTAAAGCCATTGGTCTATATCCTTATCTGTAAGTACTATAATATAGCTGGCAGTGTACAGATTTGAAGCTTTTAGCCTCAGTATGATATGGGTTAAGTGCATGTATCATCTGCCGTATCAGAATACTGATTTGAAAGGGTACATGTGATCATGAGTCAAATATGACTGTTTAACTGCCATGTGCAGGCAGCCACCAGTACTGTTTACATTAGTGGTGGATGCATGCACACGAGGGTTAAAGTTGTCTGATCACCATGGTATGTAGTGACAAGGGCTCAGTTGCATGAGTGAGTTTAGTCCTGCGCAACACTAACCCCGATACAGCGGAGCACCTTGCTTACTGGCTTGTGCAGGGTCTGAGCTCACTTGTGCAACTGGACCCTGCCTTTGATTGTCTCATGGAAGTGTGTGTCCTCTTTCATGTGTGAATGTTTGCGAGTCTTTCATGTGAATGATTGTTTAGGTCACTCTTTTGTGTACATGTACTACTTTTGCACACACTAAGGTCACACTTTTGTGTACATGTGCTAATTTTGCACACACTAAGGTCACACTTTTGTGTACATGTGCTAATTTTGCACAGCACTAGTCAACAGTGCTGCTGCATCATCATGTAGTTTAGTTCAATTTGTAATGTTATTTCTTTTACCGCATGCACCTGTTTTCTTGCACATTCATACCTGTGTATGACGACCAACAAAAGAGATTTTTGAAAAAGTGTTGGTATCCGTACACAGGGTCAGTTAAGTGACAGAAAAAAGACCGGGGGACCAAGCATAGACAGGTGGTCCCCTTAAACAGTGGTCACTTAGACAAGTTTGACTTGCTTGAAGGGCATTTTCAGTTTGCTTGCTTTTAAATGTAACACATATACCTTGTATCATATTATTCTCTTTTGCTAATCTTGTAAAATCCATGAAAGTTAACCTGTTCACTGCCGGGGCATGACAGGTAGTGCTTTATTAACACCATTGAGAGATAGTGCCTTATCAGCGTTGTACCTCGAGAGGCACCTGTCCAGGTACTAAGCTGATGAGGCACTACCTGTCAATGTATCTGACACTGCCCACATGCCGTCGTGGCCATACCATCTCTCACTGCAGGATGTCTTGGTTGAACGGACAGTGATATGTATCTGTGCCAAAGAAATTGTTATGGGACAATCAATATCTATGAGATCTTACAAGTTACAAGGCAGCTTTCTTATTCACGGTCAAGTTTGTGTGCTGGTCTGTGAATTTGGACTTGCAGCTCTAGAGCCGGAAGTTCCAAATCACAAACCAGCACACAGAGTTGGACATTTGCTGCGTTGTGCACATGCCGCATAGGCATATGTGTATGCTTGACAGCGATACTCATGTTAGTGAAATCCAGACCAAAAAGGCAATTGCCAGGTGTGTACAGTGCAGAGAACAACTCCAACGAAGAATAAAACCAGCTTTACCCATTTACTCAGTTTTATCCCCAAGGTTGCATTTCTAAAATTTTGGAGGTGTTGCCCAACGACTATGTACCAGTTGCAGGAGATGGCTTGACCATGATAACTCAAGGGTAGTGCCAGATTAGCTTGGCGCCTGAAGGCGCCAAGCTAATCTGGCACTACCCTTGAGTTATCATGGTCGAGCCATCTCTTGCTGTAGCGATCCGAGGCTAAAAGGGTTAAAGAAAACAGTTACAACGCAATTTATTTTTGTTATAACTGTCTGGTCTAAGCGTTTTTCTGCCTTCGTTGGGTTGTTCTCATAGTTATGGCATTATTTTCAAAATATAGTACTTGTACGTATTTACCACTTGCACTTTTTGAAAATATTATAATAAATACAACTGATGTTGCAGTCACTGATTTGTTACCCTTTGGCTGTTGGTAGTGTTTTTTGTTGCGACAAAAAGCGCTACGGACATCTAGAGGGTTACGGTAGCGCCTTTTGTCGCAATAATTCCTGCAGGAATCATCGCGACGAAAAGCGCTACCGACAGAGAGGGGGCAAAATCCAGTTGGATGCGCATAATAAATGTGTGATGGTTGGTGACTCCCAGCCTTACGGCCCACAGCCGTAAAGTCTGAAATCACAGACGGACACATAATTCTACAGGCATAATACATTGTCTTTTAGTGCGTGATTTTGCACCTCCGGGCTCAGAGCTGCAAGGTGCAGAATCTTCGACCAGACCGCTTGTTCGGTGCTTGTTGGAGACTGAATCCTCAGTGTTTTGTCTTGCATACAACAATATCTATTATTATTTGCATATACAACAATATCGTTTATACATTTTGTGTGCCATCTAGTCATACATTTTGGAATTTTGCATTTTGCAAAAAGTAGAGCTTGTTTTGAGCCGACCAGCTTTCTCACAGTTATTAAAGTGTTCTTGAGGCTCTCTGAAGGGTCCGCCGTGAGATGGCCTTAGTCGCCTGCTCGGCGTTAAACCCAAATAACCAACCAATCTCTGAAGGCAATGTCCTGAAGGGCACAGAGTGCCACCTGTCACAAAGTGTCATGTCATTAACCCTTCTCATCCTGATACACTATTGTTTGGAATACATTTGACTATGATAGTTCAAGGCTGGTGCCAGAATAGCTTGGCACCTGAGGCGCCAAGCTACTCTGGCACCGCCCTTGAACTAAAATGGTTGATCTATCTCCTAATCTGTAATGTAGCCTCCAATCTAGGCAATAAGCAACTTTAAAAGATCAGCCTTGGGATGTGATGGGTAATGGCCACCATTTAGGTGGCTACAACCACCTAAATGTGGGTCTTTAATGGCACGTGAATTAATCTCTCATGATGATGGTCGTTCAGAACAGGTTCTACTGTTCCAGTCCATAAGTAGCTCGTATGTTAGCCTGTGTTTTGGAAGGTGATTTGTGTTGAACTTATCCGCTAGATCTTTCATAAGCTGCATGTCAATTTTGTTTTTCACGATGCAATATTTTTATAAACTCTCAATGTTCAGTAATAGACGGTCATGTTATTGTCCACTTTAATCTTTCATGCATGCTGTTACATCTTTATGTACATTTTGTACATGATTCGAACCATACGATTTGTATGTGATTGTATTTTCATATTTACGCTGCTTGGTGCTTAGGGAGGTTGTAATACAAGTCTATTTGTTTCCTCAAAAACATTACCGATGACATGACTTTATGGAAATGTCTACTTCTAGCTCAATTTTAGCCTACTTACCCGTTGTGTGCCCACACAACCCGGGAGGCACTCGGGGAACCCCCCCTAGAGGGGCCGAGAGTTGTCTCCCGTTTCCCGCCTTACCAGCTCCGGTCACGAGACCGGCCAGTTTTGCTACTTCGCTCGTACAGAGAAGACGTGTCTGGCCTTGCTCTCGCGCCGCTTCGACCGGTCTTCCTCTTGCCTACGCTCGTTGCCTCTTCGTGTGCTCTGCGCCTCTTAGCGCTGTCCTGCCTTCTTGTGCCCTGCCTCTGCTGGCGTCGTTCTGCTGCTCTCCTCTAGGCTGTGGAGGTGTATGACTACCCTTCCCCCTGTTCCCGATTCGTCTCGGAGGTAAGGTAGTGGTAGTTTTCCCATAGCTGGCCCTCGGGCCGAGAGCCGGCTACCGTTGGGCTTTCCTTTCGGCTTTGCTACTACGTGGGCGCCAGTTGTTGAGCTTACGCTTCGGCGCCTTGCACGACCTTTTTTACGAGTCTCCTCGAGGGAGGCCTTCTCTCCTTTGGTATTTCACTGTTACGAGAAGACGTTGCCTTGTAGACTAGGGCTTCTGTTCTCGTAGGGCCTTCGGGCACCCACACTCCGTTCGTCTACCTTAAAGGCCCTTTAGCTCTGGGAGACTGTAGCCACTATTTACGCGCTGGTGGTCACGGCGCTTGGAGTACCTTGGTGTGGGGCTAGGCTCCCTTGTCCGCCTTTGCGACCTTGTGCTCTTTGTCTGTTGCAGGAACCAAATGCTTACCTGCGCTCAATGCGGACTTAAAGTGGCCGACGGACGACCAGGCGGTCTGCCTCCCCTGCTCGGGCTGCGCCTCGAACCATCTCTGCGATGTCTGTGCGACCTGGCCGGAGATCCGTTGGTCTGACCTCTGGAGTTTTTACCGGCGAGAGCGACCTCCGTCTGCTATCTCTCGTCCCACTCCTGTTGACGTCGCCCCTGTGGTAACGACCGCTCTTCCTCGCCTCGGCCTCTCGGAACGGATTGATCGTCGGGACCCTGCGTTGTTCGCTGACCAGAGGACTGCCACTGCTGCCACGCCCGCTGACCCTTCCGGAGGGTCTGTTTGCCGGCAAAGCGCCCGCCTCACTGAGCCCGGCCTGCAGCAGTTCGCCACGAGCCGTCCCACGTTGACTGGCCTTGCTCCTCTCTCTCTCCACGATAAGCCCGCTGATCCTTCCGGAATCTGTACACCGGCATAGAGCCCTTCTCACTGAGTCCGGCCAGGAGAGACGTCAGCCTCAACCTACGCGACACAGTCGCGCCCCCGACCTTTCCCGTCCCACCGTCAGTGCTAGACACTCGCGCTCGCCCTGCGAGCGCCGCCGGAAGGATCGTTCCCCCCGCCGGGAGCGTCGCCGCTCCGGCCCCCCGCCTCTCCTCGTCGCGCGCTCGGTCGCGCTCGCCTTTGCACCGTTCGATGCGTTCGCCGCGTCACCGCCATCGTCGACCTTCTTCCCGTGATCGGCACTCCTCTTCGGTTGTCCGCCGTACTTCACCCAGACGTCGTTCCCGCGCACCGGACAGGACCCCTCCTCGCTCCTTCCCGCGTTCGCCTCGGCGATCCCCGCCTCCGTCGTCGCTGCCGGCTCATGCCCGGGCTTCCCGTGAGGTTCGAGATGCGCCCCCGCCCAAGCTTCGACCTTCCTTGGTGCCTCACCCGCCTTCTCGCCACCCCCTGGACGAAGAAGCCCTCAGCTTGCTGCCCGAAGACTCCGTCTCAGCCCTGTTGGAGGAGGATGCTCGCTCCCTTTCGCCCTCCGACGTCGGTGAAGATGTCCCCTCGACCCTTCCGTCGTCGTCCCGGGCGGAGACCCTCCTAGCCTTGGATGAAGCCGCCAGGATCATCGCGGCCACTCTGCCAGCGGACTCCTGCCCAGCCTCTCCCCCCCTGAAGAGGAAGGTCTCGGCCTTTGTGGATGCCGAGCGTCAGGTGAAGAGGTTCAAGTCGCTTCCCCAGCCGCCTGGATTTAAGGAGCTGCGAGATGTCTTCTCAGCGCACCTGCAACTTCCAGCGTCTCGAGAGCCGGTGTTCTTCTCCGATCGTCGCTGGCCGGCTGGCCTGGACATCGCCTTCCGTCGGGATTGGTATGCCGGTCATTCCCAGGCTTTCTCCATCCCTCTTCCTGCGATCGACCCCCCGGCCGTGTCGCAAGCTGGCGGCTCCGCCCTCCTTCGCCGTTCTTTCCCTCGTGGCCTGGATTTGACTGCGTCTCTGGTGCGGAACACCTTAGCCTGCGCTGGGTTCCTGGAGCTGCTCACTCAAGCCCTGGTTCGTCGTGTGGAAGACGCTTGGCATCCTTCTATCATGCCTCTCCTTGGGGATTTACTCGTCTTAGCGGAAGTCGCCAACCGAGCCGCCTACCACTCGTCCGTTAACGCTATGGCTGCCTCCGCCAACTGTGACCTGATGCGTCGAGACGCCCTTCTGCTTGCCTGCCGAGGGATACCACCTGACCTGCGTGCGCAGCTTCGTCGTGCTCCGCTGGGTGGCCCCCTGCTTTTCGGCGACACCTGGTCATCCGTTCGAGCCTCCAACCCCGACCGCTGGCCTGTGAGTGCTCCTCCTCCCCGCCGCTTTCCGTCCTCCCGCCAGGCTAGGGGTCGCGCCTCGCGGTCGGTTAGACCCGCTGCTGCGTCAGCCCCTGCTTCGGCCCCTGAGCAGGCCCCCGCCTTTGGCCGTCCTAGACCCTCCAGGGCCCGTGTCCCCGCCTGGCCCCGTCCCGCCCGGCGACCGGGTCGCGGGCGGGCTACCTGACTGCCCCCCAGCCTTGCCCCCACCGACCACTTCGGGGTCTCCGGTCGGTGGAATTTGGCTCACACTCTTTCCCGACGACCCCTGGATTTGCGACACCGTCTCGGCCGGCCTCCGGATCGCCTTTCGCAGCCCGCCTCCTTTGCGTCGCTCCCCCCTTTGGACCGAGATCCCCAGCGATCCGTTGAAGGCCTCCGCTCTTCGGGGAGAGGTCTCCTCCCTCCTGAGGAAAGCCGCCACGGAGGTGGTACGCGTCCCCTACTCCCCAGCCTTCTACAGCCGCTTGTTCGTCGTTCCGAAGCCTGGAGGGAGATGGCGACCGGTGATCGATCTCTCGGCCCTGAACAAGTACATTACGGCCCCCTCCTTCCGGATGGAGACTGCTCGAGCCCTGAGAGCCGCGGTCCAACCTCTGGACTTCGCAGTCAGCCTGGACCTTTCAGATGCGTACCTGCATGTCCCGATGCACCAGGCCTCCAGGAAGTTCCTCCGCTTTGCGATCGACGGTGTGGTATACCAGTTTCGCGCGCTCCCGTTCGGTCTCAACCTCAGCCCCTGGGTGTTCACCCGGCTGATGGACGCCGTAGTCGCCACGGCCCGACAGTCCTCCTCCAGTCCGACGTCGAATTACCTAGACGACCTCCTCCTACGCAACCAGTCAGAGACCTCGCTCGCGTCGGACAGGGATGCGCTGCTACGGCTTCTGGCACACTTGGGCTTCCTAGTGAACGACGGCAAGTCGGATCTCTCTCCGTCCCGCCGCTTCGTGCACCTGGGCATGGAATTTGCGACCGACCTCAACACGGTGCGCCTCCCAGCCCCTCGGATCCAGAAGATTGCGGACCTAGCCGGTCAGTTAGCACGACAGGACGTGGCCCCCGCCAGAGTCTGGCTCCAGCTTTTGGGCCTGCTGAACGCCGCAGCGGACCTTATCCCCCTAGGTCGTCTCTACTCCCGGCCGATCCAGCTGCATCTCCTACTCCATTGGCGCCCGTCGTCAGGCGACTTAACGACGTTGGTTCCGGTGCCCCAGATGCTGCTGCCTCATCTTCGTCGGTGGACCGACCACTCTTGGCTAGCGTCGGGAGTTCCCCTGGCCGCCCCTCCTCCCCAGACCTCGCTTTGTGTCGACGCCAGCCTCACTGGGTGGGGCGCTCATCTCCTTCCTCGGTTCCTCTCGACTTCGGGGCCCTGGCCCGCGGACTTAGCGCACACTCACATCAACTGGCTGGAGATGCAGGCGGTGTGGCAAGCCCTGCAGTTCTGGGAGGATCTCCTCAGACACCAGGAGCTACTCGTCCTCTCGGACAACACGACTGTGGTGGCTTACATCCAGAAACAAGGTGGCACTCGCTCTCCCGACCTTTGTATGCTCCTCTACCGGATGATGCGTTGGTGCGAGGACCGGGGTATTACCATTCGAGCCCGACACATCCCCGGACACCTGAATGTCTTAGCCGACTCGCTGTCTCGCCGCGGCCAGCTCCTGCACACGGAATGGACCCTTCGGCAGGACATCTTTCGGATGATCTGTGCCCGGTGGGAGACTCCCCAGGTCGACTTGTTCGCCACAAGGTGGAACCATCAGCTGTCGCTCTTCGTCTCCCCGATTCCCGATCCACTTGCCTGGGCTGTCGATGCACTCTCCATTCCCTGGGACGGCCTGGTGGCTTACGCCTTCCCCCCGACGGTTCTCGTACCCAAAGTCCTTCTCAAGCTTCGGGGATGCTCGGCGGTCCTGCTGTTAGTTGCGCCGTTCGCCTGGAACCGCTCCTGGACCACCGACCTTCTCAGCCTCGCCACGGACCCGCCCCTGCTGCTTCCCGCCCCACGCACCATGCTCAAGCAACCGCGTCAGCCGCTGTTCCACCCCTGCCCGGAGCGGCTCCTCCTTCACGCCTGGAGGTTGTGCGGCAAGCCCTCGGAGCTAGAGGCTACTCGGGTGCAGCAGTGGAGGCGATCGCTTCGGCCCGCAGACCTTCCACCATCCGAGTCTACGAGGGAAAGTGGCGAGTCCTGTGTTCCTGGGGCTCTGAGCACGGCCTGTCACCCACGGAACTGACTAATCCTCAGCTGGCGGACTTCTTCCTCTGGCTCTTTCGAGACTTAGGCCTGGCCCCCATCACCGTGAGGGGTTACCTGTCCATGATCGCTGACACTTATCGACACCCAGACCCGGGCGCCTGCAAAGACTTAGCCGACCTTATGGGTCACTTCGGCATCCAGCGCCCAACACACCGCTCACTCCTTCCCCGCTGGGACCTGCCCTGGGTGCTAACGTGGTTAAATTCTGACAGATTTGAACCCTTACCTTTGGCCCGTTTCGCAGATGTGACACGAAAGACGTGCTTCCTGCTGGCCCTTGCTACCGCCTCTCGGGTGAGTGAGCTACACGCACTCTCGGCGCGGCCTACCTGCCTACAGTTCCGAGCGGACGGGTCTGTTCAACTCCTCACTGACCCTGCCTTCCTGGCCAAGAACAGGTCTCCTCTGACGGCACCTCAGGTTATCACCTTACGGCCGCTAAGAACCAACCCTCTGTCTCAGGAGACCAGGCAACAGGATCCCGTGCGCGCCCTTAGAGTTTATCTGCGACGATCTAAAGCCTTCCGCAGAGGGCGTTCGCGCCTCTTCCTACCTCTGAGACCCAGCAGGAATGACATAACAGCCCAGACGATCTCGTCCTGGCTCCGCTGGGTTATACGCTCCGCGTATCAAGATATCTCCCCGCAGGGAGCGAAGAGGCTGCACATTCGCGCACATGAGGTACGAGCCATGGCCACGAGCCTCGCATTTGACCGAAACTGCGCTGTCAAGGACATCGTGGCAGCCGTGGGCTGGCAGACTGAATCTGTATTCGCCCGCTTCTACCTCAGGGACCTGGCAGGCCAAAGAGAGAATCTCGCACTAGTGGGGGACATCGCCGCGGCGCAACACTCCCTCCCGGCGCCACCGGCGCCGTAGGTATGCACTTCGCTAAAATTAAGAGTTGCGCGGCACCCTCCTCCTCATCGCAATTCTTCCATAAAGTCATGTCATCGGTAATGTTTTTGAGGAAACAAATTCATTTTTCTCTAAAAGGTATTTTTTCGAAAAATACTTACCGATGACATGACTCGGAGGACCCTCCCTCCTGCCCCGCTTGCCGCTTTCGAGCGAAGTATCGCAAAAAACTGGCCGGTCTCGTGACCGGAGCTGGTAAGGCGGGAAACGGGAGACAACTCTCGGCCCCTCTAGGGGGGGTTCCCCGAGTGCCTCCCGGGTTGTGTGGGCACACAACGGGTAAGTAGGCTAAAATTGAGCTAGAAGTAGACATTTCCATAAAGTCATGTCATCGGTAAGTATTTTTCGAAAAAATACCTTTTAGAGAAAAATGAATTTTTATACATGACGTCATCAAGAGAATGTGAGCGGCAATAAAGTGTGTGTGTGTGCTAAACATGAAGTTTCTTTTTCTTTTCTGTAAGGACAGCTGTGCAGATTGATTAACCCATTTATCCCCGGGACCCTGCAGCAGGAGATGGATTGATCATGATAATTCAAGGGTAGTGCCAGATGAGCTTGGCACCTCCAGGCGCCAAGCTCATCTGGCACTACCCTTGAATTATCATGATCGATCCATCTCCTGCAGCTGTTACATAGTCTTTAGACGACGCCTCCAAAAGTTTGGAAATGCGGCTGTGGGGTTAAGAGGGTTAAGGGATGCCAAATGTAACATGAATTTTACCGGGGGAAAAAAAATGACCTCTGTCCCCATCCCTTTAGTTTTCCAAGCGGAATTTTGTTTAAAAAAAAATTATAATGTGTCCAAATTGTTCAGTTATTTAGCTGCCAGAGCGACTCTTGTTTATGTGTTGGGAAAGGGATTTTGTGTTCACTGAAAGTTGTCTTCCCAGGTCAAATTCATAGTAGATTCGGCACACTTTGACCATGGTATCTCGAGGACAGCACAATATTGTGGGTCCATCTCCAAAAGTTGTCAAGAAAAAAATGGTTAACCCTTTGGCTGTTGATAGTGCTTTTTGGCGAGGTGATTCCTGCAGGAATCACCTCGCCAGAAAGCGCTATCAACAGCCAAAGGATTCTCCCCCTTGTGCAAGCAGACACTGGTGCTGTTTACAGTGCAGGCGGCCGCATGCAGAATGAATGGAGTAACTCGTTCGAGACAAGCCACATGTACGGAGCCGTGTAAGCAGCAAAGGGAGTTAGCATTTTAGACATGCTGCATATTTATGTCATGTTTTGGTTGCTACCTTCATTTGCAGCATATTTTTACGCAGCATGTCTCGAAATATTGTTCTGCGGTATTTCACTTTGAATATGTTCAACTTTCGTATAAACACACACACACACACACACACACACACACACACACACACACACACACACACACACACACACACACCACCTGTTATTACTTTGCTTACTTTAATACTGACTGAAAAATTGTCCCATTTGATCAACAAATCACAAAAAGGATGACACGACATGAATTGACATGGTCACAACACAATGTAAACCGATACATTTGTAAATGTAACAAAATTGTGCCGCCAACAAAGCTCACACTCAAGGCTTGAGCATATTAAAAAAAAAACGAGCGTCATTAAAAGCTGTGTATTGCATCATGAAAGTTGAAACGGACACCAACAGCAGGATTTTGTAGCATGCTGGATACAAGAGAAATGTATTACATCAAACTTTTCTCATGACTATGAGACCCTGTGTGACCCAAGATCGGCTCACATACATGTTTAAATTTTCAGATGACAAGATGTGATCAAGCAACAGCAAAGCTTGTAGTGAGCTGTATGCAATGTCATCAGAATGCCCTCACGACTAGAGAATTTTTTTTTTTTTTTTTTTTTTTTTTTTTTTTTTTAACAAAGTTTTAAAAATGTGATCAATGCAAGGGGGTGTAACCCTCTTGGTCCCCAAGGCGAAAAACTCTGAACTTCAAAGTTGAGAGTTATTCACCCTTTGCGTGTCGGTAGCGGTTTTAGTCGTGATGATTCCTATTGGAATCATCGCAACTAAAAACGCTCCCCACGCGCAAAGGGTTAACCTTGGGGGCCAAGAAGGGGGCGTGATAATATGAAGAAAACCAAAGAATCGGTCATCATGGCATCATTGTCCCGGATCAGGGGACGCAAAGCAGGAATTGACAACTTGGCGTCACAGGTTGTGTTGGTCGTTCAGACTTTGTTCAGTTTCTGCACCACGGATTTGCCCCCGAATGTGGTAGACTGGAAACAGAATGAATGTGAATGGTTTTAAGCCCTTCCCTGCTAACGTACCTATACATTTTATTTCTGAAATTTGTGTTGCACTGAACGAACAAAACTTGAGCCACAGCTGTTCAAAGAGCATGGACAGACACAAAGTGGACTCAGCAAGAGGCATAGATCCTCATGAGCCCCCGCAGTCGCGGGGGCTCATGAGGATCTATACCTCTTGCAGTAGTGTGGTGTTCATTTTTCACGGCAGTGATGGGGTTAAAGAGAAATTTTATTAAATAATTCTTTCTCCCCACCGTTGTTTCAGATATGCAACTTTAATCATGTTGGCCAAGGGAGGTAACCGAACTCCACCACCGATTCCACTAACACACAGAAGTGGCGTAGGAAGATGTAATGGAAGGACTCAACGTGCCTGACATGTTACTATCAAGCTTCCAAAATAGGGGTGGGGGTCAAAGCTCCCCCCAAAAAAAAACAACAACCAAACAACAACAACAAAAACCACGATCTATATATTAAAATTCTATGATTAAAAAATATTTTTTTTTTAATCTCCCCAAAATGTTATATCCAAAACTATAATGGGCAGGGCCAACCCTACTTTTCTTTGCCGCTGATTTTAATAAATGATGATAAATATATTATCAATAAAAAAATAAATACATATACAAATAAATAATTAAAGAAAGCAAGAGAGAAAATGCCCACCGATGTCATGACTGTGCCGTCCACCTCCCTGACTGTCTGCCACTCGCGGTCCTTGTCCTCCAGCCTGTAGCTCTCCACGATCTTGTCTCCCTCCAGGGTGATCGTCAGCTGAAACACACAGCACAGCAAACATCCGCATCAGCGTGCACGCGCTGCCCAGCAAAAGACCCCCAGGACGACGTCGGCCACTGCTAGCAGAGGTCCTCGGGCCGACGTTGGCCGCAGCCCGAGGGCCTCTGCTCACTGGGTAGTTAGCAAGAGGCAGATCCTCATGCAACAGCGCGGGCAGCGGTCAAACCCGGGAGGTTAATTAATGTCCTCATCAGCACCTTTAACTCATTCAGCCCGACGGCCGTATTTCCCAAATTTCGGAGACGTCATCTAATGACTACTATGCACCAGTTGCTGGAGATGGATCGACCATGATAATTCAAGGACAGTGCCAGATTAGCTTGGCCCCGACAGGCGCCAAGCTAATCTGGCACTACCCTTGAATTATCATGGTCGACCCCATCTCCTGCTGTAGTGCGTCAGGGCTGAATGGGTTAAGTCATTCGAGACGTGCCGCCTCCGGATACGCGGCATGAGCATATGTCCAATGATGGAAACTAATAGAAAAAGTCCATTTTGTGAAAGGCGATATTTGTTTTGTAATACAACTGTCCCCCACCCCCCCCACACTTTGGTACCGGTTTCAGGCCACTTTACAAATTTTCTCCCCACCCGGGTCTGCCCTGGGGGACTTGGGTGGGGTTAGGTATTTTTTAGTTCCCAGGGTCACCCTGGTCAGCCCCACAGGGTGGGTTTATCTCTCTATTCTGGAGCATGTGTTTCTGTCTACCCTTTGTCCATTCACCTGTATTTGCCATTTTAAAACTCTCCCTACTGTCTGCACTGCCTGTAGCTCTTGATATTGGATGTGTGTTGCTAAATGGTCTTAGCTTTATTTAGGCCCATGTGTTAGGTTTATTTAATGTATTTGACCGGCTGGCGACATACATTCAATGTTCTGTTTAGGTTTTTTTTTCACAAGCAGTGCAGGCACGTCCTGAGAAAGCCTTGTTGCTGTCGGGACGTTAAGCGGCAATGTACAATGTACAATCACTTTACAAATTTCAAATACAAGCGATCAAAAATCTCTGTAACTTTAGTAGCTGAACTGGCCCTTCGTCTGTCTTGTACTGTGTTTGTCTTAAAATGGCGTAAATCCGTGTCTGTTACGTGAGTGTGCGTGTTGCGGTGTTTCAGTTCGCGGCGCTTTGAGTCGATTCGCCCAAAAATTGAGAAAAAGCGCCTATATAATAACTGTATTATTATTATAAAAGCTCGCTTTTCACAGGACTTCACACTACAACCCCTTTCTCCTCCGCAGGCAGTTACTCAGTGAAACCAACCGACAGGCAAACTCCGTCAGCAAAGGCCCTCGGGCTACAAAACAACGGCCGCAGAGTGGGCCCGCGCACGGCTGTGCGCGGGCCTACTGCAGCCGTCGTGGGCCCGATGCCGGACGTTTTGCTACTGTGGTTGTGACTGAATAAAGTTTTTTTTTTAAATTTTTTTAAATAAAGTTTTACCTTGGGTTTCGTCCCATCGATAGACTGGTAGTCGAAGGTCTCTCCAAGCTTGAAGGAGTAGTTCTGAGTCGGGATCGCGCCTCCTGCTGCGAACTCCACATTGGCGGTGTACGTGTCTCCTGATGCTGTGAACTCCACCGTGTAGGACAGCTTACGGTACGTCTCGATCTTCTCTTCGTTGAACCCTGAAACCATAATGAATGAATTAATGAATTAATGAATTAATGAATGAATGAAGGACGACGCGTATGATGCCGGCACCACTGCTGACCACATGATCAAACAAAGTAAAATTTTGACCAATATCATGCACCATACCGTTTTCTAGGACGGACATGGATAAAACAAAGCAACATATTGATCCATATCATGCACCATACATTTCCCGGGCGGCAGTGAGTGACCCAGTCAGCGCGTGGCACGTGTCAGGATGTCTGGAATCTGGAATGCCTGTAAGCCCGGCACGAGGTCAGCACACGCTAACAAGAGACGGGAGCCGACCACACAAGCATAAATAATAAGAGAAGCTGTAGGCTCAGCCCTATTTAACCTTCTTCTCCTGCCGTAGACCTGAGATGGTACCGATGATAAGACAGCCACTTTGTGAGCAAGGAAGCACAACTCTGCAAGGAACCATGACTGAGGATCTATGCCAGTTGTCAATACTGAAAGCCGGGTGCCGTCTGCTAGCCTCATGAACCCCATTGTGAGTTCGCATGTGTCGGCTGTAGTTTTAAAGAATGAGGTTGTTACACAAACACTGCTGCCAAAAAACCAAAAAAAAACAAAAAAACAATAACCCTTTCAGTGCCGGGGCAAAGCCAGCGCTACACAGCACTGATGCAAGCTACAAGAGATATAAAACCATCGAGGGCTTCCACGCAATCGCGGGCGGGCTCATGAGGATCACTTTATGTCTCATGTCAGTCCTATGTTCTCAGCCCTATGCGGCCTAATCAGTTTTTGTCTCATTTACCATCTGACACTGTTTTTCGCGAATGTTGGCCAGTGCGGTGCCGCATTGAGTCGTGTAGTAACCCATTTAACCCAAAGACCGCATTTACCAAATTTTGGAGGTGTCACCTAACGACTGACCATGTCACTAGTTGCAGGAGATGGGTGGACCATGATAATTCAAGGGTAGTGCCAGATTAGTCGGCTTGGCGCCTGATGGCGCCAAGCTAATCTGGCACAACCCTTGAATTATCATGGTAGATCCCGCGGTATCTGATGTTTAGGGAGTTGGGGGCTGAATGGGATAATACGCCGCAATTCGTGATCACTGCTGGCTACTCACTCAGTTTTTAAGGGCCGGGCGTTGACTGAATTGATCACTGATCAAAGGGGTTAATATTATACTTCATGGTCTGTGATTTTGGACCCTACGCCGTAAGTACCAAAATACACAACAAGCTTCAATTTTGGCTTTGCAGGAAAGTGGCCAGCACTGCCGAGTAGTGCCGTCAAAGGGGCCTGACTGACGATGGTGCTTTGACTAAATGCAAATCCCCTGCGCCACCGCGGCGGCATGCGCGCTACCGCACCTAGCTCAATTTAGACCATCGTCAGGCCCCTATGAGATGCCGCCGGCATGGTTCTTTGGCCGTATTTACTGATTCGACCAGCACTGAGTGCTGGCATGGCCTCTTCAGTGCCGTGACGGAAGTGCAAAATGCCGCGTATCCAGATGCAGCCGCACGCCTCGCGGCACGGCAGTTCTTGGGGCCAGTTGCATGAGCGAGTTTAGTAGTCCAGCACCAGCCACTAAGCAAGGTGCGCCGTTATAGTGGCTGTTGCAGGACTAAGTTCGCTCATGCAACTGACCCCAGGGCCGGAGATGGATTGGCTATGAGAGGATGACAGTTGAAGAGCTCAGCCGGGGGTCCGTTTCGTCTGGCCGTTTCGTCTGTTCGGAAAAGCGTTACCTTCCCTGAGCTGTTTAAAGTTGTTATGTTACACCCCAACCACTTCCACGCCTCATAATTATCAGTAAAACGTCAAACTGGAAAAACAAAACAAAACAACAAAAACCACAAGCGGCACAAAAAACACCCAGAAATCTCGAATTCCGCTTGCAAATGGCCGCACTGAGCAGTGTGCTGTTTGACTAAGTAATTTATTGAAACCGTGGGTATGGGGGGTGGGGGGGGGGGGGTGGAGGGGCTGCTAATATAAAAAAGTAGCGGGGGGGGGGGGGGGGGGGAGGTGCAGATTATTCTCTGCTCCCCTCCCCCCCGCCCCCTCAAAATTTTTTGGAGAAAATAATTCTAGGGAAAATATTTTTAAAGGAACATTATTAAAATTATACATTTTTATTTGTTGTTTAGAATATAAAATATTTTCAAGGAAAAAAATAGCATAAGACTTCGATTGTTATGTGTGAATGTTTTACGAGGTTGATGTGTAGCTTTGGTTCCCCCCACCCCCTACTCCCCCCTTAACGAACTTGAACTTAAACTGTTCTCCCTCCCTCCCCGCCTCCGCCGCCCCCTCCCGTTGTTTGATAATTTCGAGGTCGCCGAACCGAGCTGGTTCACGCACCCCGGCACAGACGGCAGAAAACGCGGGTTAGTAGACTAGTGCAGATCTATGTAAAAATGTTTTATGCGATTCGTGATGCTGGAGGCCTCGGGGCGAGGCCAAAACGCTTGGTGTAGGGATGTAGCAAGCACTGACAAATACAGCAAGCTCAAGATCAAAGGATGTAACTGTAAGCAAAACCAGATAACAACGCTCCAAGTACAATTCACAGATAGGAAAACGGCCGGCCCCGGCCTTTAGTGAGTAAAAAATACTCTCCAAGTCAACCGGAGTGATGATGGTTCCAGAACGTGGATTCAGTGTACACCAAAAATGCCAACCGTGAATCTCTGGAGACTATGATATGTTTTCAACAAAGCAGGCATGGCATCTGAATAATAGTACATAATAGTGTATGTTATCTTGTGTTGCGTTACGAGTGATAACTTGATGTCCGCGCGGCGCTGATTGTTCCAGGCTTGGCACCAAGCTTGATTACACCGGCGCGCGCGCGGGCTCACACGTTACCGGCGCGCGTGTTGGTTTCAGCATGGCACTAACCCAATACTGGCCCAATATATCATATTATCCAGCAATGGACCAATATTTGCCCAAGATACTGTGCGTGCTGTGCCATATCCCCCCGGTCACCATACTCGACACGAATAACATAGAATGTCACAGGACTTTGTCTCCTAAAGAATGGAATGTGTGCTGGTCTGTGATTCTACGGCTTTAAGCCGTAAGGTCCAGAATCCCAGACCAGCACACAGCGGTCATTATAACTCAGTAGATCAGTCATCAGCGAGTTCTTCAATGATTTATATTTCCGTCTTTCACTAGCATGAGACAGGGGTTTATCGAGTGGAAGTGCAAATTTTGAAGGGATAGGGACTTCCAGCTCTCGCTGATTTCGTCCGGGGGAGGGGGGGGGGGGGGGCAGGGGGTGGGGGAGGGGGGGGGGGCAGGGGGGTGGGGGAGGGGGGGTATCAGTATCAGTAGTGAGTTTATAGCGGGTGTGTGGGGGTCCTTGCTCTCAACTTGGTCAGCACACACACACACACACACACACCGACACACACTCACACACACACAACACACACACACACACACACACACACGCTCGCGCATGCACACACCCCTCCACTGACGCAACACACGCACACACTGTGACACACACACTGACAAACACAACACTGACACGCCGATACGAACAAGGCAAATCTGAGACTTGAACACAGGCTTATCATCATTACACTACTGACTAGCCTAGGAATCCTTACGAGTTGTGTCCCCTGACAAAGACTGCGAACGTCTAGATGACGCTCTGAATCCGAGTAAGGGGGCATAACTCGTTTAGTATCTTTCCACGACCCTGTCACAGTGGGGAGAAGGGCTGAAACCGCAGACTCCTAACCCGTCTCTTGCGAATAGAAGCCCAATAAATGGCAAAAGCCGTAGGGTGTAGACGGATTGGGTGCGGCCGGGCTATCAGGATGACCTTTGCACGTCGGCCGGGAGTCTGAAACTGAATACCGTAAGGTGACGTTATATAGGCGTTCCGGCCTTCCTCATTTTTCACTGTGACCTGGCGGCGAGGCCGGAATGCGCGGCATTATAAAAAACTGATACCAAATATTCTCGGAAACTGATTTACGGCAGGAAAGGCCGACTACGACTGACTGAAACCGTTCTTTTGGACAGTCTACTCACTGTCTTAAACCGCAGTGCATTCATTCACTGACACAAACACTATACTTTCCCAATACGCAAAAGGCCATCGGGCCGACGTCAGCCGCTGTTGGCCCGCGCACGGCCGTGCGCGGGCAAACGGCGGCCGACGTCGACCCGATGACCTGTTGCGCACTGGGTTGATGGCTCGCCCAGCCCGGCAGTTCTGGCCCTAGCAATCATTTGCAAGACTATGATACCGTCGTGGATTCCAAGAACACTGATCATGCAGCCACAATCCATGCCTTAGGCTTGACAGCTCAAAACGAGGGACTGAGACAACCAGAGTATTGAAATACATTGGAACGTCAGTGACTCAGTACGGTTCTGTGCCCATGTATTTAACTTTTCAAAGGAACTACTGACTGATCTGTCACAAGGTCCGCGCGGGCGACCTGACTACGGCGGCCGCACTAGCTTTGGCGACGTTGAGTTAGAGTTAACACGGTCGATCCGTCTCCCGCAGTTGGTACTGGACGTGAAAGAGACAGAAACCAGATCACATAGCAGATTTATTACGAAACATGCACTCTGTCAGCTGCGCCCGGCTGCTGGCCAAGCCACAGAAGTTTATGTCTGACGAAAGTAACACGTTTTTGTACTTCATATTATTGACGAGCAAAAGAAACTTATGCGACATTTTTGGGAAACACTTTAGTGTTTCCGATTATTTAAAAAATGTCGCATTTCTTTTGCTCGTCAGTATAAAAGCCAGTGCAATGAAACTTAACCTGTCACGTCAGTATGGGCTTAAGGCAAGACCTGTGGTAAAAAATAAGATACATGATTTTGTCCATTGTTTATTGGGTAAATTGTATTACATCTCCCAAACATCATCACTTTCCCTTGAGTCACTGAGTCGAATATGGATACTGACAAAGGTTAAGCTCATAATGAGTCTCTAGATATCATTATATAGCCTCCCCCCCCCCCCCCCATCCCTTTCGCCCATCCCATTTTTAAATATTTTTTTTTACCCTCTGCACCTCAACCTAAGGCTGAGAGCTCATGATGGATGCCACACTGGCTGCACTGTGAAGACTGAATCTCGAAATATGAGGCCGAGCAACTGAACACACTCCAACCATTTTTCGTCCAACACTGAGTTTGTGTCAAACGCCATTACTGACTGCCAACTTCTATTAACAAACTTCTATTAACAATCGGCCTCCAGTCTGATGATGCAACTGGAACCGATTTCAGGCAACAAGAGGAATAAAAATTATATTCTCACGAGCCCCTGCATCTGCAAGGGCTGATGAGAATCTATGCCTCTTGCAGTTGGATAAAGCTAAGCGTGTGACTGTCAAGTGCTTTCCCAGTATGGGGTCTAGAGTCAGTCCATAGGCGCCATCTTGTGTTTGCTTTACATGCAGCGGCCTCTAGTGATTAGGGGCGATAATACGTTACCATGGCAATTCGGCTGCCACGAATTCAGTCCGGTTGTTTTTCTTTCTCTGGCGCATGTAACACTTTCACTTTCAAAGCCAAGATAGATATGAACCCTTGAGGTGTCACAGTCAAATTGTCTCTGTATTCATGCATATTCTAACGTGATCAGTGCCTGTGAAAGCAAAACGCAGCAAATTCATTTTTGCGACTTGAAAAGCGAGATTGTCATTGTATTGCAACGAAAATCTTGCTTTTTATAAAACTTACTTTTTGTTGTTGTTGTTGTTGCCTTCTCTTCAGTGCAGATCTCTAGCAGAATTCTGACTTAGAAGTAGCAGGCAATTCAGTCAAATCTGTAAGACGCTTGGCTCTGACAGTGCGGCAAAGATTAACTCATTCGAGATGTGCAGCCTCCGGATACGCGGCATCAGCCGTGTGTCATAGGAGGCGGGACGTCTCGAATGAGTTAATGAGAAATGGCTGCGGTCTCATCGGCATTTGGCAAATTAGTCGACCCGTACACTGGAAAATATTAATGGACGCCCGCAGACGCCTGTTTGTCAGTGTTGCGGTACATAGACGTGATTAGACATATTCTCAGACCGCCACCACTCTTGACATTTCCGGATTCTAGACTATTTTCCTCGCTTTGAGAAGGCCTCAGTCACGGTTAAACCGTTCAGTGCCTGGGAAATCTGAGTCACACCCAACTGCAAGAGGCATAGATCCTCATGAGCCCCCGCAGTTGCGGGGGCTCATGAGGATCTATGCCTCTTGCTGACATTCATTTGAATCCATGTTCCTGGGACAGCTAGGGTTTGTGGATGCTGAACTGACGAAGACTGCAGAAACACAGTATCCCTCAACGGGCACTGAACGGGTTAAATACGATACGCTAAGCTGCCTTGCGTTGCGTTGTGTTGCCATCTGTCCTGTCATGCCATTTTATGTTATGTGATGATGTTATGTTTTCTTAGTCCTGTCATGCCATTTTATGTTATGTGATGATGTTATGTTCTCTTAGTCCTGTCATGCCATTTTATGTTATGTGATGTTATGTTTTCTTAGTCCTGTCATGCCAATGTTATGTGATGTTATGTTTTCTAAGTCCTGTCATGCCATTTTATGTTGTGTGATGTTATGTTTTCTTAGTCCTGTCATGCCATTTTATGTTATGTGATGTTATGTTTTCTTAGTCCTGTCATGCCATTTTATGTTATGTGATGATGTTATGTTTTCTTAGTCCTGTCATGCCATTTTATGTTATGTGATGATGTTATGTTCTCTTAGTCCTGTCATGCCATTTTATGTTATGTGATGTTATGTTTTCTTACGTTATGTGCATTCTGTTAATTGCAGTCTGCATCTCGTGAATCATTATGACAGTGTCAGTCTGAGGGAGGTTTACTGGTAGAATTGCGAGCTGAGGATAAAGGTGGCACAGTGGCAGTTCTACCATCAAAAACACCTCGTGAACAATTTCCGATACCAAACTCTAGTCACCACGAAGAAGCTGCTGTATAGTCGCAGCGGTAGATATACGGCATCGTCTGCTTACATTAATTTGCCAGCGGTTGCCTGTGGAATGCAGAACTGAGGCTGGAACAAGTTTTTGCTGGCGATTTTTATGCTGAGGCAGGAAAATTGCGGCTAAATGGCCGTGATATGATGTCACATGAGCGTAACAATCTAATCTGTTCTGATACAAAGGTACCCGTGCACCTTACCACTGGGGCCTGAAGGGTAGGAATCGACTATTTTATACTAGGAGTCTGCATTCTCAGATTTTATTTATTTATTTATTTATTGTCAAAAGGGGTTTCCATACGACCAAGTGCAAGGTGGTCATATAAAAACTCCTTCTGACAACAACAACAGCAACAACAACAAAAAGAGCTAGAGAAGAAGAAGAAGAAGAAGAAGAAGAAGAAGAAAACCCAAAACAAAAACACATAACAAACGCAGACAAACAAACAAACAACAAACAAACAAACAGTCTACATATTGACCTTGGCTGCTGGTAGCTACTTTTTGCAGTGGTGACTCCTGCAGGAATCTCCTCGACAGAAAGCGCAAGTACGACAGCCAACGGGTTTAAGTTGCCTTACGCAGAGCGAGATTTGCTTTTTTTTTTTAAAGTCCTTTATTTACAACAGGTTTTTGTTCTGTTGCATATTCTAAGACATTTCTGTCCTTTTCACAACACGTGTGAGCATGTACACACAACAGAGGTGTGCTACTGCCTAGTGTGCCCGCCTGGGGCCAGTTGCATGAGCAAGCTTAGTCCTGCACCAGCCACTAAGTGGCTGGTGCAGGACTAAGCTTGCTCATGCAACTGGCCCCAGACGAACTCTCCCCGGCACCTACACAAGAGATGAAGGGCAGAAAAAGTCTTTCATTTTATAACTGACACTCAACCTCCACATGGAACAAACGTAAAGTCAGACCTTTTCCCGCCACGGTATTTTAGGCACACTAAGAACATGAGTGTCTATGGGAGATATTGTGAGCTATTATAATAACCCTGTATTGCCTGCAGCCGGAAGGTGACTTTGAGCACGCACTTCAAAGCTTGTTAGGGGCAGCATCACATCGTGAGAAATGTTCGTGCTAATTTAGCCCTTTCCTACCAAAATATTTAACCCTTTACATCCCGATACGAGGCTATTGCTTGAAATAAAGTTGATAGTAGTTGAAGGGTGGTGTCAGAATAGCTTGGCGCCTGAGGCGCCAAGCTATTCTGGCACCACCCTTCAACTAAAACGGTTGATCCATGACCTAATCTGTAAAGTAGCCATCATAGGACAATCAGAAAAATCTAATTCAGCCTCAGTATGTAATGGGTTAAAGTCGACAGAAAACACAAGTCATGATTAGGACTGATCACATGGCGAATTTTCCACACACTTAGAAAAAAAAATAATTTTTTTCTCTCTCGCAAACTTGGTCAACAGGCATGGGATGATCGTTGCCTCAGTAATCTATCACATCACAGGTGCTATTTCTCTCCCGTGTTGCAGAGGTGGTTATCATATGCCTGTGATATGACCCAAATAAAACACCGAAATCGACCACACGAGCGCCACTGACAACATGCAAATCACCAGACTAAATCTTTTGTTTGCATGCAGATATCATGGCCTTATTTGGGCTTCATGCTAAACATCAGTGATTCACCCACCGCCGTGATAACCTTGTGATAGTGAGGCTGTAATAGTGAGTGGGTAAAGTACGCAGCATAAGTAATAGAAGACAACCTGGCACAGCAAAAGGTCTTCGGCCCGATCTCGGTTGCGTTTGGCCCGCGCACGGCTGTGCGCGGGCCGAACGCGAGCGAGATCGGGCCGAAGACCTTTTGCATGCATAAACTAGGCCGTGACACTTCAGTGTCTCGCAACTGCGACCGCTTGATATCTATGCGATAAACACATGAATGGGACTAAGGACTGGGCGAGATTATCTGTGGGTCTTTGTGAGGGGGATGAAAGAGACATGAAGGGGACTAAAGATCGGGCGAGATTGTCTGTACCTAACTGTGAGGCTGATGAAGGGCGCAGTTTGTAAGGGTGAAGTGTAGCATTTTGTAGTTTTCACCCCTACGTCACACGACCATTCTCCTTAGCGCAAACCGTACCATGTGACCTCGGCTACAAAAAAAAACCCTTGTAGCGACTAATGGCTGTCTTTTTGTAGCCCTCTTTCGGACGCGTCTTCGATGCCAGTCTTGTTCTTTAAAAGATCATTAAAACGTTCTAAAGTACAAAGTTACTGAGTGTCGTTCGAAACAACAGGTAGACTACTCAACTGAAGCCGGCAAGGTCATGAAAGATTTTAAATTTCGTCATAAGCCTATTTTGTATAAATGTATATTCCTTTGACGTCTGAGTCATGTCTGGCGCGATCCAGGTCGGAAGATTTCTTCTGATGTTTTTTGTGCGAAAATAGTGGAGAAATGAACACAAAATAAATACGTTATTGGTAGCAGGGTCTTGCTGCACGGACACTTGACGGCCTTCGGGATATCAAAGGTTCCTTTGACCTCCGAATTGCTACAAGGGTCTGTGTAGCAAAACCCTGCTACCAATAACTTATAATGTAATATTACAATGTAAACTCCTAGTGTCATGCAGCCAACTGGTACTGTATACACTACCGGCGGCTGCATGCACAAGGGGGTTGACGCATATTATAAAACAAAATTAAAGATTGGGGATAATTAATACATTGCATTTGTACCCCGTCCTTCACAATATCAGAACCGGTTACACGCGTCCGATTGTTAATTTGAAATTCCATGAACGTGAAGTGTTCATTGCAGTTGAATTTAGGAACACGGGCATTTATGATGATGATGCTCATTGTAGAGCGCATTCATCCATTCAATACTGAATGCTGAAAGCATCACATGCCAAAGGAGATCCCCAAAACCCTTGAAAATCCTTCATGGAAGCGCTTGGCTGAACCCCAAATACGCGACAGCATACCAAATATCCAGAAGAAGGGTACCCAGTGTGACACAGAAGCATTTATAGAGGAGACCGGGCTGTCCATATAAAGAATGTTTGAGGAAGAAGAAGAATGCTCAAAGCGCTTTGTGGGAAGAGATTTTGCACGGAAGAGATAGCAATTATTAAAGACTACTTTAAATGTCTCTGGTTCATAAATTCATGAACAATGTTCATGTTCACTGTGTCTGAATTTAAGAAGCAGACGCTTTACCATTTTTTTAAATGTTTATTTATTTATTATTATTTTTATTTTATTATTTTATATTTTTATTTATTATTATTTTTTTTATTCATTTAATTTTTTTTTTTGGTGGGTGGGGGGGTGGGTGGTGGTGGGGGGGGGGGGGGTTTGTTGCACACCTATACTAATACAGCAGGGTTTGTGTCGCTGATTTAAACGGAATGTAAACTTTTACTGCAATTTCGCGACGGAGGCCTCTTTCGTCCAACTTTTAAAAAAAAAATGCTAATATATGAAAGAGCTTTTCGGCACGCGTGGCGGTGCCGCACAAGTGCGAACATTGGCGAAGTGATGCGCAAAGTTCATGTCATGACATACGCGTGGTCGGTACTACTTTTCGAGCCGTCACCCACATTGTAATTTTCACCGTCATTCGGACATCGGTACCTGCGGGTACTTGCACTTTAATCTCTCTCGGAGTGATGGCGAGATCGTCTCCCTATCAGTCTCCGGTCCCAGGAAGCGCAACACCCAAAGGCCGACGTCAGCCGCCGCTAGGCCCGCCGCACTCCTGTGCGCGGGCCAGCTGCGGTCGATGTCAGCAAGAGGACCTTTTGCTCACCGGGCCGGGGTCCTCGTTTAGCCGTCTCGGCTTGTCACAGCGGTTATACGTTATCACTGATGAAACGAGACAGGTTGGGCTAATCTCTTTTTATCTCTCTGTCTCTATGACTCACTCACTTAGTCATTGCGTGTGTGCGTACGTGTGTGCGACGTGTATGCGTGTGCGTGTGTGTGTGTGCACGTGCGTGCGTGTGTGTGTGTGTGCACGTGCGTGCATGTGTGTGTGTGTGTGTGTGTGTGTGTGTGTGTGTGTGTGTGTGTGTGTGTGTGTGTGTATTTTGTGCGCGCGTGTGTTTAACCCTCTGGTTGTTGGTAGCGGTTTTTGCCGTGGCCACGATGAATCATCGCCGCAACAAAAACGAAAAAAAAAAAAAAAAGAAACAAAAAAAAAAACCCCGCTAGCGACAGCCATAGGGTCAAGTGTGTCCGCGCGAGACCTGTAGAACAATAGACAATCATCTGGTCTTTCCCGGCTGCCCATCCACCGTGCCTTCTCTCCTAGCCACTATCACTCCCGTTTGATTGTGACGCAATGTATGTGTAGGTCTGTCATTCTGGGGCCGGTCAGTGCATGTGTGAGCTTAGGACTAAGCTCACTCATGCAACTGGCCCCTAGACCTGAAGAGGTAAGGTCTAAAGGCACAGACTAGCGCTCTTTTGACCTTGTGCTGATGCAATCGCTTCTCCCGTGTGACAGACAGATCATGGTCTAGCGGCCATATCATACTCTTCAAATTTGTGCACTGCCATAATTATGCAGGCTACATTATAGTACTTATAGAACTGGACAACACTCAGTCACTACTGACCCGCACGGCTGACTGCTACGAAGACGTGAAAAACTGGATGACAGCAAACAAGCTTAAACTGAATGACGACAAAACGGAAGCCATGCACTCGCCAGAAACTTTCCCAGCTCCCTCCCTCCACCTTCAACTCAACAGCACCCTCATCCAAAAACCTCGGCATTATCCTCGATTCCTCTCTCACCATGACCAGCTTCGTCTTCGCCACGGCCCAGGCATGCTATTTCCACCTCCGCCGCATCAGTCAGATCAGAAAATACCTCACTACCGAAGCTGCCACCAAACTTGCTGTCTCTCTCATCCTATCTCGCATCGACTACTGCAACTCTCTCCTTTCCGGCCTCCCTCACTCCACCACTTTCACTCTCCATCGCTCCAGAACAATGCTGCCCACCTCATCCTCAGAAAGAAAAAATCCGACCCTATCACTCCCCTGCTCAAACTCCTTCACTGGCTTCCCATCCCCCAACGCATCCAATACAAGATTCTGTCTCTCTGCTATAAATCCCTGAACAACTGCGCTCCCGCCTATCTCTCAAACTTACTTCACCCCTACACTCCTCCCCGCTCCCTCCGCTCCGCCTCCGACCCTCTCCGCCTCCACATCCCCCGCACCAAACTCAGCACTTTCGGCCCCCGCTCCTTCTCAGTATACGGTCCATCCACCTGGAACACTCTCCCACTCTCTCTCCGTCGGAAACACTCTCTCTCCTCCTTCCAGTCCGCCCTCAAAACTCACCTCTTTTAACAGTTCTAGCACTATATCACCACACTCCCCACCCCAAGCAAACTGTCGTAATGTATTTCACTATTTGTGGTACGTGAGTCGTTGTCTAAAGCGTGCGCATGCGTGCGCGAGTTGTGAGTGCGCGCTTAGAGTTATAATTATTATAAGATAAGCGCATTATAAAGACCGTAATTATTACTTACTTACAGATAAGGATATAGACCAATGGCTTTAGTTCAAGGGTGGTGCCAGACGACTCCTCAGGGCTTGGAAGAATCGTTTGATTGACCTCAAACAACTCAGCGTCAACACCAACACCCCACCCCCACCCCACCCCGCTCCTTAATAATAATAATAATAATAATAATAATAATAATAAATAATAATAATAATAAAGTGCATTTATATCGCGCTAAATCCCCAGAAGCAGTGGGCTCTAAGCGCGTTACAAAAAATGTATATGGTATGCAGAATCTCACTACCTTTTAACGAATTTAATCTACGCACACACATACAACTGAAACCCACATAAGAAAACCATCCCCAAATTAAAGATATTTTGATGATGCTGATGCGCCACCACGATGGTGCTACACGGTCAACAAAGTGAAGACCTGAGATCAAGGCCACCACGATGGTGTTAAACGGTCGGCAAAAGGAGGCCGGGCCAAGATCAAAGCCACCATGCTGGTGCTACATGGTCAACAGAAGGAAGACCTAAGATCAACACCACCACGATGGCGCTACACGCTCAACAAATGGAAGACCTGTGATCATCCAGGCCACCATGATGGTGCTACATACCAAACTAGCTAAATTATAAGCACTATTAACCCATTAGACCCTGAGGCTGATTTGGTAAAATTTGCTTTCAAGGCTGCATGACAGATTAGGAGACAGATGAGCTGTTTTAGTTCAAGGGTGGTGCCAGAATAGCTTGGCGCCTCAGGCGCCAAGCTGTTCTGGCACCGCCCTTGAACTATCAGTCAAATGTATTTCAAGCAATGGGTGTATCAGAAAGAAAAGGGTTAACAACTACACTGCCCGAGAAAAAAGGGAACACCACACAACCGCGCAAGTGAATCATAAATAGATGCTGTTTTATTTTCTAGCGTTGAGATGAATTCACTAATTGCAACTGATGATTTATGGCCGCTGACTGTGGAGGGGTCAACTCATTTGAGGCGCGCCTCTTTCGGATACGCGGCACAAAGCCGCATTTCCGAATCCAGTGCGTCTCGAATGTGTTAAACAGAAGTGTCCATGGCATTAACAATTCTGGTCTTCTAAGATCACTCTTGAGAATTGCGGAGAGTGGCCTACCCTGGCACGATTTCAAAATGGCCGCGTCCGTTGGTTATTCGAGGGTCCCATTGAGACGTTTGTATTATGCCAGGAATAGTATTAGCTAATAATAATAATAATAATAATACCGTTATTATATAAGGCGCTTTTTCTCAATTTTTGGGCAAATCGACTCAAAGCGCCGCGAACTGAAACCCAACACACACACTCACGTAACAGACACGGATTTACGCCATTTAAGATAAACACAGTACAAGACAGACGAAGGGCCAGTTCAGCTACTGAAGTTACAGAGATTTTTGATCGCTTGTATTTGAAATTTGTAAAGTGGCCTGAAACCGGTACCAAAGTGTGGGGGGTAGGGGGATGGGTGGATTAGCTGTGTAAGAAGCTTGGCATCGTTGAAAACATGACGCACGTAGCTGCTAGAGTACTTAACGGCCTTTCGTCACAGAATGGACGCAGCAAACTAAAACCATACTGCGACCGCCACCACTGATAACCTAAAATCCTGAATCCGCGGCGGTTAAAACAAAAAGGGAAAAAGGCACCAAGGTTTTATTTACTCCTTAATCCAAACACCTCACTATCTTTTACAGCCTAGCTTTGTGCTTGTTGCTTAGTTAAACTGTCGTCTTGTGTTAGTGGCAACGCTTTCAAGCTCATGGCAAACTCAGCTGCCGGGAAAGACCGCATCTCAAGGACCGGCAATGCCTGATGGTTTAGGCGCCAAGCTAATCAGGTACTGCCCTTGAGCTAATATGTATAGTCGATTCATAATCGGCGAGACCGCCACAATATGCCTAAGTAGTGAAGGTATCCAGACCTATTTTGTCTGCTGGAATTCGGATCTCAACTGAAGCCGCGCAGTGTTCGAACCCAGGCGGGCATTAGCCGCTGGAGAGTAAAATTGCGGGTAATTAGAACCAGGTGCGTTTCATGGCAGGGCTGGAATTTTTAAACACTAGTCTCGGTTCGTGCGGCAGTTTCGGCTAGCCAGTATCACGCGGCAACCACCAGTGAGTGTTCTCTAAAGTCTTTAATCTTCATTCGTTGGTCGCCGGGTTCAAACTTCATGGCCACATGCTTTTTAAACTGTGACATCACAATCCATTGCAGTCGATAAAAACAAGTTTTCACGATTAGTTAAAAAAATCAATTAAAAAAAGAAATCGGCGAGGCCGACAACAAAATTAAAGAAAAAGAAAGAGAGAGAGAGAGAGAGAGAGAGAGAGAGAACGAGTTAATCAGTACGTACACTATTCACTGAGTCAGACCGTATCTATGGTCAACATTGTCAAATTTCGCCGGTATTGGAGTCTCAGTGAAGGTCAGGTCATGTGACATTTCCCGAAACACTATCAAGCAGTTTTAACATCACTCTTGGCCGCTTGAACTATCAGTCATTGTCAGTCGATACTCAGTACTGCTAATAACTCACGGAAACTGACACATTAAGTCTTCCGCCGATCGACTCGAAAATTTGATTACACAACAGTTTACGAGGCACTGTGAGCTCGCCCATGACTGACAGCGGTTCAGTCACGGGTGGTGCCAGAATACCTTGGGTGCCTCTAGGCGCCAAGCTATTCTGGCATCACCCTTGAACTGTCATGGCCGTCAATTCATTACTTCAAGCGTTGTAGCCTGCGTGTCAGCGGGACTGAACACTGCCACAGAATTGTCAGTATTCACTCCTGTTCTGGCAGCACCGGCCTTGAACTATCATGATCGATTCCATATCTTGTAGTGAGTCAGTCATGGCTGGGGATAAAATTGAATGGAGTCATCAGTGTCCCTCAGTGATTCTGCTTTGAATGATGCGCGGCCTCTGCGCATGACATCTCAGTCCAGAATCCGGGTCCCTTTCGTCTAGATATCCCAATTTTCCTGATGCTTAGTATGACGATTCGTTAATGGGTCGGCTGTTTTGTTTAACTCATTCTACCCAAACACCGAAATCCTTAAATTTTGCCCTTGTCCTCTGAAGACTGCATTGCAATGCAGGACACAGATCGACCATGATAGTTCAAGGGTGGTGCCAGAATAGCTTGGCGCCCATAGGCGCCAAGCTATTCTGGCATCACCCTTGAACTATCATGGTCGATCCTTATCTTCCTGTGGTGTGTCTGGGGTACAATGAGTTAAGCGAGCGGCATGCCTGCGCCGCGTAAGTCTGTGTACGTATAAATTACACTGACAACTAGGCGGAAACTCCACTGAAGCAGACGAATTAGGGTATTTGCTTTTCTTGGACAAAATCGAGTACACAGTTGACCACGGTTAGCCGCAAAACATCCATCCTAACAAGGCTGACACTAGTTGGAACCGCTCTCCGCTCAATACTGAAGAGGCACGGTGACAGTTTCTCGTTACCCGCCGGGGAAAATCTCTCACTGGTCAGAGGCCGGAACTTAATAAAGATAAAAAAAACTACTGCGGCAGCTGTTGCCAGCGGATAAACTGGCCTCGCGTGGTCTGAGGAACGCCTGGATCCGCTAATGTTCAGCAAGAGGTATAGATTCTCATGAGCCCCTGCTGTTGCAGGGGCTCATGAGAATCTATGCCTCTTGCGGATGAACTGATTTTTATTTATTTTGCAATGGGGGGGTGGGGGGGGGTGTCAGTGGAATGAGATGTACTTTATTCTTAGGAACCATATAAAATAAAGTTAGACCGTGGCCACAGACTTGTTCAGAAAGCATCGAAACTCAGTGGGCTGTGTCACCCTTGACCCTACATCTCCTCCCCCTCCTTCACTGCCCCCACCCCACCCCACTCCACCCACCCCTCCCCACCCCACCCCTCCTCACCCCACCCCTACCCCGCCTTCTAAAAAGATTTAATATCGTTGAGATTCTGGGGCATAGACAAGCCCCAATTCCAGCATTGCACCGTAAAAAAAAAAAAAAAAAAAAAAAAAAATCGGTAATGGCATTCCAAATACTGCCTCGCAGTGCACAACGTTTTCATCTGTACATGTACGCGTGGCCATTTTGTTAAGTATGAGAGCAGGGAAGGTTTCAGTGTTTAACTAAGATGGAATCAGAACGGTTTTTTTTTTTTTTTCCCCGGCCCGTCGTTTCTCTTTCTCCCCCCGGCTTAAAAAAGAGTGTTGGATAGAAGCAAGTTTGTCCCACACAGCGAAACGGCCGGCAACAGCCCTGAGCGGCAATGCGCAATAGGGTCCGGAGCAGACATCGACCTCACCGACTTGCCCGACGCGCACGGCTGCTGAGGCTGCCGACCGGCTCGTCCGTCCACGGCAAAAATCTGTAGGTTTCTGGTACCTGTTGTATCTCATATCTAGTTTGTCCACAATTATATATATATATATATATATATATATATATATATATATATATATATATATATATATATATATAATATATATATATATATATATATATATATATATATATATATATATATATATATATATATATATATATATATATATATATATATTCTCGTTGCCTTGCCGCAGCTCTGTCGTAGTGTCAAAACATTTGACACCCGGCTCAACTTGATGCCGGCGTTTGGAGGACTGAGCGGGTGAGGCCCAGCTCAGCCTTCGGCGAACGGCAAGAGGCAATAGATTTTCAGTGAGCCTTTGCCGAGCTGCAGAGGCTCATGAAAATATATGCCTCTTGCACGTGGAAGAAAAATGACTGATGAACAGTCAGTGTCAAGCAACTAGGAACATAAATCCAGGCTTCCCTGCCAAATGACGTACATCTTGTTTCTGATGACGGAATCTGTGTTCTGACGGTGTTCACTGAAAGGCGGCCTAAAGCCGCACGTAAGTGTCTCAAGAACATAGATACAAAACAGTTTCAGCAAGAGGCGTAGATCCTCATGAGCCCCCGCAGTCGCGGGGGCTCATGAGGATCTACGCCTCTTGCAGCTGGATCGCGTTCACTCATTCTCGGCAGCGAGGGGGTTAATCATGTGCATTTAGTCTGGAAGAATGCATGCATGCCCTGCCTGAGTGGTTTATATCTTGCCGCCTTACAATTTGTGGTGGACTTTTTCCCCCACGAAACTGTTGTCGGTACAGGGAATTCCTAGCATAGTTGTGTGGAGTGGTCGGGGGTTCTTTCTCCGGGTACTCCGGTTCTTCCACCCCCCCCCCCCCCCCCACTTTGGTACCGGTTTCAGGCCACTTTACAAATTTCAAATACAAGCGATCAAAAATCTCTGTAACTTCAGTAGCTGACTGGCCCTTCGTTTGTCTTGTACTGTGTTTGTCTTAAATGGCGTAAATCCGTGTCTGTTTCGTGAGTGTGTGTGTTGGGTTTCAGGCGCGGCGCTTTGAGTCGATTTCCCCAAAATTGAGAAAAAGCGCCTATATAATAACGGTATTATTATTATTATTATTATTATTATTATTAATACCGTGACTGGCAGCAAGTTCAGCCAAGAGAGCAAACGTTCAAGGCCGCTCTGTGATGTCATATAAAACTTGACCGTCTCAGTGTACAGGGAAGGCCGAGGGTCAGCTGCAAGGGCGGATCCTGCCACAACTTTCTCTTCTTTCAGCACATCTAACTGTGCCCCGCGGTCGCATTTCCTAAATTTTGAAGGTGTGATGTACCACTTGAACTGCAGCCGGAGATGGATCGACCATGATAATTCAAGGGTAGTGCCAGATTAGCTTGGCGCCTGATGGCGCCAAGCTAATCTGGCACTACCCTTGAATTATCATGGTCGATGATCCCGGCATCTCCTACTGGTAAGGCGTTGGAGCTAAATGCATTAATAAAAGGGCTAAATACATTAATAAAAACAATAAAAACATGCCGCAAGTTTGCCTATTCGCAACGCCACTCCCGTTCTCTCGGGTGTTTTCATATAGCGGCTCGACAGCAACATGAATCAAGAAATAATAAAGGAGTGTTTCCATATGCACGATTACAGTGCGACAGGCGGCAGCGGCGCCTCAAAATTGTATCAACCCAAGGAGCGATTCACAGGCGACTCAGCCGCGATTATTGCTGTGAATTGGCCATGGCTTTCAGCCCGCGACGACAAATCGTAACAAGTTTAAACAACTCATAATGGGGGCGCGATGCCCACTAGTGTCGCGCCGCGATATGGAAACACACAGTGATTTTCCTCCTGCTGCTCAGCTACTGTTTTGCTGGCCGTGTCGCCTATGCAGCAGAACTTCAGAGGACTGACTCTCACCGAATAGCGTCAATGTTAGTACAGGAGTCTTTTGACTGTGACACACCGCACACAAACGTCTTCGGTACTATGTTGGTACTAAATTAATGTCACCAGTAGATTACAAGCTCAGACACTGAGATTCTGAAGTAAGCTTACAGGTCACATGACTGCTGGCATGCCACATATCTCTGCTATGTCAGCCAGAGGGAGAGACCAGGAAGCGTTTAACTCATAAATTGTTTAGTACACAAGCCTTAACGGAAATGACAGCACTTAATGAAACGGACATTCCAACAAAGCTGGTATTTAACCTGTTTAACCCCAAGGCCAAACGTTTTGGAGGTGTCACCTAACGACTATGTACAAGTTACGGGAGACGGATCGACCGTGATAATTCAAGGGTAGTGCCAGGTTAGCTTGGCGCCCGACGGCGCCAAGCTAATCTGGCACTACCCTTGAATTATCATGGTCGGTCCATCTCCTGCTGTAGGTTAATTTATTAGTTGTTTAGTACATCAGCCTTAGCGGACATGCATATAAACAAGCGGGCATTCCAGTAAAACTGTGTAGGTATTTAAACATGAATTATACATTCCTTGAAAATTGGACATTTCCCCCCTCTTCCCCCTAAGCCACCGCAGCGGGAAAGCGGGAGATGGATCGGGCATGACAGTCAGTTTCAGAGTTGTGCCGAAGTGGCTTCCAGTAAGGGACATAACACGAAACTGCCCGGGACTGACGGACCCCTTCAACGAGCGGTCAAACGCCGTGCATTCCACAACACATGACAATTTACCAGTGAGTCTTCAAGACACCACAGCAGGAGATGGATCGACATGATAGTTCAAGGGTTGTGCCAGATGAACCAGTCGCCTGGAAAGGCTCTCACAAAAAAGACAAATTACATTGCCTTTTAAAAAGAATTTAATTTTTTTTTTTGTTGGAAAAGGCCTGAGGAGAGTTAGGGTAGGGAACGGATCCGGAACCCCTAGACACCCCCTTCCCCCACCTTCCCCTAACGGATCCGCCCCTGGGCTTTGAGCATTTGAGCTCCAGCAGAAGGAGCGGCGGACGGTAGAAACCCTCCCTCCTCCAGTTTCTTGGAAAAGTCAAAACATACATCCCGCCCCTCAACCACTTACTTCCTCAGTTAGAAAACCCAGCCAGGCTACTATACTTGCTCACTCAGTAAAGAACGCCGATAGAAAGTGGGGTTGATGTTCGTTAGCAAAGAGCTGGATTCTCGTGAGACTATTAACCCTTTTCATCCTGATACACTTCTGCTTGAAATAACATTGATATGACAGTTCAAGGGTGGTGCCAGAATAGCTTGGCGCCTCGCCTTGAACGAACTAAGATGATGATCTATCTCCTAATTTGTAGTGCAGTTTTCATAGGACAATAAGCAATAAATTAAAAAAAAAAAAGCCGGGCATCAGGATGTAATGGTTTAGTGCAGTGGAGTCAGTGTGGGGTCACAAGAATCTGTGCTTCTTGCAGGAAATGTATTGGATAACAACACTGACTCGCCCTTTGTTTCCAAAAAGGCTAACATTCTTAGAACAGCCTCTCACTCTGAAGAACTTAAAGGCCCACTACCACAGTAACTGTTCAAAGACACACTTCTGTAACAGATGGTTTCGAAACGCTACACTGTACTGGTCTAGTTATGGTTTTATTTGGACACAGGACAATCCATTTCAGCACACGTCGCCCAGTAACCTGACAATGACTCCATACAGTAAAATACAATGCTATCAGTACGAGAAAGAGCTAAAAATAGATAGACACGATAACGCAGACTAAATTAGTGCCATAACTGACGCGTGTCCTTTTGCTGCATGTACAAACTGCTATTAGGTGTGTAAAGTCGACAAAGTGTAACAAACCCAAATAGTGCTGAAAGTTGTCTTCAGTTTTACGCGTAATGGTACTTTAACTCATTCTACTCCTACACCGAAATCCCAAAATTGTCTCGGTGTCCTCTGAAGACTGCACTATAGTGCAGGACACAGATCGACCATGATAGTTCAAGGGTGATGCCAGAATAGCTTGGCGCCCATAGGCGCCAAGCTATTCTGGCATCACCCTTGAACTATCATGGTCGATCCTTATCTTGCTGTGGTGTGTCTGGGGTAGAATGAGTTAAGATGGGTGATTGACGCAAGAATGATTCGTTCTCTCTGCAAGAAGCAACGATCCTCACGATCCACTGCATCTCGGAAAGGGCTCATGAGGACCGTTGCTGCTTGCAGAGAGGAGATGTCTTTGCTCAGCTCATTCGCGGCAAGCCGCATCCGGAATGCGCGGCATAAGCCGCGCATCCGGGTGCGGGTGGCCGCGAATGAGTTAAAGAAACTGTACATGGAAAAGGTTGGCCAAAAGCCATTATGACATTAAAGCTCTGGAGGGAGAAACGTGGAAGGGAAGAGGAAGGGTAATAACCATTGAGCGCATACAAATGTACACGCTCTATGGTAATAAGGACTAATGTACCAGTAAATACCCCTATTCTGCTTCTGACAATTTGAACACACTATAGCCTCCTAGGTCAAAGGAACAAGGAAGTAACTATTCCCGACAAGAGGCATAGATCCTCATGAGCCCCCGCAAAATGCGGGGGCTCATGAGGATCTATGTCTCTTGCAGATTAACAAAGTTCGTTGTGACATGGCAGTGGGCTGTTTTGATAATGCTAGAACTAACAAACAACACGACCTATTTGTCACTGACTTGTTATGCCATTTAGACAGACAGACAGACAGGCAGACAGACAGACAGACGGACAAGCAGACAGACGGGCAGGCAGATGGACAGACTGACCTGAAGACACTGAAACGGACTGGCAATCGTTCAGATATTCGAAACAAATAGACTGATAAAGAGACAGGCAGACAGACGGCAATGAAACCTACAACTTAAGCAGTACATCATTAAACTATTCAAAACAGACACTGAACAAACAAACCATTGTGACACAGTCAGATGCGCAAGGAGACAGAGAGACTGATAGAAAACACACACACACACACACACACACACACACACACACACACACACACACACACACACACACACACACACACACACACACACACACACACACACACACGGCATGCTTACATGCGCACTCTCTCTCTCTCTCTCTGCTTCTTGAAAAATGGCCGTCTTTGACTATGTCGATGCAAATCAACTGTTCTCCAATGTGACAATTTCATTGATTCTCTCTCTCTCTCTCTCTCTCTCTCTCTCTCTCTCTCTCTCTCTCTCTCTCTCTCTCTCTCTCCCTCTCTCTCTCTCTCTCTCGGCTCTCTCAGCCCCGTCCTCTCTCACTAAGGCGACGGACGGACAGGCAGAATGGCATCGAAAATGACACTTTACAGCAGAGATGGGCATTTGGTGAAATCAAATTAGTGCCATTGAGCGTGGAGTCTCTGGCCAGTTCATCATCAAGCCCCTTCCATCTGCCACAGACATAGACTCTCATGAGCTACTGCAGGCGCAGGGGTCATGAGAATCTATGCCTCTTGTAGCTGCTGGGAATCATCAGCCTGGTCAGATCAACTCCAGTTCGTTCAAGTAAGAATTGACGGTCATTGCGGGCCGCGTCAGTGCCCGCACCGTGTTCGGAGACAAAGAGTCCCTCAGAGCAGACGTTAAAATAATTATTAATAGATAACAAATGCATGCAAAAAACACTGAAACTGGAGGACAAATACATCTAGTAAGTTAACCCTTTGGCTTTCGGCTGAGCCGGTTTTTTGTCGCGATGACCGATTCCTGCAGCGGAATCATCCCTACAAAAAAAGCGGCTACCCGCGGCGACCCAAAGGTTAACTCATTCAACTCCGACACGCCACGGCAAGACATGGATCGAGCGTGATAGTTCAAGGGTTGTGCCAGAATAGCCTGGCTTGGCGCCCATCGGCGCCAAGCCAGGCTATTCTGGCACAACTCTTGAACTCTCACGCTCGATCTGTTTCCAGAAGTGTAATACCGTCAGTCTTCAGAGGACAACTTCAAAATTTGCGGATTTCGGTCCTGGAGCAGAATGTGTTAAACAGTCTACTGAGAATAATTATCTGAGCGCACTTACCAATGGCTGCCCCGAACTCATCCAGGCCTGTCGTAGAATCCAAGTCCACTTGCCATTTGCCGAGGAATTTTTCTGCCATTGTTTCTGTTCTTCTGTTTTCTTCCTTCCTTCCTTCTCTCGCTCTCTCAGCTCAGTGGCTGCAGACAGGCGCACTCACAAACGCACCGACAACGGGTGAAGAAAATGAATGAAGAGAAAAGTTAGACTGGGCCGGTGAGAGAGAGAGGGTTTGGTCCGCTTTGTGAGAGAGAGCGAGAAAAAGTGGGATGCTATGTTCAGAAGAAATCCGTCCCCTTCAGCAGCTGAGTTGAGCATGGCGGGCGGTATTTATAACCGGCGGGCACAATGCAGCTTACGTGGCAAAGTTCGGTACTTTTCATTTTCCCCCACAGATTACAAGGCAGACTAGTTTCACACGCGCCGCTTCAGTCCGTGAAAGTGCGACTCCGGATAACTCAATCAGCCCGGCGCACGTATTTCCCAAATTTTGGAGGCGTCATCTAATGACTATGCACCTGTTGCGGGAGTTGGATCGACCATGATAATTCAAGGGCAGTGTCAGATTAGCGGCTTGGCGCCGACAAGCGCCAAGAGGCTAATCTGGCACTACCCTTGAATTATCATGGTCGACCCATCTTCTGCTGTAGGGCGTCAGAGCTGAATGGGATAACAGTAAATGGAGATACGTCCAACGATACAAAATCCAGACCAAAAATGTGACTGCCAAGCGTATAAAATGCCGCAAAAAACGAAGAAAGAAACAAGCTTAGAAAAGACAGTTACAACACAATTTTGACATTGTTCGAAATAGACATGGATACAAACAAGTCCACAGTCTGCAACTTATCTTTTTGTGGTGGAAAGATGCAACTAAAGGTATGACATAAAACAATAGATCAAAAACTCAAAGTGATGCGTATAAAGAAGTAGCACAAAATGACGTCAATTAAAAATGTCAAAATGACAGAGCTGAAGAGGAATATATGCACGTGCAGGGCACGTATGAGAGAGAGAGAGAGAGAGAGAGAGAGAGAGAGAGAGAGAGAGAGAGAGAGAGAGAGAGAGAGAGAGAGAGAGAGAGAGAGAGAGAGAGAGAGAGAGAGAGTAAAACAAAGTGCTTGCCTAGCGACATCGGGTAACCACACCTCTGAAAGCGACTATTTATGATAGCTAATATTTTCCTTTGACAGTTTTCTCAACTCAGTGACTCACGGAAATTACAGCCAACTGAACAACTATCGGGTTAGCGTTCAGTTGTAAATGTAACGGCTGTGGTCGGCGTTGGTGTTTTTGTCATGTAGTGATTAAAATACTTTGTTTTTCCTGGATGAAGAACCATATGATTCACTCTACATCAGTCGGGTAGAAAATGACATCTTATACGCATCCCGTTTTGGGCCTGCTTATAACTATCTACAAAGGAAAGGAGGGGGCGTAGATGCATCTGGGTTAAGATGGGTTGCTGTCTTGTGAACAACAAAGCAAAAGAAAGAAAGAAAGAAAGAAACAAACAAATAAACAATGTATGCACAGTAAACATCGGCTATAACAAGCTGCCCTGGCACCCAATTCTGCTTTTATTTATATTTGAAGTCCACAAAAGGAAGGTAGTCAGGACATGTGAAAAAGTGTTATTTCAATTCTAACGTCTAATTTTCTAACGTCAGATTAAAAAAAAAAAAAATAATCGAGTTTACTGTGTGAACACGTGTTGCAAAAGAATGGGCACGTGAAATGTGATATGTGGCAGATTTTCAGATTATGATTGTAAACGCCCGTTGAGTGTTAAAAAAAAACCCAAGACCTTAGAGTATGATCACAAGTAAAACAACTGAGTGAGAGAGAGGAAAAAAAAAAAAAAAAAAAAAAAGAAAAAAAAAAAAACCCGACGCCGACACCACCAGCGAACTAGACCCATAAGCGGCGGTGTGCGAAGATATGCCTCCCACACACAAATGTCATGTTACCATGCACAGCATCGCTGAACTGCCGTGGACGAGGCTGTAGATTCTGCGGCGGTGGGGTGCGCAGCTATAGCGGAGCACCTTGTTTAGTGGCTGGCGCAGGACTAAGCTCGCTCATGCAACTGACCCCTGGAGTAGTGACTGTATTGCATGTGAGCAACACAGCACACAATGCACTCTGTATAAAGCTACAAACACTGACGGAGAGCGAGGTAAATAGAGTCAGCAAGAGAGATGGATGCTCATGACTGATAAGCCCCCGCACCCTTGCGGGGTCATGTGACTCTATGTCTCATGCAGATGTTGGGTGTTTTGCTTGTGTTTTTAGTACCGGCCCGGACTGATTCTCCACTGTGAATGAGCTCGTAGATTAGCTTGTACTGAGACTGATTAGCGTGGTGGGTTTTGTGCCGTAGGGGGTACATATATAAATTTAACCCCTTCTCTGCCATTGGACGCATAACTTTTTTATTCATTCGAAAACTGATCTGTGTTCATTGAAGGCGACCCGCGAAAACTGACTGCCGGCTGAGCGGCCACAGCGGCCGGACTAAGATACACATTGAACTCAGCTGAAGCGACGTAGATCCTCATGAGCCCCCGCGACTGCGGGGGCTCATGAGGATCTATGTCTCTTGCACTGAGTTGCATCGTCAGTGTTCACATTTCGTCGGCAGTCACGGTGATGGGGTTAAAAACTGCGGTGACTAGGCGGCGCTACTGAACAGGATATGCATGCACTCTCCTAACTTGGCCTACCGATGACAATGGGCCGATCAGTCTCGGTTAACAATTTCAGCGCTGCAGCGAATGAGAATATATTATGCTTAATGAGAATATATTATGCTTAACTCATTCAGCCCGACGACGCACGTTTTTCCCAAATTTTGGAGGCGTCATCTAACGACTATGCACCTGTTGCAGGAGATGGATCGACCATGATAATTCAAGGGCAGTGCCAGATTAGCTTAATCTGGCACTACCCTTGAATTATCATGGTCGTTCCATCTCCTGCTGTAGTGCGTCAGGGCTGAATGGGTTAAGAGAAAACTGACTGTCTGAGAAATACTTTTTTTTACGGCAAGAGACAAAGATCCTCATGAGTCCTGCACTGGGCTACAGGCCGGGCGCGTGAGGATCTCTGCATCAGTCTTACTGATTTGGGAAGAGCTTGTCTGATAACAATTATGAGAGATTGCTAACCAGCCCGGCCTACAGCCGAGTTCAGGGCCACGCGTACTGTATGTGTGACAGCTCATAATCACATGCCCGAGCCTAAAAAAACAACAACAACCAACCACCCCCCCCCCCCCCCCCCCCCAAAAAAAAAAAAAAAAAAAAAAAATCACCACTGTGTGTACTGATACTGACGAGCAAAGAAATGCGGCATTTTTGAAAGCATCGGAAAACATTAAAGTGTGGCAAAAGCCGCTACTGATGTCCATTTTTCAGAAAAGCAAGACTTCATTGTGTAACAATGAAAACCTCGATTTTCTCAAAAGCCGCGAGCATGTTGCCTTTTGCCATATAACGGCAGCCAGTACTGATTCATTCCGTCTAGGAGCAGAATGTTGTAAAGACATGCACAACGAGTCATTGTATGAGACTGATTCCCACAGCACTTCAGTGTATTTGTATCCCATTCATTCGTAGTTTGTGCAACGTCAGTTTCAGCGGTTGTCCTCATTCAGTAATGAGGATGTGACCCTGCCTAGGTCCGGTACAGTATTACTCTCTTCTAAACGGTATCGTCTACCAGCTGGTAATTTACTTTTTCTGTACATGATTTGTAATCCACCCATCCGCCGGTTCGTCCAGTCTGTCCATCGGGCGGTCCGTGGCGCAGTGGTTAAGGCGCCTGCCACCAATGCTAAAGGTGCGAGGTTCGATTACGGGTTCCGGCGTCGGATTTTTCTCCTCTAGTAAGTGTCACCGTTAATACTGAATAATAATAAGCGCATTAAATAGGCGCTTTATCCCAATTGAAAATCGGCTCAAAGCGCCGCCGCGAACTGAACCCAACAAGCACGCTCACGTGAATCACGCGCATTCACTCACACACTGTACATAAACACAGAACATTCACGTGGTGCTAAGGGCAAGCTCAAGCGAGCTACTGAAGGTTTTGGAAATTCAAAATCGTTTGTATTTGAAATTTGATGAAGTGGGCTGAAGCTGATACCAAAGTGGCGGACCGTCGGGGGTTCTTTCTCCGGGTACTCCGGATCTTCCTCCCCCACGACTTTGGTATCAGTTTCAGTCCACTTAATCAAATTTCAAATACAAACGATTTCGAATTTCCAAAACTTCAGTAGCTCGCTTGAGCTTGCCCTTAGCACCACGTGAATGTTCTGTGTTTATGTACAGTGTGTGAGTGAATGCGCGTGATTCACGTGAGCGTGCTTGTTGGGTTCAGTTCGCGGCGGCGCGGCTTTGAGCCGATTTTCAATTGGGATAAAGCGCCTATTTAATGCGCTTATTATTATTATTATTAATTATTATTATTATTATTATTATTATTATTATTATCCGGCCATCCAGGCGTCCGTCCCAGGAATGACTTGACTGAAAACTAAAAGGCGGCAATGAAACCACAGGCGCGGGATCAGTGATCGTTGAGTCATTGCTTCCAACACGGGCAGTAGTAAATAGTATCAAGGTTGGCCCGGGCGCCACATCTGAGAATCTAGCACGCAGTCCAGTCACCGCGTTATTTAGATTATCCTTCATAACTTTGAAACTACACAACGCACACTGAATTCCTACCCAGTGCGCCGGCAAAGGCCATCCATCGGGCGGCCGACATCGACTCGATGGCCTCAGTTTTGCGCACTGGGTCAGTACCTTCTACGATTCTCAGTTGAGGGGCGGAACTACTCCGCGCCAGAAAAGGAGGTAATTATGTGACCATTTCGAAGATGACAGGAAGAGTTCAATCCCTTTGTGGCTGATGGATCAAGATGAGTGAATTGATTAGACTTTTTTGGCGACGGAAAAACACTTAAAAAAAAATATTAAAAAAATTGTTTTTTATTTATTTATTTTAGGACAGATACAAAAAAACAAAAAACAAAAAAAAAAAAAAAAAAAAAAAGACTGGGCCGGTGACAATCGAAGCGAATACGTCCTGGGAATCGCAGAAGGCAGAAATTCGATCAGTGTATGTTGCATAGTTTTGTGTAAGATAATCTAAAAAAAGGGGGGGGGGGGGGGGGGGATTATACAGATCACTTAGGAATATACAGTGTTCGCATTAACTTGTCATTTTCGGATTTAAACCGGGTTTGAAACTGAGTAGTGGCCGGTTGATGATGCTTGTTAGAATTGAGAAATACCGATCGGAGGCACTGCGGAGTGACGCCGAAACTAAATAAACTATATTACCGGAATTGGATTACATTGAATTCAAGATGTTACTTGATTTTCTGGGGCTTGAAGGAAAGCATATTTTCCTGTACCTGCCCCCCCCCCCCCCCCCGCCCACCAGCCTCCCCCCTCCTCCTTTTAATTTTCCAAGGCCCATTTGTCAGTTTTGTCGGTATCACCGATTTTGACAGTGGGCGCTATAAAACAGCGATTGTAAAAATCATAACGCGAACTGAATGTAGACGACTCAGCGATATTTATTTTTCTTGGCCTATATCCACTGTTTCTGCTTTTGACTCTGCGAACTTCAACTTGTCCTCCGATCTGCATGGTTTGACAAAAGGTTGAAAAGAAATACCACCTCTTACGGTTGATTCGAACTTTTTTCATAATTGTCATTAAAATTTGTATCTTGCATGACTTAAACACAAATTACTTTTTTTTTTCAAATTACTTTTACCAATCCAGACCAAAAAGGTGACTGCCAAGCGTGTAATATGCAAAGAAGTACCCAACGGAGAAAGAAACACGCTTAGAAAAGACGGGTACAACACAATTGTGTTGTACCCGTCTTTTCTAAGCGTGTTTCTTTCTCCGTTGGGTACTTCTCTACTTTTACCAAGCAATATGCATGCTGGAGTCTCGGCCATGACCAGCCTATTTACTATTTACTACTGACTTAGGACGGAGCAATGACGCAGCAATCATCCCGCGCCTGTGCGGCAAACTCCGGCGGCGGAGGCGGAGAGGCAAAAGTTACACTCAGTGATCACGTGCCTACTAGAAGTTATATAGACAAAAAAGTGAAGAGGACCAAAGTTTGACAGCGAAATGCTGTACGTGCCAGTGTGCGTCAGTGTGAACTCAAGTTTAATTCATACAGTGCGTGTTATCGGCTTTATCTATTTTGTAGTTAGTCTGGACTTTGAGTTCATCGTGGCGGCTGAACCGAGGTGTGTAGGAAGGGAAGGTGGGAAGAACTATGATGAAAGAGACGCGTGTGTGTACTTTGAGTCAGGACTGATTAACTCCTTCACTGCCAGTGAACGCAGACTGTGCTTTTGAAACTGAATGATTAGACGTGACTAAGGCCGCCTACATCGCCACGTCAGTGGATGATCCCCAGCCGTCAAAGCCGACTCAAAGCGCTGATACAGCGAGGTTTCAGCAAGAGGCATAGATCCTCATGCGCCCCCGCAACTGCGGGGGCGCATGAGGATCTATGCCTCTTGCAGCTGGCCGGTATTGCGGTTCAGCTCTCTCGACAGTTAACCGATTAATTTGATCATAGCGGGATAACCGCTAAGTTTTAGCCCCGGCTCAGTCAGTGGTGGCATGATGATGATCAGTGATCATCAGTTTTAAAACTAAACCTGACAACCCTTGCAAACGAAGCTCTACTAATGTCTCAACTGAACACGCATGACAAAATTTCAGTCGTTGCATTGAAAACCGACGGCTCAGTGACCGTCTGCTGGGAAGTGTCGCGGCCTCCGCGCGGCATGACTGACAGAGTCGGGCCGCCGACTGGCTTCATTTCCGAATGCGCCATCCGCGGCCGGCCGCGTAAATCCGAAGTCGCCACACTAATGAATTCTTGAACATTGACACTGATTAGAGAAATACCGTGACCGAACTTACTATTCGCAGGAGCCGGATCATTGTAGCACAAAATCTGGAGCATCATTCAGTCACTGACATGCAGGCCGGCGGCCGAAAATATCGTATGTTTTACTTTTTTTCTCTGAGACACTGAAAACGTCAAAGGTCCCACGTAAATCAGTAGAAAATGTGTGACGGTCTGTGAGTTTGGACTTGAGGTGCACAGCTGAAAGGTCTAAAATCACAAGGGAGCACACAGCAGGATCTTTCTGCCGCAAAATGATTGAGTACCGGCTGCTGCATAGTCACGGACGTTACTTTCTATTGGCCAGTGCTGGAAGAAAGAGGGTGCATCTCAGTGTGACACTTTGCAAGTCTCTCAGAATCACTGAGTCGCAGAGTGCTGGGATCGGCCGCAGTTGCATGAGCCGTGAGCTTAACTTGGATCCTGCGCAAGCCATTGCCGCGCAAGATGCTCTGCGGCTATAGCAGAGCACCTTGCGCAGTGGCTTGCGCACGAGTTAAGCTGTCTCAGAATCCGGCAGCACGGAGGTGTTGCTGCTGCTTCCCCGGGAAGCCGGCATTGGCAATGCGCAAAAATACCATTAGGCCGCCGGCGCCGTCGGCCCGCGCACGGCCATACCGCCGGGTTTGTACCTAGCGGAACCAGGATATACTACAAACACTGGATGGAATTTTTGGCCGAGCGGTGGAAAATCGGTATTTCGGGCCGGATATCTTAAGGCCCCGCCACACGTGCCGGTTGTGCCCCCGATTTTGAAGCCCGCCATTCCGATCCGATTACGATCGATGACTGACTACGTCAATTATCCGATCCGGTCCCAATCGGCTGGGAATCGGGTGTCTAGAACCTGCTCTATTTTTCCGATCCGAATCGGTCCCGATCGTAAGCTTCAATCAATTAGAGGGCGCGTCTCGCAAAGCATGTCCGAGTCGTTTCAGTTTGCAAATGGCGGAACACGCCTGTTGTGATCAGTACCACCGCCGTTGCTGATGTTTCGCACGCCTCTTCCCGAATATGATGCAAAACTGCTGATAATGCAAGCACATCATCATCACTGTCAAAACTAGCAGCCATTTTGCAGAACAGGTACGACTTTGATCTTCGGTTCAAACCGGTCGGCTAAATAATGTCGGGGAATGTGTGGCAGTGCACACGTTTTAGCAGTCCGGTCCGATCACCTACCGATTCGAAACTGATCGGGAATCGGCGGCCTCAACTGAAACCGGGCATGTGTAGCGGGGCCTTTAGGGCATTGCACGCTGGTCGTCATACCATATTCAAACCATGCAGAAACTGAGAAGACTTAACAAAGTTAACAGCACCCCTCCAGTAGTGACCCATCTCAGACTATGATCAGTTGACACACACATGCGCGCGCACACACACACACACACACAAACAGGCTGACACACACATGCGCGCGCGCACAAACACACACATATACATGCACGAAAACACACACACACACACACACACACACACACACACACACAACACACACACACACACACACACACACACACACACACACGCACTGACACGAACACACACACACGCACATAATCTATGGCGCGCGCACACACACACACAGAGCGCCACACGACACATGCGCTGCGGCGCACAGCAGCATCACGCATCACAGACACTATGCGCGCGCCACATACATACACTCACACATGCTTACACACATGCGCGCGCACACACACACACATTTACCACACACGCACACACACACTTACACACACACACACACACGCACGCCGCCATGCACTGGCACACACACACACACACACACACACACACACACACACACACACACACACACACACACACACACACACATGCAAATGTAAGCACGCTTTGACGCACACACACACGCCCCGTAGAGGCAAACCTATGCGCTGTCTCTGTAATAAGATTTCAGCCGGTGAACTGAAATTTTTCGTGTAACATTACTCGTGTACTCTGCTTCTATCACAACGCCGCGTCGCAGTTACCTCCCTTTAGCCGTATCCGTCGCACTGATTGAGCAGCGGCTCAAGGGAGGAAACCAATGTTTCAGTGAGATGAAAACGAGAGTGTGCCGGACGCATTCAACTCAAGACACTAAAGTTGAATGCCAACGCCGAAGTCTGCTTCCCGCGAAACCTCTCTCTCAGTGGTTATTCAACGACCAAGAGCCACAGGAACATGGACACGAATTGGTCTCAGTCAACCGGACAGACACAGATCCTCATGAACCCCCGCAGTCGTGGAGCCCGCTCCCTAGGATCTACCCCGCAATGCGCAAAGCCGGCCATCGGGCCGACGTCAGCCGTCGCCTTTTGAGCTCCCGGCACGTCCGTGAGCGGGCCAACGGCGGCCGACGTCGGCCCGATTGCCTTCGCTTGCTGGGTCAATAATGATGCCTCTTGCATTCGGACCGCGTTCACATTTTTCGGCAGTGAAGGGGTTAAATCGATACCCACGGGAACCATAGACCACAATAACCGGACAAGCATCTCTTTGCCGAGAAACAGACGAACCGCAGGCCGAACTCCCGTCGCGCATGCGTCAATTGATTTAGTCATCCTACGCATCCGCTTTTGTTTCCACACACAACAACAGATGGAGATCGACACTGTTTTGCAGGTAAAGAGGAGCAAACATTCCCAAGATTTTCTACCTTGAACACTTATTCAATAAATAGGGGCATACATGGTAGCCTTTTTTTGTTTTTTGACGGTTTATATTTCGATTGAAGTCTTCCTTTGTGCATTCTATCGTTTATTTGTGTCACACGTGATAGGCTGCTGGAGTAGATCAAGTGAAGTGTTCTAGTATTAGTTTCACGTTTACACGAGATGGAAACTGTTGAAATATAATTGACTGTATTGTAAATCTGTCATAAATTAGTCTGTAGCTTCTATCTAGACAGATCTGTAATTATTCTTTCCACTATAATTCTGCCGAGCTGTATTAACATTCTTATAATATCTAAACCAGGAATTCGATCAGGACCAAGATGTTGGAGAGTGTCTGCATGCTGCCAGTTCGGCGTTACCCGCCACTTCCAACGTTGTCAAGGTACATATTAGTGCAAAAAGTATTAATCAATAATATTTGTACCATTACAAAGAACTGATTTTTAATCTCTCACGTGTACAACAGTAAGGGTTGAGGGAAAGTGACAAACTTTTGGTTAAAGTAACACGTACGTTCCTCCTCCCTTCCCCCTCAACAAAAAAATAAAATAACTATACAACACAAAAGAACTAAATAAATTGTCAGGGAGCATGAAGGCTAACATTTTAATTGTTCTTGGTTTAACTTAGTCTGTGCCTGTTTTTTAATCAATGGGTATACATGTCGCATTCTCTTTAATTGCCTAATGTATTAATGGCGCTGTTAACCTTTTTTTTTCCTAGCTGACGGTGAATATTGTTAACCAGGCTTGCGGAGAGCTGCAAAGAGATGACTGTATGCCAGAGAGCGTTCGTGAAATCTGCAAAAACTTAGACAGTACGTACCATCATATGTTCCCCCATTATCCCTGCCTTTCACCTTTCTACAGTGTTCAGAAATCAGTGGGATGACACAAAATGCACATCTAAATATCTACTATTGGTGTGGATGTACTGGTTCACAAAGCATTAAATAAAAACAATGCTTGCAGTACTCACACTCACATGCACAATGTGAGTGTGAGTAGTGCAAGCATTGTTTTTATTTTTGTTACCATTTTTCATTGTTCTGTAGTGAGATGTGTTCTGTGATGACTCTTATAATCCCTTTTTGACTGTTGCATTTTTTATTTTATTTAATGAAAATCGAAGTGAATGTGCTTGCTGTAATTTGTCTGAATGAGTTTTAGTACTTGATAATTATATTAGTGTGGATACATAATATTGTGCAGTATATATTTATTAAAATGTTATTGTAAATGTGGTGTAGGTGTATGAATTGTGTGTGATCAGGATGTCTTTTTACATTTTAGCCATGTGACAGTGCTATTGCTGTCTATTTTAATTAATTATCAATTGATTCCTGTGTGGTATCCAAAAAGCATTTTGATTCTGATAGAAACAGGCATTATTTTAATATCTTTCTATTTGAGCAAGAGCTTACATTATAAAAGGAACAAGAAATTGGTTTTACTGTTGCTGCAAAGTGAATGTCAACCTGTTCTCTAATACGATGTTGTTGTTGGTTTTTTTTTAGGCAGTGTGATGCTGCCTGTTCTCCAGTTCCTGAACAACTGCTTGGTACCACGACACAAATTTAAAAATACAGCAAAGGAACGTGCCTACACCAAGTTTCATCAAATGTGCACAGAAAACATGTCCACTGTTGCAGAAAGATCATCAGAAATTGTAGCCCCATGGTTGTGTCTGAAAACATTTGAGCTGTTAATTCAGCTTCAATATGAACCTGAACAAGTGTGTTCTGAAATAAGCATGCCCCTTCTTGACACTGAGCATGACATTGTCGAGTACATTGGTGGTTTTGTAATCCAAAAACTCAGACAAAAGGCAAGAAGACTCCAAGATAAAGATGTTGGGGCAAGGATCATCAAGTGCCTGGAAAAACTAACATGCAGTGATGGTGACAGTACTACTAAAACTGGAATTGATGCTACTGCAGGTACCAGAAAGACACTGACAAGCATTCTCGACAGAGGTGGTTTGATCCAACTGAAACCAAATAGCGTTCAGATTTTTCTGGGTCTTGAAATGTGTTTCAGGGAGTTGTTTGGAGATGCATCAAGTGTGAATGCTTCATTTAAAACATATCTTGAAAGATGCAGTCAGTCAGAGTCTGTGTCTACTTGCTTGTATGATATTTTATGCAAGACTGATGTGTCAGACAGTACGAAAGAAAAGATCTTGGAAGATGTTGTTCACCTCTATTTCAAGGTGAGGATGTATCACAAATGCAAGACAATCATGGACTCGTTTAGGCGAAGAACTAAGACAACAAAAAAAGCAAAGGGTATCCGTAAACAGCTTAAGTAGTTCCCCCAAATCCATCAGGAACCATTATTCCGACCTTTTTTTTCCCCCCAACAGCTTTTAGGTGTTTTAACAATTTTACTCAACCAATCATCTTCGCAACAGAATTTTTTCTCAATCATGTGAGTGCATTATTGCCTTGCTTTTGTGCGCTGCATTGAGCATACCTAAGTTTTAGTGTTTTTGATGCTTTCCATGAATTTATTATTATTATAGGCGTGAACGTGCAGCGTTGCTTTTGTATGTGCTGCATCCATAGGGTGTGCCAATGTAGACTGTGTGGGTGGGAGTGGGGGGTAAGCGATGGGGTAATGGGTGAATGTTGTATAGCAGTATGACATTGTCACGAATGCTTGGATGTAATTTGCTGAGCTATGACATTCTTAATTAGTAGATTGAATGAACTTGTTCTAGTCACATAACATGTATCTTGTTATTTTAATGATCCTAACCATTGTTATGGTACTCTTAAATTTAATCTAGTTATGAGAAAGGCTCAGTTGTGTCTTTGCTGTGTTTTTTATTACTAATGTTTTAAGAATGTTGTTACTGCACTGTATTATGTAATTGCTTGTTGACTGTCTATGTATAGGTAAATGTAGAATGTTCTAGTCATGCCTCTACCTTTTAAGCACTGCCATTATAATCATGTATAGGCCGTGATATGTATAGTTTAAGACAACACTTAACTTGTGCTGTTATTAGATTATGTTGTGTGTGGGTGTGTGTGCGTGTGCTTTTTCTGCATGAATGTAAAATTATTAGTTATTATTGATGTGGGGTTTAGATTATGAATGTATTCGATTGGAATTTAGGGTTGCTGCTGTGTCATTAGAAATGAATGTGTCTCTGCTGATTGTGTATATAAAAAGGATATAATTATTGGCATTATTGCATGCTTCTTGCGAACGACGAGCCAAAGACAAATTTCTGTATGTGATGAACATCAGACAATAAAGTTATATTGTATTGTATTTCTACAATGTATTGATATTTATACAATAAATGTTTCTAGTACCTGTCCCACCAGTGTTAGAAAGCATGACTCGTTTGAATATGTCTCGTATTGGGTGCTCTTGTTTTATGGTGTATTAGTGCATGTTAACCCATTCTACCCCAACACCGAAATCCCCACATTTTGCTGTTGTCTTCTGAAGACTCTAGCGTAGCGCAGGACACAGATCGACCATGATAGTTCAAGGGTGATGCCAGAATAGCTTGGCGCCCATAGGCGCCAAGCTATTCTGGCATCACCCTTGAACTATCATGGTCGATCTTTATCTTGCTGTGGTGTGTCCGGGGTAGAATGAGTTAAGCAGAGAACATTAGAGGAACAACACACCAAAATGAAAGACAGAATTAAAATATATATAATGTATTCTTCCAACACCATTCCAACTGTAACATACAAGTTTACAACATAGCTACAACATAAACTATTGTTAACACACAATGAATCTAAATATGAACGTGCAGTATTAGAGCCAGAACAGTTCGCTTTAGTCAATTTTAATTAAGAGAACCGAAACTTTTACCACCCAAAAAAATTATAAGTTATATGAACATAAAAGCAAATAATATACCTCTGATTTTCACTGAAAAGTGCTTGTGGTCTAAATAATTAGCAGTCTGCTTACTGTGCGACAAATGACACAAATGCTTTCACTGTTAGGCCAAATAAAAACAAAATATTGTATTAAGGGTGACATGACCACCCCTCCCCCTCAAAAAATAAGAAGCGTTGGTCGGTTTATTATTTTATTTATAATTCATACTTCATTACTTCCCTTTGTTTTGGAATGGCAAAAAAATGAGTAATTCTTTTGATGTTTGATAAGAAATCAAAAAACGTCATGGTTGCTCAAATTCAACTTATGGCACTGATCAAAGACTCATGCAAGGTGTCGCTCACTATAACGGAGTCCGTCTTCAGAGATTTTTTGAAGTTTTCCAGTTGTAGTTTCAGCGTAGCAGCTTGCTTGCGAATGGTCTTGAACGCTTGCTTCAGCTTTTTGTGTGACACTGACACCAATGGATTGTTGTTTAGAATTGGCGTCTTTTCGTTTGCATGTGCTCTTGCCTGTTTTCGCAGTAGTAAGTTCTTTACTTCAAGGCAGTCGTTACAGATCTTGGAGGATTCTTTCACCAGCAAATGACAGGTACTTGATCGAGCAGTAGAAGAATGTGTTATAGAAGAAGTCTCTGAGACATAGAGTACATGTCTGTAATATAGATCCTGTCCAGTTGGGAGCTCGGCAAATTTCTGCAGGGCATGGTCCACTACACCTGGACATACATGCAGACCAATCAAAGCTGTTAGATGTTTAGAGAGGTGAGTTGATTCAATATTGGCCGTCAGGTGGGGTGCTTGCAGTCCAAAAACAGAAACCACTGCGGATAGATCTGGGGTGATGCTAACTTGCAGATGTCCAATACCAGTTGGCGTTAGTGAAACAGCTACAACTTGGGCATCGGAGTGCAGAACTACACACCATGGAGCTTGCAATTTTGATGCAGCTTTTCTAACATCACTGAAGTTATTGTAGACAACCTTGACAGGCACCAGAGGTGGTTCACGTGCTACCTGAAATACACACAAAGAAATTCAGGTATCAGAGTAATCCCTTTAAAAAGTGTGAAGTTGTATTATGATGCATAATGTTACCAAATAGATAACAATAATATTCTATTATATCATTATTATTATTATAACAGGTTTTGCCAATAAACAAAAATTACATCCCCACCCCATAGCATCCTTTTATGCACAAGAGACATAATTGCTGTCTGCGAAAAGTGTACTGCCAATAAAACAAATTTGCCTTCATGTGACAGTACAAAGAAATTCAGTCATCTTGACCCTGTGGCCATGACCTGGGTGACAAACGTTGTCGTGGCCACTTCAAGTGAAATGTCCATGAAATCGGTCCAAAAGCACTGAGGATATGAGCACACTTTTGTTAAACAGTTTAGCCCCTACTGGCCTAGTCTGAATTATTGCACTGACAATACCACCTCATAAGGTCACTATACACCAAATTTTAAATTTGACCTCAATCCAATGGAAATATATTTTATATAAACATGTGACATTTCCATGTAATTGTGTGACCCCTTTAAACAGAGTTATGCGCACTGCACATGCCCTGGGAAAGTTACAGGACTATCCTCTTAATATAGTCATAAATTAATTTTATTGCAATTTGATCATAAACCCTGGAGAAATCAATGCCAAAGGCAAAACCAGATTTATGCCACAATGGAGAAATGAATGCCCAAGTCTAAAGTACAAAATCGACATAACTGCATGGGCAAGTGCACAACTGTTCATCGGATATGGATCTACTGCTCCATGGGATGTTATCAAATGTCATACAACACTGTCAACAGGATTTTATAAGATAAATAGACACTTACAGGTTCTTTTCTTGGAGGAGGTTGCCTTGTGACAATGGACTTGAAAAGTATACACTCTGTTGGAAGGCTCCCGGGTAGAAGATACCGTTTTTTCCCACCAGGACCTACAGCAACATAATACCAGAAAAATAAGAAATTTGCAAAGACACAAATTATATAGTGATCAACCATAAACAAAATTGACAGTTAATTATACTCCTGTGATTTCTATTCCGTTCTATCGTTCCTCTGCATGAAGTAGCAAACCGAATAAGACTCAGAACTGAATACTTACTGAAAGTGAAAGTACACACGTGTGCTACTGGGGAGTACTGCTACTTTTGCTTACGATATTAACATCATGCAAGAGTCCCGAATAAATCGCAGGATAAAACTTTTGTATAGTGAATTGAACTTAATATGATTAGAACGAGCTTATATTCTAGGTAAATAATACTTACCCAACTTCACGCATTCCTGTCGAAAGTGTCTAGAACAAATCTTTGCAGTGTCTTTGTTAAAATTGCTGTCTGCACGATTCACGGCGTGAACAAGCTCTCTCTCCCACTTCAAGTCCTTTGGTTGGCGAATGGAGAAAAACGACAGCCCCTTGTGCTTTCCGTTGCATGCACCACAGCCCACAATCGTACAACTTGCACCAGGCATAATGCAAGACAAAAGACACTTTACAAACTGCACCACTAACCAAAATCATAGAAACAATCCACGTGAAAAGCTCTCCGATGTACTGAACCGGAATAATGAGTTGACTGATGCGCAAGAATAGTTGCGCGACGAGTGCAGAGACCGGAAGCAGGAGAGAGAGCGGTCCGGTTATTTATGGTCATAGACCACAATAACCGGACAAGCATCTCTTTGCCGAGAAACAGACGAACCGCAGGCCGAACTCCCGTCGCGCATGCGTCAATTGATTTAGTCATCCTACGCATCCGCTTTTGTTTCCACACACAACAACAGATGGAGATCGACACTGTTTTGCAGGTAAAGAGGAGCAAACATTCCCAAGATTTTCTACCTTGAACACTTATTCAATAAATAGGGGCATACATGGTAGCCTTTTTTTGTTTTTTGACGGTTTATATTTCTATTGAAGTCTTCCTTTGTGCATTCTATCGTTTATTTGTGTCACACGTGATAGGCTGCTGGAGTAGATCAAGTGAAGTGTTCTAGTATTAGTTTCACGTTTACACGAGATGGAAACTGTTGAAATATAATTGACTGTATTGTAAATCTGTCATAAATTAGTCTGTAGCTTCTATCTAGACAGATCTGTAATTATTCTTTCCACTATAATTCTGCCGAGCTGTATTAACATTCTTATAATATCTAAACCAGGAATTCGATCAGGACCAAGATGTTGGAGAGTGTCTGCATGCTGCCAGTTCGGCGTTACCCGCCACTTCCAACGTTGTCAAGGTACATATTAGTGCAAAAAGTATTAATCAATAATATTTGTACCATTACAAAGAACTGATTTTTAATCTCTCACGTGTACAACAGTAAGGGTTGAGGGAAAGTGACAAACTTTTGGTTAAAGTAACACGTACGTTCCTCCTCCCTTCCCCCTCAACAAAAAAATAAAATAACTATACAACACAAAAGAACTAAATAAATTGTCAGGGAGCATGAAGGCTAACATTTTAATTGTTCTTGGTTTAACTTAGTCTGTGCCTGTTTTTTAATCAATGGGTATACATGTCGCATTCTCTTTAATTGCCTAATGTATTAATGGCGCTGTTAACCTTTTTTTTTCCTAGCTGACGGTGAATATTGTTAACCAGGCTTGCGGAGAGCTGCAAAGAGATGACTGTATGCCAGAGAGCGTTCGTGAAATCTGCAAAAACTTAGACAGTACGTACCATCATATGTTCCCCCATTATCCCTGCCTTTCACCTTTCTACAGTGTTCAGAAATCAGTGGGATGACACAAAATGCACATCTAAATATCTACTATTGGTGTGGATGTACTGGTTCACAAAGCATTAAATAAAAACAATGCTTGCAGTACTCACACTCACATGCACAATGTGAGTGTGAGTAGTGCAAGCATTGTTTTTATTTTTGTTACCATTTTTCATTGTTCTGTAGTGAGATGTGTTCTGTGATGACTCTTATAATCCCTTTTTGACTGTTGCATTTTTTATTTTATTTAATGAAAATCGAAGTGAATGTGCTTGCTGTAATTTGTCTGAATGAGTTTTAGTACTTGATAATTATATTAGTGTGGATACATAATATTGTGCAGTATATATTTATTAAAATGTTATTGTAAATGTGGTGTAGGTGTATGAATTGTGTGTGATCAGGATGTCTTTTTACATTTTAGCCATGTGACAGTGCTATTGCTGTCTATTTTAATTAATTATCAATTGATTCCTGTGTGGTATCCAAAAAGCATTTTGATTCTGATAGAAACAGGCATTATTTTAATATCTTTCTATTTGAGCAAGAGCTTACATTATAAAAGGAACAAGAAATTGGTTTTACTGTTGCTGCAAAGTGAATGTCAACCTGTTCTCTAATACGATGTTGTTGTTGGTTTTTTTTTAGGCAGTGTGATGCTGCCTGTTCTCCAGTTCCTGAACAACTGCTTGGTACCCACGACACAAATTTAAAAATACAGCAAAGGAACGTGCCTACACCAAGTTTCATCAAATGTGCACAGAAAACATGTCCACTGTTGCAGAAAGATCATCAGAAATTGTAGCCCCATGGTTGTGTCTGAAAACATTTGAGCTGTTAATTCAGCTTCAATATGAACCTGAACAAGTGTGTTCTGAAATAAGCATGCCCCTTCTTGACACTGAGCATGACATTGTCGAGTACATTGGTGGTTTTGTAATCCAAAAACTCAGACAAAAGGCAAGAAGACTCCAAGATAAAGATGTTGGGGCAAGGATCATCAAGTGCCTGGAAAAACTAACATGCAGTGATGGTGACAGTACTACTAAAACTGGAATTGATGCTACTGCAGGTACCAGAAAGACACTGACAAGCATTCTCGACAGAGGTGGTTTGATCCAACTGAAACCAAATAGCGTTCAGATTTTTCTGGGTCTTGAAATGTGTTTCAGGGAGTTGTTTGGAGATGCATCAAGTGTGAATGCTTCATTTAAAACATATCTTGAAAGATGCAGTCAGTCAGAGTCTGTGTCTACTTGCTTGTATGATATTTTATGCAAGACTGATGTGTCAGACAGTACGAAAGAAAAGATCTTGGAAGATGTTGTTCACCTCTATTTCAAGGTGAGGATGTATCACAAATGCAAGACAATCATGGACTCGTTTAGGCGAAGAACTAAGACAACAAAAAAAGCAAAGGGTATCCGTAAACAGCTTAAGTAGTTCCCCCAAATCCATCAGGAACCATTATTCCGACCTTTTTTTTTCCCCCCAACAGCTTTTAGGTGTTTTAACAATTTTACTCAACCAATCATCTTCGCAACAGAATTTTTTCTCAATCATGTGAGTGCATTATTGCCTTGCTTTTGTGCGCTGCATTGAGCATACCTAAGTTTTAGTGTTTTTGATGCTTTCCATGAATTTATTATTATTATAGGCGTGAACGTGCAGCGTTGCTTTTGTATGTGCTGCATCCATAGGGTGTGCCAATGTAGACTGTGTGGGTGGGAGTGGGGGGTAAGCGATGGGGTAATGGGTGAATGTTGTATAGCAGTATGACATTGTCACGAATGCTTGGATGTAATTTGCTGAGCTATGACATTCTTAATTAGTAGATTGAATGAACTTGTTCTAGTCACATAACATGTATCTTGTTATTTTAATGATCCTAACCATTGTTATGGTACTCTTAAATTTAATCTAGTTATGAGAAAGGCTCAGTTGTGTCTTTGCTGTGTTTTTTTATTACTAATGTTTTAAGAATGTTGTTACTGCACTGTATTATGTAATTGCTTGTTGACTGTCTATGTATAGGTAAATGTAGAATGTTCTAGTCATGCCTCTACCTTTTAAGCACTGCCATTATAATCATGTATAGGCCGTGATATGTATAGTTTAAGACAACACTTAACTTGTGCTGTTATTAGATTATGTTGTGTGTGGGTGTGTGTGCGTGTGCTTTTTCTGCATGAATGTAAAATTATTAGTTATTATTGATGTGGGGTTTAGATTATGAATGTATTCGATTGGAATTTAGGGTTGCTGCTGTGTCATTAGAAATGAATGTGTCTCTGCTGATTGTGTATATAAAAAGGATATAATTATTGGCATTATTGCATGCTTCTTGCGAACGACGAGCCAAAGACAAATTTCTGTATGTGATGAACATCAGACAATAAAGTTATATTGTATTGTATTTCTACAATGTATTGATATTTATACAATAAATGTTTCTAGTACCTGTCCCACCAGTGTTAGAAAGCATGACTCGTTTGAATATGTCTCGTATTGGGTGCTCTTGTTTTATGGTGTATTAGTGCATGTTAACCCATTCTACCCCAACACCGAAATCCCCACATTTTGCTGTTGTCTTCTGAAGACTCTAGCGTAGCGCAGGACACAGATCGACCATGATAGTTCAAGGGTGATGCCAGAATAGCTTGGCGCCCATAGGCGCCAAGCTATTCTGGCATCACCCTTGAACTATCATGGTCGATCTTTATCTTGCTGTGGTGTGTCCGGGGTAGAATGAGTTAAGCAGAGAACATTAGAGGAACAACACACCAAAATGAAAGACAGAATTAAAATATATATAATGTATTCTTCCAACACCATTCCAACTGTAACATACAAGTTTACAACATAGCTACAACATAAACTATTGTTAACACACAATGAATCTAAATATGAACGTGCAGTATTAGAGCCAGAACAGTTCGCTTTAGTCAATTTTAATTAAGAGAACCGAAACTTTTACCACCCAAAAAAATTATAAGTTATATGAACATAAAAGCAAATAATATACCTCTGATTTTCACTGAAAAGTGCTTGTGGTCTAAATAATTAGCAGTCTGCTTACTGTGCGACAAATGACACAAATGCTTTCACTGTTAGGCCAAATAAAAACAAAATATTGTATTAAGGGTGACATGACCACCCCTCCCCCTCAAAAAATAAGAAGCGTTGGTCGGTTTATTATTTTATTTATAATTCATACTTCATTACTTCCCTTTGTTTTGGAATGGCAAAAAAATGAGTAATTCTTTTGATGTTTGATAAGAAATCAAAAAACGTCATGGTTGCTCAAATTCAACTTATGGCACTGATCAAAGACTCATGCAAGGTGTCGCTCACTATAACGGAGTCCGTCTTCAGAGATTTTTTGAAGTTTTCCAGTTGTAGTTTCAGCGTAGCAGCTTGCTTGCGAATGGTCTTGAACGCTTGCTTCAGCTTTTTGTGTGACACTGACACCAATGGATTGTTGTTTAGAATTGGCGTCTTTTCGTTTGCATGTGCTCTTGCCTGTTTTCGCAGTAGTAAGTTCTTTACTTCAAGGCAGTCGTTACAGATCTTGGAGGATTCTTTCACCAGCAAATGACAGGTACTTGATCGAGCAGTAGAAGAATGTGTTATAGAAGAAGTCTCTGAGACATAGAGTACATGTCTGTAATATAGATCCTGTCCAGTTGGGAGCTCGGCAAATTTCTGCAGGGCATGGTCCACTACACCTGGACATACATGCAGACCAATCAAAGCTGTTAGATGTTTAGAGAGGTGAGTTGATTCAATATTGGCCGTCAGGTGGGGTGCTTGCAGTCCAAAAACAGAAACCACTGCGGATAGATCTGGGGTGATGCTAACTTGCAGATGTCCAATACCAGTTGGCGTTAGTGAAACAGCTACAACTTGGGCATCGGAGTGCAGAACTACACACCATGGAGCTTGCAATTTTGATGCAGCTTTTCTAACATCACTGAAGTTATTGTAGACAACCTTGACAGGCACCAGAGGTGGTTCACGTGCTACCTGAAATACACACAAAGAAATTCAGGTATCAGAGTAATCCCTTTAAAAAGTGTGAAGTTGTATTATGATGCATAATGTTACCAAATAGATAACAATAATATTCTATTATATCATTATTATTATTATAACAGGTTTTGCCAATAAACAAAAATTACATCCCCACCCCATAGCATCCTTTTATGCACAAGAGACATAATTGCTGTCTGCGAAAAGTGTACTGCCAATAAAACAAATTTGCCTTCATGTGACAGTACAAAGAAATTCAGTCATCTTGACCCTGTGGCCATGACCTGGGTGACAAACGTTGTCGTGGCCACTTCAAGTGAAATGTCCATGAAATCGGTCCAAAAGCACTGAGGATATGAGCACACTTTTGTTAAACAGTTTAGCCCCTACTGGCCTAGTCTGAATTATTGCACTGACAATACCACCTCATAAGGTCACTATACACCAAATTTTAAATTTGACCTCAATCCAATGGAAATATATTTTATATAAACATGTGACATTTCCATGTAATTGTGTGACCCCTTTAAACAGAGTTATGCGCACTGCACATGCCCTGGGAAAGTTACAGGACTATCCTCTTAATATAGTCATAAATTAATTTTATTGCAATTTGATCATAAACCCTGGAGAAATCAATGCCAAAGGCAAAACCAGATTTATGCCACAATGGAGAAATGAATGCCCAAGTCTAAAGTACAAAATCGACATAACTGCATGGGCAAGTGCACAACTGTTCATCGGATATGGATCTACTGCTCCATGGGATGTTATCAAATGTCATACAACACTGTCAACAGGATTTTATAAGATAAATAGACACTTACAGGTTCTTTTCTTGGAGGAGGTTGCCTTGTGACAATGGACTTGAAAAGTATACACTCTGTTGGAAGGCTCCCGGGTAGAAGATACCGTTTTTTCCCACCAGGACCTACAGCAACATAATACCAGAAAAATAAGAAATTTGCAAAGACACAAATTATATAGTGATCAACCATAAACAAAATTGACAGTTAATTATACTCCTGTGATTTCTATTCCGTTCTATCGTTCCTCTGCATGAAGTAGCAAACCGAATAAGACTCAGAACTGAATACTTACTGAAAGTGAAAGTACACACGTGTGCTACTGGGGAGTACTGCTACTTTTGCTTACGATATTAACATCATGCAAGAGTCCCGAATAAATCGCAGGATAAAACTTTTGTATAGTGAATTGAACTTAATATGATTAGAACGAGCTTATATTCTAGGTAAATAATACTTACCCAACTTCACGCATTCCTGTCGAAAGTGTCTAGAACAAATCTTTGCAGTGTCTTTGTTAAAATTGCTGTCTGCACGATTCACGGCGTGAACAAGCTCTCTCTCCCACTTCAAGTCCTTTGGTTGGCGAATGGAGAAAAACGACAGCCCCTTGTGCTTTCCGTTGCATGCACCACAGCCCACAATCGTACAACTTGCACCAGGCATAATGCAAGACAAAAGACACTTTACAAACTGCACCACTAACCAAAATCATAGAAACAATCCACGTGAAAAGCTCTCCGATGTACTGAACCGGAATAATGAGTTGACTGATGCGCAAGAATAGTTGCGCGACGAGTGCAGAGACCGGAAGCAGGAGAGAGAGCGGTCCGGTTATTTATGGTCATAGACCACAATAACCGGACAAGCATCTCTTTGCCGAGAAACAGACGAACCGCAGGCCGAACTCCCGTCGCGCATGCGTCAATTGATTTAGTCATCCTACGCATCCGCTTTTGTTTCCACACACAACAACAGATGGAGATCGACACTGTTTTGCAGGTAAAGAGGAGCAAACATTCCCAAGATTTTCTACCTTGAACACTTATTCAATAAATAGGGGCATACATGGTAGCCTTTTTTTGTTTTTTGACGGTTTATATTTCTATTGAAGTCTTCCTTTGTGCATTCTATCGTTTATTTGTGTCACACGTGATAGGCTGCTGGAGTAGATCAAGTGAAGTGTTCTAGTATTAGTTTCACGTTTACACGAGATGGAAACTGTTGAAATATAATTGACTGTATTGTAAATCTGTCATAAATTAGTCTGTAGCTTCTATCTAGACAGATCTGTAATTATTCTTTCCACTATAATTCTGCCGAGCTGTATTAACATTCTTATAATATCTAAACCAGGAATTCGATCAGGACCAAGATGTTGGAGAGTGTCTGCATGCTGCCAGTTCGGCGTTACCCGCCACTTCCAACGTTGTCAAGGTACATATTAGTGCAAAAAGTATTAATCAATAATATTTGTACCATTACAAAGAACTGATTTTTAATCTCTCACGTGTACAACAGTAAGGGTTGAGGGAAAGTGACAAACTTTTGGTTAAAGTAACACGTACGTTCCTCCTCCCTTCCCCCTCAACAAAAAAATAAAATAACTATACAACACAAAAGAACTAAATAAATTGTCAGGGAGCATGAAGGCTAACATTTTAATTGTTCTTGGTTTAACTTAGTCTGTGCCTGTTTTTTAATCAATGGGTATACATGTCGCATTCTCTTTAATTGCCTAATGTATTAATGGCGCTGTTAACCTTTTTTTTTCCTAGCTGACGGTGAATATTGTTAACCAGGCTTGCGGAGAGCTGCAAAGAGATGACTGTATGCCAGAGAGCGTTCGTGAAATCTGCAAAAACTTAGACAGTACGTACCATCATATGTTCCCCCATTATCCCTGCCTTTCACCTTTCTACAGTGTTCAGAAATCAGTGGGATGACACAAAATGCACATCTAAATATCTACTATTGGTGTGGATGTACTGGTTCACAAAGCATTAAATAAAAACAATGCTTGCAGTACTCACACTCACATGCACAATGTGAGTGTGAGTAGTGCAAGCATTGTTTTTATTTTTGTTACCATTTTTTCATTGTTCTGTAGTGAGATGTGTTCTGTGATGACTCTTATAATCCCTTTTTGACTGTTGCATTTTTTATTTTATTTAATGAAAATCGAAGTGAATGTGCTTGCTGTAATTTGTCTGAATGAGTTTTAGTACTTGATAATTATATTAGTGTGGATACATAATATTGTGCAGTATATATTTATTAAAATGTTATTGTAAATGTGGTGTAGGTGTATGAATTGTGTGTGATCAGGATGTCTTTTTACATTTTAGCCATGTGACAGTGCTATTGCTGTCTATTTTAATTAATTATCAATTGATTCCTGTGTGGTATCCAAAAAGCATTTTGATTCTGATAGAAACAGGCATTATTTTAATATCTTTCTATTTGAGCAAGAGCTTACATTATAAAAGGAACAAGAAATTGGTTTTACTGTTGCTGCAAAGTGAATGTCAACCTGTTCTCTAATACGATGTTGTTGTTGGTTTTTTTTTAGGCAGTGTGATGCTGCCTGTTCTCCAGTTCCTGAACAACTGCTTGGTACCACGACACAAATTTAAAAATACAGCAAAGGAACGTGCCTACACCAAGTTTCATCAAATGTGCACAGAAAACATGTCCACTGTTGCAGAAAGATCATCAGAAATTGTAGCCCCATGGTTGTGTCTGAAAACATTTGAGCTGTTAATTCAGCTTCAATATGAACCTGAACAAGTGTGTTCTGAAATAAGCATGCCCCTTCTTGACACTGAGCATGACATTGTCGAGTACATTGGTGGTTTTGTAATCCAAAAACTCAGACAAAAGGCAAGAAGACTCCAAGATAAAGATGTTGGGGCAAGGATCATCAAGTGCCTGGAAAAACTAAACATGCAGTGATGGTGACAGTACTACTAAAACTGGAATTGATGCTACTGCAGGTACCAGAAAGACACTGACAAGCATTCTCGACAGAGGTGGTTTGATCCAACTGAAACCAAATAGCGTTCAGATTTTTCTGGGTCTTGAAATGTGTTTCAGGGAGTTGTTTGGAGATGCATCAAGTGTGAATGCTTCATTTAAAACATATCTTGAAAGATGCAGTCAGTCAGAGTCTGTGTCTACTTGCTTGTATGATATTTTTATGCAAGACTGATGTGTCAGACAGTACGAAAGAAAAGATCTTGGAAGATGTTGTTCACCTCTATTTCAAGGTGAGGATGTATCACAAATGCAAGACAATCATGGACTCGTTTAGGCGAAGAACTAAGACAACAAAAAAAGCAAAGGGTATCCGTAAACAGCTTAAGTAGTTCCCCCAAATCCATCAGGAACCATTATTCCGACCTTTTTTTTCCCCCCAACAGCTTTTTAGGTGTTTTAACAATTTTACTCAACCAATCATCTTCGCAACAGAATTTTTTCTCAATCATGTGAGTGCATTATTGCCTTGCTTTTGTGCGCTGCATTGAGCATACCTAAGTTTTAGTGTTTTTGATGCTTTCCATGAATTTATTATTATTATAGGCGTGAACGTGCAGCGTTGCTTTTGTATGTGCTGCATCCATAGGGTGTGCCAATGTAGACTGTGTGGGTGGGAGTGTGGGGTAAGCGATGGGGTAATGGGTGAATGTTGTATAGCAGTATGACATTGTCACGAATGCTTGGATGTAATTTGCTGAGCTATGACATTCTTAATTAGTAGATTGAATGAACTTGTTCTAGTCACATAACATGTATCTTGTTATTTTAATGATCCTAACCATTGTTATGGTACTCTTAAATTTAATCTAGTTATGAGAAAGGCTCAGTTGTGTCTTTGCTGTGTTTTTTATTACTAATGTTTTAAGAATGTTTGTTACTGCACTGTATTATGTAATTGCTTGTTGACTGTCTATGTATAGGTAAATGTAGAATGTTCTAGTCATGCCTCTACCTTTTAAGCACTGCCATTATAATCATGTATAGGCCGTGATATGTATAGTTTAAGACAACACTTAACTTGTGCTGTTATTAGATTATGTTGTGTGTGGGTGTGTGTGCGTGTGCTTTTTCTGCATGAATGTAAAATTATTAGTTATTATTGATGTGGGGTTTAGATTATGAATGTATTCGATTGGAATTTAGGGTTGCTGCTGTGTCATTAGAAATGAAATGTGTCTCTGCTGATTGTGTATATAAAAAGGATATAATTATTGGCATTATTGCATGCTTCTTGCGAACGACGAGCCAAAGACAAATTTCTGTATGTTGATGAACATCAGACAATAAAGTTATATTGTATTGTATTTCTACAATGTATTGATATTTATACAATAAATGTTTCTAGTACCTGTCCCACCAGTGTTAGAAAGCATGACTCGTTTGAATATGTCTCGTATTGGGTGCTCTTGTTTTATGGTGTATTAGTGCATGTTAACCCATTCTACCCCAACACCGAAATCCCCACATTTTGCTGTTGTCTTCTGAAGACTCTAGCGTAGCGCAGGACACAGATCGACCATGATAGTTCAAGGGTGATGCCAGAATAGCTTGGCGCCCATAGGCGCCAAGCTATTCTGGCATCACCCTTGAACTATCATGGTCGATCTTTATCTTGCTGTGGTGTGTCTGGGGTAGAATGAGTTAAGCAGAGAACATTAGAGGAACAACACACCAAAATGAAAGACAGAATTAAAATATATATAATGTATTCTTCCAACACCATTCCAACTGTAACATACAAGTTTACAACATAGCTACAACATAAACTATTGTTAACACACAATGAATCTAAATATGAACGTGCAGTATTAGAGCCAGAACAGTTCGCTTTAGTCAATTTTAATTAAGAGAACCGAAACTTTTACCACCCAAAAAAATTATAAGTTATATGAACATAAAAGCAAATAATATACCTCTGATTTTCACTGAAAAGTGCTTGTGGTCTAAATAATTAGCAGTCTGCTTACTGTGCGACAAATGACACAAATGCTTTCACTGTTAGGCCAAATAAAAACAAAATATTGTATTAAGGGTGACATGACCACCCCTCCCCCTCAAAAAATAAGAAGCGTTGGTCGGTTTATTATTTTATTTATAATTCATACTTCATTACTTCCCTTTGTTTTGGAATGGCAAAAAAATGAGTAATTCTTTTGATGTTTGATAAGAAATCAAAAAACGTCATGGTTGCTCAAATTCAACTTATGGCACTGATCAAAGACTCATGCAAGGTGTCGCTCACTATAACGGAGTCCGTCTTCAGAGATTTTTTGAAGTTTTCCAGTTGTAGTTTCAGCGTAGCAGCTTGCTTGCGAATGGTCTTGAACGCTTGCTTCAGCTTTTTGTGTGACACTGACACCAATGGATTGTTGTTTAGAATTGGCGTCTTTTCGTTTGCATGTGCTCTTGCCTGTTTTCGCAGTAGTAAGTTCTTTACTCAAGGCAGTCGTTACAGATCTTGGAGGATTCTTTCACCAGCAAATGACAGGTACTTGATCGAGCAGTAGAAGAATGTGTTATAGAAGAAGTCTCTGAGACATAGAGTACATGTCTGTAATATAGATCCTGTCCAGTTGGGAGCTCGGCAAATTTCTGCAGGGCATGGTCCACTACACCTGGACATACATGCAGACCAATCAAAGCTGTTAGATGTTTAGAGAGGTGAGTTTGATTCAATATTGGCCGTCAGGTGGGGTGCTTGCAGTCCAAAAACAGAAACCACTGCGGATAGATCTGGGGTGATGCTAACTTGCAGATGTCCAATACCAGTTGGCGTTAGTGAAACAGCTACAACTTGGGCATCGGAGTGCAGAACTACACACCATGGAGCTTGCAATTTTGATGCAGCTTTTCTAACATCACTGAAGTTATTGTAGACAACCTTGACAGGCACCAGAGGTGGTTCACGTGCTACCTGAAATACACACAAAGAAATTCAGGTATCAGAGTAATCCCTTTAAAAAGTGTGAAGTTGTATTATGATGCATAATGTTACCAAATAGATAAACAATAATATTCTATTATATCATTATTATTATTATAACAGGTTTTGCCAATAAACAAAAATTACATCCCCACCCCATAGCATCCTTTTATGCACAAGAGACATAATTGCTGTCTGCGAAAAGTGTACTGCCAATAAAACAAATTTGCCTTCATGTGACAGTACAAAGAAATTCAGTCATCTTGACCCTGTGGCCATGACCTGGGTGACAAACGTTGTCGTGGCCACTTCAAGTGAAATGTCCATGAAATCGGTCCAAAAGCACTGAGGAATATGAGCACACTTTTGTTAAACAGTTTAGCCCCTACTGGCCTAGTCTGAATTATTGCACTGACAATACCACCTCATAAGGTCACTATACACCAAATTTTAAATTTGACCTCAATCCAATGGAAATATATTTTATATAAACATGTGACATTTCCATGTAATTGTGTGACCCCTTTAAAACAGAGTTATGCGCACTGCACATGCCCTGGAAAGTTACAGGACTATCCTCTTAATATAGTCATAAATTAATTTTATTGCAATTTGATCATAAACCCTGGAGAAATCAATGCCAAAGGCAAAACCAGATTTATGCCACAATGGAGAAATGAATGCCCAAGTCTAAAGTACAAAATCGACATAACTGCATGGGCAAGTGCACAACTGTTCATCGGATATGGATCTACTGCTCCATGGGATGTTATCAAATGTCATACAACACTGTCAACAGGATTTTATAAGATAAATAGACACTTACAGGTTCTTTTCTTGGAGGAGGTTGCCTTGTGACAATGGACTTGAAAAGTATACACTCTGTTGGAAGGCTCCCGGGTAGAAGATACCGTTTTTTCCCACCAGGACCTACAGCAACATAATACCAGAAAAATAAGAAATTTGCAAAGACACAAATTATATAGTGATCAACCATAAACAAAATTAACAGTTAATTATACTCCTGTGATTTCTATTCCGTTCTATCGTTCCTCTGCATGAAGTAGCAAAACCGAATAAGACTCAGAACTGAATACTTACTGAAAGTGAAAGTACACACGTGTGCTACTGGGGAGTACTGCTACTTTTGCTTACGATATTAACATCATGCAAGAGTCCCGAATAAATCGCAGGATAAAACTTTTGTATAGTGAATTGAACTTAATATGATTAGAACGAGCTTATATTCTAGGTAAATAATACTTACCCAACTTCACGCATTCCTGTCGAAAGTGTCTAGAACAAATCTTTGCAGTGTCTTTGTTAAAATTGCTGTCTGCACGATTCACGGCGTGAACAAGCTCTCTCTCCCACTTCAAGTCCTTTGGTTGGCGAATGGAGAAAAACGACAGCCCCTTGTGCTTTCCGTTGCATGCACCACAGCCCACAATCGTACAACTTGCACCAGGCATAATGCAAGACAAAAGACACTTTACAAACTGCACCACTAACCAAAATCATAGAAACAATCCACGTGAAAAGCTCTCCGATGTACTGAACCGGAATAATGAGTTGACTGATGCGCAAGAATAGTTGCGCGACGAGTGCAGAGACCGGAAGCAGGAGAGAGAGCGGTCCGGTTATTTATGGTCTATG
>BTPG01000004.1:204800776-204815833 GCA_036245525.1 Semisulcospira habei | reverse complement strand
CTGTCTGTCGCTCCGTCGCGCTGCGGCTGGTGGTATCGCCGGGGCCGGGTGGGTGGTGGTGGAGGAGGCGGGTGGTGTGGCAGGTGGACCGTCGCTTTAGTGCCAGGCTGGGGGGTGTTGGTAGGCCAGCCACTCTAGGACTTCTTGTATGAGTGGTTGGTGTTGGCCGACGAAACCGTGGCTGGCTGTAGTATGGCCTGGGAAGATGTGGTGGTGGTGGCGGTAGCCAGTGGAGCCTGGGCTTGGGGGTCGGGCGCTGGGATGGGCGTAGTGGGTAGCGGTCAGTTGGGGTGGCAGGCGGAGGTGGGGTGGCGGCGTAGGGAGTAGAGCTGGGCGTTGGTCCCGGAAGCGTTTGGGTGGTCTGTGACGTCGATGCTACCGTGGGCCTGTAGTTGGTTTGTTGGCTGGCCGCGTGGCTGTGGCTGTTTGCGTTGGGGTGGTGCTGGTCAATTGTGGTGCCAGTGCTCTTGGTTTCGATGGCCGAGGTTGGGGTTGTTTCTGTTTCTGTGCCGGCTTCTTGCGTTGTGGGCGAGGTCAGTGTTGCCGCAACCTCTATGCTTGGGGGGGGGGGGGGGGGAGGGTTACTCCTGTGACATCATATTTATACAGATCGCCTGATGCCGTATTGTGTACGGTGACCCAGGAACAAAGGTCCTCGACTGATCCGGCCCACGACGGCCGCAGTGGACCGGAAGACGTTTGGCTACTGGGGCAGATGCGCTTGGCCGCATAGTCAGTGCAGGTCGGCGGCCTTAGTTTTCATTGATAATCTTGAAAATATCATTAAAAAACCCCCCAAAATACTGTATTGTCCACACACACACACACACACACACACACAGGGGGGGTGAGTCAGTTGTGCTCACGATCGACGTCACACAGTTGAAGAGCGGCTCCGCACATTTTTAGCATTTTGCAACATAATTACTTAATTAGTGACTTTAGAACAACGACAGGGTGATTCAGCTCATCATGCCAAGCAGTTCGGTATCTTTTCGTGCCATTTGCGGTACCTTTTACTGGACTTTTCAAAACTTCATGGCTCGCAAAGCACAGAGGAAGGCGGCAGCCCTACGTTACCGCACTGTCAGTGTCAGCGGACCGGTGGCAGTCATTCTCGTGTTTTTGGTCGGCTTTCTGCTCCGGTGTGGCGATGTCGAAGCGAACCCAGGGCCACCGAAACGACAGACTCTTTTGACATGCCAGGGGAACCAAGACAACCAGTCGCCCGGGGGTGAGGCAAACGCAGTGTCTGAGCCGACCATTGCTGATGTGTTTAAAATGTTGAATGTGATGGACAAAAAGATGGACAGTATGAAAGCTACAATGCAGGAGCAGATGGACAAAATTCAGAGTGACTTTACTGCGGTGATGAAAGAAAACAGAGAGTTGAAGGAGAAAGTTACGCAGCTGGAGGATAAGCTGGATGATTTGGAGGGGCGGAGCAGACGCAATAATCTGATCTTTCACGGAATCCCCCACCCCCAGGGGCGCTCAGAGACTTGGGCGGACTGTGAAAAAGCTGTCAAGTCAATGTTGAAGGACGAGATGGGCATAGAGGAGGAGATCGAGGTGGAGCGTGCCCATCGTCTGAAGGGGGGCAAGGCGCCCCACCCCATCATCGTGTGCTTCAACAAGTACAAAGACAAGGAGCGGATCCTGTTTGAGCGAAGAACGCTGAAGGAGAACAGGTCCCGGGTCTACATCTCTGAGGACTTCACCCCTCGGGTGAGGGACGTGCGCCGCAAGCTACTACCCTTCCTCAAGGAGGCCAAGCAGGCGGGGAAGAAGGCCTTCCTCCGCTTCGACTCCCTCGTTGTTGAGGGAAAGACCCACGCATACGACGCTGCTACCCAGAGGCCAGTGGAGCGCAGGGGGCAGAAATGAGGGGCAGGCCGGCATGTTGACCCAGCAACCAGGAGAAGACAGCCCGTCCCTCATTCAGACCCCCAGGGCCCCCACCATGTGTCTTCAAAGGACGACTTACCTGCACACACACACACTCAAGTGCCCATACTCAAACCCACACCCGCACACTGTGTTGATGAAAGTGGTAGTGATGAAAGTGGTAGCTCTGTGTTTCGCATCATGGCATGGAATATCCAAGGTCTTGTAAATAAGTTGAAAAGTGTTTCTTTTAGGCAGTTCTGTGAAAAGTGTCAAATTTTTGCATTTTCAGAGATCTGGTCGTGTAAGCAAAATGTTATAGAGGATACCTTTCCAGAGTATCAGGTGTTTTTTTCACCACGTACACAAAAGTTAAAAGGGGGCGTGGCCGTGTGTGTACATAAATCTATAGCCTGTCATGTGTTGCGTTTAATGCAGGCAGCTGAGGATATTGTGTTTCTAAAGATCGGTAAGTCTGTTTTGAACTCTGCATCTGATGTTCTGGCAGCATTTGTGTATGTGGCTCCAGAGCGTTCTGTTGTATATGGTGAAGATAACGTTGATGGTTTTGAAGTGTTAGAAAACTACATGTCTCAAGTTTTACGTGCTCACCCTGAGCTGCCTTGGCTATTATGTGGCGATTTTAACGCCCGCACTGCCGGGCTGTCTGATACTGATTTTATTGATGGCAATTCACACGTGCAGCCTCTACAGGAATTAACAGATCTGCTAGAGGATGTACCACAAAGTCCACGGAGGTCCTCGGATATTGGCGTAAACAGTTTTGGTCGGAAACTGATAGAACTATGTCAAGAGTACTGTTTGTTTATTGTCAATGGCAGAACGAAAGGTGACAGTGAGGGAGAAATTACGTGCGTGGCCAACAGAGGCAAAAGTGTGGTGGACTACTGTATTTGCTCTAAATCCGTGTTTGACCTAGTGACCGATATGTTTGTTGCAGACAGGTGCGAGTCAGACCATTTCCCCATTGTAACCACGTTTACTTCTATTCAGTCTGTTTATTCATGTGATGATGATGATTTAAATGATGATATAATACTAGAGGAAGGGGTTAAATTTGTTTGGAAAGAAAACTACGCTGAATCCTTTTGGGCATACATTGAAGATAATCAGGAGACTCAGTTTCAACACTTTTCGTCAGCGCTTGACTCGAGTGTAGAAGAAGGGTCGGCCTGTTTTGTAGCATTCATTCAGAAGGCGGCTGACAAAATGAGGTCAGGTAAGAAGATAGGTGAATCCCGTGCACAGCCGCCGTGGTGGGACTCGGACTGCGAGTTAGCAAAACAAAACAAGTACATACAGTTGAAGCAGTTCAGACACACAAACACACATGACGACTTAGGGAAGTATCTTGACATGAAGAAAGAATTTAAGAAGTTGTGTAAAACAAAACAAGTAGAGTACAACGCACGGGTTTTGAATGAGCTCAACGATGCATGTAATGATGCAAACTCAAGAACATTTTGGCAAAAAATAAAGTCTCTGACTGGCGTTAAAAAGTTGTGTTCTGATGTCGTTTCACCACGCGTGTGGTATGATTATTTTCGTAATTTGCTAAATGTGGATCAGAATGTTGATGATTCAGGTTTCAGCAGACAGGCCGAGGGTGTTTTGAATGACCATATATCTGATGATTGTGATGGTTGTCATAATGCAAAATTTGACGAGGAAATCACGCAGGATGAAATTCGCAGTGCTATTAATAACATGAAGAAAGGGAAAGCATCAGGCCCTGATGGCTTGCCCACTGACCTTTTTCATCATGCAGGTGAGATCCTTGTGAAATTTCTGCATCCTTTGTTTAATCGTGTGTTTCAAAGTGCGGAATACCCTGAAAGCTGGACCATGGCTGTGATATTTCCACTACACAAAAAGGGTAACCCTAGAAATGTTGACAACTACAGAGGAATTTCTCTTCTGAACGTTATCAGTAAGTTGTACAGTTTTGTCATTAACAACAGGTTGGTTCGTTTTTGTGAAGAGAACGATTGTATTCCTGCCGAGGCCCAAGCTGGCTTCCGTAAAGGATACAGTACTATAGACAACATTTTTTGCTTACAGGCACTAGTGCAAAAGTATCTTAGCAAGCAGAGTGGCCGTTTTTACACCATGTACGTAGATTTTTCTAAAGCTTACGACAGTGTGCACAGGACAAAACTGTTGTATCTCTTGCTACGTAAAGGAGTTCATGGAAAGTTGCTTCAGACACTTGAGAGTATGTACAAACATGTAAAAGCTGCTGTAAGGGTTGGAACCAAAGTTACCGACTACTTTGATTGCATGTCAGGGGTGCGACAAGGTTGTGTGTTGAGCCCACTGCTGTTTTCTATCTTTCTTTCAGAATTTGAGACAGAAATATCATCGTGCGATGCACGTGGCATTGATATTTTTGCAGACCCACTGGGTATTTTCCTTCTTATGTATGCTGATGATATAGCCATTGTCTCTGACTCTGTAGCAGATCTCCAAAAGAAAATTAATTGTTTAGAAAAATACTGTAAAAAATGGGGTCTCACTGTGAACATGGACAAGACAAAAGTGGTGGTCTTCAAAAATGGAGGTTTTGTGAAAAATTGTGAAAAATGGTTTTATGCTGACAAGCAGATTCAAGTCGAGTCCAGTTATACTTACCTTGGTGTGATATTTTCCTCTACTCTGAACTGGGCTAGATGTGTAGAAAACTTAGCTGGAAAAGCCAGGAGAGCAGTTGCAGGCATCAAAAGACTATACTTCAAATTACAAAACTTGCCAGCTGACACTGTTTTTCACATTTTTGATGTCAAGATTAAACCCATTGTGCTATACGGGTCAGAGGTCTGGGGTTTCCAGAGACATGATGTAATTGAGCAGGTTCATATAAAGGTTTGTAAAATGGTCCTTGGTGTTGGAAGAGATGTAAAAAACAATATTGCGCTGGGTGAGTGTGGAAGATTCCCTATGTATATTGATGCCTATGTTCGAATGGTGAAGTACTGGTGCAGACTTCTTACCATAACAGATACCCAAGACAGTGTTACACGATGTTATATATGCATGATGCTTCGGGTAGATCGAACTGGGCTACGCAAATAAAGACTCTATTGTGTATGCACGGGTTTGGGTATGTATGGGAAATGCAGTCAGTTGGAAACACTCCTCTGTTCATTCAGATATTCAAAGATCGGCTGATGGATTGTTTCCGACAGGACTGGCATGCATCCCTTACCTCAAACACAGAATACTGCCATTACCACCCAGAAATACTTAGAGCCAGTTACATAGGACAGCTGAACTCTTGTGAACTCAGGCGGGCAATATGTTTACTTAGATGTAACCGTTTACCTTTAAACGGAGTATCCAGATTTGGAAAACCCATCACTAATCCAGAATGTAATTCATGTGATTGGCATAAGGCTGAAGATTTGTGTCATTTTCTGTTCGAGTGTCCAAAATATGCCCCTTTACGTAAAAAGTACATTCCACTGTTTTACTACAGATTCCCATCCGATCTTAAAGTTCAGCTGCTGTGTGGGACATGATAAACTGGTCTTTAAAGTTGCTATGTATATTTCAGGTTGCCTTAAATTAAGGAATTAGAGGGATTTGCTTTGAACTTTTCTTGTTTTTTGTTTATTTATGTGCGCTGATGTAATGCTATATGAGTGTGTTTTACAACCACCTTCCTGTATTTTCTGGTTGTAAATTGTATTTTGTGTTCATATGGGCCTGATGGCCTGCAAAAACTGAAATAAATTTATTATTATTATTATTATTATTATTACACACACACACACACACACACACACACACACACACACACACACACACACACACACACACACACACACACACACACACACACACACAGACACGCGCCGCGCACACAGGCATCAGTGATGCTATAGCCGAGATCACGATTTAAACAATGGTCAGTCACTCCGCGTAAACTGTTTCTATCACAATGTCGCGCTCATTGCCTCCCTTGATCCGCCCTGCATGTTGCGGATCTGGGGCCGGATGCCATGAGCGAGCTTAGTCCTGCACCAGCCACTAAGCAAGGTGCGCCGCTATACTAGCGGCGCACCTTGCTTAGTGGCTGGTCCAGTACTAAGCTCGCTCATGCAACGGTCCCCTGGTTCATCAGTGAAGATCTACCCAATGCCCAAAGGCCCGCATCGAGCCTGACAAGTCGAAACCATGGCCCAACCTGGGACGGACCTCCACGTCCGAACATACTCAGTCGTACTTTAACCCATTACATCCTGAAGCTGATTAACCCATCATGTTCAGCCATGACGCACCACAGCAGGAGATGGGTCGATCTTGATAATTCAAGGGTAGCGGTGCCAGATTAGCTTGGCGCCTGTCGGTGCATAGTCATTAGATGACACCTCCAAAATTTGGGAATATACGGCCGTCGGCGGGCCGACTGAATGAGTTAAAAGAAAAAGCATATTGTCCTGTCAAGATTAGGAGGCGCGATTATAGGGATTAGGAGGCGCCAAGCTATTCTGGCACCACCCTTGAACTATCATACTCAAATTAATTTCAAGCAGCTGCGTAGCAGTAGTGTTTTCAATGTAGTGAAAAGGTTTTAGGAGTTGATCTTAGAACGCAAAGGCCATAAAACAGCAGGGACGTAGCGGGCCACTCCGGCGCTCCGGCGACCGCCGGAGTACTTTTTGGACAAAAAAAAAAAAAAAAAAAAAAAAAAGAGAGAGAGAGAGAGAGAGAGAGAGAGGGGAACCTGTCGTGGTGTCAAAACTTCGCAAGTGCGCGCGGCGAATGGGCTTGCTTTTGTTTTTTCATTTACCGACAGGGCATAATTTCCTGAACTGTGTTTTACCAATAACAGACTTGAAACAATGGACATAGTTTTGACAAGATGTTGAAACAATGTAACGGAAGTTGGCATCACATCTATTCTGTCAACGGAAGGTCACATCATTAACCCTTTCTCACGTTTGCATAGCTTTTCGTTATTTCTTCAGTGGTTTTAGATCTACTGGATCATTATAAAATCTGCAACTGCAGCGTGTACACTAATTTGTTGACCTGAGTCCGCGTGTCCCCAAACACAAATGGAGGTAAGAATTACACAACATATTTTCAAGATTAACAAATATTTCAAAAAATATGTCAAAGCTTTTGGGATTTAAATAAGATAATTCCTTATTTTAGGTTTAAGTACGATAGGACTTGTCAACATTAATTTTGATTATTGGCTTAATAATAACGTTCTGACTGCTTTGATCTGAAAAGCAATTTTGACATCATATTAATGGTGATATTCTTTTGATGTTGCCTACTAACAGTACTATCAATGAGCTCTGTCTTATCTTATTTTAACAAACAGACGCATGTTGGCAACCAAAGAAACAAAACAACAACAAAAACAACAACAACAACAGCATAAACACACGCACGCACAAAAACACCAATGTATGTGGTAACATGACTGAAAAAAACAGAGGTATTTCTTCCAGAGAAAAAAAATCAAAACAAAATTCCAATATATTTTTTAATCTCTCTCTCTCTCTCTCTCTCTCTCTCTCCCCCCCCCCCCCTCTCTCTCCCTATCCTCTTTCTCTTTTCATCTACAATTGCACATTATTTTACTGATTCAGGCTATCGTGGCAGACATATCCCGTGTAAGTGCAGAAAAAGAAGAAGAACTACGTAGGACTCATCTTCAGCAGCTACTCGTCAAAGCAGCTGAAAAAGAGTTGGAGCTGCATTCACCTGTGCCATACGATGGAGACTGCCTTTTTAATTCTGTACTAAAACTTATTCCCGGCATATCTCAGCGGTCCACAAATCTCAGAGCTGAGCTAGTTCGCTATTTGGAGTCGAATAAGTGCAGTGCTGAACTCAGGTTATTTCAGGATGATGGCTTCATTGTTGACCTGAGGCAACCTTACAAAGATGTCCATGATGATCGTGCAGTACGAGGACTTGTAGAGCTTACCAAAACGCCTATACGTGTTCTGTCGTACAATCCTGAAAATGGCTCTCTATCAGAGGCTACATACCAACCTCCTGTACAAGTCAACGCCAGTCTCATCAATATAGGTCACATCAGTGAAAGACATTTCGTGCCACTCAAACAACGACCTCAATCTTCGGCTTCTACTCAGGTTCGAAGAAAACGGAACCAAACAAACTTGGACATGTTCTTGAGAAAAGTTCCTAGATCGTCCACTCCGGTCACTGGTGGACATTCCAGATCACACGTTCACCCTCCGCTTACAATACATTGTCAAAGTACAAACGTTCCCTCAACCTCGCTTCCTGTCCCTCCTGTGACAGAACAATGTACATCAAACGTTCCCTCAACCTCGCATCCTGTCCCTCCTGTGACAGAACAATGTACATCAAACGTTCCCTCAACCTCGCGTCCTGTCCCTCCTGTGACAGAACAATGTACATCAAACGTTCCCTCAACCTCGCTTCCGGTCCCTTCTGTGACAGAACAATGTACAACAAACGTTCTCTCAACCTCGCTTCCTGTCCCTCCTGTGACAGAACAATGTACAACAAACGTTCTCTCAACCTCGCTTCCTGTCCCTCCTGTCACAGAACAATGTACAACAAACGTTCTCTCAACCTCGCTTCCTGTCCCTCCTGTGACAGAACAATGTACAACAAACGTTCTCTTAACCTCGCTTCCTGTCCCTTCTGTGACAGAAAAATGTACAACAAACGTTCCCTCAACCTCGCTTCCTGTCCCTCCTGTGACAGAACAATGTACAACAAACGTCCCCTCAACCTTGCTTCCTGTCTCTCCTGTCACAGAACAATGTACAACAAACGTTCTCTCAACCTCGCTTCCTGTCCCTCCTGTGACAGAACAATGTACATCAAACATTCCCTCGACCTCGCTTCCTGTCCCTCCTGTGACAGAACAATGTACAACAAACATTCCCTCAACCTCGCTTCCTGTCCCTCCTGTGACAACACGAGCTCCTTGTGTTCACATTTCTTCTGCTAGCGGCAAATCGTCATTTAAAACTTTGCACTATATCGGAGATGCACCTCATCAACCAAAGAACATACTTTTCCCCAAACGAACATTCAAAAAGAAAACCCCAGAAAAGAGATGTTTTAATCCAGACTGGTTTGACAAATGGTCTTGGCTACATTACTCTGAAAGTGAGGATAAGGCATTTTGTTGGGCGTGTATAAAAGCTGCCAAAGAAAACAAACTCGCCACCAATGTGAAAAAAAGATGTCTACACAGTGAATGGCTATACGAACTGGAAGGATGCCAGGTCAGACAAAGGTTTCCCTTACCATGAACGATCTAACTGTCACAGGGAGGCAGTGGAACGTCTCCTCACTCTTCCCCCACAAACTGGGGACGTTGGGGAATGCTGTCTGACACCCATGCAGACGAAAAGGCAGTAAACAGAAGAAACTTTTTGAAAATTCTTGAAAACGTGAAATTTCTTGGAAGACAATCTTTGCCATTATGAGGCTGAACACAACCAGGGAAGAACCAGTCTTGCTTGCTGGCACCCCGTTGGAGGAGGTGGAGTCCTTCACCTATCTCGGGAGCATCATAGACAAAAAAGGCGGCACTGATGCAGATGTCAGAGCACGAATCGGTAAAGCCAGAGCAGCCTTTCTCCAGTTGAAAAAAGTGTGGAGTTCCAGAGAGCTGTCACAACACACCAAAGTCCGGATTTTCAACTCCAATGTAAAAGCAGTTCTCCTATATGGAGCAGAGACATGGAGATTGACAAAAACCACAGTCAACAGAGTACAGACCTTCATGAACAGTTGCCTTAGAAGAATTTTGAAAATCCACTGGCCAGAGAAGATCAGCAACGTCAGACTCTGGGAGAGAACAGAGCAAATAACAGCAGAGAATGAAATTGGGCGAAGAAGATGGGGATGGATCGGTCACAGTCTGAGAAAGCCAGCTTCCAGTATCACTAGGCAGGCATTGTCATGGAACCCCCAGGGAAAGAGGAAAAGAGGTAGGCCGAGAAACTCCTGGCGTCGAGACCTCCAAGCAGACATCAAGAGACTGGGAACCACCTGGAGTAGAATCGAAGGAGAAGCACAGGACAGGAGTTGCTGGAGGTCTCTCGTCGACGGCCTATACCCGGGTAGGGGTGACAGGCGTAAGTAATCTTTGCCATTGAGAGGTACGGGTGATGAAAGCAACTCTAATTTTATGCAGCTTTACCACCTTCGCTGTTCAGATAATCCGGATCTTGTAAAATGGTTGCAGAAAAGAACGGAAAAGTTCACCAGTGCTCAAATTCAAAACGAAATGCTTCAGGTAATGGCCTTACAAGTGCTTCAAGATGTGGCATCCAGTGTTCGTCAGTCTGAGTTTTTCTCAGTACTCGCTGACGAAACATCGGATGTCTCAAATAAAGAACAACTTGTTGTATGTGTGTGGTGGGTAGATGACAACTTCGAAGCCCATGAAGAGTTTCTTGGTCTTCAACAACTGGAGCAATGTTCTGCTGTGGCAATAGCAAATGAAATAAAACAGGTGCTTAAAAGCATGGATTTACCTTTAGGTAAACTGCGTGGCCAATGCTATGACGGATGCAGCACCATGGCTAGCCCAAACGCAGGAGTGTCTGCTATGTTGAAAAAAGAAGAACCTCGTGCTCTGTATACTCACTGTTATGGTCATGCAACAAACCTCGCTTGTTCTGACAGTATTAAACAGATTAAACTGATCAAAGATGCTCATGATACTGTGCACGAAATCACCAAACTCGTCAAACATTCCCCAAAACGAGAAACTCATTTGCAAAAGATGAAAACTGAAATGAGTTCTGAGGAAGACGGGAAACATGCGCCTGCAATCATCTCCTATTGTCCAACAAGATGGACAGTCAGGGGCAAAACATTGGACAGCGTCCTTCAGAACTACTGCCACCTTCAAGACCTGTGGGAATGGTCACTTCAAAACTGCAGTGACACAGAAATAAAGGCAAGAATCAGAGGTGTGAGCAAACACATGGAGGACTTTGATTTCTTTTTTGGAGTTGCTTTAGGAGAAACACTTCTCCGTCACAGTGACAACCTCTGTGCAACTCTTCAACGGCAAGAAATGTCTGCTGCTCAAGCACAGAAAATTGTACATCTGACAGTGGAAACGTTGTTGTCACTGAGAAGTGATGAACATTTTTCTCTTTTTTGGAAGAAGAACCTAAAGCTCGCTGAGGACGTTGGTGTACAAGAACCTTCACTTCCCCGTCACAGAAGAGTTCCTCTTAGGTTTGAAATTGGAGATTCCCAGTCAAGTCATAATTTACCAGGCTGTGTGGAGGATCGTTTCAGAGCAATATACTTTGAGGCAATCGATGTTCTAACCTCGTGCTTGAAAGAGCGTTTTGCACAGTCTGATTTTCAGATATATGCAACCCTGGAGCAGGTTCTTTTGAAAGGTGCATGTGGTGGACATTTTGACGAAGAATTGGCTGAAATTTCAAGCCTTTACCGTCCTGATTTCAATTTCAACAACTTGAAAATGCAACTCGAGACCTTAGCCATCCAGGTGAAAACAGTACACCCTGACAATGACATCCTCTTGACAGATATTGTGAAATATTTCAAGTCGCTGTCAAAGCCCCAGGTCTCTCATCTTTCACAGGTCGCTATCCTCCTCAAACTGATCCTGGTCATGCCAGCAACCAATGCCACCAGTGAGCGGTCTTTTAGTGCTATGCGACGCCTTAAAAGCTACCTCAGATCACGCATGCACGAGGCTCGATTGAACCATTTAATGGTACTTCACGTCCACAAGTCTAAAACTGACTCACTCAACTTGATTCGTGTTGCCAACAACTTTGTGGCTTCTGCAGCACGCAGGCAAACAGTTTTTGGGACATTTTCTGAGCTGGATTTGTCAAGAACCAATGTGCTTCAAAAATCCCGTGCAACACAAACGTCTGCTGTTAAAGATGACTCAGGAGATGCAAAGCTTTTATGAAGAACATTTCTTCTTTGATTATATCTCTTCTTTAATTTTGTTTCACAAGTCTCATCTACAACAAACGATCTTCAACTCTGACATGTTGTGATCTTTTAACTACAGAAAGGCGAGTTTGTTTACACTTGAAGGATTTACACAATTGTAACATTTTCCAACTTTTGATTCCAAGCCAGTAGGTAAGTCTGTCTTTGGATGTGAATGTCGTTTCTTTAAAATAGAGTTAACATTTTAGTATCAATAAATAAGCTTCTGGTCACGCCATCGTCCCTCAAAACAAGTTTTAAAACTTTCCGACTTTCTCTGGTAACCGCCGGACTACTTTTCTCATGCCCGCTACGTCCCTGAACAGTGACTGATGCAGCAGGTCCGACCAGGACCCTGGCCAAATAGTAAACAGCAAAGAGATAAGTGAAAATTAAAAGAACAGGGTAAAGTAATAATAATAATAATAATAATAATAATAATAATACCGTTATTATATAGGCGCTTTTTCTCAATTTTGGGGAAATCGACTCAAAGCGCCGCGCCTGAAACCCAACACACACACTCACGAAACAGACACGGATTTACGCCATTTAAGACAAACACAGTACAAGACAAACGAAGGGCCAGTCAGCTACTGAAGTTACAGAGATTTTTGATCGCTTGTATTTGAAATTTGTAAAGTGGCCTGAGGCCGGTACCGAAGTGTGGGGGGTGGGGGGATGGGGGGGGGGGTGGAAGAACCGGAGTACCCGGAGAAAGAACCCCGACGGTCCGCCCGAATTAACGGTGACACTTACCAGAGGAGAAAAGTCCAACGCCGGAACCCGGTATCGAACCACGCACCTTTGGCATTGGTGGCAGGCGCCTTAACCACTGCGCCACGGACCGCCCCAATNATAAAGCAACAGAGGAAAAAAAGTTGAATTAAAGAAACGAATCAAATTTAACCCGCTCTCAAATCCTGACCCAGTCAAATTGCTAATAATTATTTGCATGGCTGCAGGCCGCGCGGCCTCAATACTGCCGGCTATAATTCCTTAACCCACCACACTCTAATATATGCCTTATTTTCATTTTTTTTAAGCATTTTAAATTAATTTAATCATGTTTCTATGAATCATACAGGTTCTTTTAACTTTGTTTTTAAACAAAAATACTCTAAATAAAATAGCACATACTAAAATATGTTTCACTCCTGATTTTTAGTACCATTTTGAAATCTAAGTCTTACCAAATTCTCTCTGTACACGCAGGCCCCTTTTAACCTTGTTTTAATAAAGACCTTATAAATAAAATGGTGTACTGTGACCAAACCATCTTAATTATTTTTTACATAACTAGTCTTGGTACTTTGGTGAATGCCGGGTCGGCCTTGATGGTGCCCCCGCACCAACATAGCAATGCTGGATCGCCGCTCGGCTTTGGTCCTGCCGGCCCTCTACAACCTCCCGGCCCACCCCGCATTGCCCCTCCCTAGCCCCCGCCGCAACTCCCCCCCCCCAACCCCCTCCCTACAACACCAAGTTAAACCTGCTAGTCCCCCATACATTTCAATGTTAGTCGGGACAGTAACTGGACTGAGTAGTCACGGTAGCAAATCGGCTGCAGTTAGCCGCGCACGACCGCGGTGGTCAGAACCGCGGGCTGTTTACTCACGACTGCCCGTGCACAGGCAGGGCCATTGCGCCCTTTCGCGTGCTGGGATGCCATTAAAAAGTGCCCGTCGTGATGCCTGGGGGTGGAGGGGGAGGGGTAGGGGGGGTGGTGGCTGCAGGGGGTGGGTGGGGGTGGAGGTAGGGGCATTGCCCAAGCAACAGTTCACTTCGGGCAAATCAAGCATAATAATTATCAAAATCCTCTCTCTCGGCTCTCCGTTTCTTTCTCCAGATGCATTTCTTGTTCTCCTTGCAAGAGATTAAAATAATAATAATAATAATAATAATAATAATAATAATAATAATTGTGTGCAAGCCTCTTCCCATAATATTTTTTTCCAATACTGAGTTATTTGGACAGGAGATGCCGCAACCCTCCTCCCAGCCCCCTACCCCCCCCCCTCCCCACCCCCTTTCCGATTCCTACGCCATTGCAGTTAGACTTAAACTTTTAAAGCCTCCAGGCCGCCTTGTGTTCATGTTTGAAGTTTGGTCACGGTGTCATAGTGCAGTCCCCATCTCCCCTCGTTGCCCTCCTGTCTCTCTTCCCCTTCGATTTGGGCTCACCTGCTTAGTACCAAACACATTTTTATGAACTTGAACTGCCGCGAAGTTAAAGACAAGAGAGCAATAACAAGTTTTCAAAATCTCTTTATTTCTCGTTACTAAGTAGCCTGCCATGCAAACAATGCAAAAAGAACAACAAATTATACAGGCCTGCACATTTCTCTTTTCCAATGCGCAAAAGGCCATCGGGCCGATGTCGGCCACTGTTGGCCCGCGCACGGCCGTGCGCGGGCCAACGGCGGCCGAAGTCGCCCGATGGCCTTTGGCGCACTGGGTAGTAATAAGCCCGAAAACATGTTACATGTGGTCACTTCAGAGCATAGAATATTGGGTAGTTGACAAGATTGGGTAGTATTAATCAAAGTACATAACAAAATATGCCGGAATGACAAAAGGCATTACTGTATTACTTTGTTTTAATTTATCTAAGATACACTACTGCACAACGCGTTTTCAGTGTAAAGCGGCATACTTGTGTGATTTTTTTTTCACATGCCCGTGGCACAGCCGCTGGTTTGTAAATGTATAGCTTCTGAATGTGCAGACATTCTTTCAAAATGCATCTGGCCGGAGACGAACGTCGTCTTCTGACAATAAAAACACTAAGAAAAATGTGCAAATGTAACACTTAAAAAAAAAAAAAAAGTGTCTTGGCCGTATTTGCTATCATATCAGTAACAAACCTGGACTCAGTGATGTCTTAAAACCCGTATTCTACATTTCAGAGTACAGATGGCCAACCCAGTGCGCAAAGGCCATCGGGCCGACGCCGACAGCCGACGTCGGGGTGATGACCTTTGAGCACTGGGGAGTTGTCAAGTTCATGGTCGATCGACAGTCTCAAGCTTACACGGTCCTTGGAACCGGATTCGGTCTGGTGCACGCCGCCCGGCTTGGAAACAACTGAACCCTCAGTGACTTGTAATATGATATGAGAGACTCGGCCGACTTTGACGACAAAACACGACAGTTGACAAAGCTGGCATGACATACATGGGT
>BTPG01000004.1:204705776-204793276 GCA_036245525.1 Semisulcospira habei | reverse complement strand
TGACGCACTACAGCAGGAGATGTGTCGACCGTGATAATTCAAAGGTAGTGCCAGATTAGCTTTGCGTCTGGCAATGCCCTTGAATTATCATGGTCGATCCATCTCTTGCAACAGGTACATAGTCTTTAGATGTCGCCTCCAAAATTTGAGAAATACGTGTGTCGGGCTGAATGATTTAAAAATGCATCGATTCTTTACGTTTTCCGTGACCCGATTACCTCCCTTGATGAAAAGAGACTACGAGGTCACTTTGTCGCTGATTCGCTTCTAGTCCCGGCCACACACTAATTTGGTGGCGAAAACATTTTGTCAGCCAGACACCGGAGCGTCAGCCCATCAGTTAGTTCATTGAAAACATTTAGTTGTCTCATGAAAATTAGTATTATTTCACTACAAGGCGCACCGTATCAATAGCTACGAACGTGTTGTATAGCGTTGCCGCCGCCAACGCTATGACACTTTCGCAGCTATTGATACACCGCGCACTGAATGAGTTGAGTGAAATAAACGACGGACGGGGAAGATTAGTTAGTTAACACATCAGTTCTGCCCCAGGACCGAAATCCGCAAATTTTGAAGTTGCCCCCTGAAGACTGTATACACTTCTGGAAACAGATCGAGCGTGATAGTTCAAGGGTTGTGCTAGAATAGCTTGGCGCCTATGGCTCAACCCTTGAACTATCACGCTCGATCCATGTCAACTCTTGCCGTGGCGCGTCGGAGTTGAATGAGTTAATAGGGTTTAATGCCGAGCATACGACCAAGCCATCTCACGGCGGGAGGAGTGAAGTGGGGATGATGGATGGTGATGTCATTACGAGTAATCAAGACGTGTCATTCACAATGTGAACCCAGTTGTTACGTGGTAGTCGTAGTCGTAGTACTGCGTCCGGGCGTTGGTCTATATAAAATATGCCCAAGTGTCGGTGTTTTATTGGAAGTACACAATTTTAGAGCGGATTATTGTTGTCGAACACCCCCTAGTTACGTATCCGATGTATGCCACTCGCAAAAACTAGCGTTTGAGCGTTTTTCTATCAGTCCAACCATCAACCCCCACCCGGGTCTGCCCTAGGGGACTTGGGTGGGTTAACTACTTTTTAGTTCCCAGGGTTACCCTGGTCAGCCCCACAGGGTGGGTTTTCCTCTCTATTCTGGGGCATGTGTTTCTGTCTACCCTTTGTCCATTCACCTGCATTTGCCTTTTTAAAACACTCCCTACTGTCCGCACTGCCTTCAGCTCTTGATATTGGATGTGTGTTGCTAAATGGTATTAGCTTTATTTAGGACCCATGTCGTAGGTTTACTTAACGTATTGGACCGGCTGGCGACATACATTCAATGTTCTGTTTAGTTTTTTTTTCACAAGCAGTGCAGGCACGTCCTGAGAAAGCCTTGTTGCTGTCGGGACGTTAAGCAATGTACAATCAATCAGTCCAACCATCATAAGTTGGGGTATGCGTGTCACATTTTGCCCATCCCGGCGAGTAAATTTAGATCATCCCGCATAGTCCATGTGCTATATGCGTTGACAGAGGTCATTAACAACAATTGGATGATGATTATAGCAGACAGTGCTACGTAAACATTGTCTGCACTTGACAAGCAATGCCTTAGCGGCTAAAATGAACACACGCCATACAGTCTACTTCGCTTATAACAAGGTCGAATAAAATAAAGTCGGATATAACAACGCTTTATCAGATGTCCAGACAGCACTCTAGGTATCATACTAAAAATTACTTTGCTTATAACAAACTTCGGAATAACAACAGCAGGTTGGGTCCCCTGGCGATTTAATATATCCGAAGTCAAGTTTATTCAATCCAGACCAAAAAGGCGACTGTCAAGCGTGTAAAATGCAACAACAAAAAAGAAGTACCCAACAGAGAAAGAAACACGCTTAGAAAAGACAGTTACAACACAATTTATTACTATTTCGGGTATATACCCTTTTTCAAAATAGACAAACAAACAAATAGAGAGATCAGTCGCTACTTATCTTCATTTCAATCGCAGAAGGAATGTGGCATAAAGTAGCATACAGATTAAGGCAACTGAAGAGTCCTCATTCATTCAGTACTTTGAACGTTTGTCTTTAATAAGCCCACCAGGATTGGTGTCGGCATGCACTTTTAGCTGCCGGTTCTGGACCATATGTACTATTTGCAGACAAGGCTGACCAGAACTGGACTGTGTTCACAAACGGCCAGCAGCCGCAACAGGTTGTTAGTAACACACAAGAGCAAAGCTGCAAAACTGTGGGTACTGTATGTCATGTGGCACCAAGAAGGCCTTTGAGATGGCATGATTAGACCAATACAATAAAACAACATGCATGTGTTACGCTCATGACCCGTCAGGCATGACTGGTTCGACTCTGAACAAGTCCACGTTTGCCGTATGGATATACTCACACAGCATCTGCTCACAAATCATAAGTGACATCGGAGGCCCTGAACATCGACGCTGTTCAGAAAGCGAAGCACAAGAGCGAGTTGTCAAGGAAGATGCTGAGGACAGGGCCACGATAAGAGAGATGCTTCCCATTTACATGGATGTCTTTGTGACAAGCAACCCAACTACAATAAGACTGGTCAACATCTGCTGCGGGTGTGTCCCGAATGACTCTGCTGTCAATATTCACGATGTCAGAGAAACAGTGGACTGCAGATTTTCATGGCAAAATCAATCAGAAAGTGAAGAACACGTCATCTGTGCATATAACAGCTTCAACACCTAGCAATGGGGATGCTCAAAGCATGGACGCTGCGTTCACTTATGCACGGGTGCTAGAGACCGTTGCATCAACACTGAAGCTGTTTTTTTGAGGACTTTTTCTTCACATGAGCTGGCATTCGCCACAGTTCTGTTCGATGAAGATCAATGCGGACAGCCGCCAGATCTGTGCTGAAGAACAAGTTGCAAGGTCTGTATGAGATACGAAGCTAGGATTCCCCACAAGTTGTCACTCTCGATACCTGTGAAATTCTCTGGGCGATCCCCTGGCCGCCCCACCAGCCGCCAGAGCGTCGTACTTTGTCAATGATGAGCACTGTCACCACGATCATGATGAAATATACCGAAATATCACATGTGCTGCACGTGGATTTTGCATTAAACTGTGTCGCCCATCGATCTGTCAGCAAGGCATAAGTCGCACCTACAGCCTGCTGGAAGAACCCCAATGCCCAAGCAAGCATACAGTCTTATATGATGCTCAGAAACACACATCATTACGGATTAAACAGCACGAATGATGTAAAACATCACGCAAAGGTCATACCCAATGTCACGGTTAGTGACTGTTTTGACAGTGGTAGTCGAAAGTTGCCGAAGCACCGGTCACGCAGGAATAGTGAGTTGTTTACAAGTTGGTAGAGACGGGTTAGTGTTCTTTGTTTTGCACGTGCGGGGCGCGCTAGTGAATGCGGTAGTGTGTTCACTGCCGAGTTTACCTTGTCGAGAGCAAGGGAATGATATTTTAGTTAGCAGCTGTACTCGGTTGGACCAAGTTGTCTTGCCTAGCTGACTGTTGGGAGTCAGTGACTGACCGTCTGTGGAGTCAGTGACACAGCGCCGATCCAATCCAGGGGTCGTTGGGGGCCGGAGACTGGGGGTTGTTTTGCCTACGGGTGGCGCGTTGTGACGAGTCGCAGAGGAGGTAAGTGTTTAAAAAACCCGCGTGCGGATGTTTGTCATGTTCAGTTGTTATGGGTGTTTTGTACTGTGTGTTAGGTCTAGAAGTATCGTGGGGGGGGGGGGAAGGAAGAGAGAGAGAGAGAGAGAGAGAGAGAGAGAGAGAGAGAGAGAGAGAGAGAGAGAGAGAGGAGAGAGAGAGAGAGAGAGAGAGAGAGAGAGAGAGAGAGAGAGAGAGAGAGAGAGAGAGCCCGCGAAGCTGAAAGACCGTTAAGGAAGCCGGACGGGAGGGATCCACAGGCCTTCGTCGACTCACCACGGTGGTCCCATTCTTATTCGCCTTTCCATTACTCACTGTGTCTTGGTGTAGTTCCATGATTCTTGTATATGAACTGTACGTTGTAAATGACGTTTTTCAACCGTCAGTTCGGAGGACTGTAACCTGACTTTTATTGTGATTGTGGAGCAACAGTGCTGCGTAGCGTGGGGGAGTGCTTGTTTCCACCACTCGATGCAATGCTGATGCTGTGGAAGTAGTATTAATTCTGGTTTAACTTTTTCTGTTTTTTTTTTTTGTTTCCTTTTTTTTCCGGGAGGGGGAGGGGTGGAGGGGGCAGGGAGGGGAAGTGTCGGTGGGACGTGTCGGAAGGAAGGAAAGGGGGGGGGGGGGGTAGTTAGTGTAATAAGTAATAAAGACTGAGTGTACGTGCAAAATAAATGTGTTGTGTTGCTTGTGCTGAGCTGTAACCTGTCTTGAGGCAAGACGCTAGGGTTCTTTGTCTGTCTTCTTCCGCTCTTCTACTCCTAACCTTCATCCTCGTCGATCTCTCTTTAGTCGGGACATTTGGGGGGTTCTACTTCTATTCTATCTTTCAATCTCGTCTGTCCCTCCCTAGCCGTGACACCCCAATATACTCGCTGCACACTCTGTGACGAGTTGTGACACGACATCGTCAGCCGACACTGAGCCTCCAACAAGCTTCAGTCCTTTGATGGCCGTGTTCTGGAACTGAATAGACACTTACTGTCACGAGGCAAGAAATACTTATTCTACGACCAGAAGCCCAGCACACACTTGGCTGAGTATGAGGGAAAATATCTCCATATGGGAAGACAGCAGAATGCCGCAGTGCCCAGATTTTGAAACCCACCACTACGTGCTCACCATCGTGTGTGTTTTGGAACGTGGCAAGCTCTCCATCTCCATGTAAGCCATCAGTCCCAGTTTGAATGTGGATTTAAGATGCAATAAGCCAAATACATGTAAAATACAAAATCAGTAGGTTGCAGTCGATTCAGTTTGAACGTCATGGACTGCAGCTGCAAGACCAGTTTCAGCTCTGTTGTTACTTATGCAAGGTGTACAAGGTATATGGCGTATGCAAGGCTTTATGGCGGGCTCTACCTGACCTGCACCAAGTTCTGCACGTGCAAATGCGGGTGTGAAGCATGCAATAACCCTTTCGCAGTCGTAATCCCTGACTAGGCGTGAAAGATTAGAGTGAAGTAAATGTGAATTAATACACATCAAAAGTCACTCTCACAACAGAAGACTGTCAGTGTTCATGATAAAAACATCCAAATAAAGCCAGTTTTACACTTGCAGGGGCGGATACGTTTCCTCATGAGGGGGGAGGGGTGGGGGCAACGTTTTTGTTTAGGACTTTATACAGAAAGCGCCCGAGGAGAAATATGTTTTTCCGAGCACTCAGAATCTCAAACAAAAAACACGGACCGAAAAATAAAAACGTACGTGTGAGAAGGAGGGAGGGAGGCGTGAGCAGAATCGCAAAGGGGGGATGTCCACACTAGCAAGACAGGAAGCCTTACCTCAGCGTTTGTTTGTTTTTTTCTAAGCCAAACGGGTGGGAGGTCTGGAGGTCGGAACATCTCCACCACCACCCCAACCCTCTCCGCGATCCGCCCTTGATTCGATGTAGAAAATTATATATTTACTAAATTGTTTTGGACATAATCTAACAAAATGAGCCATTTCAAAAAGAGTTTTCGTGTCTGAATTGTAATTACATGTGCCGGAATGAAAATTAGTATTTCCTTGGCGGCCATCTTGGATTTTGCTTTATACAGACATACGCTCAATATTTACTGTGTGGCATACAACGGATTTGAATTCAGCACCCCAAAATCATTAAGGATCCATCAAAACATTTTGTACTTCCGACAATGCAAGGCCAAGCCCTACTTACGACCGAACTATAGTATGTATAACCACACCAGACGCACACACGTAGGGTTCTTGTAAGGAAACTTCACTCAGCTGCAACTCGACACACTTGGCATAAGGTTGTAGACCACACTGGAGTAACAGTTCCAACAATATTTTATTGCAGGGATGCGATCTCCTCACAATGCATCAACAAATGCACCAAAACTGATACACCGACTGTCTCCTCTACAATGCATCTGTGTTGGTGAATTTGTGGATGCATTATGCGGAGATCGCATCCCTGCAATAAAATATTGTGGGAACTGTTACTCCAGTGTGGTCTACAGCCTTATGCCACGTGTGACAAGTTGCAGGTGTGAAGCTTTCTTACAAGAACCTTACGTGCGTGCGCGGTCTGGCGTGATTGCATCATACTACGTCCACGGACTACCACGTAACACTTGGACCTCCGACGAGAGTTCTTCAGTTGGTTGAGTGGAAAGGGTAGCCGGAGACAACAGCCAGCAGTAAAACGCAGAGATGGCGACATCGGAAATGGAGGCATTCCTGAAAATTGGAAAGGAATGTGGACTAGAAGGAGCTCAACTCCTCGATTTTGTAAAGGAGAGAGAGAGAGAGAGAGAGAGAGAGAGAGAGAGAGAGAGAGCGCGAGCCGGCGAGAGCGAGAACGAGAACGAACGAACGAACGAACGATGTTTATTGCTCAGGCCGACGGCCCATTGCAATGAGGGAACAGTGGGATGGGGAGGGAAAAAATGGAAAATATTCGACGAGAATTGAAAACACCGAAATGAGGGCTCATCCAACAAAGGAAATGTCCATGTTAGGAATCCGTTATTCTATTAGCTAAAAGTCAAGAACAATGCAACAGTCGTCATCAGTCAGGCTAGTCATGACTCAGGCACCGAGTCAGTCAGAATGTTAACCCAGGAGGCGACGAACCATGGAACCTATATTCTCCAACTCGATCAGCGCCATCTCAAAAGACTCTTGGTAATTACCATTAGGATCTATGGCAGTCCAGCGGCAAATGTTCTCTTGCACTTTTTGTTCATAGTCACTCATCAGCTTTTTAGTCTTTGATGGATGAACCAGTAACACACAGAACCTTTGTCACAGTCCAAGACCACTGTTATGTCATCACTTCTACATAACAAGTGCTCTTGCTGATTCCCTTTGTACAACTTCAAACGCATTTCTCCAACCCTGTGTTTCTCTGGTTATCGCGTAAGCGTCTTTGTAAAGATCTGTTCATGATTGATGCGACGTAATTTCTCTTTTCAAGAGTGTATGGATCAGAGGTTACACTCATATCACTCGGGTCGGCTTCAGCACTGTCGACACAGTCCATTGCGCACGCTCCAGTCAGCTGCGTTGTCACGCTGGTACCAATGCATTCCGTAGGTGCATCGTCACTGGTCTCTGTCCTGTCTGTAGGTGTGTGGACATCATGGGAAACACGTGCAACATCGTCATCTATGGCTAGGGGAGTTGTACACGGCGTGTTGAGAGTGTGTAGCTGTTTATCTTCGCTGTTTGTAGCTTGTGTGGGCGGGGTGGGCATAACTGAACAAAGGCAATACTGGTGATAGATTGTCACTTGCCTTGTTCGAACGTTCCTGTATCCTGGCCTCTGCTCTCATGTAGTCCCGGCGATTGTGGGATGGCGGCTTCTTGCGGTAGGTTGCGGTAATGGCAGGGGACCCGTGTGCCATACTGGCCAACCTCAAAATGACAACTGTCGAGTCGCCTCTACCGTCAATTTTGAAGGATGACAGCGTGTTGTCGCATAGCAGGGCGTTCAAGGCAACTTCCAAAGCTGAAGGCAGTCCTTCAACTAGCATGGCGTTGAGATTTACAGGCAAAATCAGTACTTTTTGCAGGTCTCAAATGGCAGCCCTGTTGCTCGCACGATCACGTGATCCAGCCGAGAGAGAGAGAGAGAGAGAGAGAGAGAGAGAGAGAGAGACTAGAAAAAGGAGAGACTGGAGATAGAAGAAAAGAGACTGGAGATTCTGATTCAGATTCAGATGTCTTTATTGCGTTAGGCATTTGTCCATACACAAAGGGGGTGGGGGGGGGGGGGGTTATAATATTTCGTTCAGAGATAAAAAAAAAAAACCAACAAACAAACAAAACAAAACGATCGAATGAACCGACGCGGAAACCGACGTCATTCACGACAGTTCATTATATCATGACTGATTCCGCAGTCAATTTAATAGTCACTGGTGTACGGGCTTCAACGTGTAGTCCGACAGTCACGCAGCGGCACTGTGCAGTGTTATCCAAGGAGATGTCGCACCAAAGTCGCCAGGAGGTGTAGGTGTCTCCATGATGTCGAAGTCACCACGGTGTGTCTGTCTGTCCACAGAGCCACGTTGACATAACCTGTCCCTATAGTAACGTTCTGTCTGTGTTATTGTTGCGTCGATCTGCTGCTGACAGTCATACACAATGATAATATCATCACTCTCTCCCAGCAGTAACTGCTGAGCTTGTGAGGGCCCACTGTCAAACACAATATTCTTGAACTTTGTGTTTCTGGTTGGTTTTCGTAGCAGTTTTTGTGTCAGTCGCCCTGTGATTCCCGCCACATACAGTTTAGTAGCGTGTACGTCGTAACCAGCTGCTTCTCCTTCTTTTTCGATGTCAAACACATCATCTTGTTGAGATGCTGAAGTGGAAAAACCAAAATAGTCCACAGTCCTGTTCAGGTTTTCGACGTTTGACACACCTGTAGCACACGCCCCCTGCACAGCATTCCACTGTGTTAAGTCATTGTCAATACCGTGAACAGCACGTGGGGTGCGTGATGTGTCCTCTGTTGCCACTGTGACTGTGTTGGAATGTAGGTCAGTATCTGGTGTTGACACAAATAAACTGAAGTGTTTGTCATTGTCACTTGCCTTTGTTTCTGTGTTGTTGTTGTCACATTCATTCTGTGTTTCTTGTGTACCTTGGGCTTGGGTGTTGTTGTTGTCCAGTCTCGCCCGATGTTGCTCGGCCCTCCTCAGGTCACGCCGCACCTGGCTTGGGGGTTTACGTCGCCACTGTCCCTTGCGTGTAGTGATGGCGGTCCCGGTCTGCTCTGCTGCCGTACACAGCCTTAGCACAAAAGTCATGTCCTCACCTTCCCCGGCGATTTTCCACGATTTAATGGAATGGTCAGCTAGCAGGGTGTTTAGCAATAGCTCCACAGCGTTGGGAAGCCCGACGACTGGCATTTTCAGGATATTTTTCGAAAAAATTGGGAGACCTAAAAACGGGTACTGCTAGCTTGTCCAGGGGGAGGCCACCCACCCAAAGAGACTGGAGAGAGAAAAAGAGAAAGAAAAAAGAGACTGGAGATGATGATGATGATGATGATGATGATGATGATGATGATGAAACGTTTTTATTCAGGATAAATAATAATAATAATAATTACGGTATTTATAATGCGCTTATCTTATAATAATTATAACTCTAAGCGCGCACTCACAACTCGCACACGCATGCGCACGCTTTAGACAATGACTCACGTAACACAAATAGTGAAGATACATTACGACGGTCAGCTTGGGCTGGGGAGTGTGGTGATATAGTGCTAGAACTGTTGAAAGAGATGAGTTTTGAGGGCAGACTGGAAGGAGGAGAGCGAGTGTTTCTGACGGAGAGAGAGTGGGAGAGTGTTCCAGGTGGTTGGACCGTATACTGAGAAAGAGCGGGGGCGGAAAGTGCTGAGTTTGGTGCGGGGGATGAGGAGGCGGAGAGGGTCAGAGGCGGAGCGGAGGGAGCGGGGAGGAGTGTAGGGGTGAAGTAAGTTGGAGAGATACGCAGGAGCGTAGTTGTTCAGGGATTTGTAGCAGAGAGACAGAATCTTGTATTGGATGCGTTGGGGGATGGGGAGCCAGTGAAGGAGCTTGAGCAGGGGAGTGATGTGGTCGGATTTTTTCTTTCTGAGGACGAGGCGGGCAGCATTGTTCTGGACGCGCTGGAGAGTGAGAGTGGTGGAGTGAGGAAGGCCAGAAAGGAGAGAGTTGCAGTAGTCGATGCGAGATAAGATGAGAGAGACAGCGAGTTTGGTGGCAGCTTCGGTAGTGAGGTATTTTCTGATCTGACTGATGCGGCGGAGGTGGAAATAACATGCCTGGGCCGTGGCGGAGACGAAGCTGGTCATGGAAAGAGAGGAATCGAGGATAACGCCAAGGTTCTTGACCGACTCAGAGAGGGAGATGGGGGTGCTGTCGAGTTGAAGGTGGAGAGAGGGAGAGAGCTGGGAAAGTTTCTGGCGAGTGCCTACCAGCATGGCTTCCGTTTTGTCGTCGTTCAGTTTGAGCTTGTTTGCTGTCATCCAGTTTTTCACGTCCTCATAGCAGTCAGCCGTGCGAGTCAGTAGTGTCTGAGTGTTGTCGAGTTTGTCTTTGTCTAGTAGTTGTGAGTCGTCAGCGTAGAGGTGGTGGTGTATGTGGTGAGACTGGATGATGTTGGACAGTGGGGAGATGTAGAGTGTAAAAAGGACCGGGCCCAGGACGGACCCCTGAGGAACGCCGCAGGAGAGCCTGACTGGGTTGGAGGAGACGCCGTCGATGGTGACGGACTGCTGTCTGTCGGAGAAGTAGGAGAGAAACCAGGAGTGAGCAGAGTCAGTGATGCCAAAGGAGTGGTGGAGGCGGTGGAGGAGGATAGAGTGGTCTATGGTGTCGAAGGCGGCAGAGAGATCGAGTAGCGTAAGAAGGGAGATGTTGCCCGAGTCAGTGGAGAGAAGCAGGTCGTTTAGAATATGTAGAAGGGCAGTTTCAGTGCTGTGATGTTTGCGATAGGCAGACTGGAAGGGACTGAGGAGGTTGTTGTCGGCGAGGTGGAGGTTGAGTTGGTTGAGGACGACCTTCTCAAGAAGCTTGGACAGGAAAGAGAGATTGGAGACTGGGCGGTAGTTCTTGAGTTCGTTTGGGTCGAGGTTGTGTTTTTTTAGGAGAGGACGGACGATGGCGGACTTGAAGATATCGGGAACGGAGCCATTTTCTAGAGATGTGTTGATGATGTCGGTAATGAAAGGCAAAAGTTTTGGGAGGCCGTCCTGGTAGAGGGAAGCTGGGAGGGGGTCTAGTTCGCAGGTTTTGAAAGGCATGGACTTTATGGTCTTGAGGACGTCATCCTGAGAGACGGGGCGGAAGGACGAGAGGGGAGTGCCGGAAAAGGGGGTGTCAGGGAGGCAAGGCGAAGAAGGCAGAGTGTCGAGTGTGTTGCGCAGAGTTTGGATTTTGTCGGAGAAATAGGAGGAAAAGGCGGACGGAAGTTCTTCTTTGCTGTGTGTGTTGGGAAGAGGAGAGTCTTTAGAAGTGCCTAGGAGTGTGTTCATGGTAGCGTAGAGGGTTTTAGGCATAGCAATGCCTATCTTCCAAACTGTCCTGCTACTCTACACATAATTATAAGAATACAGCCGACGATACAGTAAAAGATAAAACATATATAATAAAAAGACCCACCCACCCTCCACCCTCAGAAAAAATAAATAAAATTTAAAAAATATAAAAAATAAAAAGGAAATTATATATATATATATATATATATATATATATATATAATATATATATGAGAGAGAGAAAAGGAGAAAGAAGAAAAGAGATTGGAGAGAAGAGAAAGATCCAAAGAGCGTGAAATCAAGAAGATCGAAATTGAGCGAGAAGAGGCTCTGAAAGAGGCAGCGACAACACGAAATTCATCTAAAAAAAAAATAGAATTAGAGGCACAGGGCCAGAGGACAGCTGAAGCAGCAGCCTTAGCCAGCTGAGAGCAAACAGCCCGTGCCCCAAAGCTACCGTTTTTGCAGAAAATTCAGATACAATGGACGCTTATCTGGAGTGCTTCGCAAGCAGCAACAACTAGAATCAATGAAGATCATCCCCCAGAAGCTCAAGGCTGAGGACTACATCACTATTCCGAAATCTCTGGCTTTTGTTGATCATATAATGTCGCTGGACTTCCTTTGTTTTGTCAGTCTGAGGTTAGAACTTTATAAGATCGAGTAGGTATTTTACACCTGTTTGACATTGACCTCATCAAAGGTCATTTAGGTAGATATTGAAAGGTCATCCAATGGGCAATAGCCTGTTGGGGCTTTGAAAAAGCAAGCATTTACACATTCAAGTACCTTTAGTGACCTTGACCTTTATCAGAGATCATTCATGCAGGTACTTCCGGAACGTTCATCCAACAGACAATGACCCTGCCAAAGTTTAACGAGTATAGCTATCAATGTCGCAGATGTGACCATAGGAAGTCAGTGGATTGTCTTTTAAACGCTGTCATCTAAAAATAGAAAAATGTCACGTGACCTCTTCCAGAAGCTGGGACGTGAAGGTGCCCCCTCTAAAATGAAAGAATATAACCTAATTAAGTTCCTCAGAAAGTTTGGTGCTTTATTCCGGCGTGTTCCGATCTTGTTATGATTTGGCCAAAAGGAACCTAGCTAATAGAGATCACTGACGCATTGGCAAATCTGCGAGGCAGAGATATTTCAACATAAGGTCAAAGACAACAGGTAGAGACCCTTGACAATAACTGCTATACATATGTGTGGTTTGGTATTTTTGAGTCTGCTTGATTGTGATGTATGTATGTTTTATGTGTTGATCTTAATATGGACGCTCGTCGGTTACGCCGAAAAGAATTGCATCTGTCAATAAAGTTTTTCTTATCTTATCTTGACAACGATAACAGATCGTATATAAAGGGACTTTGTGGATTATGGCTCTCATATAAAAGATACGTCGTTGGTTATGGTTCATCCCATCTTGTGGCATGCAATCGTGTGCTCCTGCTCTTGTCGACACGTGAGCAGGAACGTAGCCATGAGCCCACCAAGACTATATCTGTTTAGTGAGAATACAAGGGTCAGTTTTAGAAACCGAATACTGGTCCTATTTCGTCCATGAAAGGGCATTCTGATGATATCAAAGATTTTCTAGATTCAGACATGACGTCACATGAGCGCAAGAAATCGGGTCTCGTGAGAAGAGTTTGACCAGCTTCGCTTTTGACACAGCAAACGTCAGACTGACGAAAACGTCACTCTAAATACTTGTCTCTCTTTGTGAATACGTCAGATAAGTGAATATTTCCCGACTGGAATGACACCAGAAAAAGATTCTTTGACAGAATTGTGTGTTCTCCAAGTTGTTTCATTTTTTAAACGTTGTCACTATCAAAAGATGTCCGCAGGAAAGCATTGATCTTGTGTCACTTCGCAGTATCTATTACATCCCTGCACCCTGTGGAATTGTCGAAGCGCATCAAAATAAATAGTATAGATCCGCGAAACAGTTACGCCTGTTACTCTTATCTCGACTGCCGCGAAAACAATCGCGGCTAAAGACGCTCGTGTATACATTCGAACAAATAAGAAACTACCACTTGAGTAGGAAAAAGCACTGTCAAGGGAGAGAATTGTGCATGATAGACCAATGATCATAGATCTACTTTGGTCCAAGCACAAAAAATATAGGAAAGAGGGGGTGCGCTAAGTAAGTGACTGGAAGCAATGTATATGGAAGCCCCCCTCCCCCTCCCCAAAGGGAGGCGTATCACATATGCCACTGTTCCAGCCCCTTGGTGCATGGAACTTTAAATCTGGGTCCCCCAAGTGGGGGTACAGATATTTAGCCGGTGTGGACAGCTGTTTCGGTCTTGGTGACCTCTTCAGCACACCATCGGCAATACTGGAGGAAGAGAAGGAATTTCTGCCTACCTGCAAAGAAGACCACATTTTACCGTGGTTTCTGCAGGGGCATACATTCCATACCTCCACCTAGAGCTAACTTTCCATGCACCCTAAGAAAGAACCTACTAAAAAGGGGGAAGGGGTTTGCAAACAAAGTCCCAGTGTGACCAAAAGCCATTAATTTGTCGCGGATCTACTTTGTTATTTTTTTTAAATTTACAGAATCGTACAGAATTTGAACGTTATCTTCTCTTTATTAACGTAATGTGTCACTGTACTATGAGCCTTCTCAAAATTGTAAGGCTCTGGCATTGGTTTAACTCCTGACTGCTCGGTTCGGTACTGCATGACCTCATGCTTGTATTCTTCGCTTGCTTGGGCTTTGGGCATATCCTTTTCTGTCATCTTCTTCTTCACAGCGTCTTCAACGACCTGGTTCACGTCATTCAAAATCTGACCTTTGGCGTGGCCTGTGCTGGCAACTTTTTCTATCTCTTTCACAAGTGCTGACAACTGATTCTGTTTTTCCCCTTCGTCAGTGGCTTTATTGTTGATGAGAACATACCTATTGCCGATTTCTTTCATCATGGATTTGAAATTGTGGCTGGCGTTTTGGATCTCTTTCTCCATGTCTGCGTCTTCAGCTTGCAGCAGATCGACTGCCGTGAAGACAGCTATTGTATGAGACGCCATGCCGTCGCCCAGGAGATTCCTTAGCGCAACGTAAGCGTTGTATTCTTCATCAGTGAAGCGATTGGAGGCCTTCACGACAAAGAGAATGGCATGTGGACCCGGGGACAGCGCCATCACGAATTTCGTAATTTCTTTAGTGATGTCCTCTGGCGTGTGGTGAGTGTCGGTCACTCCTGGTGTGTCGATGACCTGAAAAAACAAACAACCTCACATTGCCTAAGGGAAAGAGGACGCAATTCCTGTACGAGGTAATAACGACTGTTGATTCACTTTACGTCAGTCGCGCACATTTAATAACAGCCAGCAGTATATATAAAATTGCATGACAGGTTGCGAACTTACGTACATACCTTTTACATGGTTGAAAATGAATTATGTGAAACAAAATTTTCATGTGAATATGAATACAAGAACACAGGTGTGAGTATGCACACACAGCAAAGGCTGTGACAACCCATATGGAGACCTGCAACCTGTATAATCAAAACATTAAAGAAATGCAGTCCTGATCATCTTACATAATCGGTGCGAGCAAAAGATTAAAATGTGAGTTGCCTCCCCTTACTTAAAACTGATTATAGTCGACAACGAGGCAGGCACGCAATTCATAAAAAAAACATAGCTTCAGATTTCCCGGCGTTTGCTGATAACGGGCATTCATGCCACATCATTCTGCGTCACAGCTCCAAGGAACGGTCGAATTGCAAATGGTTACAGTCGCAATTAAAAAAAAAAAGTTTTTGCTACTTAAAGTTTCCTTGTCCCCTCAGAGATCTTAGTTTCAGGCCGCCCGCCTTATCAACCCCAATGTGCTCGCCCAAGCCCGCCAGTTGTTCTAGCCAGACTCCGGTTCTGCTGCTAGGCGCCAGGTAGTTGGAGACTCCCTCCTCAGGAAACTCTGCACTGCTGCCTTCTGATGGCCCCACCTGGGTACAATATTCCCCCTACTTAAAACGTTGCTTTTTGCTAGTTGACGAGTGTGAGCTAACCACAGAGTGGCGAGTCAACCACTACGTCCTAGTTCCACGCATAGCAGCAGGATCTGGTTGAAACAACCGCGGACCTAGGGCTCTTGGAGGACTTGGCTGAGATCACCATGAGACGAAGTCTCGATGGCTTAGAAACATGGAACAGTATTTTGCATTATAAATGAATAAGATGACGAGGGTCACTACGCTACGGAGGCCGGCGAAAGCATCTTAGAGCTATACACTCATGAAAGATACCTCAAACTGGGCGTTCACTAGCATACTGCAATGCTGAGTTCCCGAGTTAAGGCCGCCAACGACACGAAACTTCTTCCCACCCAGGATGGTGTTACCTAGGGCACTTTTTCCGTTGCCAGTTTTTCCCACCAGCAGCACTCGGTACATCTCCCCATGACCTGCGCCTGCAACACAACGACAACACAAGGATTGTAGTAAGTGCATGTACATTGTCGTTGTTGTATTACGACTGGTTGGGAACAGAACATCTCCGTCCATCAAAATAACTGCGTGAAGTCATTTCAGTCAATAAAATAAAATTGCTGTGGATTTGTAGTGGTTAGTTCCCAATGCGCAGGATGTTCCGGGTCGTCGTCGGTCAACATCTGTCCGAAGGTTTTTGAGTAGTGTGAAATTAATTATGCACTATGAAAAACCATATGCACGAAGACTGAAATTGTACAAATGCATGCATTTTACACAGCGAACACCCGCAGGTTTGCGACTATGATTGATGTAGGCACTTAAAACTGAAGTGTATTATTATAAGTTATTAGTAGCAGGGGTTTGATACACGGACCCTTGTAGGTCGTACGGAGGTCAAAGGAACCATTGTACCCCGACGGCCGAAGTTCGGGGTACGTCAATGGTTCCTTTCACCTCCCAAAAGACTACAAGGGTTCGTGCAGCAAACCATTGCTACCAATAACGTATTTGTTTTCATTCCCCTGCTATTATAGTAAAAGAAATCAAAATGAACTCTTTTGATCCGGAGCACGGCAGACATTACTGACGCCAAAAGAAAGTACATGTACACATACTAGACTTATGACGTAATTATAAGATCTTTCATGACGTTACCGTCTGCATGCAGTGGGGGAGGTGAGTGACTGTCTCAACAGCTTATAAAAATTTTCAATAAAATAGTCGCGTAGGACGCTCATGTGCTTTCGATTCCGCAGAGATTCTTTCTTTTGTGGTCTTACACGCTATTGTTGCAAATGTGTGCCGTAAACAACTCCAGTAGTGTGACTATTGTTTTGAATAACACTAATACTTCGTACTTTAGAACGTTTTTCTGATCTTTCATAGAACAAAACTGGCACCCAAGACTCGTCACAAAGAGGGCTACGCGACGTCGCTACAAGAGTTTTTGCAGCAAGGTCACAAAGTACGGTTTGCGTTAAAGTAATGGGGTCGTGTGACGTTGGAATGAAGGGTACGCCATGTTTGTGCACTTTGTGACGCCATAATACCACAAAGCAGCAAACGGCCTCGCGTTTGCTTGCATCCTCGCTATCATGTTTATTTATACCTATATCTAGGTAGGTCCGTCCACATACAGTGGGTAACAACTGTGCCGGAGAGGGATATTTGGCTATTTTGCATCAAGAGCTGCTCTTAACATATAGCACGCATTACAAAAATAAAAACACGGGCGAATAAAGCATCATCCAGACAGCAGTTCTATGGTGTTTGTTTTGTTCTGGAAAGAAAGGTGTATTTGTAGCACTGCTGAATGTGGAGCAGGGGTAAGCGTCAAAAACAAACTTGGCCAGCTGTCCCTGAGCGCCCTGCACAGAGCCGCGCTACAGTGGCCGTGTTAGAAAAATCGCTTGCACAAATCAAAGATAGGACGCACAGCGCTATATTTGGTATCGATGAAAAGATATTTTTTCCTGCCCTTTTTCACGGTGCCTGGCGCATGTTTGAATTCAAGAGAAAACTGCATCAGATTTTGATTTGAAACTTTTCAATTTTATTTTACTCATGAGATATTTTGTCTGGGAATGACCGCGCGCACATGCGCCAGCTACCGGTGAAAAGCTCATTCAAGAACCTTTCGATCGATATATCATCTGACATGGACGATCAAAACTTGGATTTGCGTAGTGGCTTTGAAACTGACACCTCAACGCGCAAACACGACTTCACAATGGCGCCAGCGATAGAACTGAAGCTTCTTTCGTCAAAGATGACGCAAACTTTGCTTGTGGCTTGCAGAAAACGTTGCGGAAGTACCAATTGCTTATGAATAATGATAGGCAAACTGAAAGAAATTTTCTAACCTAAAATTGATAACCTAAATTTGATTGATAGAATTGATTATTTGGACCCGCAGTTTAATTTTTGCTGTGTGTAGTCGATTTCCAGCCTGACCTTCACGCCCTTCTTGTGGGGTATAATCTCTTTTGATCCAAATTACAGCTTTTAACAGGTCTAATCCTACTGAAATGCACACCATATTTGCGGCAATACTTCAGCGTTGCACTTGAATTTTTCTGAGACAAATATATTCTATGTTTCTTTAAAGATAACCGTTTTAGTCTACAACAAGAACAACTCTTTGCCAGGTAGCAGACGATTTTTTTTCAGCATGCCAACTCGTTTGGTTTTGAAGGCCTAAACTCTGATAAAACCCAAATGTTTTTGTATTGTATGTTTTTCTAGTCGTTGTAACGTACTTGTAAACAAAGAAACGATATGAACATACTTTATTATTATTATTATTATATTTTATGTTTTACTCTTTTTGTCAGCTTCTTACTATAGACAAAAGAAAATCACATTGAACAAGAAATAGTTTCGGTTGCATTTAATTTTATTTAGATAAACACTTCAAGATGCTGTCAAGACAGAATTCAGCAGAGGAAACGAGGAGAATCAACGAAAACCTCCCCCACCTCAATCAACAACAAACTTTTCTTACAACTTAATATATGACACAACGATGGCAAGCAACACCAGACATTCAACTCAGACTTTATTTAATGAGATTTGCTACTCTGCAGGTTTGCCTGCCTATCCAGTACTTTGACACAGACGCGTATCCGTCAATGAGAAAATTATAGACTTGAAGAGAGACAAGAATATCTTGACCAAGAAACGAGTGCTATCGTCCCAGACCACTTATCCTTTCCAGTCCACTCCTCCCTATCTTCTCAACCGACCAGCATCTCAGTCAAACAACGACTGCATCTTTTTCTTCTTTTTGCAATCATAGCAGATTCATGTCTGTACGACTGAAGCTAGCATCCATAAGGTGTAAAGGTGGTGTGCTCTTCAGTGAGCTGTGAACTGAAACGATGGATGGAAAATGTTTGCACTTTCTTGCTATTGCTGACGTAAGAAAGCCCCAGAAAATGGTTACGCGGTTGAAAAAAGATCTACACACGGAATCCAGATTCTTTACCCCGCCACCCCCTCTCCTTCCCCCACCACCAACATCCCTCCCGCGTCACCCAGCGGACAGCACCTCTCTGAGGGACGTGAGCCTCTGTCTCCACTCCCCCCCCCCCCCACACCTTCCCCGTCAAGAAAATAATTTCTCTGAGTGGCCGAGAAAATGCCAACGTTGAAGTTTACAACGGACAAAGGACGGACGGACGATCACTGTCCCTTTTTCATAGATACACGTTCCGCACGTGAACCTAAAACTTAAGAGTATCAACTCTGTTTGTGCTTATGACCATTTCTCACACTAAGGGCTACCAAATACTAAAACTTGACGAAAATCGGTAAAGTGGTTCCAGAGATATCGCACAGACAAAAAGGGAAACACCCAAAAAAGCATTAAAAACAAATATGGCTGCCAGGGACTTTACATTCTGTGTTACGTGTGTGGTTGTGTTATTCTTTGAGAGCATGTGTGTGTTAATTATAGGAAAAATCCGATATTTATTTGAGTTATTTTGGATACAAATTACGTACCTTTTTAGAGAGATAGACAATAGGAGAATCCTAAGTCAGCCTTCCCATTGTCTTTGAGATGACCCCCCCCCCCCCAAAAAAAAAAAAAAAAAAAAAAAAAAAAGTCTAATTTGACCATCCTCCTCCTCACCTCTTACAAAGCCCCTACCTTTTTCAGTGCACTCAGTATATTTTCAAAGCATCAATCGGCTGTCAATCCAGGGTCAAATACACTAATCTCCACATTAAAAATAGTTTACCTACACCAATGGCAATTTTGCATAAAATGTTTTTTTCGCTCACAACAGGCTTAACAAAATCTTTTTACTTATTAAGTTTGTTCACACATACTGGCGTCTGCTTACAACAGAGACGCTTTAAAAATAAAATTGATCTGCGGCACACAACACTAAAAAGATTGGTAATCAAAGCTCTCACAGCTCAAAAGTGGTTTGCCATTCAGTGCTATTCAGCGTCACACACCCTCGGTTTTTAGAGCATGCTATTTACCGAGAAGACTGAGAGGCCTTTGAAAGCTTCTATTAATGTGTTTGATTTAAACAGGTTGGTATTATCCCAGTAGGGGGACAGGTCAATGCACTTGACACATCAATAGACCTGTAACACCTTTGCAGTTGACTGCCAAGACTGCCAAAAGACACTTAATAATAAATTGCATAAGTTACCTGCAAGTTGTAGGTAACTTCAAAGTTACTTTTGCAAGTACTTAGACATTCGTTCTTATAAGTGAGTTAAAATAAGTACAAGTTCTTGTCTCAAGTCATCAGGTTACTTAGACAAATTTGTCAAGTTACATGGACAGCAAAAAACTTTTTTCTCAGTAATAGTCTGGTGGTGGTGCCAAATGGGTTAAATAATTAAATGCGACTTCTCTCTGTATTGCATGACAGAAAATAATGATTATCAACACCAAACCAAAGCCTGTTAAGCATATGAAAACACTGACACCTCCGTTTCTATTACTCTTGAAGTCTTAGATTATCTCTGCTATTGTTGTCTGTAAAGCTCGGAACAAGACTCACAAGCAATGGTCCAGGGTTAAGAGCTTTCCTAAATGCCAAGCTAACATCTTCAGTAATGAATTCAAACTTTATATCCCAGTCAATTCTGGAAGCAGGACCTGTGGCAGCTGCAGGCTTATTACCCACATGTTTCAAGAAGTAGAGCACATTATTTACAGGACTAGTTATGGTAACATCATGAAGCTGATTAAGTTAGGATACCTTCTTGTTGCATCATCTTTCATGTCATCAATTACCTTCTGTCTGTACAATCCAGTGGGATCAAGTTCAAGACCATGCACTTCTCCCACCTCTCCTTCTTTATCAAAATCATGCACATCACACAAATCTTTCAGCTCTATTACTAGACATGCAAATGGTGTAATTCTTGGATTTGGACCAGAACTCATTTTTATTTAACAAAAATAAAATTTATTTAACTTCTAAGACAACACAAAAATCATCCAGCTGAAACTGGTTTACCATTCTGATTAGTTACAGATACACACAGTGATTTGAAGAAACTGGCACCTAATTTTTAAAACTGTAAATTAGGAAATCTAACAACACGCTTTTGCAATAGGCAGCATTTCCAGCCGGCAAGCATCTTAACAAAGCTGAAGGCACACCATTATGTACATTTTCAGTCGTGTTTAATTCTTTCAAATGAACATTTAGTATTGTGTGTTCTGCCAAATCAACAGGATATTTTCCAGTTAATTTTTCATCTATCATCTCTATTTTCCAAAGCCCTGTTTTAGCTTCAGTTTTACTTAATAAACCAAGTAATAATAGAAGATTATCTAAATATGTTTTTCTACGTTCTGAAGAAAATTCTAATGTAACAATTAAGTTAGCTGGATTTAAAGTTGCTTTAATTTTTAATTCACTTTGAAACCAGTTAGCCAAAGTACAAAAGTCATAATATCCAGATGGTATTTTATGGATCTCAATAGGAGAGGAATCATCACTAACAGATACATAATAACTTTTATCATCTTCTATATTGAACCACTTTTCAGTGTAAAACATTTCATGGATAGCTACAACTGTATTACCATTTCGATTATCAATTCCATTAGTTAACAATACTGATTTACTTGTATCAAGATTTGTTAAGGTAAAAAACATTTTTATTATCACATATAAAAAGCACAATGGAATTTAAATCACAAACAAACACCAGTACAAACCTGTTTCAATTTAACGTGGCTGTCAAGTACAAAGTCGCACCTACTTATGACCAGAAATTAATTCAACTAAATCTGCTCGACATAGCTGTGTCAGAAGGGGATTTCTTTAAAGTAGAAGTTCCAAATCTGTTTGATCATTACCTTAACCTGCAAAGAACAGATGATTCAACTGCAAGAAAGTGGTCTTCAAGTCCATTACAGATGTTCCAAAATCAGCTTAACTTTGCTAGACTATGTTTAACTACTGGCTGTGGTGTTTCTTTTACAGACCACTTAAATCACACAAACAAACTGATTAGGTCTGTAAGAATACTGTCAGAGCTTCATGTTCCACTACCCACTGACCAGTTTCAATCAGTTTAATAACCCCATGGATATGGAAGCATTTGACTGCATATGTAATGAATTTAACTTTAGCTCCAAGTATGACTTCACACAAAAACTTGATGATCACCACAGCATGGGAATATTGTATTATGCCCTCAGTCACAGACAATACGCCCAAGATTACTAACCAGGCCCCACTTCATTCACACAAAAAAATGAAATCTGGTTAGGCTCAATAGAACAAAAACAGTCTAATGCCTAGACCATATTTGTCTTATACATAAGTGATGGGTTCACTCAAGGAGGAGTCGAACGCATTAATGAGTCTATCAGAACATATGTATCGTGTATACTAGGAGCACAAGCTCAAACAAAATCAAATATCTTAAACGGAAGTGGAAAATTTGAAGCACAAATACAGTTTCTTGCAAACCTGGAAGATGCAATAAACTCAGTAGTTGATCTCCCATCAAGCATACAATGAAATCAAAACGTTCTCAGGTATGCCAGATCAAAAGTTGACTTTGTAGTTGGCATTGGGTTATACATGTTGCCTTCAACTCCAAATGGGGACGATAAAAATTATAATAATGAAATAATTGTTGCAATGAGTGATCAGAAATTAGGACTCAATCAGTCATTAAACTTGGGTCCAACAACCAAACACTCACAACTACCACTTGTGCCATTTACACCCGTTCAACAAGTTACACCAGTACAGCCAGTTACAGCAGTTACACCAGCACCATCACATCCAAACATACATGAGTCAGAGAGAACTGCATTGGTCAGGGCCGGATCACTTACCTCCAAGGGGGGGGGGGGGCAACTTCTTGTTTGGGAGAAGGGGGGGGCAAACATACCCGAAAACGGACTTTGTATAGCATTTTAACAAATATGGGGTCTTGGCGAGGGAGGGGGATTTACCCCCCCCCCACCCCACCCCCTGGATCCGCCCCTGTTGGTAATAGGACTTACTTGATTAGGGATATTACTTCTTTATCTGTTTCATTAAATATCCTGTGATTAATCCTCCTACTGTCACCAGAAAGGCCCACACATGCTCTGCCATAAACCAGACTAACTTCCCTGCTGTACTGATCAACCAACTTATTTATTACAAACAAGATACATCCATCATTTCTAAAACATTGTGATATTCTGTCCAACGATCAAACACAACAAAGCTTATCACCACCATTTATTTATTTGGACTTACAACATTTACTTAGTTGACCATGAGAAAAAACTAAATGACTACCTACAATACTTTTACAAGCAATTTCAAGGACAGCCAACGTTATTTATAGTTGATGATTGCTCTGCAGAGAAGGACATTGTCAAAAGAGAAACACTTTAGCAGAACCTGCCTTTAGTGGCAGATACACAAACATCAGTGTTTGGATTCTCACTCAAAACTATAATGCAGTACTAAAAGATTTTCGTGAGCAAGCAAAGTTTATCTGTTTGTCTTACTGTTAGGACCGTGACAGCTTTGAAGACTGTCTCAGGGAGAAGCGCTTTGGCGGGTCATCCTCGCAAAGCTCGGCTGCCCCAGGAAGTTCACCAACATCATCCGCCTCTTCCATGATGAAATGGTAGGAGTTGTCCAGTAAAACGGCGACACATCCGCACCCTTAGACATTTCAAATGGTGTGAAACAAGATTGTGTTCTTGTCCCCGTGATGTTCAACCTGTTCTTCACGTGTGTCCTGACCCATGCAGTAGGCGACCTTGAGAAGGGAGTGTACTTGAAGTTCAGACTAGACGGCTCTCTCTTCGACTTCCGTCGACTGAACGCCAGGACTAAGACCATCGAGAGACTGATCCTTGAGGCGCTGTTTGCCGATGACTGTGCGCTGATGGCGCACACGGAGTCTGACCTCCAGACCATCGTCAACAGGTTCACGGACGCCTCTCGACTGTTTGGCCTCACCATCAGTCTCAACAAGACCGAAGTCCTGTACCAAACCAGCCCCAGGCACAAGAACACCCCCACCCAAAGTGTATATTGAAGACACCGAGCTGACTGAAGGTTGTCGACCAGTTCAGGTACCTGGGGAGCATCATCTCTTCCGATGGTACTATCGACAAGAAAATCGCAGCTCGCATCAGCAAAGCCAGCCAAGCCCTGGGTCGTCTGCGTACTCGTGTGTTGAACAACAACAACGTCAAGCTCTCCACCAAGATCAAAGTCTACAAGGCAGCAGTCCTTCCCAGTCTCCCCTACGGCTGTCAGTGATGGACGCTGCACAGAAAGCACCCCAAGCAGCTTGAACGTTTCCACATGAGATCCCTGCGCTCACTCATAGGCATCAAATGGCAAGACAAGGCGACAAACATGGAAGTCCTGGACAATGCTGTCTCAGTGAGTGTTGAAGCCTTCATCTAAAAGACACAACTTCTCTGGACAGGTCATGTCATACGCATGGATGATTCTCGCATGCCACGCCAACTCCTGTATGGCGCACTCTCAAAAGGCCACAGGAAGCAAGGACGGCCAAAGAAACTCTTCAAAGACTGCATAAAAGACAGCCTCAAATACTGCGTCTTCCTGGTACAGGAACTTGAAGCGCAAGCGCAAGACAGATCTGGCTAGCGTACCGCCACCAGGAAAGCCTCCACGCTCTTTGAACACAATCGGCGCAAAAAGATCACAAGTGCCAGAGCTCGCAGAAAGACAGCGTCGACTCTCCCCACAGCTACGTTCCACTGCCCTCATTGCCCTCGCAGGTCTAGCTCCAGGATTGGCTTGGCCAGCCACACCCGCACGCTCTTTGAACACAATCGGCGCAAAAAGATTACAAGTGCCAGAGCTCACAGAAAGACAGCGTCGACTCTCCCCACAGCTACGTTCCACTGCCCTCATTGCCCTCGCAGGTGTGGCTCCAGGATTGGCTTGGCCAGCCACACCCGCACCCACAAATAGAAGTCATGCACAATGACGACATAATCGGCTTTCGATGGTCTACCCATCAGACTTAATAAAAAGCTTGGCAAAAACAAGGTAAATAAGCGGGAATGAGTGGGGAAGGACAGCCATCTTATTTGTGGAACATCAAGATAAGTGTTCACGAACGAGTAGCTAAATTTATTCGGCAACAAAGTATTTAACGCAAAATAGCCCCATATGTCCAAGGTACAAGGAAGAAAAATGGTTTCAGCAAGAGGCATAAATCCTTATGAACCCCCGCAGTTGCGGGGGCTTATGAAGATCTAGACCTCTTGCAGCTTGGTGGTGTGTAAAATTTGTATCGGCAGTGTAGGCGCGCCAAGCTAATTGGTCACTTCATTAACTGAATTATCTCAGTACTGATAAAGATGGGTACAGAGCGGACTGCGCTGAGTGTTTAAACCGCTCGTACTATCTGTCTGTATATCCTTGTGACAGCTATGTTTTGCATACGAAACCAAGATAAGTCACTTCATGCTACTAGACGGGGGTGGCGTAGGGGTGGGGGTATATATGCACACAAATAATGATAAGAAATGAAACCCAACGAACCCCGAAAGTGTACTGTCATTAAAGGGGCACATCCGACCTTTTTTTTAAGGCTTCAGTTTGCAAAATCTTTTACTGGGATTCAGTATACATACCCACTTAGACAGTGACCACCCTATTGTCCCACCAAATGCGTTCTTTCGTCCGTTCAAAATGAAAAAAAAAGCTCACCGGAATCTTTTGTGGGATCCCAGAAAAGATTGCTTCTGATAGGCTGTGATAGCTGACGTCATAACTATTATAAGCGACCTTAGGTCATCTGCATAATTATCACAAATCAGTGACAAGATGAGGGATAAACCAGCAAATAAAAAAAAGAAAGTATCATCGACTCGCGCCGACAATGACACACTCGGAATTGAAGAGAAGAAAGAGGAAGAGAGACAAGATACCCCTTAGTAGAATTGACATCTGACAAGGGAATACGGACATGTGGCAACTCGTAAAGCAATAGCTTGGCTTGACCACGCACCCGGAATTTGTCACTTTCCTACTGAATCAGTAAGTAATCTACAGTCTTTGTCGATCCTCCAATAGTTCCGGAGCGCTAGTGATTTTCAGATTTCATGGTCTTTAGTAGATTTATCTCTTACTGATTTCGCAAGATTTTAAACCTGTTTTATCATTTAGTTACGAGCTAGTTATCACATTTTATGCTGCAGAGATCTGAAAACTACGGTGTGTATCAAAGTTGCACATCGCTGGTCGTAACACTTGGTGTTTTTGTCTGCCCGGCCTCATTCACTCGATTCAGAGAGGTAGTGTTTCTGCTGCGAGGGTGCATTTGTCGTTCCCCATGATGCTTTACGTAAAACTCGATGTGTGAAATGTGAAATTGACTGCAATGCAGAAAGTGTGTATAAATACCAATGTTCTGTTTTAATGCCGGATGGAAGACGGTGTCTGTTTCCGAGGGGTAAAGGATCAAAGGTCAAACTAGGCACCGCGGACTCGCTTTGCGAGCACCAAACATGCACGCCCTCGGTGCACTACGCATAATCGTTACTAGTAAATACTAGCAACTCGAGCGGAACCCGTATTGTGATTTGACACTTGTGTACGTCAAACCGATGACCTCGCGACCTGCCGTATTGTGATACACTGATAGCTCAACCGGATTCTGCCTTGTGACGTAGGCTCATAAGTATGCATATTAATTTAAAACGAGGCTGACGCAGACGATAAAATCGCGACTCGGGTAGGAAAACAATACACCCTCCAATCGATGAATTTCGACATTTGGCATTGTATTACACCAAAAAGCCCTAAGATAGTACATAAAGGACCCTTACACATACTGTCAGCAGTATTTGTTGCCGGCAGGCAGTTTTATGACTGTGTTGAGATGCTTGATCCTGGGTCGGAATATAACTGTAAAGGGTTACAGGGTAATAAAGGGATCGTGAAAATAGATCGTGGTAGACGCACACAAGAATGAAAGTGGGTCACGTGTGACTAGTCTCACCGTAGTTGATAGCAAAAAGATAATATTTTAGATCTATGGCTTATCAAAATAATCAAGAGCTAGAACTATACCTGCTGGCATTTTGATGCCTGGGTCAATATTTTTACTTCGGTCTGGCAATTGATACATTATGATTGTGAGAGCTACACAGTGTGAAAAAGGGAAATAAAAATCAGTCGTCGATTTTTAGCTATGTTGACTAGTTCCGGATCTATCTCTTTTCAGTGTGCAAAAGCCATCTTTTGGCCTTTTATGCATTGGGTTATTCTTGGTTGTTTGACATCGGAGCCTATCTTGCAAAGAATCACTTTTCTATGCGAATCTTAAATCTTAATCATTTAGTTTCAGTTGACCTAAAACAATTTCCTTTCAGAAACTCAAACATTGTGTCAGTTTTGCTGTTTTACGGTGGTAAAACAATCGGAATTTGTATCATGAAAAGACCGATTTTACATCGATGAATGTGCCTCAAATATATTCAGCCCAGTTAAAGAGATATATCCATTTTCACGTGAATGAATAAGTTTTCAAAATTGAAACAGCGAAGTCATACATGAAGTCTGCATGCTTGACCTCGATATTGATATCTGGCTGTTTCCCGCCGGGGCTCTATTAGGGTATTGAAAATGGCTTGTTCTAGCCTTTTCACCTATATTATATATATATATATATATATATATATATATATATATATATATATATATATATATATATATATATATATATATATATATATATATATATATATATATATATATATATATATATATATACTCTCTGGCCTCATCTACTCGCCTTTTCTTTCGCTCGCTCCTGCACGTGCTTGCACACACTCTTGTCTCTCGTGTTCAGGTTCTTTCCGAGTCTCTCTCTTACGCGATTTTTCGTTGACGTCATTTTTACTTTTTCCGCACTTTTGTTCTTCCTTTTCTTTTATTTTACGTCACCTCCTTCAGTTGCCACATTCCTTCTGCCATTGAAGATAAGTAGCGGCTAATCTCTATGTTTGTTTGTTTGTCTATTTTGACAAAGGGTATTTACCCGAAATATTAATAAATTGTGTTGTACCCGTCTTTTCTAAGCGTGTTTCTTTCTCCGTTGGGTACTTCTTTGCATATTACACGCTTGGCAGTCACCTTTTTGGTCTGGATTGATTTTTTTATATATTACAACTGTACAGTAAAATCAACAAATCATAGGAGTTTAGTAAAAAAAAAAAAAAAGGAAAAAAAAAAAAAAAAAAAAGAAAAAAAAGAAGCTGGTATTAGGTCAACTGGCACAAAATAAAATGCGTTGTTAGAGTGGTACAGAAATGAGTTTCTATGCGGAGATAATATCAGTTTGGGAAAAAAAAAAAAAAAAAAAAAAAAAAAAACGTGCGCTAGGATGTCAGACGGCCTGTATCCAGCACTGCTCAACCTCGGGAAACATACCTTCGTTGGAGACACATATCTCGACACGTGCCTACGTACAGCCCGTCAGTACAGATAGAGTATCTCTGGGTCTCTCTCTCCCTCCCTTCCTCTTCCCCCCCCCCCCCCCCCCCCCCCCCCACGCCTAGTAACGAGCACATAACGTGAAATCCTCGAACAGTAAGAATACAAAAGCGTTTAAAATCGAAACGGAATTTCCGACGCAATTTTTGAAATTCGGATGTCACGTCTTGTCTGAAATTTGTTTGCTTCACTATTTCGTTTTCGGATTCTCGAGACGGAGACGAAGCCTTTCAACAATATTTTTTCACTGGCAGAAAAATCAGAAACGACAGAGGAGGGGGCTGGAGGGGAAGGGGGGGGGGGGGATGAGGTAGGAGGCAGTAACGCGGAATTTAAGGGACAGAGTCTCAGGAATTCATGAGAGAAATGACTCTCAAATGAAATGAAATGAAATGAAACTTTATTTCTGAACGGAAGAAGCAGTTAGCACATGTGCCATTTTTCACGCTTGCCGTTGCTAATCTACAAAGGTACAACTCTGCTAAAGGTACAAAGCTACTAACATATAAAAGTACAAAGCTACTAACATAAAAGTGCACATAATATAACAAGTCGTTCAAAAAGAGATGGATAAGGCAAAATGGAGCGCACCAATTATGATTACTAACAATGTGAACGGGAAAAAAAAAAAAAAGTCTTTAAAATTCCTTCTTTCACTGAAATCAAACACGCGCGCACGCTCGCGCCGCATGCTCACACACACACACACACACACACACACACACACACACACACACACACACACACACACACACACACACACACACACACACACACACACACGCACACACACACGCACGCACGCACGCGCGCGCACACACACACACCCACATACACGTACGTGCGCGCCGCGGAGGTTAATATCAAGGCTTTAGGCGATGGAGATACCCGAACCAGTGAATGAGCTGTTAGATAGCAGGTGCTTGAAGAGGCTTTCCTTGCAAGAGGGGAGTGAACCAGTGTGTGTTATGTGCGCTGGCAGTTTATTCCAAAACGAGGCGCCCGAGAAAGCAAGGGTGGTTTTAAATAAATCTATCCTCGGGCGTGGTGTGATGAAGTTTCGCCTTGATGTTGAATAGCCTGAAGCTACCTTGGTGAAGAGATTACACAAGTATTCTGGGTGGATTTCATTCCAGATTTGATACATGACTACCCCTTTGTTAAAGAGATGGTGCTTGTGAAGAGGAAGCAATTTTAGTTTTTTCAAATTTTTGGTCGAGTAGAAAGAGCTGGATCAGGCAGGATCTGCTTCACTGCCCTGCGATGCAAGGAGTTAAGCCTCTTCATGTGTATGTCACCGCTGCCGTCCCATGTCGTGGAGGCATAATCGATGTGGGCATTGTAAAATAGTTTGCGAGTGTCGACATCAATAAGATATTTTAACTTAGACAGCATAAACACATTTCTGGACACAGTTTTACAGACAGCATTGATGTGAGATTGCCATTTCATCTGGTTATCAACAATAACTCCAAGTAGGCGATGTTCAGTTACTTGTGTAATGGTGTGGTCTTGGATCTCCAGGCTAAGCGAAAGTGGCTTGAGCTGATGCTTCTGACGGGTTGCTATCGTCATACATTCGGTTTTGGTGGGATTAAGGATCATTGCATTATTTTCACACCATTTGGAAATTTCGCTCAGTCCCTGTTGCAAACGACCATTTAAAGACTCAAGACACTTATCTGGGGTGTGGATTGTTGCGTCATCGGCAAACAAGTCACATGCAATTTTGTTATTCGTGAAATGTAGTGGCAGGTCATTGATAAATAGGCAAAAGAGAAGAGGTCCCAGGACAGAGCCCTGGGGCACTCCTCTTGTTACTAAACCACTTGAAGAGTAAGATCCATTTGCCATCACGCGCTGCTGTCTGTCTGTAAGATATGAAGCGAAAAACGAGATTGTTTTAGAGGAATGAATAGATGCCTGAGAACTGCCGTCTGATGTATGAAAACAGTTACTTGAAAATGAACCATCCAAATATATACTGAGCTTGGAAAGGAGAATTTCATGATCTACCATGTCGAAAGCTTTCCGAAGGTCTATGAAAACAGCACCTGTGAATTCGCCTTTGTTCATTGAACTTAGCCACGTGTCTGTAAGTCGCGATAAGGCTGTATGACAACTATGCTTCGGGCGAAAATCTGACTGGAGGGGGTGGATTAATTTGCGTTTTCCCAGGTATTCTAACAGATGCTTATGAATGTGTCGTTCAAGGGGTTTACTTAAGACAGACAGAGAGAGAGAGAGAGAGAGAGAGAGAGAGAGAGAGAGAGAGAGAGAGAGAGAGAGAGAGAGAGAGAGAGAGAGAGAGAGAGAGAGAGAGAGAGAGAGAGAGAGAGAGAGAGAGAGAGAGAGAGAGAGATGTACAACCAATATGTCATAATTATATGTTAAGAGGAAAAACGAGAGACGTGTGATTGCAGACCGGCCAAGGTGATGAGTTTATCTTTCATTTGAAACATACCTGTTGCCATTGTCATGTAGTCTCGCGCAGACTTGAACCTGAAACGCAAATATCAAAAACATTTTACTATTTCTGTTTACAGTACAATGGTGACAATAACAATCTGGCGTTAATACATGCCACCAATAGAAACCCAGTCTAGCAAATAACATCGTTAACCTGTGCAACTGCAGCAAATCACAAAATATACTAGCAAACGATACAATAGGTATATGTGCAACGTATACTTTTATTACCTTTGAATATAAAATGGAATACACAAATATTATGGTGTTGCGAACTTACCGCTGTGGTCTGATCTGATGACCGATGACTCTGAACCTGTTTCTATTCCGGGTTTGTGCAGAACTCCAAGTTACCTTTTCTGGCATATGTCCAAATGTCTACCTTCTAGGTGCCTGTATGAAAACAAGAAAACGGTAAGGCCATGTTTGTAAAAAGCGCGATTTTCTTTGTCTTACATTGAAAATCTAGCTTACACAAAACTATACTTGCTGTCGTTTGCCTTCGCATGGCACAGCCTTTCCGTGTCCCGTCTGTTTTTCAGCACGCGCTACACCGTGACGCGCTCCACTGTTTAAAGGTGCATGTCTTGCTTAACCCATTGCGCAAAAAGGCCATCGGGCCGAAGTCGGCCAGATGGCCTTTTGCGCATTGGGTTGTTGCTCTTTATCTGAACGTGATTAAATTGGGGTTTAACGTCCTCGGCACCGGAGTGATAATGGACGGCCCTAAAGCGGGGTTATGGGGGACACAAACAGCTACTGCCAGTGGAGCACGACCTGAACACTGATAAATTCAGACGCATTGCCACTGTTCCACTTTTATTTACCAGGACCTTTCAACAGACAAACTATTGAAAAAGCCCGTCTATTTTCCTTATTTAGACGTGTTCCAAATAAAGCGTTTTGGTTTGTTCAGAATGTCTTGTAGTATTGTACTGCTGTCAGTGATGTTTGACACAATGAGAGTATGTACTCATCGTAAGAAAGTTCATCGGAAGTAATGATGAGCACATGTACTGAGTGCCTCACAATGCTCTTACAACATATACCTCAGCACCAGCAACGTAAATTATTCAATACATTTCGTATCAACACATTTATTCAGGCTAACTATTACATCTTCCAAAAGCAATAGTAAAGATTCAAGTATAATATTTATCTGAAAAGAAAAAGGGAGACTGCCAATGCTGATATTTAGGAAGGTTACAAAGAAAAGTAGGTAATAGTACTGTCAGGGGCATGCACACTTCTCTCTCCTGACAGAGCTATTACCTACTTTTCTTTGTAACCTTCCTATAATATTTAACTGATCGAAAAAACAAATTTAAAAAAGAGGGTTACCGTATGGACTTTCAATAAACGGTTATTGTACTCTTCAGTGAGACATCCAGTTTAATATGATCGGAGGCACTACTAGACATCCCGTGAATGAAGCATTTCCTCAAACGTCAAGTTTGTACGTACACAAACATCGAAGATTCTCGTGTCTACATACATACGCACACACACAAACAATACTTTTACCCTTCCCGCCGTGAGATGGCTTTAGTCGCCTGTTCGGCGTTAAACCCCAATAAGTAACTAACTAACTACTTTTGACAATACCGACTTTAAGTCTAAATGCCAAATTGATACTCATAGACAGTTACGTAAAAACTAAGAATTTGTCATGACAAATTACTTCTTTTTTTTTTTCAAGCCAGTGACACGTACGCACTGTGCCCTTCATAACTAAGCTCACTGAGGCATTGGCAACTCTGCAATTCTTTTCAATAAGAGTTTTTTCAACATTAGAATCAAGTCAAAGACAACAGGTAGAGACCCCTGACAGCGAGGACAACTCTCATATAGAAGGAACTTTGTTTTTCAGTTATAATGACCATAAAAGAAACAAGATGAGGATTTCATCCCAAAGTCTACCGTATTGTTTGGAGCTCACGTGCGTTTTCCTTTTAGGAACATTCAGAGTTGTTCATATTTTAAAGCTTATCCTTCTGATCCATTTCCCCTCTACTCTTCTCTAAGCCAACCTCTGATCAACACACACGACGGCGCACACAAATAAAGAAGGACATGCAGCGCTTTCCTCCATTAGTACGCTCTGTGGGCTGGAGTAGCGACAGGAATTCTGAAGAAGAAGAATTGCACGAGCAGCAAGATGACGTCACTATAAGCATACTATGCTTTACGTCATGGCATCGCTGGTCTGACGACGCCGTGTACACTGAGACGAATTTGATATTTCACGTCATTCCATCCGAAAAGCACGCTCTTTCAGAGCTGACTGTTTCGTTCCACACAGCCTCTTCAGTCCAGCGCTGACTGTTTGATGGGAATAAATAGTGGCTCCAAAACTTGCAAAAATGAATTAATTATTCAGTATTGAAAAAGTTGACGAGGTACAAGGCTGGATTACGAACTCATTCAGTATCTCCCTTTCATCCCCCACCCCGGGCCACCCCACCCCCTCCCCCCGCCTGAACCGCCCGGCAATGGCACACACAAACACAAACGGCAGCCCGAAATGGCACACACAAATACAGACGCCGGCAGACACACGGCGCTTCCTACCGGTTATACGTTCTGTGGGCTGGCGTAGCCGCAGCCATTTTGAAGAATAAGGTGGAATGGCCGGGCCCATGCCCACAAAGCCTATTCTGTATGAGCTTGCATGAATATTCCACCTCGTTCGCAAATATCATACAAAAATAAATGAAGGAGACCATCGCGCCAGCTCATACACATGCTGGTGATTTGCGTCATTTAGGAACATTGTACGATAAAACACTGACGCGTTTGGTGCTTTTACTGACGTCACCATCACTGTCTGATTCTGATTCTTCTGATGAAATCAAGGAGCTTACTTTTGACATTTTTTTCGGCATTGAACTTTTATTTTCGAAAATGTTGAAGAGGTACAAAGCTGACGAACTCATCCAATGTCTTTCTAAAATTAGCCATATCCAAAATTTCAACTGCATATAATCAAAATTGCGGACTCTAATCTGGGTCAACCGACTTTCTATAAACGGTCTTTTAGGCATCCACTTAATATAATATTTTGCCAAGTTTCAAGTTTGTGCGTACAGTAATATCAGAGATTCTCGTGTTTACATACATACGCACACACATATATACGCACATACAGCGCTTCGCCCGCGCCAAATCGACGTTCAACACTCAGCAAGGTTAGAGTGGCTAGACGTGACGTCATTTTTATCTTGTTACTTCTTTGCCAGACCATGACCTTTGCATTCTACGGAACGTGCTCCGACCAGCCCCGTCCTAAGGTCTACCGTATTTTCACATACGGCGGTAGACAAAAATGAAATGGCATGATGCTGTATTTTCAGTGAAGGCATATGATCAAAACCCGCGACTAGCACAGACCAATCTCAGTTTGACTGTTCGGTGCAAGCATGGCTGGCCGTTCCAAATCCGTGGCTGTCTGTCGTCCTTCACTGAAGCAAGCACGTGGTTGTAAGGATGCAGACAAGAGAGGCTGTTTTGACAAAACACAAAAATGTGAGTCTGTTCTTACTTTCTTTGAACGGCAATAACGAGTGTTATGAAAGCTCAAGTTGGGCGGGGTAGGCATTGTGTCAAGTGAAGGGCTCGGACTCTAGTGAACTTAAAGAAGTCATTCCCATAGCTTTTTCATGGGTTTGAAATTACAGTGCTACCACCATAAATCTTATCATACGCGCAAAAGGGAGTAGGATAAGGTTTTAAAATCAAGTGAGATTCTCCCTACGTGAGATAAGCACAGATGTTATACTCACCTCTTTGTTTGCAGTAATCAGATGTGAGTTGGTTTTAGGCACTTTCACTGCTTGGCAAAGATCTTGACGTTTTTAGTTTGCAGTGTGATGTCAGAATTGTCGATGCAGGACAAAAGTTCGCACATGATGACGTAATAGCAAAGTGTATTACGCCAGAGTGCCAGTCAACACCATCACATGATGTTTTGCATGTTCGAGTAGCTGAAAGTAGGTCCCGTTTTTATAGCATGTTTATCGTAAACTTTTTGATCACTAGGCTTTTTTCAAGCCAGTTCACGCCGTTCACGCATCAAGCTATACCCCACATGTGTTATACGCTCAAGCTGTATCACATATGTGTGTGATACAGATTTCTTGCATGAAGGTGCAAAAAAGTTGATGTGTATGACATTTTGGTTACATTTAGGAACTTTGTCACTGTGAGAAAATGTCTGTACAAAGTCATACATCTCGCAAGTAAGTCCCTGCGCTATATGGAATTGTGAAAGCGAACACTGACTAATTCGTTTTTTTAGATCCGCGACAAAATTATGACTTTTTGTCACATCTCAACTGTCGCGAATATACTCATTGCTTTCCTTTATTCTTGCGACAGTCTTGATGTGACGGATTTAAACAACCGATTACACTATACAAATAAATTTTTTATTTTATATTGGGGGGAGCTGGGTGGCTCGTTGGTAGAGCGTTCGACTCCCGCCCGAAAGATCACAGGTTCGAATCCAGCTGGGGTTAAAATTTGTTCAAACTCTATTCGGTGCCGCGTCTTTGACATCACCTTCGTTGTGTAGAAATAACGTTAAGCACTAAACTTTTAACATATCTTTCACATTTAATATTTAAATACTTCATTGAGAAGTTACGTTCAGGCCAAATGTCTATTCCGGTAAATAAGATCAACATATGTTCCTTTAAAGACAAACACCGTATCACCTGAACTCTCTGTCCGTTGTGGAATTGTAGGTCAAAACTCCCTTGTAGCCCGGTCTTGTTCCGACACGTTCACAGTCTGTTCGGAAACGCCTTGCTCATTTATCTACTCGAAAATCAGCTTCAGCTGTTGTGATTTGTTATCTGCAAGAGCTGAAACACTCATGTGAGTAAACATCGAACATTCTGTTCCCCTCCCCCTATTTTGTTTTTTAAAAAATTGCTATTTCTGTAGTTGTTTATTTATAACACCTTATTTTTCTGTATGTAATATCAATACAGCTTTCTCGTTAAATCGTCAACCACCATCTTCAGCTAAATGCAATATGTATGTGGCATGCTATAACATTCAGCAAAATGTCAATTAATTAAATATATTTTGTGTTGTTTTCAGATGCAAACATTCGAAGTTTTTTTTCTTTTCATTAATAATTTTTTTCTTATTTTTGTCACAGTTTATTTATTAGTTGCAGTTCAAAAGTGTTTATTAGACTTGATTGGATTTGCGCCCAATGGTGTGAACTAGTATTTTAAATAATGTAGAATTTTCCTGTGAAACTCTGGTTTTACAGCGTGTTGAAAGTAAACTAGGTTTTAGAATTACAGTCTGTTAGTATTTACTGCATGTACAAGTGAATAATAATTATTAGTTGTGTTGCAAGTCAGGCAGTCAAGCTTTGCCAGTAATTCTTGTCGCCTCTCGGATCCGGTCGGGGAGGGGGGGGGGGAGGAGGAGGGGAAGGGGGAGGAAGGGGGGGGGGGAGGCTCATTGTCGGAGGTAAGAATGCCGGAGGGCTTTAGCCCGAGACTCTACAGTACCTCCGACATTGACCCTCCTGATCGGACCCGAGAGGCGCCAAGAACCACTGACAAAGCTTAACTCTTAATGCAACGATTTTTTCTTCAACTGTACGAATATAAATGCACGAAGGGACCCCTTAAAAGAACCCATGCTAAGTCAGTACTTTCAGTACTCAGGGGACGCAACTCTCAGTGTCCGTGAATTACATCTATTTACTGGTAGAACGTGCCTTTCGCTTTGCTTCCAACATTGACCCCCCAGACCGGACCCGATAGGCGGCAAGAACCACTGGTAAAGCCTAGCTAGTAATACAACTAATAACGATCTTCTTTTGTCTACAGACAAAGAGGAAAATTGAAAAGATGGCAGAAGGTAATGCAACTAAGTTTCCGGTGGTGACACTTCTGCTGTTGGGCAAAACAGGAAACGGTAAAAGCAGCACGGCCAACACGATACTACAGGCGGGAACATTACTGAACGATGGCCAGACACCGACGGACAAAACACCTTTTACTGTGGCTCACAGCTTCAACTCAGCAACTACAACCGTGGAGTGGAAGGAGTGCGTTATAGACGGCAGAAAAATCAGGGTAAATCGGTACACTGACTGCACTACCATTCACCCACACTTCTTTATGTCAAGAGGCCCGGGGTAGGTCTAGCCAAAATCCGTCCTGTCAAACCAGGGCGACAATTCCTGTGTCATATTAAACTAGGGCGACTACTCCTTCGTCCCGTTATGCCAGGGCCACCACTCACGTCCTGTTAAACTAGGGCGATAATTTTTCTGTTCTATTAAACCAGAGAGACATTCCTGCATCACGAGCAAAGCGACCTAGGACGACCATTCCTTCGCCCTGTTAAACCAGGGCGACCGTTCCTGTGTCCTGTTTAATCAGGGCGACCACTTCTTTATCCTGTTAAGTCAGGGCGGACACTCCTTCGACCTGTACCGCCGTGAGATGGCCTTAGTCGCCTGCTCGGCGTTAAACCCAAATAACTAACTAACTATCCTTCGACCTGTTAAACCAGGGCGATCATTCTTGTGTTCTGTCAAACCCGGGCCTTCGTCCTTTTAAGCCAGTGCGACTTTTCTGCGCCCTGTTAAGCCAGGGCGGCCAGTCCTACGTCCTGTTATTGCTAGAGTGACGAGTTTTGCGTCCTTTTAAACCAGGGCGACCATTCCTGCGTCCTGTTAAACCAGATCGATCGTTATTGCGTCCTGTGACCATTTGTTTGTCGGCCCGCAGATATAGCTGCCTTGCGGTATGGTCGCCCTAGTTTAACAAGATACATGGCCCATGACTTAAGATCCAAAGTTTGCAATGCTGCCAGCCAAAGAGGTGACCCATGATCAGTAGATGGCAATAAGCAATAAGTAGACTGAGGCAACTGAAGCGTAAAAGTAAATATAGTGTATGGTTCGCAATGTTCCCAGTACGCAAAGATCATCGGGCTGACATCGGTCGCCGTTGCCACGCGCACGGCTGTGCGCGGGCCAACGGCGGCCGACGTCAGCCCGATAGCTTTTTGCGCATTGGGTTACTACCTTAGATGACTACAGACATCACAAAGCAGGTGACAATGGCGCAGAAATATTTTCTGATGTTAAACCCTCCTTTCCACTCAGTGAGTCTGTACCGTACGCAAAACAAATCACTCGAAGAAACCGTAATAATGTTTTGCATCAACGCTTTCAAACAGATCAACACAAGTACAGGCATGCTACGTCGACGGCTGGGCCTATTTGAATTTACTGATAGATATAAATCTGGCACAGTTTAATTTAGCAGGGATACCGATTTTTAACCCATAGACAATCAATGGGTTCAATTTGTATCCTGCTAATGCTAATGGCGATTGTACAAACATGAACGGTTCAAATTCATTTTAAGCATTTTAGCCAACTCGCTTCTGGTCAGGTTTTGTCTCGATTCACACGTGACATCTCATAAGCGCAAATGAGTGCAAAGTCAAAATAAAGAATCAGGTCTATTGGTCGGCGTGTGAATAGATCGGCCTGTACCTTTAACGCGGGCTGATAATAAGGCATACTTTTCTATTAAGAGATCTCGCGCTGACTGCTGTCGTCTGCTACTACAACTTCATTATGAAACGAGTTGCTTGTCTTTCGTCATTAAAGTAAACGAATAAAAGAAGAAGAAAGAAGCGAATAGTCACTACAGAGATAACGAACAGAGCTATCTTACGTTGAGGTCATTATACGCGCACGTGTAACTCCTCTATTCCAACACACTGAATACATCCACGCCGTATTAACGCAAGAACAAGCGGGCGTTTCTGAGCGTAATTAAAATTTGAAACGTGTTGAATAACTAACATATCAGCCTCCTTTTAATACAGACATACAATTATAGTCCAGAACCCTAATATTATTAAGCAGTTCAGTAAAACCATTGAACTCGACGTCGGTCCGATGACCTTTTGCGCATTGGGTTTATGCTTGCTCCTAAGTTTGAGCTTCTATGTGAAGAGGGCTGTATGTGCCAGTTGGCAGTCCCTTACATTGCACCTGAACATAATAACCCCGGCGGATAGGTTACCGAAGTCCCGCTCTGACAAGTCGGAACCTCGTGCTCTTTTTCCATTTTTCTAATATTCTTTGGCAAAACAAATCATCACGAGTTTAGAATCTCACATAGACGTGACCGGATCAGCTTCAAGTTCCCTTCAAGTGTAACATTCGTAACGTCAATCAAAGATGCTTTCATTGGAAGTGTCCAGTATTAGTTTTGTATACTCACTATTTGATTACTTCAACGATACCTGACACCACACAACCCTACCCTTTTTCCTCTCGACATCACTGTGATATGGTGATCCTCGCGATATTTACTTTTCACAGCTTATGTATCTTCCTAAGAACATTTTCGCTCTTTCCGATTAGATTCTAATCTTCTACTGAACCTCAAAATCGACGGTTCCATTTTTAAAAATTCGGTTCCCTCTTTTAAAGGACTATGAGCTTAGATGAGTTAACAGTATTTATAGGGGTATCATTTTAGCAATAAAGCAGGCTGATGTATTCCTACAAAAAGCAAAATGACTCAATGTTTCTCTTTACGTTATTTGTTTGTGAAAGTCATTGTGTCTTGCTCCAAAATCACAGAAATAGCTACATCTATCTATTTTGGCATATACTTTGAGAGCCGTTATCCAAACACAGTATGTCGTATGCACTTACAATTTTGTGCGTTGCAATTGTGACGTTTCCTAATAGATTTGCCTTTGGTGACCCTACTCCTTCAGAAGATCATCCAGATTTATATCGAGCGCCAAACTTATTGTTTTTCATGGATATTTACGTGTTTCAGTCATGCATGTATGCATTTTTATTGCAACAGGTAATCAATACACCAGATCTTGCCAACCCAATGCGTACTGCGGATGGTAAAGTTCTCGCATTTAACAAGAAAGCTGAAAAGACGGCAGTAAGTGTAGACGAGTGGGTAGAGTTGGAAAAGGAGCAATGGATCAAACACAGCAATGGAAAACCTACGGCCGTTGTCCTCGTCATTCGGTGTGACGGGCGCTACACTAAGGAGGAGATGGAAATTTACAAGCAGCTGAAACAAGTGCTCGGAGACAGGATGAAAGGTAACCTCGTGATTGTCTTCACCGTGGGGGATTTCCCGGACGGCGAAAATGTGAAACTTGAAGATACTCTAAAAGAGGCCTGCCCTGAACTGAAAGGTGTTTTAAAGGATGCTGATCACAAGTACGTTGTCTTCGACAACAAAACCAGTGATGAGAAAAAGAAGAAGAAACAGGTATTGAACCTGCTGGAAGTCGTACTGAAAATGCAGGACAAGAAATGAAGCGACGATTATTACTGAGCTAGATGTATCAGGCATCAAAGAAGCAGCTCAGAAAGGTTAAACAGATCTGTTTAACACGTTCAGTGCCGAGAAAATGTGAACGCCACGCAACTGCAAGAGGTATAGATCCTCATGAGCCCCTGCAATTGCGGGGGGTCATAAGGATCTATGCCTCTTGATGACACCACTTTGAATCCGTGTTCCTGGTACAGCTTGGGTTGGTTGGTGTTGAATCCACGAAGATTGCAGAAACGCAGTCTGAGTCAGCTGGCACTGAAGGGGTTAAGCTTTGATGTTTGTGTCTTCAATAATCAGAAACAAATAACAGTTGTGAACTTCTCGGCTTTCATCAGCCTTCCAGACCTTTTTCTTTAATAAATCGTCGTGTCGGACTCTTACATTTCAATACTTTGTAATATTCTTTATTGATCTGATATGGCAACGGTCAGGCATCCGTAGATCCGTCCTGGTACCATCTGTTTTGTGAAGTTCTCCAGTTCTAGTTTTTAATTCGGCTTCTGTATTTTGCACCATTATATCTTCTGTTGTCATCCTGATTTCTTAGTTTTTATGTGTGTGGATGTGTATCTAGTACGACTGTTACATTCAATTGTGTTGATTGAACTATGAATAAGTAATTAGATTTTGAGTATAGTTCATATAACATATTACGTGTTTTCGTGTGAGTTTCTTTATTTTCCGTGTCTGGCAGGTTTCATGCTTGCCTTTGTAAAGCGCTTGATGAAAACGATGTCCATCATAAATTAGGATATAACAAGTTCATAGGGAACCAAGATATTGTTTGTTGTTATAAGCGAAGCTTGTTATAAGCGAACTTTCAGACTTCTTAATGTAGTAATACTGACTTAGTTATAAAGATCTTCAGCCTAAATGTATTTAAAGGGGTGTTTTCATGCAGAACCAATAGATTAGAGTGATTCAGGGTGGTTTTACCACGAAAATATGACGTTAACTCATTGGAGACGTGCCGCATCCGGATACGCGGCAAATGCCGCGTATCCGGATGCGGCACGTCTCCAATGAGTTAAAACCGGGTGCCAATTTCTTGTTTTTTGCTATTATTTTTTATTTATCTTTGAATGTGATGGAATGATTTCAGTCGAATCCGCTATTAGTAAAATACTGTCTAAATTCGCGTTCACTCTTTTTTGTGGGTGCGAGTTGTATTAGATTGAATTGTGTTTCTTTTACTGGCTTTTATAGTAAAGTTTGCTTTTGTTTTTACAATCTTTTAAGTTTTTACTCGCCCTAGTAACAGAAACGCTTCTGTACGTTCAAATAATAATAATAATAATAACCCTCAAGCTCGTGTTTGCCGCGACACATCATATTGATGCTGGGAGGTGCACTTAATTAATACATCCCGTTTTATTCTTCAGTTGAGTACAGCCATACTTCAGGTTAGTAGAAATATACTTTAAAGCTGATGAATTAAAGTGTTGGCCGCTTCAGTGATAAACAGCTATGTGTGTGTGTGTGGGGGGGGGGGGGGGGCGGGGGGGTGGGAGGCAAGACTTGGACATGACTCCTCTGAACTTTGTATGGCCAGCGTATTCTTCAATACTTTCTTTTTGTTTTGTGCCATACCTTGTCTTTGGTCCTACCTATATTTAAAATATTGCAATATAGCTAATGAGCAAAAGGCCGACGGGCCAACGTCGGCCGCCATTGGCCCGCGTGCGCGGGCCGATGTTGCCCCTACGGCCTTTGTGCACTGGGTATATTCTTGGGTTATCCATGATCAAGCTAGACTGTCAAATGGCTTATTAAGACTCTTCGTATGAGCACAGAAAAGCCAGTGAGGAAAGTATCATTTATCTGCGAGAAACAGGATACTAATCATGGACAGTTTTAATCTGTCGGTTGAACATACAGAAAATAATGTTCATGACTGCTCTAGTCTGTATGCCTTGGTCAAATTTTGCTAGATTTAAACCCCCATCCATCCCTATTTGATTTTGGAAGGGTTCTGCCAGGCTTTACCTGGAAATCTTCCTATGCTGCTATCACCGTTTGTATAAGGTACATATCTACTCCTTATTGGCTCTACACTAATTTCAATGCACAGTCAAACAAGCAAAGAGAAAAATCTGCAATAAACTGTAACCATGTTTTAATATCACTTTCTGGTGGTGAAAACTATTACAACCCGTTTTAATGAACCGTTTCTTCACGATAAATGCCACTGTACTACACTTAACCTTAATGTAAACGTTAATTTATATACTGATATTATTATTATTATTATTATTATTATTATTATTATTATTATTATTATTATTATTATTATTATTATTATTATTATTATTAATAATTATTATTAAATAGGCGCTTTTCCCAATTCTGCGAATCGGCTCAAAGCGCCGCAAACTGAACCCAACACGCACGCTCACGTGACACACACACACACACTGAAGACAAACACAGTACAAGACAAACACAGGACATTCACGTGGTGCGAAAGGTCAGCTCAGCTACTGAGGTTTCGGAAATTTTGATCGCTTGTATTTGAAATTTTATAAAGTGGCCTGAAACCGGTACCATAGGGGAGGGGGAGGAAGAGCCGGAGTACCCGGAGAAAGAACCTCCGACGATCCGCCCGAATTAACGGTGACACTTACTGGAGGAGAAAAGTCCGACGCCGGAACCCGTAATCGAACCTCGCACCTTTAGCATTTGTGGCAGGCGCCTTAACCACTGCGCCACGGACCGCCCTAGTACATAGTCGTGATTGCTTCATTAACTCACTCTAGACAAACGGCATCCGGATACGCGGTTTTAGCCGTTTAGTCCGTCTCGAATGAGTCAAGAAGTGTGAAACGTTGCTCACAACACTTTTCACTCTTAGCCCTTTCGATGGACAGACAGTCGGGCACTGACGAATTGCGCGTCTTAACTCATTGAACCCCAATGCCGTATTTCACAAATTGTGCAGGCGTCATTTAACGACTATGTACTAGTTGCAGGAGATGAATCGAGCATGATAATTCAAGGGTAGTGCCAGATTAGCTTGGCGCCGACAGGCGCCAAGCTAATCTGGCACTACCCTTGAATTATCATACTCGATCCATCTCCTGCTGTAATGCGTCCGGGGCTGAATGAGTTAAAAAGGCGACTTCATACTGACCGACGTGACATTAATCTGGAGAACACAGATGTAAATGGGCAAAAGTAGGCATTTTGAACATAGGACTGACAAGAGACATACATCCTCGTGAGCTCCCGGCGTGACTGCAGGAGCTCATGCGGGTTATTGTCTCTTGCAGCTAAGTTCCCTCGCAATTTCTTGTATAGGTTGTTTATTGTACTATCTTGAGGCCACGTCCTCCTTTCCGTTTACCGCAAAATAAATTTTAGACCATGCCTCTCAGTTTATTGTTCAAGTCAAGTATATATGACTCACGTAGTACAACCTTCAATGTTTCTATTCAGCTGCCAACTTGAAACTATTTACCGTAATTTACATGAACTTGAACTAATTGTAAAAAAAAAAAAAAAAAAAAAAAAGTTTGGGTGTGTGGGAAAAAGGTCAGAACGTTCTTCTTGTCGAGTCCTGTTTCAACAGGCATCGAACGTTTGGCGCGTAACACTCAGTAAGCTTGGCCGAAGGGCCGCGACAAAAAGAGAGAGAGAGGGGGGGGGGGGAGGGGGGCACCGAGAGAGAGAGAGAGAGAGAGAGAGAGAGAGAGAGAGAGAGAGAGAGAGAGAGAGAGAGAGAGAGAGAGAGAGAGAGAGAGAGAGAGAGAGAGAGAATGAATGGAATTGAATTGAATTGAATTGAAATGAATTGAATTGAAATGAAATGAAATGAATGAATTGAATTGAATTGAATGAATGAATGAATGAATGATACTTTATTTCTCAAGGATGGAAACAATAGGCGCACAGGCCTCTTTTCGTGTTTGTCCTTGCTAAATTACAACATTAAAAAAAAACATTAAAACAACATGTTAACAGCACAAACAAGCGCCTACGCCCACAGGTCACTTGTGTTACATTCAAATATAAGTTCACAAGTCGCTGAAGGGTACAGTCGCGCACGCACGCACGCACGCACACACACACACACACACACACACACACACACACACACACACACACACACACACACACACACACACACACACACACACACACACACACACATCAATTGACAGGGTCTTGGTGGGTGGGGGGGGGGGGGTGCGATGTAAAGTGAGTGTTTATAGACAGCGACTGCGCGCTTATGATACAGCTACTCTTGTGTAGGAATATAGTGAACAGGCAAAACACTACAATAAAGAGAGATATATAAAAACTAACAAGCCCAAAACGGAGGACCACAACAATGCGTTAAAAAGGAAATCATTGACATGGCTCTTTTTGACACATTATCTACGTTTCTTTCAAGTTTGCTCTGAGATGTATTTAAAAGCTATTGTCCTAAACAATGGAAGATGTCTCGTTTGCTGTATATGTGGAAGAAGTGAGTTCCATAAATAGGCACCCGCGTACGAAAGGCTGGATTTAAACAAGTCAATTCGGGGTCGTTCAATGACGAGACTGTTCCTCGAAGTGCTGTAAATCCTTTCGCTCTCGGTGAAAGGCTTAGCCAGGTAGAGGGGGGCTTTCCCGTTCAGTGTGCATAAGTACGCACTTATTTAACTTAAGGTGTTGATGTAAAGGAAGGAGCCCTGTTGCCTAAAGCTTTTCCTCCAAAGTTAGAGAGGGGATTGGGAGGATCAGTTTAACTTCACGCTTGTATAGAGAATTCAGGTTAGCCTCACTACAGCCGTCCCAAATAGTGGATGCATAGTCAATGTGAGGTTTTATGTAGGAGTTGAAAAATAGCTTACGTGTCTTAGTATCAATGATACATTTTAATCTTGACAGTAAAAATAGCTTCCTTGATAATGTTTTCCCTAGTTGTGTTAGATGGGGCAACCAGCACAGTTGTTACGTCAACAATTACCCCGAGGAGACGATGTTCCTTCACTTGCTCAATGGGAACTGAATCAAAAGAGAGGTTAAGTGAATGGGGCGGAGCTAATGCTTTTGGCGTGTTGTGATCAGCATGCTTTTTGCTTTAGATGGATTAACAAGCATTTGATTATTTTTGCACCACAGTGAGACCTCCTGAAGATTAAGCTGAAGATTGCTTGATATTTCAGGTACAGTTTTTCCGCCCGCGTAAAGAGTTGAATCATCGGCAAACATGTCACATTCGGTATTTGGATTGGATATATGAAATGGAAGAGTAACGGTCCTAGTATGGATCCCTGGGGCACGCCATACTCAACACGCTTTTCAGAAGAGAAGGTAGCATTGATGTGCACAGTTTGAATTCTCCCTATGATACATGAACGAAAGAATGAGAGTGTCCCTGGGCTGTTATTGTTAAAGTAGCAGTCTAGTTTCTCTAATAAAATTTTATGGTTTATAAGGTCGAACGCTATTTTCAGATCTAAAAAGACAGCACCAGACATTTTGTTTCTGTTGATGTTGAGCAGCCAAGTGTCAATCATATGAACTAAGGCAGTGTGACACGAATGTTTAGGGCGAAACCAGACTGATATTTATTCAGTCAGGAGAGACTTTTCTTCCAGGAATTCGAGAAGATGTTTGTGTACATGCTTCTCAATAGGCTTCGACACAATAGATAATATGGATATGGGCCAAAAGTTATTTGGATCAGATGTGTCTTTTGTTTTGGGTATAGGTACCACTTTAGATTTTTTGAAGGCCGCTGGAAAAAATATTATTTTGAATACATAGTTTGTAAATATACGTTAAGCTTTCCACAATGTCGGGAAGGGAAAGTTCGAGGATAAAACCATTGATACCATCAACGCCAGCTGACTTTTTGTTCTTGAGACTAGAGATAAATCTGCCCACTTCATGTACAGCGATGAAGGAGACATTAAGAGCATCGCCCGCGGACAGTCTTTGCTTGCAAAAGTCAGTAAGCTTCTGCGATGCGACATGTTCTACCTGATCCAAGCTTTCAGCATGTAGTAACGATTTCGGGGCTAAAATGAAGTGGTTGTTAAAAGCATAGCTGTAAGCTTGGCAGTCGTATTTGCAGAATAATTTTTACTATTGTTGGTTAGTAAGTTTAAAACTTTCTATATTGAAGAGAGAGAGAGAGAGAGAGAGAGAGAGAGAGAGAGAGAGAGAGAGAGAGAGAGAGAGAGAGAGAGAGAGAGAGAGAGAGAGAGAGAGAGAGAATACAAATGTTTATTGATCAAGTTATGCCTCCAGCCCACAAAAATCAAGGTACGACTGAAAGAATAACAAGTACATGTACGACACAGACATACCGTTAAGCACTTCACTGCCGATAACAAGTCAACGCGATATAACTGCAAGTGGCATAGATCCTCATGAGCCCCCGCAATGCGGATAATCTGTGCCTCTTTCTGAGACCACTGTGTGACCATAATTTTTGGACAGTTGTGGCTTCAGTTTGATCTTTCAGTGAACACAGATTTCTCAAAATATAGCATCATCAAATTTGTTTCACTGGCCATTTTTCAAACAGAACATAATACATCCACTAGAGAAATACTTGCAGAAAAACACGGCCGATGTGTCAATCTTTAACTAAATCATTTAGAAACAGCAAATCTGACACATACACAATATGCTTATAATTCCTATTGTATTACACTCTTCTTGTGAAAATGAGCAGTGAGAAATTTATAACTGAGTGTGATACGCCTGAACGAGTAAAAAACATAGAAACTCGTAAACTACTGACTCACTCATAACACCCATACCTCCCACGTGAACACTAGTGATATTCTAGTATGTCCATAAAGTTTTCCCTTTTTGGACACATGTATTGATATATTGTATAACAAGCAAATTAATAGTCATGAATTTGCTCGATGTACTTTCCTCCCAAAAATCCCATGCGCGCCAAGTAGACACGATCTTGATAATACTTGCATTTTAAAAACAGAAACGCCAGCGAGATATGCTCACATGGCAACATTTACAAGCTCCTTATGTGTAATAGTAATGATATACTTTTTTAGTCTTAGTGTGTATGAACGCTCGAAATTTATATTCTATACACACACACGAACGGAGAAAAGACGCTAGGAAACGTGCGAGTCGCTGGACTGAGGTGACTAGTGAAATTGACGAGATGTCAGCTGGATATCCACAACCTGAGAAAAAAACTAAATAAACAAACCTGCTGGCAATTTCCGCAATTATGCGTGATCTAGTTACAAGCAGAATTTACTCAGTAACACACACGGTTATACAATGCACTGATGTCTTCATAGTCAGACGAAATCTACGCGGAGTCGACAGCGATACAATTATGCAGTCGTCTGCCAGTCATGTGTTTTGTCTGAATACCGTAATCAGCCGCGTAATGAATGACGCGGGGCATAGTTTTGTTTTGGACTGGGTACATAAATTATATTGAGCAACAGTTTTGTTTGACACAGTGCCGATAAAAAGACAGCTGTGATGACTGACTTGACTCGAATCAAAATGTCCTCGTCTTACAACTCGGACATTTTGATTTGCGTCTCGTAATCACATCTGCCTGTACTGAGTCGGCACTATATCAAGCATATAATATCAGTTCTAATTCAGACTCTAAAAATGCCTAATCATTTTGATTCGATGGAATGTGAGCTCGCGCTATTCTGTTTCTGTCCCCCTTTTCCGGCAAAGCGGTTTGTTTATAATTGCTGTCAACGCGTCTAATACGCTATGGAAGGCAGTCAGAGAATCAGCTCGCGCTGCTTCTTTCACGCACAGACCAGCATAATGATAGAGGCAGGCAAGAGGCATGATTCTCATTAGCTTTCGCATCTGCGGGCGCCATGAGGATCTATGTTTATTGCAGACATGAGGTGCGCATCAGTGAGAAAATCTAGTACAGTGGGATAGTGGCCCTTTCTACAGATGGGAAAAGGCATAGATCCTCAGGAGTCCGTCATGCAAGTTATAGGACCGTGACTGACCCATGAGAATCTGTGCCTAAGTTTTGCTTTTTAGGTTCACACAATTTTAATTTCGAGGCTGAGTGGGAGAGGGGGAGGGAGATGCGCTATTGTGGTTTGCAGTGAGTTTCAGCCGTTTCTTTTGTTTTTCAGTAACCGTACATCATTGACCATATAAATGAACACACTTCCCCCCCCCCCTCCCCCCCCCCCCCCCTCTTTCGTTCTGGTAAAGACCGAGTCGGGTTCACTACGGAATATACTTGGGTATGCTGAGGCACATATACGGGCTGGTTCACTTGATTTAAAAGCCAGGTTTCAAATTTAAAATATATACTGACATGGGCTTGTACTGGGCTGTTATTTGGTCGAGGGCTGGGGGCAGTACAAGGCTAGAACCAGCCGTGAAGGCTTTCAGCGGAACTGCCGTCACGGCAGAAGATTAATCTCTGTTCCGTCTGATGTGCACAGAGACAAATTACCTATCACGAAACATTCATTCCACCGTTACCGCATACTTTCACGAGGATAAATATATTCTTGTAAAACATCAGACGGATGGCATCCACTGTTTAGCAATGTTCGCCTATAACCATAGACAAAACTCCCCAAGAGGCATAGAGCTTCATGAGTTCCGTGCAGAGTGCGGGGGCTTGTGAAAAGCTAAATAAATGTATTTCTGAGTCAAATTACCTTCATGCTGCTATGTTTACGTAGTTTAATCATGTTGTGGTGATGAAGAACAAAGGCAAAACGTCGACAGCTGCGAGAGTCACATATGCTCATACGCGTCTATGAGTAGGCGCGGTAATAAGAATTGTATGTATCTTGCTGGCTAGTGTTGTCTCTATACTGCATGTTTACGCGGCTCTGCGGCGTAGAATAGCGCGATGCTCATGCTCCCTATAGGTTCACGACAGTGCCAACCCGAGTCTGGAGACTAACTGATATACTGAATAAATGACGTCGCGTACGGCATAGGTCCTATTTGACGTAGCTTCGCGCATACAATTCGCAAGGTTTGACGTCGCATGTTATCCGCTTTGTAGTGTGGTGCTGTCGGCTTTGCTATATTTAGGCGTAAATCTACAGAATCAGCCTGGCAAAAATCTGTCCACTGACTCGAGGCGTGACTGAATGTCTGGTTGCGATGCCGCGACTTCACTGAATCGACACGATACTGATCTAGACAAACCCAGCGGCTGCTCAGCCGTGTGACTCTGAGTATAAATTCCCAGTGCAAGCACGAATCCACACAGGCCTGAATCTATCCAGTTAAAAGGTCTGGGGGGAATAGCTGCAGCCGGGACAATCTGAAATTGCACTGGCCCGAATACATTCACGCCTGAGTGGATGGGTGGTACATTTTCGCTGGGTCAGTGAATTCATGTATAGTTGGCAGGTTGTCAGTAAACCTAAATTTTATGAAGTTGACCCCTTCAGCGTTAGTCTGCCTAGTATTTTTTTCTTCTTGCAGAAATCTGAAATCGTCGTGTAATACTGAATGAAGTCAGTGAACAAGCTGATCATAGTATGATCTCTTCATATAGACCGGGAAACTATGCCGATAAAGCACTCCGTACGCGTTGCCGATTAATTTTTTGCCGTAGCTAACTCGGTACTGAGACTCGTTTGCTACGGCAAAAATTGAATCCACTCGCCGGTGTTTTATTTTCTGGTAAGAAACTCGATCAGTCATGTCAGTTAAGCCGGCTCCACTATACTAGTGAATGTCCGCCAGGTAGGGTTTCAGCTTACTGTAAACGTGACCGACTACAAAGTTAACAGAAGCCGACTGACGGAGTAGAATACTAAAACTGAACGGTCTATGTTAGTTAAGTCATAATGCAACTCTGTCCCGCTCAGTGTTCCGCATAACTCTCCTCAACAGGCTTTTCGGTCTGAACATACAGAGAAAAGCGGCATTACAATCATCAGCACCTCGGTTCTACATGTATCCGGCCAAACATGAACCACTTGGCGGCCTCAGTAACCGTACTGAGCACAATTTGAAGATGCATGTGTGGTTTTATCTTGGTTGTGTAATGAGTTTAACAACATAGTACACGCCTTGACGGGCAACCTGTTCGGCGGCATATTGCCATCCGGCAGCGTGTGAATTAATGGCGCATAGAATATGCACATTGACATCATAGCGGCGACAATGCCAGAAACCTGCCACTCTCGCCATAACTGAACTGGCGTGCCTGACATCGTGATTTTACTTTGCAGCGGCTCCAATACTGAAATCAGGTAGTGTTGGGGCAACGGGAGGGGGCGGGGAAGGGGGGGGGGGGCAGATGGGACTGAACATGCTAGGCAGGTAACAGGCCATCCAACCCTGCCGGCGGCTCCGAAAAATCAAATACTAAGGGTACGGGGGTGGGGGGAAATGAAATGAAATCAGAAATGAAATGAAACTTTATTTTCCAAGGATAAAAGAATAGGTGCGCAGACATTTTTTCATTCTTGTCCTTGCTATAAATTACATGAAAACACACGCACACACACGCACACACACTGACACACACACACACACACACATACACACACACACACACACACACACACACACACACACACACACACACACACACACACAAACACGCACGCCGGCACGCACACGCGCTTGCACACACATACACACACGCACGCACAGACGCACACACACGGAAGTACGTAAATCAGAGGTAGGTCAGACCCCGCTACGGCTCAAACATTAGAGTAAAATCCCGGACAAACGTGGTATCGTGATGCATGTATGTCCGGGGCCTTCTACCAACGCCCGCGTCAGACGAAGCGCAGTCCCGACCTACGTCTGGCTAATATGCATTACACACAGTACATGAAAAACAACTACATAATAAACACATACATATACATTGCACACTGTTAAGACTACATCTAGTACATCAGTTGAACGCAAAACTGTAAGCATAAACGTCAAGAATATCTAGACAATTTACTTCCTCCTGACTAACCAAACACACACACACACACACACACACACACACACACACACGCAAGAACTCACTCACACACACATACACACACGCACACACACACGGCACACACACACACACGCACGCACGCGCACACACACACACCAGCATAGGCAAACATGTACAAAACACACTGTTCCGCACACATGCACCGCACACACATACGAGAGGAGGCGTGGCGATAGTCGTGGGTAGGCGGATGATGATGATGATGATGATGTCCACTTGTAATGCGCACCCACTCCATGCTAGCAGATGATCGGGGCGCAAAAAACAAACAAACAAAACAACAACAACAACAACAACAACAGCAAAAAACGACTTTGGTGCACACTAGTCCTAGAATTAAAAGTCAAGAAACAGGTGCGTCTTGAGGTGCCTCCTGAAGGTGCCAGTGCAGTCAATGTCCCTCAAGGATTGTGGTAGTCCATTCCACAGCCTAGGTCCGCAGTGTGAAAATGCCCGGAAACCAAGTCTCTTCTTTGTGTGGGTTTCAACACTTGGGGGGCAGAGTTTGGACCGGACAGCAGAACGGAGCTGCCTCGGAGGGTTGTGACGTGGGACTATTTCCCGGAGGTACTCTGGTGAGGATGGGTCATTTATAGACTTGTGGCACAAAGTGAAAATCTTGTGATCAATTCTTTGCTTGACTGGAAGCCAGTGCAACTCCTTATGGTGATATGCTTCCTTCTTTTGGTTCTTGTGACAATTCTGGCGGCAGTGTTCTGAACCAGTTGAAGACGCCTGAGTTGTTGCTCTGGCAGCCGACCCCAAAGACAGCTGTTACAATAGTCAAGTTTGGATAGGACAAGGGCAACGGCGATAACATTTGCAGCTTTGGCTGTCAGGGACAGGTCGTAGTTTCCCAAGGTAGCGAAGATGGAAGTAGAATCCACTGACAACAGCCGGCATTGATATGGTCTTCCATGGTAAGACTGACATCGACAAAGACACCAAGATCTCTGATAGTCTTGGAGAAAGGCTGGATGAGAGACTCACCAACACAGATGGCATCAAGAGATTTCACACCCAGTTTGTTCTTGGGTCCACACATAATTGCCTCTGTCTTATCATCATTTAACTTCAGCATGTTGGTTGACATCAAGGACCTGATTTTTGGGCAGCACGACTCGATTTTCTGCACTGTCTGAGAAGCAGAAACACTGTCAGGATGAAATGAGTCATAGAGACCAGAGTCATCTGAAAACAACTGTTGCCCTAACCTCAGTGTACTTGTCAATCACACGTCCTAACTTAGTGGTGTAGAGAGAGAACAGAACAGGCCCTAAGACGGATCCTTGAGGGACTCCACATACTAGCCGGGTAAATCAGACGCCACACCATTAACACTGACGTACTGGAACCTGTCCTCAAGGTACCACCGAAACCACTGTAAGACACAGTCCGTGATACTCCATAATTCTGTCCTGGCTACCGTGCACACCCCCCCCCCCCCCCAGTACTCAATAATATGGGTTTCAAAGTGAACCTTAGCATGTCCTGAGATGTTTAAGCCATGTTCCCCTAAAATCCTTAGGAACACACCAGAGATATAGCCGATGGCGCGAGGGTACCCCATTCACGCTCTTCACGGATGTTAAAATGAGGTTGAGAAACATTTTCCTCTAAATAAATCAAAATGCATTCCAGAAGCAGGCAATATTATGTTAAGGCACACCTTCTGTGTCCTCTGCAAAAAAAAAAAAAAAAAAAAAAAAAAAAAAAAAAAAAAAAAAAAAAAAAAAAAAAAAAACCACCCAAAAAACCCAAAAACAAAACCAAACAGAATGAAGAAATATTGAATCTCTGGCTTACAGTGAAGGTATTTGTGCACCCAGTAAACGGCCATTTCCGCGAAATCGCAAAAAAGGACAAACATAATGTGTCAGATGCCTTCAGACATTTTCTATAGCACTGGCAGTCCATTTTCAGGCTTACATCATTACAACAGGATGTCACAATTATTATAAACTTGACTAGGTGATGCTGGGAGTGCCACAGTGGTTGATTTTGTATCCCTACCCCAAAGTTGTAAAAATACACAAAATTAATTAGAAACAATTACTAATGTTATTCCATTTCATGTTGACCTCTCTTTACCTATTAAGTTTCAATAATGTGAGCATAAAGTGCAAGAAAATAAGGAAAGTCGGCTTCCTTTACGGTACGTTCGTGGTGAATGATAGCTTTTTCCCATTTAAAATTGCCGAATTGGGAAACATAAGTTGTTTCCGATGCCCTCAGAAATATTGTATACAGCTGACAGGTCAATTTTTTTTATAGGTTTTATTGGTTAGGATGGAGTACCACAGTTACTCCCAACCTGATTTTATGATGCTGTGATGCATTAGCATATAGGGGCCACGGTGGCTGAATCTGCTGCCCTACCCCCATTTTACCAGTACGGCCCAGCCAGAGGAACGCAAAATGATCATAAAAATTGCTTACGTCATACTCCTCTGTTTAAATATTTTTTTTATGCCAGTTTTCTTAACAAAGTATCCATATTGAGCATAACAATTTGTGTTCATTTCATTAATTTCAATGTGCCCCATCAATTTAATTATAACTATTTTTAACTGGCTGGTCTTTTAGGTGATATTTTACCTAGCGTAAGGCGGGTCTAGTAAGGTCTCCCTTTTTTTTTTCATTTATTTTCGTCTAGAAATGTGTAAATATGAATATGCGTATTAAAGTTTCATGGTTCCTAACAGCCAAAACAATGTCATCAAATTACTTAGTTTCCACATGTCAACCACGAGATCACCACTTCCATTTTTTTGCCTTCTTCTTCGGCAACGTTCAATTCCTTGATGGCCGTTTTAAAATCTTATATTGTTCTGGCTGCCAATAAGTGAGGTGTCAAGAGCTCAGCAGCATGTTTTCAGAGTTTGGTGTACAGAGGCGTGTCTTCTGGTCAGAAGCGGACCGCTTCTCTGTATGGACAGGTCTGGAGAATGTGCTAAGGAGACTGATTTTCTACGCCACATTCGCCTAGGGCTGTTTCTGCATGACGCAGTCTCACGAGGTGAGTCCAGAGTGATCAGTGCATAGATGGAAGATGGTGGCATGGCTCTCCCTGTTCAGCTTGTTGATGTCGTCTTCCCACGGGCTACAGCCGCCATTTTGCTGGTGCCAATCACTTTGTTGCTGTAGTGTCTTGGTTTCTTTACAGGAGGTTGTGATCTTGACGTCGTCTGGAGCCTGCTTTGGCCAGGCTGTCAGCCTCTCCATTCCCAGCTACTCCAGAATGCGCTGGAATACACTGCAGCACTATTTTGTGGACAGGACATCCAGTCTATCTTGAAGAAACCTGGTGAGGAGATCAGTGGATCAAGCTGCTGCCTTACCCTAGCTAGTGCTCTGCTGCTGTGTCGAGCACCTGCAGATCTGTACGATAGTTGGAGCTGCTGCCGCCAGCTGGTAAGGAGAGGGAGGTAGTAGTGCGGTCTGCACAACAGAAATACACGCCACTTCCTTCGTTCCGCACGGCTTCTTGTGCGGACCCGCCTGTGTAGATGTGAGCACAGCTGCTGTGAGGGTAGCGCTTGTGCATAATCTCCAGCGAGATGGCTTTGTGCAGTGCCGCGACCTTTGGCAAAAAGTCCTGGAACATCGCTTATGTTGTTTAGAAGGCTCTTTCGAGATGCCCAGGTATCTAAAGGGAGCTCTTCACACATCTTTGGGCTTGGTTCCAGGACGTCAGTTTTAGCCCTTTGCATGACCTTCAGTTGGCGGTTCAGACTTGGGTTTTTTTGACGGTTCTTGGTCTGCTCCTGTAGTCTCCAGTGCTGTCGGTGTTTAGTAAGTCTCTTCATCGTGTGTGCTGTTTTGCGTTCCAGTGACTCCAATGTCCTCCATGTCCTAAATTGGGGTGATCCAGATGGCTCTAAGAATGTCACTGCATCATGAGATTTACCCATGTTCTGCATCTTGACAAGCCTGGCTTTTTTGGTTTTGCAGGCAGTTTCATGTTGTCGATGTATCTTGGTACGGCACTACTGGTCTGACCGAGCTGGTGTTTGCTTGCGCCAGGATGCTGTAATTTGCGCCAATGTGGTCCCCACCAGTTTCTTCATCAGAGACTTTTTTCCGCAGCTCTAGCTTCCATGGCTTCGATGTGAATCCACGTGAATCCAGTAATTTATTTGTTGCCAGTAAAGTTGGCCTGTCTGTCTTTGGTACTGGAAGGTCTCCAGTTTCAAGATGACCTCTTCCATCTGATTGAAAGAGATGGTCTAGCTCAGTTTGAGTGGCCATCTTTCAGTCCAGCAGTTGACTCCGGGCAGCATCCTGGATTTTGCAGGATGCTATTTCTTTATGTTCTGCTGCGCTCCGGCCACAGTGCAAAGTCACCCGCATGGAGGATGTTCGAGATGAACCTTGGTACTGCTGTACTGATGTCATTAATGTAGGCCAAGAACAGCATCAGACACAACATCTCCCTGAGGTACACCTTCCCCGGGTTTGACAAGACTGCTGAATGTGCAGAAGTTAGAAGCTTCAGTGGCAGCCCCTGTTAAACATGCCTTAACTAAAATGAATTACAATTAAATTGATGGGTCACATTGAAATTAATGAAATGATCACAAATTTGTATGCTCATATGCATATTTTGTTAAGAAAACTGGCAACAATAATATTTAAACAGAGGAGTATGACGTAAGCAATTGTTATGATCATTTTGCGTTCCTTAGGGTAATGGTAAAATGGGGGTAGGGCAGCAGATTCAGCCACTGTGGCCCCTAAATGCATCACAGCATCATAAAATCAGGTTGGGAGTAACTGTGGTACTCTATCCTAACCAATAAAACCTAAAATCAGTTGTATACAAAATTTCTAAGGGCATCGGAAACGACTTACGTTTCCCATTTCGGCATTTTTAAATGGGAAAAAGCTATCATTCACCACAAACGTACCGTAAAGGATGCCGACTTTTCTTATTTTCTTGCACTTTATGCTCACATTATTGAAACTTAATAGGTAAAAAGAGGTCAAAATGAAATTAGTAATTGTTTCTAATTAATTTTGTGTATTTTTACAACTTTTGGGTAAGGATACAAAATCAACCACTGTGGCATCACCTAGTCAAGTTTATAATAATTGTGACATCCTGTTTTAATGATGTAAGCCTGAAAATGGACTGCCAGTGCTATAGAAAATGTCAGAAGGTTTCTGACACATTATTTTTGTCTTTTTTTTGCGATTTCGCGGAAATGGCCGTTTACTGGGTGCATAAATACCTTCACTGTGATCCAGAGATTCAAAAGCCTCACCTATCTGGTTTGTGAGAGATTCAATAGATTTTTTTTTCATTCTGTTTATCAGTTGCAGAGGACGCACGGAAGGTGTGCTTTAACATATAATATTGCCTGATTTGGGCTTCTGGAATGAATTCTGATTTATTTAGAGGAAAATGTTTCACTCAACCTCATTTTAGCATCCGCGAAGAGCGTGAATGGGGATACCCTTGCGCCATCGGCTATATCTCTGGTGTGTTCCTAAGGTGTTTAGGGGAACATGGCTTAAACATCTCAGGACATACTTAGATACACTTTGAAACCCATCTTTTTGAGTCACAGTACAGGTATGGTATGGCCGGTATGGTATGGTATGGTATGGTATGGTGTTTCCGAGGCGCACATATCCATCTAATTAAAGATGCTCATGTCAAGGCGCCGTAGAGATGGAAGCTCAACTGAAGCTTTGAAAGTCTGCTGCTACAGTAAGCGCTACTTTATGTGCAAACCTCCACCCTACTATCAACTTCGGTGCATGTGGTATATACTAATGGTCAAAACTTAAGGGCCACTTTTTAAATTTTTTTTTTATTACAGCCTCACCGACAACACTACACAAATAATGTAACAATACTTGGAGTCAGTTCTTAGCTAATTTATTCAGTAACAATTTTATTTTAGGTTTAGAGTAAACCAAGCAATTGTAACAACAGCAGTACGTTAGATTGTTCACCCACCCCTCATTTGAAAAGTCACACAAGACTGGCCCAGTCAGTAGCGAGTGTACCCACCGTTTGCATCCAAGCATTCAATGCGGCATTGACGCATGGAGTTCACCAGGGTTCGGAGAACATGTTGTGGGATCGCTTCCCACTCTTGATGCAGGAACTGAGTCAGCTGGAGGATGCCTTAAGGTGGGGGGGTGGTTGCTGACTACACGTTGCCTCAGCACGTTTCAGATGTGATCGATGGGAGCCAGATCAGGTGAACGAGCTGGCCACTCCATCCTAATGATGCCCATGTTGCTCAAGGTACTCATCCACCATGCGGGCGCGATGAGGTCGAGCGTTGTCGCCCGGCTGCAGAACAGCATTGTCGCCTATGGCTTGGAGAGCTGGCTGGATGAGGGGCTGCACAATCTCGTCCCAATAGCACAGTCCAGTCAGGGTGCCTCGGATGATGTGGAAAGGGGGGGGGGGGGGGGGTTCCTGCCTTCCCTGCTGAAGTCTGACCAGACCATGACTGAGGCTCCGTAGCAATCCACCTCTTGGACGCATCCATCCGTGAATCACTCGCCCTTGCGTCTCCAGACTCTTACCCTGCCGTGGTTGAAGGACACAGTAAACCGTGACTCATCAATAAACAGAACCTGAATCCACTGGAGTCTGTTCTACCTCACATGTTGACGACACCAGGCAACCCAGGCTCTGTGATGAGCTGGAGTGACGGATATTTTCAATGCTGCTCTGCATGAACGCAGGCCAATTTCGCGCAGACGTCGGCAGACTGTGCTTCTGCTGATGTTAACGTTTGCAGCTTGCATCAGTTGACGTCAGTCGCAGAATGGTTGGCGTGACAGTCATCGGTCGCGCAGAGCCGCCGCACAGAGGTATCTGTTCTCCCTTCTGCTGGTGCAGCGCGGGCGTCCTGAGCAGGGTCGTCGTTCTGCCATTCCACGGTTTCTTGGAATCATGCCAGCAGTCTCTGGATCACTGAATGGGACACCCCAAGACGTCTCCCAACTTCTCGTCCTGAAATTCCATCCTGCGGCCATGCTAGCGCCCGGCCTTGATCTACTGGCGTTAGGCTTCGTCCTGGTGGCATGGTTAGAAAAGTGACAATTATGCCCCTACTGTACCGGTGTTTGTATGCAGAAGTGCTCAGTGTTCACGACCGTGAACCCTTTGGCACCTGCATTACGACCATCGGACTTTACCGAGTTTTCCCACCTGCCTGCCTTTGGTACGCTTGCCAAAATCGCCGGCACAGCTTTGCACAAAAACTGACGATGTTTCACATGCTGCATTTGACACGTTCGTGGAAATTCAGTGATGAATTGTTGTGTATTGTTCCCTGTACAGTGGACTGTCTAAGATCAACTTTTAACCCATTTGAAGTGGATCGAAAGAACTTGACGTATTTTATTAGCGTACTTGCGACGATAAACAATGACACAAAAAGTGGGGTGGCCCTAAGTTTTGACCATTAGTATATTTCTGTTTCCATTTCACCGGCCCTACCGGGCCTTCTCTTTTCGATAGCGGTAATGGGATCAGTTTTGAACGTGCGCCGGCACTTGAGTAGTGATTATGCGTGTGACACACAAAGGCGTGACAGGCAACCGTAAGCCGAGTCAGTCTGTACGTAAACTCAGTGATTTGACTCGATGGGAATGAGGAAAAGTCCACATGCCCATTCCTGCCCACCAGGGGATTCGAATCAGGGATCTCAGTTACGACTGCCAGGGCAGTGTCTTTTCCACTAAGCCACGTCCCCATGTCCACTTTGAAACCCAGTCTTATTGAGTCGGTACTGGGGGGAGGGGGGGTGGGGGGGGGGGGGGGTGGATGCCGGCACGGAAGACCGGGCTAGCTTTTGGCCTATGATACCAAAGACAATACATTATAAGACAAATCACTCGCCCCGAGAGTGCGAGGACGTGCTTTGAGAGTTTTCTCCCTTGTAATCGTGTTGAATCATGGCTGACCGAATGAGGCAAGGGCTGACTTTTGCAGCGCAATTTCTTGTTTGAACGCCCGCTACAAGCCAAGTTTCACCGGCATGTCAGTTTTCCTTTTTCACAAATGAAGAAACAAGGTAAGCTGATTACTCTGTGGTCTTATCTTTGCATAAATTTACGACCGGATAATAATTTCATGGCGCAGAGAATGTCTATCTCGAAAATTTTCGATTCTGAATTAGAGTTGCCAGGGCGATACTCAGGTATAGGTCCCTCGTGTGATATGTATCTTTGGGCTTAAATCTGGGAGAGTGGAAAACTGATCCAACTGCAAACAGACCCTAGCCGGCTCTCCACGCCGTGAATTCCGAGAAATGTCAGTGGAAAAGTGATCTAACGACCATTTAGATCCAGAGTAATTATACATTTCTAGTAATTTTGTTTTCAAATGTAGAAGAGGGCAGTATGTACATAGACCAGTTTTCCTGTCCCATTGTATCCACTTTATGGTGGACTAACTCAAGTTAGATCTAGTCATTTGTGCCACACGTGCTTAACTTGGGCGAGAAAAAGTATTCTTTAGGCTACACGGACCTTTCCCTTTCGTTCAAGGCAATACGACTGATAGGGAGAATCCTGTGTAAGTTTCACGTTCTTAATCGAGTTGTTTTAAAACCGATGTTCCGATCAAAAAGAGGAAAGTACTGGTGAGAAATTAAGCAAAGAAACCTTGAGTTGTAAGGTCGTTGATAAAATTCAGTCGTTGCAAAGTTACTTCGCTTTCATTGTCTATCAAGACTTAAAATACAAAAGTATAAAAGGTCATGCAGAACTCTGTCCGCTGTACTGTTCTCACGAACTACGCCTACAGACTACAGTATTTAGCTGGTGGTGTTTTAGTACTTGTATTTCAGTCTTTGTTATTCTCCCAACAGATGTCCGGGTGCAGAATTCGCGCAGAGAAGATCTGTTGGGACTTTTACCTGCTGAGCTGCGTTCACGTTCCTACAGGCTGTGCAGTGCCCATGTTGAAAACAGCCAGTTCACGTGCGCCGACTGTGTTTTCGGTGCCCAACCCACCCCCACAACTAACAACAGAGACGAGGGATACTGCTACACATTCAGAAGCGCCGCCTCACAAGCAGGCACGCATGTCACTGCAACCAGGTATTTTCAATGAATAAATATAATTTGGTTTATAATTTGTAAGCTGAAATTTTTAATGTATAAAAAATTACCAAACAATGACAGCACAAAAGATTAGTTGTGTGAGTTGTTTTCACAACTGGGGTCGTAAAATCTGTTGACTATTAAAATCAGACAAGCAGATTTTAAATTTGGATGAATTTTCGATGGCCTTTTTGTGTGTGTTCGCGCCCGCATGTGTGTGTGAAAATACATTTTTTTTTGTCAGATATGAAATGTGAATTAATTTTTTTGATCTGAGTAAATATGCTGTGGATTATAATGTTATCATTAATGATTTAATGCATGGTTGCTTGTGTGTGTGCAGATGAGTCCAGTGGAGAAACTGGTGTGGGGGGAACTGCAGCAACAGGACTGGTGGTCAGGACAGCGATTCACCAAGAAAGCAGACTTTGAAGAAAAGTCTCAAAACTGTGCGCAACAGATTGTACTGCTTTCAGAAGAAATGTAATTACGACAGAAAGACGGCAAACAAGGAAAGAAAAGACATTAACACTCAAAGAGAAGAAGGATGCAGCAGCGAAGAGCCGCTTGGCCTTACGGAAAACTATGCGAAAGGTTTCAGTCTGCCCCGGCTTTAGTGCCAAAATTCTGAAAGCACTTCAGATTAAAGTGTCTGTACTGCCGCCAAAGTCAGATCTGTGTGCAATAGTACTAGACGAAATGACAATAAAAGAACAAGTCACCTACAAAAAAAAAAAAAAAAAAAACGTGATCAAATAGACTAAGGGGCAGAGAATTTTGGGGAGGACGAGAGGACAAAGCTTGTGGCAAACCATGCGACTGCCTTTGTTGTAAGGGGTTTAGTTTCCCACTGGAAGCAGAAAGACATTTCAAAGAGAAGAAGGATGCAGCAGCGAAGAGCCGCTTTGCTCATTTTTTTGCCTGATTCGTTGTTAAGTTTATTTCAGCACAGTTGCGTGAAATACACAAAAAGAAACAAGGCCGGAGATGGACGGAGACAGAAAAAACAACAGCTTTATCTTTGTTTCATGCAAGCCCCAAGGCATATCGTATGCTTGCAAAATTCTTTGTCCTCCTGTCAGTTTCAACCTTACGGAAAACTATGCGAAAGGTTTCAGTCTGCCCGGCTTTAGTGCCAAAATTCTGAAAGCACTTCAGATTAAAGTGTCTGTACTGCCGCCAAAGTCAGATCTGTGTGCAATAGTACTAGACGAAATGACAATAAAAGAACAAGTCACCTGCAACAAAAAAAAAAACAACAAACAAACAAAAAAAAACGTGATCAAATAGAAGGGGCAGAGAATTTTGGGGAGGACGAGAGGACAAAGCTTGTGGCAAACCATGCGACTGCCTTTGTTGTAAGGGGTTTAGTTTCCCACTGGAAGCAGCCCAAGGTCTGGTGGGGGAGGAGGGAGTTGTTGGAGAACATAATTCTGATCGGTGATGACATGTTTATCTGTTTACCTGGTAATGACTTTTAGATCTAAAGGCGGTGGGCATGTGACTGATGGCATTGTCTGTTGTACGTCTTATGATAATTCAGCCTATTACGTATATTCATGTTGGCCTGCTATTTTGTGTATGGTGAATAATTTTGTCATACATTTACATGTGTTAGGTGGATGGATGAATTGAGAGGAGGAGACAGAACAGGTAATCAGTGATCATTTCTTATTAATCTCTTTGTGCATACTATCGAAGGTACTGTTTACAGTTTCTAACGGGTGTATGCATAAGGTGGTTAGCGTGGCCTGTGTATAATCACTATTTGGTTTTCTTGATAATACCTGCTGCAAGTTGAACCTGTATTAATAAACTGATCTTTTTGTGAGATTGTTCAAAACAACTGATATTTGCTGTAAATTATTTCTTATTTAGTCCTGTGTTGGTGGTTTGTTTGTATGTGTGTTCGTTTGTGTGCATGTGTGTTTGTTTGCGTGCACGTGTGTGTGTGTGTGTGTGCGTGCGCGCGCGCGCGTGTGTGTGTGCGTGTGTACTAGACATCAACTCACACTCACGGCAACAATGAAATGCCTGATTTATTTATTTTTCTTTTACACTTTCCGTGCTAATTACCACTTTTCCGAAAAATCTTTTGATTAGGAATAGAAAAAATATCTTAGAAGCAGAGCTCATGTGATTTTAAAACAGTTTTCCGCAATGCACACACAAAAAGCACGTGTTACCCTTCAAAAAGCCTCGCGTCAGAGCTCGAGCCCATTACCCAATAGTGATAGACGTATGGCCACAACACGATTACACCATGGGACGCAACTGCTACACTGACCTCGCTTTTTTCAGTAAGCCTTATGAAGGAGTGATCTGTCTTATAATATATTGTCTTTGATGATACTACTGGTCACGTTATACATTTAAATTCAGGCAGTTGAGGCAGTGCAAGGACCGGTGTTTTTAAAAAATAATTTTTGCCTTGTTTGAAAATTTGTAGTAGGGCTAAATGTTGAAATTTGCTGGAAGTTTCTAGTTAGATGAGAGGAGACGTGTTTGGTACTTTGATTCATACCATCCTGAGCTTACTGATTCAGTAGAGAATTGTGGACCTAGTGTTGAGTTGCCGTTGACGTAGTGATTTGAGGGGCACGCTGATTTCAGCTGTGCTTGGGTGTGGGGTTGGTAAGGAATCAGGTTCATAGCCAAGAATTGAGACTGTCAATGTGCTGTTTTTATTGTTATTTTGTGCATGGCAAATGTGCAGCTGGTGGGCGGTAGTGCTTTTTAGGTGATTGAAATATTAGGGGATGCCTGGGACTGACTATGGCTAAGAGACTGGACAGTACGGAAACGCGACTGTGTACCGTGGCCTACTCCCGACCAAACTCAAGCTGAAGTCATCTGCAGCAGCATCTTGTGACTCTATGGCCACACTGAGGTCGGAATGGGACTGAACTGACTAGGCAGCCCAACTGTGACTCGGCTCCGAAAAATCAAACGCAATACTTGTGGGGTGGGGGAGGGGGGGGGGGGCCGGCGGGGAGGGAGGAGGGGAGGGGGGGGGGGTGAAGAGGGCGAGAGAGAGAACAATGCCAAGACTGACACTGAAATGGGGTCGGTTCATTTAAGCAGCGGTACTTCCATAAAGGCAACACATTGCATTTCTAGTTTATCTTTAACCAAGGCCGATAACTGTCGACGACGCCTTGTCGCTGCACTTCCCATGCAAACCAAACACTCGATTCAAAATGGAAACACCGAAAATTTAGCGTCAATCACTCGATTTTGTGAGGAATTTTCACTGGAACGACTAGATGGCGGGTGCGCCATCCCGACGACTTGAATGTAAGGACCTGCACGGGTACCTGAGGTCTCTGCCGATGTCGGTTTTAGACAAACTGTACAACCACCCAGCGACATGCCTTGCTGTTTTCAGGTCAGTATAGTGCGAGTGCGATTCTGCTTCTTCTGAAGTTCTTGATAATGCAGAAGGTCCTTTAGTTAGAGCAATATCCCACAATGCACGCAAACTAAAACAGTAAAAGTACTTGAGATACATTGAGGAGGGTGGTAGTGGTAGAAACTGGTGCGGATTTACCGAGGGGACCCCGCCGGGCTCAAGTCAAGGTAATTGTAGCAAGGTAGTGTACTTTATAGTAAACATCAGATGTGCATTGTAAATGTGGCCGTAAATAGCAGGTAGCGGTAAAAGCCAGAGACTGCCCAAATCAAGTTCTTCTCAGTGCTGTAATATTAACCCTCTTTCACAAGCACTTAGAAAATAGAAATTTATAGCAGTCACCTGTTCTGTGTGCAGTTGTGGTGGTTACATGTTGAAGGGGGGCTAAATGTGTTGTGCGTTTTTGCTGTAGGGACTTGCCAGAGCTTGGTCGACACTTTGTCATGCGTCTGCTGTTTGTGGAACAACCAGTGGCTCAGGCTGTCGTCACACAATGGATCTCACCAGGGTCAGAGTAAGTAATGAAATGGGATAGAGTTCGGTGGTGTCACTGGTAAGTGGGCACTGGGCGGCGGTGCATTTGTACCCAAAGTTATTGTAGCCAGAGAGTCACTTCCAGTATATTTGTATCCAGACCACACAGGTAATGAGCTTCACACTGATCTTGTGCAAGTAATGTGTCGTGTTTTTATTTTTGTGTACAGATTGTAAAGCGCGTAGAGTTTTGGATTAATATACTCATATTATTAATGAAGTAATTATTACGTTTAGGACAACTTGAGCCATTTAATCCTGACGCACTACAGCAGGAATTAGATTGACCATGATAATTCAAGGGTAGTGCCAGAAAATAGATTGACCATAGTAATTCAAGGGTAGTGCCAGATTAGCTTGGTGCCATCAGGTGCCAAGCTAATCTGGCACTACCCTTGAGTTATCATGGCTGGTACTTCTCCTGTGAGTGCAACAGATATATATACACATTGGGCAACACTCCAATATTTGGAAAATGCTGCCGTGGAGTTAAACTTAGGTATTGGGCACACCTCAAAACTTTCGCCGAGGAACTGCTGGCAGAAGAACAGGCTGGCTTCAGAGTTGGAAGAAGCACTGTAGAGCAGATTTTCAGCTGCCGCGTCCTGATCGAGAAACATCTGCAGCATCAGCGCGAACTCTACCACATTGATTTCAGGAAAGCATTTGATCGCGTCTGGCACGACGGACTCTGGCAAGTCATGAGATCGTTCAACATAGAGGAGGGGCTGATCCAAATGATAGAAGCGCTTTACAAGAACGCCTGCAGCGCGGTTCTACTTAACAATCAGTCAGGCGAGTTCTTCAGGACGACGATCGGTGTCCGTCAAGGATGCCTGCTCTCTCCTGTCCTTTTCAACATATTCCTGGAGAAGATCATGCAGGAAACCCTCCACGACCACCATACTTCAATCTCTATTGGTGGCAGATCCCTGTGCAATCTTCGATTCGCAGACGACATTGACCTCATGGCAGGCAGCAATAGTGAGCTGCAAAACCTGACAGACAAACTTTCAAGTAGCGCAGGGTCTTATGGCATGGAGATCAGTACGGATAAAAGCAAAGTGATGATCAACACCACAAGCGACAGCAGCAGCAACATTCACATGAACGGCTAGAAGCTAGAAGAGGTCAATAGCTTCAAGTACTTGGGAGCCACCCTGTCCAAAGACGGTAGCTGCATAGCAGAGATCCGTATCAGGATAGGTACAGCATCATCCGCAATGGCCAGGCTGGACAGGATATGGCGAAGTAACTCCATCAGCTTCACCATCAAGTACAGGCTTTACAAGTCCCTCGTAGTGTCTATTCTACTCTACGGCTGTGAGACTTGGACGCTGCTTGCAGACTCAGAAAAGAAAATCCAGGCCTTTGAGAACAAGTGCCTGAGGAAGTTGCTCCACATCTCGTACCGCGAGCACAAGACCAACGAATATGTACGGAGCATCGTCACTTCCCTGGTGGGCCCACATGAACCCCTTCTGGCAACCGTGAAACGGCGCAAGCTTGCTTGGTTTGGCCACGTGACCCGACACAACACCTTGTCCAAGACTATCCTCCAAGGCACTCTCGAAGGAAGTCGTCGGCGAGGTCGTCAGAGAAAGAGTTGGGTCGCAAACATAAAAGAATGGACCGAACTCGAGATGCCAGACTTGCTTGCCACCGCCCAAAATAGAACTCAGTGGAGAGCACTGTCTGTTGCTGCTGCCTTTCAGTCCCCCCAACGCCCAGTTCGGGCAAGGGACTGATGATGATGATGATGATTGGGCATGGTTAGTAAAACCAGGATTGGAGCCATGAACTTGGCTGCTATCATAAATTTCTAAGCAGTGTTTAACTCTTTTGAGACGTGCCACATCCGGATTTGCGGCTTAACATCACGAATCCGGATGCGGCATGTCCCGAAAGAGTTAACCTTTTGGCTGTCAGTAGCGTGCTTGGTCAAGGCGAATAGGAAGAACACACACAACAAAAGAAATTCTACAACATGAAAAATGGCCGAGACAATTTTCTGCTATATAGTTGAAAGTCTCACCAGTGGCTGTAGATTGCTAGCATACTGGTAAGTCAAGCAGATGTCAGTCATAAAACCAGAAAAGCACGGATCCTAAAAGTGGAGCTGTCATGTGCGTTCCATATTCTGTCCCAGCAGATCTGTAATGAAAGAGCTAAAGTTTTCACACCCAGGGTCTACTGGTTGTGATCAATTCCAGTTTTTGTGTATATATTTGCTTTATGTATGCAACTGTTATTTAGAAACAAAACATTTTTTCTTAGGAAATCCAAACCAAAAAATGAATGGTTGACTGTCAAGCGTGTATAATGCAAAGAAATAACCAACAGACAGAAACACGCTTTGGAATCCAAATGGTGAACACAAACAATTTAACTCTTTGGTTGTTGGCAGCGCTTTGTGCTGAGGTTATTCCTGAAGGAATCACCTCGACATGAAGTGCTACCAACAGCTAAAGGGTTAAACTGTGCTTGTCTTCTGAAACATTTGTGGCTGTTTCTTTATTTGCTGGTTATTTCTGAATTCTTCAGGGAATTACAGCAGGTGACATCAGCCTTGACTGGTCTGCGTGTGTGGCATGTGCAACCACTAACAGGAGGAATGTCTGGCTGGATTCTCAACCCTGTGTTTCGCGAGAACATGAAGACAGCGCTGTTAGGAGGGTAAGCTCAGAGAAATAAAGTCAGATGAACAGTATTCTTGTTAACCCTTTTAGCCCCAGATGCCTACAGCAGGAGATGGCTTGACCATGATAATTGAAGAGTAGTGCCATATTAGCTTGGCGCCTGGCTTGACCATAATAATTGAAGAGTAGTGCCATATTAGCTTGGCGCCTTAAGGCGCCAAGCTAATCTGGCACTACCCTTGAATTATCATTTTCAAGCCATCTCCTGCAACTGGTACATAGTCGTTAGGCAACACCTCCAAAATTTGAGAAATGGGACCTTGGAGCTATAAGGGTTAACCTGTATTTCTTGTTGCAAAACCGGTTTTTGGCTCACGTGGGAAACAAAAGTAGTATGTTCTGGGCCAGTGGTCTGCCGTCGTCCGTGGTCAACTTTAACGTTGGCATTTTCTCGGAGACTATTCAAGCTACAGTCTTCAAACTTGACCCAAGGATACTTTGTGGCAAGACCTTTCTAAACATACCAATTTCATTGACCTCTCAAAAAGGTCAAGGTGAGCGGGGATCAGGAAATATATCAAAAATAGCTATATTTCGACATAATTAATTTTTTCTCAAATACTATTCACAACTTCAAACCCAAACTTGGTACAAAGATACCTGATGGTAAGACCTTTATATGCACACTAATTTGGTTGATCTCTCGGAAAGGTCAAAGGTCACAAGAGCTCAGGAAATAAGTCCAAAATATTGATATTTTTACAAAAGATGTTTTTTTCTCAAATACTATTCACAACTTTAAAACCAAGCTTGGTACAAAGATACCTGATGGTAAGACCTTTCTATGCATACTAATTTGGTTAATCCCTCGAAAAGGTCAAGGGTCACAAGAACTCAAGAAATAGGTTCAAAATCGCCATATTTTGACAAAAGATGTTTTTTTCTCAATACTATTCACAACTTCAAACTCAGACTTGCTACAGAGATACGTGATTTTACGACCTATCTATACATTCTAATTTGGATGATCCCTCAGAAAGGTCAAGAGTCACAAGAGCTCAGAAAATAATTTTAAAAAATAGTCATATTTTGACAAGAAAGTTTTTTTCTCAATTACTATTCTCAACTCCAAACCCAAACTTGCTACAGAGATACCTGATGGTAAGACCTATCTGTGCATACTATTTGGATGACCCCTCAAAAAGGTCAAGGGTCACAAGAGCTAAGGAAATAGGTAAAAAAATAGCCATATTTTGACAAGAAATGTTTTTGCTCAATTACTATACAACTTCAAACCCAAACTTGGTACAGAGATACCTATCTATGCATACTAATTTGGATGACCCCTCCGAAAAGATCAAGCGTGACAAGAGGCCAACAAATGTGTATAAAATGCCAATAATCGTAGTTATTATCAACATTTTTGCAAACTTTTCTATCAAATTTGGCACAAAAGGTAGCTGATAAGACCTTCCTATGTATCCTAATGTAGTCGACTCATCGCAAAGGTCAAGGGTCACGGGGGTTTAACAGATGCGTTAAAACTGATTAAATTTTGAGAAAACATGGATTTTGTTAGTGCAGAAGCTATCCTTTTACTTATTGTCAGACGTGTGGATCGGTCATACATGTTAGCCGTAAGGGCTTTGCCTTTCTTGTTAACTGAAGGTGAATACTGAAGAAGAACATAACTGATTAGAATTCAGAAATACCTCGTACCAGTTGTATAGGCGGGGACGCATCAAGAAAATGATTGCTTACAGTCATTAACCCATTTGGCCCCAACACCCCAAAGCAGGAGATGGATCGACCATGATAATTCAAAGTAGTGCCAGATTTGATAATTCAAGGGTTGTGCCAGATTTGATAATTCAAGGGTTGTGCCATCAGGTACCAAGCTAATCTAGCACGACCCTTGAATGAACACGGTTGATCAATCTCATGGAACTGGTACATAGTTGTTGAGTAACACCTATAAAACTTGCGAAATGCGGCCTTGGGGTTAAATGGGTAAGTCTCGTGCCTTTTCTTTTTTTTTGTGTCTCCCCACCCCCTTTTTTCTACTCCCATTGTTTAGATTCCAAGGCCTGAATTTGAACTGATTCACGGCTGTACAGAAAGGCTGATTTCTCACTCTTTAGTTTGGCCCGCAGCCTGCTGCTGTGGTGTGCGGTAGCCTCTCCCCCCAGCGAGCAGGTTATCTAGGTCACTGGCTCGCAGCAAAAATTCCTTCTCTATTCTATGTAACGGACTACTCACGAGTGGTGTGTAATGCCTGTGTTTAATGTTCTCTATCTCCTCTTCACCAGTTTTCTATGTAAAACCGTTTAACACACTTGTGCACAAATTCCTGCTGGTTCCTGTGTTGGTGGTATTATTCAGGGGACGCTTTTTTTAAGAGTGCAATCCGAGGATAAAGACAGGTACTGTGTTTGTGTGTGACTGAATAATAAGTTATCCCTGCCTCGCACAGAACTGTGCATGCAGGTCTGAAAATTCATTCTCTATGGAATACTGTTGTGTATAGTGTAATCCCGGTGCTATGATGCTCTGCTTATAGCCTTCAGTATTCTCTGTGATACTGTTTAGTAGTATCTAACTGTAACTGTTAATATTAAGGGACCAGTGTGATATGCTTCGGACCCATTACAGTTGTATTCGTGTTCATATAAAGGCCCAGTGTGATGTGCTTTAGAGAAGTAATGTAAAGGAACCAGTGTGGTGTGCTTAAGACCTGTTACTTGTGTTAGTGGTTATGATTTATTGTGTAAACCCAAAAGTAAGGCATAAAGTAAGGCTGGCATCAGCATGTTTGTGTTGATCATCTTGATGGACTTAACGGATTACCAGCTTACCGGCTTCTCAGCAGTGGAGTGCTTTCTGACGCTATTGTTGCTCTAGCAGGAATGGCCCCGGAAATCTAGTAAGTGATAACAGTAGAGGCTAGAATGCTGCGTAGATACATCAACTTTTCATCCCACAGAAAAGGGACATGCACAACAGATTGAGCTTCAAAGTTAACGCTTTATTTTGTCAGTGCATGTTCATTGTATTGCAAATATGAAATGAACTGCTCTTCAAGGTGTGCTGGTAGTAAGCAGCATGGGCATGTTTAGTATGAAAAGAAAGCAAATTTTATCAGCTACAAATTTACACTCATGTTATAATGACATTCTTGAGACAAAAACGCATTTTGTGATGAATGTTCAGTTACTAACACTGGCCAGCGTTTCCGCTGCAGTGCGCCGGTATGCTGCTGTCGGCACGTAGACATAGTGTAGGGTATTGGAAGAGCACTCCTTTCTAGGACCATGAACGGCTCTGTCACTCTGCCTGAAGAGGCGCTCGCTAATGACTAATTGCCCCTACGCCTGGCCGTGCCACAGATGGCTTATCTTGCACTCAGTGGCCCCCGGTCCTCTCCTAACTAAAAGTGTGGTTCTGCACAGCCGTGGATTGTGTTTTGTCAAGACCAATTTGGACAGTAAACAGTATTTTGGTCAGGAACACAACAAAGAAAATGAAGGGTTATAAAAGATTCTAGCGTGAACACGGAGTGATCCTAGCTGAACGTGTATGACGAGCATGAACAGATTGCTGTAAGGCTTTTTTATGGTACCATATCATTAGTCCATGGTGACAAGGCGTGAAGTGTATGATACTCCACATTCATAATAGTAAGAATGTAATGTTAATAGAAGTTAGAAGAAACTACCAAGTAAGTAGGAAAAAGCACTGTCAGGGGAGAGAATTGTGCACTAGTGCACAATCCTCTCCCCTGACCGTGCTTTTGCCTACTTGGTAGTGTAGCACTGGCAGTCAGCTCTTTGGTCTTTAATAGCAGTGAGACAGATGGTTTCTGAAAACAACTTTATTTTCTGATGTTTGTTCTTTTTGACTGACGATGTCTGTTGCGCAGAAGCAGCGAGCTTCACTTTCATGGATGTTTTTCTCTCACAATTTGTATGCTGGTCTTTGATTTTGGAACTTATGGTCTGAGGCCTTAACTCTTTGACGCACGCAGTCAGTAAAAACTTGCCTCTACTAAGCGCACGATGAAATCTGTGGAGCAGGCATGAGCTAAAACACTCAAAATTCCATTTTCCAATACTGCTTTCTGGATCCTTCCAGCTATAATGTACTTCTTCCACTAAAGCTGAATTGGTTCCATTCACCCGCCTCTGAAAATACATAAAAGGCACAGAGCTACATAGGGGACATTTAGCATACTAAATACAAGAAACATTTAGTTTTGCATTTCCCAAGTATCACTCATCGCCACCGGAAGCCAGCAAGGACTGTGTCTCTCTAACCAATTACCCCCAGGATATCTCGCCTGACAAGGTTGATAAACATCTCCCCACTCTGACACTGCTCATGTGTGAAAAATACAAGAAATAGTAAGAGAAAGGGGAGGTATGTTTTCATACCTGCGTGCGCTAAGTCCAGAAAACATGACTGCCTGCACCATGGGGTAGGCTGCCGTGCATCGAAGAGTTAAGGTCCAAAATCACAGACCAGCACAGATGTAATCATTTGTTCATGCATTCATAATGTTATTGTGTTTATGACCCCCAGAGGTCAGGCATGGGCAGGGGGAGCATCCTTGACTGCTGATAAACACGCCCGCGACATTCCCTTTTTGGACAAGTATGCTCTTGAACGATGGGAGGTAAGCATGCATTTATGCAGTTGCACGTAATCCTTTGACTGTCGGTAGTGGTTTTTATCGTGAATCATCGTGACAAAACTGCTACCGACAGCCAAAAGGTTAACACTTGCACTGTTCATAGTGCTTTTAAAAAAATGAGTATCAACAGAAAGTTGCATAGGCAATAAAAATGTTAAGGGATGAATAAATAGCAGTGTGCTATGCATATTTCTATAGCAGAATGCAAGATGACCTTTTCGTGTGAGGCTTGTTGAGAATCCAACCTACCGTTAATTTCTAAGTACTGTTGTCTTACAACAGCTCCTGGAACACTTAGAGATGAATGGTCTGTTGGAAGTGTATCAGTCCGCCTATAGGAAAGGTCACAGCGTGGAGACAGCGGTGCTGAGTGTTCTAATGACTTACTTTGTAAAGCAGATGAGAGACTTGTCTCCCTTGTTGGATCTCAGTGCTGCTTTCGATACGCTGGACCATTCCATTCTTCTGAAGAGGCTTGAAATCACCTTTGGCCTGGGGGCAACGATTCTCTCTTGGTTTGAATCTTATGTTCCGATCAGTACCAGTTTGTAGGGGTAAAAGACAGTGTCTCTAGACCTTCCATTCTGGAGTTTGGAGTGCCTCAGGGCTCTGTCCTAGTCCCTGTATTGTTTACGTTGTATTCACAACCGCTGTCAGATGTTTTGTTTTCTCAAAAACATTACTGATGCCATTACTACAAGGAACTGTCTCTTAGAGGCTGGGCCCACACTACCAGAATTTGCCACTAGCAATGTGTGGTAAGCAACAATTTGCCACCTACCACATCGGCTTCGTGGCACACGTTTCAATGTGCGCGCAATGTGTTGTACTGACTGACCTGCCATTACTATATATGGAACAGCTCTCACGGCGCGCCCGGTTGAAATATTCGGAGCTGCCAAAGTCCCATATGCATGGGAACTCTCGGACAAGGTTGATCAATTTACTCACTGGAGACGTGCCGCATTCGGATACGCAGCTATTTGCAGCGTTTCCACATGCGGCGCGTCTCCAATGAGTTTACAGTCTCAAAGCCGTCGCTCAGCTTCTCCGCCATTTTTTCCGGCTCGCCGGAAGATGAAGAAACGGGAAGTGGCGCAAGAACACCGCTGATTGGCTGAGAGGCGGCAACATTGCTCGAGCCTTGCCGGCTACCACAAAAAAATAGACTCGGTTTGTATCGGGTCGCAATTTGTGGCGGCAATATTGTAGGTGCTCCTAATTGAGCGGCAACATTGCCGCCACAAAATTGCGCCCGGCAATAGGTGTTTGTGGTAGCGTGTGCCCAGCTTCTTAGCTTACATAATTTTAGCCAAAAACTTATGATGTGTACCTTTAGGGCCAAGGGAGGCGACCTAGGGGCGCCGTGTCACAGTACCCCGAGTAGCCTCCCGTCCCACCCCATACTGGCAACTGCCCTGTGCAGACACGCCCGTTTTATTCTCTTAGCTTACGGAGTACAGACGTGTGTTAGCCTGCTGCAGTGTTTAGCCTACGGCTGTGTATGCTTCTGCACTGGTTGTACCTTCGACTGAGAGAGACTTGGTTCCCGGCTGTGTATTAGTAGCCTTGCCTCAGAGCCCTTGAACTGTTGTTACTTGTGTGCTTCTTCTGGTGATCTCTGGAAGCACGTAAGGATGTGAAGTGCAGATGTGCGTTCGCCCTCTGCAGTTGTCCCTACGGCTGTGTAGGGTTCTGCGCCGGTTGTACCTGTGACTTGGAGCCTCAATTCCCGGCTGTGTGTTGTTGCACTCGGGTGCTTTGAACTGTTGTTACTTCTGTGGTTCTTCTCTGCGTGCCATCGGACAAGTTCGCGTGTTTACCGGACCTCTGGGACTTCCGTCGCGGACTCGGCGTCCTTGCCTGACGTGTGTGACCCCGGCGCCTTGGTGTGGCGCTCCCGCTTTCTGCGTGTCAGGTTTTTCCCGACCCCCAGCCTCTGCGAGATAGCTAGGTAAGGTCTCGGTGTGTACCGGCGCCTCTGGCGCCAGCGGCGGCATCACTGTTGTGATTTTTTTTTTGCTTACTCATCGGAGTTTTGCGTGCGTGGGTGCACTCATGACGTGGCGTAGCAGCCATGACCGGTCGTTTCTTGATGATGATGATGATGTCCACTTGTTTTGCGCATCCACTCCATGCTAGGAGCATGCTCAGCGCAATAAATAAGTATATAAAAACAACATGCTACTTCTGGTGCACCGTAGTCCTTCTTTTCGCCTATACATATGATAACAAGCGTCCTTGTAGGAAGGCCCTGGCTTGTTATCAGCACTGTCAAATGCATCATTAGCAACTGACGCCGGCGGCACGTGCCGTCCCCATTAAGAGGCGGTCAGCCGTAGAAAGGGCTACTGGGACGCTATATAGGTGCTTGTTATGATATGATGTTGCAGTTGTCAAGTCTGCACTTGCACCCGATGTGCCGATCTCCAGTGGCCGAGTGATACGCATGCAGTGTGCCTCTCCTGCTCCTGTTGTGCCTCCGGCCGCACCTGCGATGTCTGCACGCCCTGGGTAGAGGAGCTGGTCCCAGCTCTTGAGCTGCTATCGGCGTGAACATCCACCTCCGTCCTGCAGGCTCACGCATGCCTCGGCCCCTGACTGACGAAGAAGCACCCACACTGCTGTTGGGGGACAGCACAGGAAGGATCCCCCCTTGCGCACCAACTCGCTCGAGTCTGGTCCGCAGCGAGTTCGCTCAACCTGCTTTGTGGAAAACAAACGACTGCCAAGCCCTGACGATGGGGACGTACTCCCCCCATGCGCACCAGCTCGCTCGAGCCTGGCCCGCAGCGAGCTAGCTCGCCCTCGCCTTGTGGAACACAAGCATCACAAGAAAAGAGAAAAAAGTAATCCATGCACCGTCTCGACGCCGAACCTTTGGCATCGTCTTGCGGCCCACAACAGGCGACCCCTGGAACGCTCCAAGACGGACACAGCTTGGACCTTGGACGCCTGCTTGTGTGCTCTGAGCCCACGTCGACACGTTCCTTCACGGACTACGGTCTCCCGCCAGCAGTTCCGCGGCTCCGCGATCCCGGACCCTCTGCGTCGTCGCTCCTTGGTCTCTGCCCGTCATTCCCGCGCTCCCTGCCCGGCGACCAGGTCTGCTTCGGGTTCCTTGTTTCCTGGGCACCTCGGCCTCGGACTTCCACGCAGGTCTCGGAGGATTCCCACTCGCCCCCTCGCAGTTGCTCTCCTCGGATTCGCTCTTCACTGCGGCGGAGCCCGCCGCCTTGCACCCTCAGCACCGGCCTCCCATGCTTCCTGAGGATGATGATGCCCTCAGCATTTTCCTGGACGATTCCGCTTCTGAGCTCCTTTGCCGTTCGGCCTCCCCACCCGCACGCTTGTCGGATGCTCCTTCGTCACTGACGGCCCTTCTGACGACTAGGTCGGACACTCTTCGCTCCCTGGTTGAGGTGGCGTGCCTTGTCGCTTCTTCTCTTCCCCTGGGAGCATGCCCCCTTTCCCCCCCCCCCACCCCCCCCCTCCCCAGAGGAAGCTTTTGCCCTGGTGGATGCTGATCGTCCTGCAATGCCCTAGCCTTTGCAGGAGTTCTCGACATGGCTACGCAAGCTGTCGTCTCTCGTGTGGAGGAGGCCTGGCACCCGTCAATCTCACCGCTGTTAGGGGACCTCCTCGCCTTAGCCCTGGCCGCCCGGGCAGCTTAACACCTTTCCGTCAGCACCATGGCCACTGCCACATTTGTGATCTGCTACGCCGGGATGCTGTTCTTCGCCTCTGCCCCGACCTTCCGCCGAACCTATGGAGGCAGCTGCTACTGGCCCTTATCGGCGAACTGCTCCGCTTCGATCCTGGCAGACGGTGCTGGACGCGAACAGAGACCTCTGGCCTACCCGCTCCGTCTTCACCCGGTTTCAAGCCGACTGCCTCCAGGCGTGGCCGCCCGCCCCTGTCGCCGACATCCCCAGCCGCCCCCTGCGACGCAGCCCTGTGCGGACTTCCGTCCCTTCGGACCGGCTCAGGCAGCCGCTCTACGAGGAGAGATCGCCGCGCTGTTGCAGAAGGACGCCACGGAGGTGGTACCGCGTCACGGCTCCCCAGCCTTCTACAGCCGCCTCCTGGTCCCCAAGCCCGGAGGCAAGTGGCGCCCTATCTTCGGCCTCTCGGCGCTGAACAGGTTTATCTCTGCGTCGACCTTCCGCATGGAGACCGCCAGAGCTCTTCGGTCCTCAGTGCAGCCCATGGCCTTCACTGTCGGCCTGGACCTTCACTCGCTTCCGGCTTGTGCCTTTTCACCCGGCCTCCAAACGCCTTCGGTGCTTTGCCTTCAGCGGCGTAGTCTACCAGTTGCGGGCTCTTCCTTCGGCCTCAACCTCAGCCCCTGGGTTTTTCATCCGCAATATGGACCGCGTCATCACCAAGGCCAGACGGACATCCCAGAGCCCAACTTCGAATTCCTTGACGTTCTGTGTCTGTGCAACCAATCGGCGGCCACCTTGGATAAGGACAGAGACGCCTTGCTGGAGCTTCTCAACAGGCTTGGCTTCTTTGTCCACGTGGGCAAGTCGGACCTCGCCCCGTCCCGCCGCTTCGTTCACCTGGGCTTGGAGTTCCAGACCGACCTCAACCTGGTGAGACTACCGGAACCGCAGATACAGTAGTTGGCGAACCTGGCTCGGCTAGTGTTTCAACAGGAGTTGGTCTCCACCAGAGTGTGGTTGCAGCTCCTGGGGCTGATGAGTGCGGCAGCGGACCTACTCCACCTTGGCCGTCTCTACTCTCGTCCGCTTCAACTTCCCCTACTTCTTCACTGGCGACTCTTGGCTGGCGACATCAAGGCTCGAGTACCAGTGCTTCCGATGCCCCTCCCTCACCTCCTCCGTTGGGTGGAACCTGGATGGCTCGCGACTGGAGTTACTCCCTACTCTCCGTCCCCCCAGTTGTCCCTCTGTGTCAACACCATCCACGCTGGCTGGGGCGCGCACCTGCTGCCGACATTCCCCACAGCTTCCGGCAGCTGGACCATGGACCTCGCAGACTAGAAAATCAACTGGTTGGAGATGCTGGCGGGTTGGCAAGCCCTCTTCGCCTGGGAAACGACTCTCAGACGCCAGGATCTACTCGTCTTTTCCGACAACTCCGCCGTGGCCTCCTACACCCAGAAGCAGGGCGGGACTCGCTCCCCCACCCTCTGCATTCTTCTCTACCAGCTCCTCCGGTGGTGCGAAGATCGGGACATCTTTCAGATGGTCTGTATGGCGTGGGAGACTCCCCTGGTTGACCTCTTCGCAACGAGGTGGAACCGCCAGCTACCCCTCTTCGTCTCACCCATGCCGGACCCCCTAGCCTGGGCAGTCGCTGCGCTCTCCTTCTCCTGGGAAGCTCTCATTGCGTATGCCTACCCTCCCACGGTGCTGATCTCCAAGGTCCTGCTCAAGCTCAAGGGATGCAACGCGATTCTGCTGCTAGTGGCCCCGTTCTGCTGGACCAAGTGTGGGACCACCGACGACCTGATGCTCGCCAAGGGGCCCCCCTCTGCGGCTCCCCACACCACGCTCGATGCTCAAGCTACCACGGCAGGCGCTATACCATCCGTGCCCCGAGTGACTCCTACTACACGCCTGGAGATTGTGTGGCACGCCCACGCCGCTAGCGGCTCCTTGAGTGCAGCAGTGGGAGCTTTCGCTGCAGACCGCAGACCCTCGACCCTTCGAGTCAACGTCGGAATGTGGCGAGTCCGGGAGTCTTGGTGCGACGACCGACACCGCTCTCCTACCGATCTGACATCCCCCCAGCTGGCTGAGTTCTTTTCCTCTGGCTTTTCGCCGAGCAGCACTTGGCGCCGATCACCATCAGGGGCTACCTTGCCATGATTGCCAACTCGTCCCGACCCTTGGGCCGCTCGGACCCTGGCAAGTGCACAGACCTCGCTGACCTGATGGCCCACTTCCGTATACAGCGACCGGCCCTCCGCTCCCTGATCCCGCGCTGGGACTCACCTTCGGTACTCACCTGGCTTAACTCGGAACGTTTCAAACTGCTTCCCCTAGCGACTTTGGCCGACGTAATGCTGAAGACCTGCTTCTTTTCGCCCTTGCCACTTGCCACGGCCTCCATGGTGAGTGAGCTGCACGCGCCTTCAGTGCACTCCTCTTGCTGCAGTTCAGGATGGATGGATCTGTGCAGCTACTGATGGACCCGGCCTTCCTGGCCAAGACGCAGTCCCACTGACCGCCCCCCCCAGGTAATCACCGTACGGCTGCTGAAAGGGATAAGCATCATCCGGGAAGCCTGACGACAGGACCCAGTGAGAGCCTTACGCGTGTACCTGCGCCGAACCAAGCCGCTCCGCAGTTGACGCTCCCGCCTCTTTCTCCCTCTGTCCCCAGGTAGATCTGACATCTCGGCCCCGACGATTCCGTCCTGGCTCCGATGGGTGATATGCTCTGCCTTCCAGGACCTCGGCCCTGACGCTGCCAGCAGCTACACATCAGGGCGCACGAGGTCCGAGCCATAGCCACAAGCGTCGCTTTCGACCGCAACAGTGCCGTCAGAGACATTGTGGCGGCTGTGGGTTGGCGAGCAGGGTCGACCTTCACCCGATTCTACCTCCAAAATCTGGCTGGCTAGCGACACAACCTGGCCCTGGTGGGGGACATCGCGGCGGCGCAACACTCCCTCCTGGCGCCCTCGGTGCCGTTAGTAACCCTTAGCTAAAATTATCGGGAGTTTGATCCTGAGAGGGCGGGTCTCGCTAGCTTGGTCGGGTTACGGGTTTTTGCGTGGCACCCACCTCCTTTTCACTATTCTTCCTTGTAGTAATGGCATTGGTAATGTTTTTGAAGAAACAAATGAATTTTTCTCTAAAATGTATTTTTTTGAAAAATACTTACCGATGCCATTACTCGGATGGCCCTCCCACCTGCCCCCCTTGCCGCTAGTCAGCTAAGCGAATAAACTGGCGTGTCTGCACAGGGCAGTTACCCATATGGGGTGGGACTGGAGGCTACTCGGGGTACTGGGTCACGGCGCCCCTAGGTTGCCTCCCTTGGCCCTATAGGTACACATCGTAAGTTTTTGGCTAAAATTATGTAAGCTAAGAGACAGTTCCTTGTGGTAATGTCATCGGTAAGTATTTTTCGAAAAAAATACATTTTAGAGAAAAATTCATATTTCCAGCCATCAGTGTTCTTATCATAAGTATGCCGATGACACTGAAGTCTTTCATAGTAGTCCACCTGGGGAATTTCAGTCTGTTGAAACTGGCATCAAGTCTTGTGTTGATGATGTCATGACATGGATGGACAGTAACAAACTTATGTTACACCCAGAAAAAAATGAGTTACTGCCCGTTGGCTCAGCATCCCGGCTTCAACAAATTGACACCGACAGGCATGGAAATTGTCCGCGAAAACCGCGGGATTCTGGGGGGGGGGGGGGTGGGGGTGGGGGGGGGGGGGGGGAATCGTCCGCGAAATTAAAAAGGCGTCTCCATGAAAAACCATTGTGGGTAGCAAAACGAGGAAAGCACTGGTTTTACTCGGCGGGCAGGATAATGATGCGGCAGGCTGTGTCCGCGACCCGCACTGGCTGTTGGCTGAGTGCGCCGTGCTGCGTAGTATACCCAGGTGGGCAGACGCGAACCGCGTTGGATTTTCCCGGCCCCTGGAATCAAGGTGTTGCGAACACCACCACCCCCTGCCTACTGTCGTTTGATTTTCCGGGTCCTGGAAGCGCCGTCCGTGGTTGGATTTTACGGCACCTGGAAAGCAAGGTCTAGCTTCGTGGAGGGTTTTTGTACGAGGTTGAAGGTCCCTGCCCCCTTATTTTTCCTTGGGCAATTCCCATGCCTGCACTGAGTCTTAACGCATAGATGACACTGATATTCCATTTCAGTCTTCGGTCAAATATCTTGGTGTCAAGCTCAATAAGACTTTGAGTATGCAGGATCACTTTGGTGAAATCTTTCGTGGTGCTTTATACTCTTTGAGACGCATCGCCTCTGTCCGTCAAAGTCTTTCTGAATCTGCCATTGCAATGTTAGTGAATGCTTTAGTCACAAGCCGTCTTGACTTACTGCAATTCTCTGCTTTTTGGTCTTCCATCTGAGCAGATTAACCGCCTTCAGCAAGTTCAAAATAATGCCGCAAGGCTTGTGAAGCGCAGGCGAAAACGAGATCACATAACCCCTATACTGAAAGACCTTCACTGGCTTCCAATCCAATCCCGTATAAAGTTTAAGATAGTGACCCTTGCATACCGAGACTTTGATGGCAGTCTTCTGTCATACCTTTCCTCCAGTCTAATTACTTACCAGCCCTCCCGCTCACTGCGTTCATCGGGGGAGAAACTTCTCAAAGTTCCATCTCAAATCTGCCGGTGAACACTCTTTCAGATGTACTGCACCTTTAATTTGGAATTCCTTACCAACTGAGCTGAGAAATGCCTCCACCCTTATGCAGTTCAAAGCAAAGTTAAAGACTTACCTTTTCTCACAGACTTTCATGTAATCTCTATGGTATTTCTGTACACACCCCCTGCAGACCGTGTGTGTGTGCGTGTGTCATTTTCGCCTGCGCTTTGAGTTCTAGTGTAAATATATATGAGAAATGCGCCATATAAATACCATGTATTATTATTTTGAATGTGTGGTCAGGACCTCTGAAAAGCATCTGACTTGTCATGATCTTTATTTGTTATCAGATGAGATACAATTGATATTATTCATAATGCCACTGTTGGATAGCCCCCCCCCCCCCCAAAAAAAAAAAAAAAAAAAAAAAAATAGTAATAAAAAAAATGTAGGTCACTCCTCAATCCTAAAAATAGCAATTACATCACAGCAAACACATCAAAATATGATCATCTTCTACATAAATCTATAGAAATGTTTCACTGGTGTTTCGTTATAATATTTTTGATGTCTGATATATTGATCATTGAAAATAAAAGGAAACATATGGGGAAGTTGACTTTGCAGGTAAAGCTGACAATACATTTGCACAGTTTTCACTGACAAACCCATTAGCTTGAAATGTGGATGTTTCTTTCCTTGGTCAGTGTGTTCTACACTTCATGGTGGGATCGTCAGAAGGGTCGGACGGGGTCAATCGGGACATCACTGACGTTCTAGTCAACAGCGGTCTCATGGCTAAGTGAGTAGAATCAAATATGCTAGTATATCGGTGGCCTCTGATGTTGGGGGGTGGGCGGGGGGCTTTGCTGAGAATCGGTCATTTCAATGCAGTACCTTGGTCTCTTTGTGCATACAGCCCCTGTTATCTGTAACGGTGCTGGCGGATGCATGAACATGGCAGCTGACTCCTCTGCGTTCCATGTATAAATTTTTAGTGAGGGTCGCTGTGACTGACTTTTAACCATATGCGCGTCGGTAGCGGTTTTAGTCGCGATGATTCCTGAAGGAATCATCGCGACTAAAATCGCTACCGACACGCAAAGGGTTAAACCATCTACCGTACATTAGCATGATGCAAACATTTGAGAACTTTGCATCAGAATGGAAATAATATTTTATGCAGTAGACCATGTGTTATTTGCTCCTTGAATGTGGGAGTACTGCAAATAACACCCAAAGGCAGGAGACGAAGATGGTTCTGTTGATTACATTTATGGCTGTACCCAGAAAATGTATTAGAACTTTATAACTTGATGTCAACAAGTGAAACAAACTAACACATCCACAAATGGAATATGTTCTATTTATGTACTTTGTGTTCAAATATTGTGCTTTGAGCTAGCAGTCTATTCTTGCATGTTAACACATTTGACATGTGCTGCATTCAGATACGCAGCTTGATGCTGTGTATCCGATTGTGGCATGTCTCAAATGCTTGACAGCCACTATTTATTATTTTATTCATTCGTGCATTTATTTTTTATATCTATTCACTCATTTTCTTATTTGTTTATGTATCAGATTTTATTTATTATATTATTTTTTTTATTTATATATTTTTTTCTTAAAGCTAAAGAATCCGATTTTACATGGCATCTTTACAGAGAAAGAATACCTGGTACTTTCCTTTTTTGTTATTTTGTGTTGTTTTCTCTTTACATTTACTGTTAACCCATTCAGCCCTGACGCACTACAGCAGGAGATGGGTTGACCATGATAATTCAAGAGTAGTGCCAGATTAGATTGACGCCTGTTCGCGCCAACCTAATTTGGCACTACCCTTGAATTACCATGGTCGATTCATCTCCTGCAGCTGGTGCATAGTTGCTAGATGATGCCTCTGAAATTTGGGAAATACATGCATGGGGTTGAATGAGTTAGGTATATGGTATATTTACTGGTAATAGGGAGGAGGGAGAGGTGTTACCTAGCATCACACAAGAGGGCTTCCAGTTTTTGCTGATGGATACAGCATCACAGGTGTGGTACTTTCTACTTCAGTACCTGGACACCGTGCAGAGTCGAGGGTTGGACCTCGTTGGGTGCCTGTCATTTCTCTTCCAGCTCAGCTTCTCTACACTTGGAAAGGTACATTGAATTAACTTTTTTATGGCTGGGATAGGGTGAATGTTAACCAGTCTGATATGGCATTGCTCTTTAATTTTAGAAAAATAAAGACAGAACCTGTTTTGTGCGACCACACTTTTTGCAAGAAAAATGTGGTCTGAAAGGACAGGTGCTTTCTCAAAAAAAGTATTAAAGGTCAAAAAAACGTATTTTTCTTTAAAATAAGTTTTTTTGAAAAATACTTACCGATGGTATTACCACTAGGAAATGTTTCTTAGCTAGTCTAATTTTAGCCCAAAAATTGTTGTGTACGATAATGGCCATGATGGCAGGAGAGGGGCGCCATAGGTTAGGCGCAAACCCGGTAGCCTCCCTTCCGGTTCAACCACGCATGTGCTCAGTGCTCAAACAACCAGTCAGTTTCTTAGCGGAGCAGCGGCGAGCGGGGCAGGTGGGAGGGACCTTCGAGTAATACCATCGGTAAGTATTTTTCAAAAAAACTTATTTTAAAGAAAAATACGTTTGTTTTCTCAAAACACATTACCGATGGTATTACCACTAGGAAGAATCCCGAAAAGGAGGTGGGTGCCGCTAACCGCCCCTACCCCTGCCATCGAAGCTACTAGAAGAGTCCACCCCAAGCAACCTCCCTCTAATTTTAGTGAAGATACTTACGGCGCCTAGGGCGCCGGGAGGGAGTGTTGCGCCGCCACGATGTCTCCCACCAGCGCTAGGTTCTGCCACTGGCCGGAGAGGTCCCTCAGGTAGAAGCGAGCGAAGGTGTTCTCTGTTCGCCAGCCCACAGCCGCCACGATGTCCTTGACCGCACAGTTGCGTTCGAATGCGAGGCTCGTGGCCATGGCTCTGATCTCGTGCGCCCTGATCCTCATGCGTTTTGCTGCATCAGGGGCGAGTTCCTGGTAGGCGGATCGTATCACCCACCGAAGCCAGGAGGATATAGTCTGGGCTGAGATGTCCTGTCTACCTGGGGACAGAGGAAGAAAAAGGCGGGTGCATCCCCTGCGGAGGGGCTTGGTCCGGCGCAGGTACACACGTAACGCTCGAACTGGGTCCTGCTGTCTGGACTCTCGATTGGAGCGTGGTTCTCTGAGTGGTAGTATGGTGACCAATTGTGGTGCCACGAGTGGAGATCTGGTCTTGGCTAGGAAGGTCGGGTCGGGAAGCAGCTGCACCGAACCGTCCATCCGGAATTGTAAACAGGTGGGGCGAGTAGAGAGGGCGTGCAGCTCACTGACTCTGGAGGCTGAGGCGAGGGCTAGCAAGAAGCAGGTCTTCCTCGTCACGTCCTGTAGTCTCGCCAGCTGTAAAGGCTCAAAGCGGGCCGAGTTGAGCCAAGTAAGGACCCAAGGTAGGTCCCAACGTGGTAACAGTGTACGTAGAGCGGGACGATGCAGACCGAAATGGCCCATCAGATCGGCGAGGTCCTTGCAGGCGCCCGATCATGGCCAGGTAACCTCGAATGGTGATGGGAGCTAAACGCTGGTCGTGAAAAAGCCAGAGGAAGAAATCCGCCAGCTGAGGGACTGTCAACTCGGTGGGGGAGAGGCGTCTGTCGTCACACCAGGTGCTGAGAACTCTCCACTTGCCCTCGTAAACTCGTCTGGTCGAGGCTCTGCGGGCTGTAGCAATCGCGTCCACTGCCGCACCTGAGAAGCCTCTAGCGGTGAGGGCTTGCCGGACAACCTCCAGGCGTGGAGGAGGAGACGTTCTGGACAAGGATGGTACAGAGACTGCCGAGGTTGCTTGAGCATCGTTCGTGGAGTGGGTAGCTGTAGTTGGGGGGCCGTTGCCAGATTCAGGAGGTCGGTCGTCCATGACCTGGTCCAACAAAACGGGGCCACCAGAAACAGGATAGTGTTGCTGCCTCTCAGCTTGAGAAGAACCTTGGGGATGAGGACCGTGGGTGGGTAGGCGTAGGCGACCAGTCCATCCCAGGAGATGGAGAGGGCGTCCACTGCCCAGGCCAAGGGGTCTGGAATCGGCGAGACGAACAGAGGGAGCTGGCGATTCCATCTCGTGGCAAAAAGGTCGATCATGGGTGACTCCCAGGTAGCGCCGATCATCCGAAAGATGTCTGGACGCAGAGACCACTCGGTGTGTAGTAGTTGACCGCGACGGGAGAGGGAGTCGGCCAGCACATTCAAGTGGCCCGGGATATGACGAGCACGGAGAGAAATGTCCCGATCCTCGCACCACCGGAGCACTTGGTAAAGGAGGATGCAGAGAGATGGGGGAGCGGGTCCCGCCCTGCTTCTGGATGTAGGCGACGACCGTAGAGTTGTCCGACAACACCAGTAGCTCCCGGCGAAGCAGGCGAGATTCCCACACACGAAGGGCTTGCCAGACGGCTTCCAATTCCAACCAGTTGATGTGTCGGTCCCGGAGATCCAGGTCCCACCGGCCGGAGGCCGTCTCGAAGGATGGAAGAAGGTGTGCTCCCCAACCGGAGAGGCTCGCGTCTACGCAGATGGAGAGGGAGGGCGGTGGCGAGAACAGCGGCACTCCTGTCGCGAGCCAGAGGGGGTCCGCCCAGCGTAGAAGGTGAGGACGGAGCAACGAAGGAATCGGAACCGGAGACTCTAGGTCGGAGGTCGACGGACGCCAGTGTAGCAGAAGGTGCAACTGTAGCGGCCGGGAGTAGAGACGCCCTAACGGAATAAGGTCTGCTGCAGCGCTCATCAGCCCCAGCAACTGAAGCCACTGCCTGGCGGGGATCGAAGACTTCTGGGATACCTGCCGCGCTAGATCCGCCAGCTTCTGAATGCGGGGTTCGGGCAGCCGGACGATATTGCGGTCGGTGTAGAACTCCATGCCTAGGAGAACGAAATGGCGCGACGGAACGAGGTCGGACTTGCCAACGTTGACTATGAAGCCCAGCGTCTTGAGGAGCTGAAGCAAGGCATCCCGGTCCACCTCCAAGGCGGCAGGGGTCTGGTTCTTCAGGAGCAGGTCGTCCAGGTAGTTGGACGTGGGGCTCGTGGAAGTCCGTCGTGCCTTGGCCACCATGGCGTCCATGATGCGTGTGAAGACCCATGGGCTGAGGTTGAGGCCGAAGGGAAGTGCGCGGAACTGGTATACCACACCCTCGAAGGCGAAGCGTAGATAACTCTGGACGCTGGGTGCATGGGCACGTGAAGGTACGCATCCGCGAGGTCCAGGCTGATTGCAAAGTCGAAGGGTTGCACCGAGGCACGCAGGGCCCGCGCTGTCTCCATGCGAAAACGTGGAGCTACTATAAACTTGTTGAGCGCCGACAGGTCGATCACAGGACGCCACTTGCCGCCTGGCTTGGAAACTACAAACAGCCGGCTGTAGAAGGCTAGGGAGTCGAGTCGTGTCACCACCTCTGTCGCTGCTTTTCGAAGTAAGGCGGCCACCTCGTTGCGCAGAGGGTCTGCCTTGAGCTGGTCTGTCGGAACCAAGGTCCACGCCGGAGTACGTCGCAGTGGGGGCGGGGAGCGAAACGAGATCCGCAGACCGAGGGAGATGGTTGAAAGAATCCAGGGGTCGTCCGGAAACAGCGCCCGCCAGGCGGCGCTGTGCCGTGCGAGCCTCCCGCCGACCGGAGGTCCCAGCGCGGTCGACGGGGCCCGAAGGTGGAGAACGTCAGTAAGCCCTGCCCCGCCCGGGGCGTCGGGCAGGCTTGGGCCAGGTCCTGGAAGCGGGAGCCGAAGAGGATCCTGCAGTAGGACGGGTACGGGGGAAGGCAGGGGGCCTGGGGGGAAGACGTCCACCTCTGGTGTAAGGCCGGGAAACGGGTCTAGTCGCCCGCAGGGAGCGACCCTGGGTCCTGCGGGTATGCTGAAAGGGAGTAGGAACTGTACGACTTGGCCAGGTGTCCTTATTTGCCTCCTTAACCGCCAACCACGTGGGGCCGAAGAGAAGTTCTCCGCCAAGGGGCGCCTGACGAAGTTGAAGCTTCAGGTCATTGGGGAGAGGGCAGGAGCGGAGGAGGAAATCCCGACGCAAAAGGTCACAGTTGGCCGCCGCAGCCATAGCGTTGACACAGGTGTGGTAGGAGGCACGGTTACCAGAGACGGCTAGAGCGAGCAGATCTCCCAGCAGCGGCGTAAGGGACGGATGCCAAGCCTCCTCTACGCGACGAACCATGGCTTGAGTCAGAAGGTCAAGAAATCCCGCGGAGGCTAAGGCGTTGCGTATGAGATTAGCTGTCTGATCGATTCCTGGAAGCAGAGGGGTCCGTGTCGGAATAGCCGCCAGGGCCCAAGCAGCTGGGTCCGGTTTGGGTAGTGCGCAGGTAAAGCTCTGAGAATGTCCCGCGTACCAAGATTGCCGAAAAAACATGTGTAGGTCCGCCGGCCACTTCGAGTCATTGAAGAATCCAGCGGCGCCCAAGTGTCCCTGAGCGAGTCGAGCCGAGAACGCGTCCCGTAGGCTGCTGAAACCCGGAGGTTGAGGAAGAGTCTTAAAGGTCTTGGTATGGAGTTCCGCATCTACATAGGCCGCGGCCTTCTTCTTCGCAGGCAGAGAAGGAGGACAGTCTTCCGGCGGTAGGCACGCCGAGATGATGCGAGCTGCCTCGTCCAGGGCACGCAGAGTCTCCAACCTGTGTCCCACTGCTGACGGATGTTGTTCCTGCTCATCTTGATCCACGTCAGGGGGCGCCATGATAGAGTGCGCGGGGCTGTCGTCCCGAAGTAAAACCGAAACTGAGTCTTCAGGCGCAAGGCTGAGCGCGTCATCCTCTAATTGCAGAGGGAGGTGGGTGGGGCCGGTTCGAGCTAAGAGTGTGGGCCCAGCCTCCGCGACGAGCCGGGATGTGACCGAGGCCTTGGCTGGAGAAAGTCTCACGGAGCGGTGACGCCACGAACGGACCGGGGAGGTTACTTGAGACCCAGACCGAGAACGATGAGCGTAGCGTCGAGGCGATCTCCTATCCCGTGGGGAGGACTCACGGCGAGAGCGGGGACTCCTAGAACGGGAGTGGCAGCGGCAACGTCGACTGACTCTGGACGACGACGGCCTAGAGGGTGGAGTAGATGATTGGCGCACTCTCCGAGTAGAATGTCTCATAACTGGGGAATGCGGTCTGGACCAACGAACCACTTGCGGAGATCCGACCCCGGACACCGTCCGCGATGGCCGACTGGCACGGGAAGATCTGGAGGCATGCCTATGCCGCGGTGACCTGTCCCTAGAATGTGAACGGTGGCGAGAAGAGCGGGAGACCGTCCGGTGCTTCTGCTCTCTGGAACGAGGTGAGTAACGGTCCATACCTGAACGCCGAACTCTGTCGATGCGTGGAGGAGGAGTATCCTTCTGCTGGGAAGCGGGCATCTCCTGAGTCGAGACCGCTACTGGAACTGAAGCCTGTAACTGTACTCTCTCTCGCGCCGATAGAATCGGCGGAACCGGACAGCGTGCACTAGTCGGGTCTGTGCCTGCTGCCGGTGTAGTAGAACGAGCTAGCGACCGAAGTCGCGATGGAGAACGTTCTAACGTCTGATAAGCACCACTAGTCGGGTCTGTGGTGATTACCGGCATGTCTTTATTGTTCAAAGAAGCGGGCCTGACTGAAACTTCAGTTCTAGTCTCTGCTACCGGACAGCGCGCACTAGTCGGGTCTGTGTTCGCTGCCGGCCCAGGAGGACGGGCTCGCGGCGGAAGGCGCGGCGTAGACTGTCCTCTCACCAGGTAATACCCACTAGTCGGGTCTGTGGTTCTTACCGGTGTATGGCCCTGTATACGTGCTGGTGTCGGAAGTTCACGACGGTAGAAACCCCATAG
>BTPG01000004.1:204684703-204705756 GCA_036245525.1 Semisulcospira habei | reverse complement strand
CGTGCACTTCCGACGCCAGCACGTATACAGGGCCATACACCGGTAAGAACCACAGACCCGACTAGTGGGTATTACCTGGTGAGAGGACAGTCTACGCCTCGACTTACACCGTGAGCCCGTCCTCCTGGGCCGGCAGCGAACACAGACCCGACTAGTGCGCGCTGTCCGGTAGCAGAAACTAGTACTGAAGTTTCAGTCAGGCCCTCTTCCTGGAAAAATATAGACACGCCGGTAATCACCACAGACCCGACTAGTGGTGCTTATCAGACGTTAGAACGTTCTCCATCGCGACTTCGGTCGCTTGCTCGTTCTACTACACCGGCAGCAGGTACAGACCCGACTAGTGCACGCTGTCCGGTTCCGCCGATCCTTTCGGCGCGAGACAAAGTACAGGCACAGGCTTCAGTTCCGGTAGCGGTCTCGGCACAGGAGATGCCCGCTTCCCAGCAGAAGGATACTCCTCCTCCACGCATCGACAGAGTTCGGCGTTCAGGTACGGACTGTTACTCACCTCGTTCCAGAGAGCAGAAGCACCGGACGGTCTCCCGCTCTTATCGCCATCGTTCACCCTTCAGGGACAGGTCACCGCGGCATAGGCATGCCTCCAGATCTTCCCGTACCAGTAGGCCATCGCGGACGGTGTCCGGGGTCGGATCTCCGCAAGTGGTGCGTCGGTCCAGACCGCATTCTCCAGAGGTGAGACATTCTACTCGGAGAGCGCGCCAATCGTCTACTCCACCCTCCAGGCCGTCGTCGTCCAGAGGCAGTCGACGCTGCCGCCGCCAATCCCGTTCTAGGAGTCCCCGCTCCCGCCGTGAGCCCTCCCCGCGGGGTAGGAGGTCGCCTCGACGCTACGCTCATCGTTCTCGCTCTGGGTCTCAAGTAACCTCCCCGGTCCGTTCGTGGCGTCACCGCTCCGTGAGACCTTCTCCGGCCAAGGCCTCGGTCACATCCCGGCTCGTCACGGAGGCTGGGCCCACACTCTTAGCACGAACCGGCCCCACCCACCTCGCTCTGCAATTAGAGGATGACGCGCTCAGCCTTGCGCCTGAGGACTCAGTTTCGGTTTTACTTCGGGACGACAGCCCCGCGCACTCTATCCTGGCGCCCCCTGACGTGGATCAAGATGAGCAGGAACAACATCCGTCAGCAGTGGGACACAGGTTGGAGACTCTGCGTGCCCTGGACGAGGCAGCTCGCATCATCTCTGCGTGCCTGCCGCCGGAAGACTGTCCTCCTTCTCCGCCTGCGAAGAAGAAGGCCGCGGCCTATGTAGATGCGGAACTCCATACCAAGACTTTTAAAACTCTTCCTCAACCTCCGGGTTTCAGCAGCCTACGGGACGCGTTCTCGGCTCGACTCGCGCAGGGACACTTGGGCGCCGCTGGATTCTTCAATGACTCTAAGTGGCCGGCGGACCTACACATGTTCTTTCGACAATCTTGGTACGCGGGACATACTCAGAGCTTTACCTGCGCACTACCCAAACCGGACCCAGCTGCTTGGGCCCTGGCGGCGATTCCTGCACGGACCCCTCTGCTTCCAGGAATCGATCAGACAGGTAATCTCATACGCAACGCCTTAGCCTCCGCGGGATTTCTTGACCTTCTGACGCAAGCCATGGTTCGTCGCGTAGAGGAGGCTTGGCATCCGTCCCTTACGCCGCTGCTGGGGGATCTGCTAGCCCTGGCCGTCTCTGGTAACCGGGCCTCCTACCACACCTGTGTCAACGCTATGGCTGCGGCGGCCAACTGTGACCTTTTGCGTCGGGATTTCCTCCTTCGCTCCTGCCCTCTCCCCAATGACCTAAAGCTCCAACTTCGTCAGGCGCCCCTTGGCGGAGAACTTCTCTTTGGCCCCACTTGGTTAGCGGTTAAAGAGGCAAACAAGGACACCTGGCCAAGTCGTACAGTACCTACTCCCTTTCAACATACCCGCAGGACCCAGGGTCGCCCCCTGCGGGCGGCTAGACCCGTTTCCCGGCCTTACACCAGAGGTGGACGTCTCCCCCCCAGGCCCCCCGCCTTCCCCCGTACCCGTCCCACTGCAGGATCCTCTTCGGCCCCCGTTCCCAGGACCTGGCCCAAGCCTGCCCGACGCCCCGGGCGGGGCAGGGCCTTCTGACGTTCTCCACCTTCGGGCTCCGTCGACCGCGCTGGGACCTCCGGTCGGCGGGAGGCTCGCACGGTACAGCGCCGCCTGGCGGGCGCTGTTCCCGGACGACCACTGGATTCTTTCAACCATCTCTCTCGGTCTGCGGATCTCCTTTCGGTCCCCGCCCCCACTGCAACGTACTCCGGCGTGGACCTTGGTTCCGACAGACCAGCTCAAGGCAGACGCTCTGCGCAACGAGGTGACCGCCCTACTTCGGAAAGCAGCGACAGAGGTGGTGACGCGTCTCGACTCCCCAGCTTTCTACAGCCGGCTGTTTGTAGTTCCCAAGCCGGGCGGCAAGTGGCGTCCTGTGATCGACCTGTCCGCGCTCAACAAGTTTATCGTAGCTCCACGCTTTCGCATGGAGACAGCTCGGGCCCTGCGTGCCTCGGTGCAACCCCTCGACTTTGCAATCAGCCTGGACCTCGCGGATGCTTACCTTCACGTGCCCATGCACCCAGCGTCCAGACGCTATCTACGCTTCGCCTTCGAGGGTGTGGTATACCAGTTCCGCGCACTTCCCTTCGGCCTCAACCTCAGCCCATGGGTCTTCACACGCATCATGGACGCAGTGGTAGCCAAAGCCCGTCGGACCTCCACGAGCCCCACGTCCAACTACCTGGACGACCTGCTCCTGAAGAATCAGGCCTCTGCCGCCTTGGAGGTGGACCGGGATGCCTTGCTTCAGCTCCTCAAGACGCTGGGCTTCATAGTCAACTTCGGCAAGTCCGACCTCGTGCCGTCACGCCATTTCGTCCACCTAGGCATGGAGTTCTACACCGACCGCAATATCGTCCGGCTGCCCGAACCCCGCATTCAGAAGCTGGCGGAACTAGCTCGGCAGGTATCCCAGAAGTCTTCGATTCCCACCAGGCAGTGGCTTCAGTTGCTGGGGCTGATGAGCGCGGCAGCAGACCTTATTCCGTTAGGTCGTCTCTACTCCCGGCCGCTACAGTTGCACCTTCTGCTACACTGGCGACCTTCGACCTCCGACCTAGAGTCTCCGGTTCCGATTCTGTCGTTGCTCCGTCCTCACCTTCTACGCTGGGCGGACCCCCTCTGGCTCGCAACAGGAGTGCCGCTGTTCTCGCCACCACCCTCCCTCTCCATCTGCGTAGACGCGAGCCTCTCCGGTTGGGGAGCACATCTTCTACCCTCCTTCGAGACGGCCTCCGGCCGGTGGGACCTGGATCTCCGGGACCGACACATCAACTGGTTGGAACTGGAAGCCGTCTGGCAAGCCCTTCGTGTGTGGGAAGCTCGCCTGCTTCACCGGGAGCTACTGGTGTTGTCGGACAACTCTACGGTCGTCGCCTACATCCAGAAGCAGGGCGGTACCCGCTCCCCATCTCTCTGTATCCTCCTGTACCAAGTGCTCCGGTGGTGCGAGGATCGGGACATTTCTCTCCGTGCTCGACATATCCCGGGCCACTTGAATGTGCTGGCCGACTCCCTCTCCCGTCGCGGTCAGCTACTGCACACCGAGTGGTCACTGCGTCCAGACATCTTTCGGTTGATCGGCGCTACCTGGGAGTCACCCATGATCGACCTATTTGCCACGAGATGGAATCGCCAACTCCCTCTGTTCGTCTCGCCGATTCCAGACCCCTTGGCCTGGGCAGTGGACGCCCTCTCCATCTCCTGGGATGGACTGGTCGCCTACGCCTACCCACCCACGGTCCTCATCCCCAAGGTTCTTCTCAAGCTCAGGGGCAGCAACACTATCCTGTTTCTGGTGGCCCCGTTTTGTTGGACCAGGTCGTGGACGACCGACCTCCTGAATCTGGCGACGACCCCCCCACTACAGCTACCCACTCCACGAACGATGCTCAAGCAACCGCGGCAGACGCTGTACCATCCTTGTCCAGAACGTCTCCTCCTCCACGCCTGGAGGTTGTCCGGCAAGCCCTCTCCGCTAGAGGCTTCTCAGGTGCGGCAGTGGACGCGATCGCTACAGCCCGCAGAGCCTCGACCAGACGAGTTTACGAGGGCAAGTGGAGAGTTCTCAGCACCTGGTGTGACGACAGCCGCCTCTCCCCCACCGAGTTGACAGTCCCTCAGCTGGCGGATTTCTTCCTCTGGCTTTTTCACGACCAGCGTTTAGCTCCCATCACCATTCGAGGTTACTTGGCCATGATCGCTGATACTTACAGGCATCTAGGACGTCCCGACCCGGGCGCCTGCAAGGACCTCGCCGATCTGATGGGCCATTTCGGTCTGCATCGTCCCGCTCTACGTACACTGCTGCCACGTTGGGACCTACCTTGGGTCCTTACTTGGCTCAACTCGGCCCGTTTTGAGCCGTTACAGCTGGCGAGACTACCGGATGTGACGCGGAAGACCTGCTTCTTGCTAGCCCTCGCCTCAGCCTCCAGAGTCAGTGAGCTGCACGCCCTCTCTACTCGCCCCAACTGTTTACAGTTCCGGACGGACGGTTCGGTGCAGCTGCTTCCCGACCCGACCTTCCTAGCCAAGACCAGATCTCCACTCGTGGCACCACAACTGGTCACCATACTACCTCTCAGAGAACCACGCTCCGATCGAGAGTCCCGGCAACAGGACCCAGTTCGAGCGTTACGTGTGTACCTGCGCCGGACCAAGCCCCTCCGCAGGGGACGCACCCGCCTTTTTCTTCCTCTGTCCCCAGGTAGAAACGACATCTCAGCCCAGACTATATCCTCCTGGCTTCGGTGGGTGATACGATCCGCCTACCAGGAACTCGCCCCTGATGCAGCAAAACGCATGAGGATCAGGGCGCACGAGATCAGAGCCATGGCCACGAGCCTCGCATTCGAACGCAACTGTGCGGTCAAGGACATCGTGGCGGCTGTGGGCTGGCGAACAGAGAACACCTTCGCTCGCTTCTACCTGAGGGACCTCTCCGGCCAGTGGCAGAACCTAGCGCTGGTGGGAGACATCGTGGCGGCGCAACACTCCCTCCCGGCGCCCTAGGCGCCGTAAGTATCTTCACTAAAATTAGAGGGAGGTTGCTTGGGGTGGACTCTTCTAGTAGCTTCGATGGCAGGGGTAGGGGCGGTTAGCGGCACCCACCTCCTTTTCGGGATTCTTCCTAGTTGTAATACCATCGGTAATGTGTTTTGAGAAAACAAACGTATTTTTCTTTAAAATAAGTTTTTTTGAAAAATACTTACCGATGGTATTACTTGAAGGTCCCTCCCACCTGCCCCGCTCGCCGCTGCTCCGCTAAGAAACTGACTGGTTGTTGAGCACTGAGCACATGCGTGGTTGAACCGGAAGGGAGGCTACCGGGTTTCCGCCTAACCTATGGCGCCCCTCTCCTGCCATCATGGCCATTATCGTACACAACAATTTTTGGGCTAAAATTAGACTAGCTAAGAAACATTTCCTAGTTGTAATACCATCGGTAAGTATTTTTCAAAAAAACTTATTTTAAAGAAAAATACGTTTTTGCAGCTTGTAGGAGAAAATTGGGCCCACAGATTTCACTTGGATGGCTGCCTGAATGGCTCTAGGGTCGTAGAACATGGTCCTCCCTGCTTGTCCCTCTCCACTCTATCACCATTGCTCCAGACTGTTACATTTTGAGTATCCTTGATTCAACATGTGTTTGTCTAGCTGTCTTTTTTTGGGTTTATTTGTCAAAGCTATTTCTGATTTATGTGGTTTTTAAATTTTTTTCAATCATTTTATTATATATCATATATGTTTTTGTATTTGTGGCTAGCGTAAATCACAGCGTTTCTATCCTACTCGCCTGGCCATCAACATTGCTTCAGGAATCAAGTCAAGCACATCAGACGCACACAGGCCAGGATTCATCGTTGTGGAAACAAACTACCGAGTTTACGCTTACACGGGTCAGTGTGTAGAGGTTCATGAGGACCTGTGTCTCTTGCTGGTGTAGTTTAGGTATGTGATTTGAGCCATTTATCGATATGACAGGACCTGTTTTGAGTGACCACCCTTACGAGAGGTCGCCTGTCATTAAAGACCTTCACGTAGTTGGCTGCAGCATTCCTGATGAGAGATCATCTATTATTAACCCATTACATCCTGAGGATGAATTTTAAAAATGTGCTTATTGTCCTATGACGGCTACATTACAGATTAGGCGACAGGTCAACAACTTTAGTTCAAGGGTGGTGCCAGAATAGCTTGGTGCCTCAGGCGCCAAGCTGTTCTGGCACCACCCTTGAACCATCATAGTCAAATTAATTTCAAGTGGTAGTGTATAGGAATGAAAAGGGTTAAAGACCATCATGTCCCTTTGGCTGCATCCACCTAAATTTAGGTCTTTGATGACAGTTGACACTTTTGGCTTCTCTTGGGTGGATCACCTGTCTTTTAAGACATTTTTTTTTAGTGCCAAATTGTGGTGGCTCCAGCCAGTTTGTGTTGTGTTCCTGAAGGGTAACACATATAACCCTTTGGCCGCATTTCCCAAATTTTGGAGGCACCACCTAACGACCATGTGCCAGTTGGAGGAGATGGATCGACTGTGATAATTCAAGGGTAGTGCCGGATTAGCTTGGCGCCTATAGGCTAATCTGGCACTACCCTTGAATTATCATGGTCAATACATCTCCTGCTGTATGGTGTTGGGGCTAAATGGGTTAAAAAGTGTGTGTATATGTGATAATGGGGGGGCTGGGCTTTTTTGTCATCAGTGTCTGGTCTAAAACAGTTTGTGTTTCTTTGCTTTTAAATTTCAGATTCCCCTCTTCAGGTGGCACTGTTAGCGTTGTTCTGTGAACTTCTGTACAGGTGAGGTCAATTTGTGATAAAGTTTTGGGATTAGGATACAGCAGAACCTGTTTTGAGTGACCATCCTAATGAAAGATCGCCTGTCATCAAAGACCATTTTTGCAGCTGAAGGCAGGATGACATTTGTGACAGGTGACATCTCTTGAGAGAGCATACCTTTAACCCATTTAGTTTGGCTACAGCAGGCAATAGATCGACCATGATAATTCAAGTGTAGTGCCAGATTAGCTTGGCGCCGGAGGGTGCCAAGCTAATCTGGCACCACCCTTGCAACTTTCAGAGTTAAATGGGTTAAGATCACTTTTTTGTTGCTGAAAACAGGTACAGCTGTATCCTCATTTTGTTTTTGGGTTCTGGTCATCTTGTAGAAAGGACAAAAGTTCAGTTTGTAAACACTGATAGCGTACACATGTTCTGAACTTGCAAGAAAAAAGTGTTCTAAGGAGACAGGTGCTGTCTTGGGCAGAAAGTGTCACTTGTCGTTAAAGACCATCATTTACGAGACTACAGCCACTTGAATGACAGTCTTTTATAACAGGTGATCTCTTTAGAGGTGGTTGATCAAAATAAGACCTGCCATACCAGCAGGAACATTCTTGATCAGCACCGTGCTTTCCTAGGTGGCAGTCTAGCCTGAACCTGAACAATCGCAGTTATCCAGTGAGTCCTGATTCAGTTTTCAGTTTTAGAAATACAACCATTAATGGTTAATTTTTGTGAACTTTTTTGTATGTTTTTGTACTTTTAATATTGTTGATAACATACAATATGTGCATGATGCACTTTTTATTCCACAGGTTTCCCAACATGTTAGTGGCAAATCTGACTCGGGACAGTGTACGGGCTGCTCTTGCACGAGGCATTACTGCTGAACAGGTGGGTGTAAAACCAACAACAAAAATCCCTCTGCTTGCACATAAATGCCAGAGTAATTCCCTATTGCCGGAAAGCAAAGGGAAGTAACTATTTTAGTAGCACAAGATCCACCGCACACAACAGTGTGCGCAGAAACACAGAAATTAATCCATATATCCCCGCGGCCGCAGTCCCCAAATATGGAGGTGTTACCTAATGACTGTGCACCAGTTGCAGGAGATGGATCAACCATGATAACTGAAGGCGCCAAGCTCGTCTGGCACTACCCTTGAATTATCATGGTCAATCCATCTCTTGTAACTGGTACTTAGGCATTATGTCACACCTACAAAATTGAGGAAATTCTGCCTTGGGGTTAGGTGCAGGTTAATTTTGGACAAGTCCAATGCTCATACATATTAACCCCTTTGTACATGCAGCCAATGGTGCTGTTCACACTAGTGGTGGCTGCATGCAAAATGATGTTAAGCAGGTGATGGTGTGCAGCAGGTATGCATATTTACAGGTATGCCACTGGGCTTACTTTAGCCCTGTGGCTGCTGGTAGCTGTTTTTTTGGCTCACGTGCGAAGCAAAAGTGAGTATGTTTTGGGCCAGTGGTCGTCCGTCCGTCTGCTGTCGTCCGTGGTAAACTTTAATGTTGGCATTTTGTCGGAGACTATTCAAGCCACGGTCTTCAAACTTGGCCCAAGGACATTTTGTGGCAAGACCTTTCTAATCATACCGATTTGAGTGACCTCTCACAAAGGTCAAGGTCACAGGGGCTCAGGAAATATGTCAAAATTAGCTATATTTTGACATAATTTATTTTTTTCACAAATACTACTCACAACTTTAAACCCAAGCTTGATACAAAGGTACCTGATGATAAGACCTTTCTATACAAACTAATTTAGTTGATCCCTCGGAATGGTCAAGGGTCACAAGAGCTCAGGAAATAGGTAAAGAATAGCCATATTTTGACAAAAGATGTTTTTCTCAAATACTGTTCACATCTTCAAACCCAAACTTGCTACAGAGATAGCTGATGGTAAGACCTATCTATGCATACTAATTTGGATGACCCCTCGGAAAGGTCAAGGGTCACAATGGCTCAGGAAATTGGTCCAAAATAGCCATATTTTGACAAAAGATGTTTTTTTCTCAAAAATAGTTTACAACTGTAAACCACAACTTGCTACATAGATACCTGATGGGAAGACCTTTCTATGCACACCAATTTGGTTGATCCCTCAGAAAGGTTAAGAGTTATGAGAGCTCAGGAAATAGGTAAAAAATAGCCATATTTTGACAAAAAGATGTTTTTTGTCATATACTATTTACAACTTCAAACACAAAATTTGGTACAGAGATAGCTGATGGTAAGACCTATCTATGCATACTAATTTGGATGACCCCAAGGGTCACAAGAGGTTGGCAAATCTGTGTAAAATGCCAATAGGTATCAAATAGGTATTAACCACATTTTTTGCAAATTTTTCAACTAAATTTGGCCCTAAGATAGCTGATGATAAGACCTTCATATGCATACTAATTTAGTCGAAGGGTTGGCGGAGGAGGGGGAGGGGGGGGGGGGGGGGTGGTGGTTGACAGGTGTGTTAAATGCTTACATTTTCAGAAAACCTGAATTTTCCTGCTGCAGAAGCCAACCCTTGTCACAAAGGTCACACATGTAAATCAGTCATACACGTGAGCCATAATGGCTTTGTCTTTCTTGTGTTGCAATGATTCCTGCAGGAATCATTGTGACATAGACTGAAACTGCTGTTGGCATCATTTCTGTTTTGATGTTTTACCCGTTGTGATTTTGTTTGTTTTCTCAAAACACATTACCGATGGTATTACAACTAGGAAATGTTTCTTAGCTAGTCTAATTTTAGCCCAAAAATTGTTGTGTACGATAATGGCCATGATGGCAGGAGAGGGGCGCCATAGGTTAGGCGGAAACCCGGTAGCCTCCCTTCCGGTTCAACCACGCATGTGCTCAGTGCTCAAATCACCAGTCAGTTTCTTCGCTAGTCGCGTGAGGTTGTGTACGCCTGTGGCTCCTTCATTCGTTGGCTTTCGTTCACTGCTTCGACTTTCTACTGTGTGAGAGGGATTGTGGCCTTTGGGCTGGGACGCTTTCGTGTGTGCGTTGTTTCGAGAGGACTTCCTAACAACGCTGGTGAGCTGTGCTCACTGTCGGCCGGTCGCCTTCAACTTCTGGTGCCCTTGGGGTTCGTCCTTGGCCTACCTCGGGGAAGGCCTGGTTCGGTGGCGGACGGCGCGTTCCTGGTCTTCTCGTGGGACTGTCGTCTCTGCGCCTGGCACCGGTCCCTTCGTGGCCGGTCGGAGCGGGTTGGCGCCTTGATAGGACGGCCTCGGGCTTCACCGCTGACACCGCTCTTCGTTCCTCTCCTTTCCCAAACATGGCGAGGTATAATCTCGGTCACTGCTTCCGTACGGCGCTCAGGGAGGGTTTGAGCGCCGCACGCCAGCATACGCCGTATCTCCTTCGTTCGTTTCGCGCGTTTCGTTGCCTGCCGGCTGCGGCAGGTTCGATTACCTTCACATAGATTGTTCTGTTTTGTGTTGCAGTTGGCAAGTCCGCACCTGTATCAGATGTGGACAATTCCAGTGGCCGAGCGATGGACACGAGGTGTGCCTGCCCTGTTCAACCTGTACATCTTCCCAACCGTGCCTGGTCTGCGCCCCCTGGCGGGAAGAACAATGGAATCAGATATGGGGTTTCTACCGTGCACTTCCGACGCCAGCACGTATACAGGGCCATACACCGGTAAGAACCACAGACCCGACTAGTGGGTATTACCTGGTGAGAGGACAGTCTACGCCGCGACTTACACCGCGAGCCCGTCCTCCTGGGCCGGCAGCGAACACAGACCCGACTAGTGCGCGCTGTCCGGTAGCAGAAACTACTACTGAAGTTTCAGTCAGGCCCTCTTCCTGGAACAATATAGACACGCCGGTAATCACCACAGACCCGACTAGTGGTGCTTATCAGACGTTAGAACGTTCTCCATCGCGACTTCGGTCGCTTGCTCGTTCTACTACACCGGCAGCAGGTACAGACCCGACTAGTGCACGCTGTCCGGTTCCGCCGATCCTTTCGGCGCGAGACAAAGTACAGGTACAGGCTTCAGTTCCGGTAGCGGTCTCGGCACAGGAGATGCCCGCTTCCCAGCAGAAGGATACTCCTCCTCCACGCATCGACAGAGTTCGGCGTTCAGGTACGGCCCGTTACTCACCTCGTTCCAGAGAGCAGAAGCACCGGACGGTCTCCCGCTCTTCTCGCCATCGTTCACCCTCCAGGGACAGGTCACCGCGGCATAGGCATGCCTCCAGATCTTCCCGTACCAGTAGGCCATCGCGGACGGTGTCCGGGGTCGGATCTCCGCAAGTGGTGCGTCGGTCCAGACCGCATTCTCCAGATGTGAGACATTCTACTCGGAGAGCGCGCCAATCGTCTACTCCACCCTCCAGGCCGTCGTCGTCCAGAGGCAGTCGACGCTGCCGCCGCCAATCCCGTTCTAGGAGTCCCCGCTCCCGCCGTGAGCCCTCCCCGCGGGGTAGGAGGTCGCCTCGACGCTACGCGCATCGTTCTCGCTCTGGGTCTCAAGTAACCTCCCCGGTCCGTTCGTGGCGTCACCGCTCCGTGAGACCTTCTCCGGCCAAGGCCTCGGTCACATCCCGGCTCGTCGCGGAGGCTGGGCCCACACTCTTAGCACGAACCGGCCCCACCCACCTCGCTCTGCAATTAGAGGATGATGCGCTCAGCCTGGCGCCTGAGGACTCAGTTTCGGTTTTACTTCGGGACGACAGCCCCGCGCACTATATCCCGGCGCCCCCTGACGTGGATCAAGATGAGCAGGAACAACATCCGTCAGCAGTGGGACACAGGTTGGAGACTCTGCGTGCCCTGGACGAGGCAGCTCGCATCATCTCGGCGTGCCTGCCGCCGGAAGACTGTCCTCCTTCTCCGCCTGCGAAGAAGAAGGCCGCGGCCTATGTAGATGCGGAACTCCATACCAAGACTTTTAAAACTCTTCCTCAACCTCCGGGTTTCAGCAGCCTACGGGACGCGTTCTCGGCTCGACTCGCGCAGGGACACTTGGGCGCCGCTGGATTCTTCAATGACTCTAAGTGGCCGGCGGACCTACACATGTTCTTTCGACAATCTTGGTACGCGGGACATACTCAGAGCTTTACCTGCGCACTACCCAAACCGGACCCAGCTGCTTGGGCCCTGGCGGCGATTCCGGCACGGACCCCTCTGCTTCCAGGAATCGATCAGACAGGTAATCTCATACGCAACGCCTTAGCCTCCACGGGATTTCTTGACCTTCTGACGCAAGCCATGGTTCGTCGCGTAGAGGAGGCTTGGCATCCGTCCCTTACGCCGCTGCTGGGGGATCTGCTAGCCCTGGCCGTCTCTGGTAACCGGGCCTCCTACCACACCTGTGTCAACGCTATGGCTGCGGCGGCCAACTGTGACCTTTTGCGTCGGGATTTCCTCCTCCGCTCCTGCCCTCTCCCCAATGACATAAAGCTCCAACTTCGTCAGGCGCCCCTTGGCGGAGAACTTCTCTTTGGCCCCACTTGGTTAGCGGTTAAAGAGGCAAACAAGGACACCTGGCCAAGTCGTACAGTACCTACTCCCTTTCAACATACCCGCAGGACCCAGGGTCGCCCCCTGCGGGCGGCTAGACCCGTTTCCCGGCCTTACACCAGAGGTGGACGTCTCCCCCCCAGGCCCCCTGCCTTCCCCCGTACCCGTCCCACTGCAGGATCCTCTTCGGCCCCCGTTCCCAGGACCTGGCCCAAGCCTGCCCGACGCCCCGGGCGGGGCAGGGCCTTCTGACGTTCTCCACCTTCGGGCTCCGTCGACCGCGCTGGGACCTCCGGTCGGCGGGAGGCTCGCACGGTACAGCGCCGCCTGGCGGGCGCTGTTCCCGGACGACCACTGGATTCTTTCAACCATCTCTCTCGGTCTGCGGATCTCCTTTCGGTCCCCGCCCCCACTGCAACGTACTCCGGCGTGGACCTTGGTTCCGACAGACCAGCTCAAGGCAGACGCTCTGCGCAACGAGGTGACCGCCCTACTTCGGAAAGCAGCGACAGAGGTGGTGACGCGTCTCGACTCCCCAGCTTTCTACAGCCGGCTGTTTGTAGTTCCCAAGCCGGGCGGCAAGTGGCGTCCTGTGATCGACCTGTCCGCGCTCAACAAGTTTATCGTAGCTCCACGCTTTCGCATGGAGACAGCTCGGGCCCTGCGTGCCTCGGTGCAACCCCTCGACTTTGCAATCAGCCTGGACCTCGCGGATGCTTACCTTCACGTGCCCATGCACCCAGCGTCCAGACGCTATCTACGCTTCGCCTTCGAGGGTGTGGTATACCAGTTCCGCGCACTTCCCTTCGGCCTCAACCTCAGCCCATGGGTCTTCACACGCATCATGGACGCAGTGGTAGCCAAAGCCCGTCGGACCTCCACGAGCCCCACGTCCAACTACCTGGACGACCTGCTCCTGAAGAATCAGGCCTCTGCCGCCTTGGAGGTGGACCGGGATGCCTTGCTTCAGCTCCTCAAGACGCTGGGCTTCATAGTCAACTTCGGCAAGTCCGACCTCGTGCCGTCACGCCATTTCGTCCACCTAGGCATGGAGTTCTACACCGACCGCAATATCGTCCGGCTGCCCGAACCCCGCATTCAGAAGCTGGCGGAACTAGCTCGGCAGGTATCCCAGAAGTCTTCGATTCCCGCCAGGCAGTGGCTTCAGTTGCTGGGGCTGATGAGCGCGGCAGCAGACCTTATTCCTTTAGGACGTCTCTACTCCCGGCCGCTACAGTTGCACCTTCTGCTACACTGGCGTCCGTCGACCTCCGACCTAGAGTCTCCGGTTCCGATTCCGTCGTTGCTCCGTCCTCACCTTCTACGCTGGGCGGACCCCCTCTGGCTCGCAACAGGAGTGCCGCTGTTCTCGCCACCGCCCTCCCTCTCCATCTGCGTAGACGCGAGCCTCTCCGGTTGGGGAGCACACCTTCTACCCTCCTTCGAGACGGCCTCCGGCCGGTGGGACCTGGATCTCCGGGACCGACACATCAACTGGTTGGAACTGGAAGCCGTCTGGCAAGCCCTTCGTGTGTGGGAAGCTCGCCTGCTTCACCGGGAGCTACTGGTGTTGTCGGACAACTCTACGGTCGTCGCCTACATCCAGAAGCAGGGCGGTACCCGCTCCCCATCTCTCTGCATCCTCCTGTATCAAGTGCTCCGGTGGTGCGAGGATCGGGACATTTCTCTCCGTGCTCGACATATCCCGGGCCACTTGAATGTGCTGGCCGACTCCCTCTCCCGTCGCGGTCAGCTACTGCACACCGAGTGGTCACTGCGTCCAGACATCTTTCGGATGATCGGCGCTACCTGGGAGTCACCCATGATCGACCTATTTGCCACGAGATGGAATCGCCAACTCCCTCTGTTCGTCTCGCCGATTCCAGACCCCTTGGCCTGGGCAGTGGACGCCCTCTCCATCTCCTGGGATGGACTGGTCGCCTACGCCTACCCACCCACGGTCCTCATCCCCAAGGTTCTTCTCAAGCTCAGGGGCAGCAACACTATCCTGTTTCTGGTGGCCCCATTTTGTTGGTCCAGGTCGTGGACGACCGACCTCCTGAATCTGGCGACGACCCCCCCCCCACTACAGCTACCCACTCCACGAACGATGCTCAAGCAACTGCGGCAGACGCTGTACCATCCTTGTCCAGAACGTCTCCTCCTCCACGCCTGGAGGTTGTCCGGCAAGCCCTCTCCGCTAGAGGCTTCTCAGGTGCGGCAGTGGACGCGATCGCTACAGCCCGCAGAGCCTCGACCAGACGAGTTTACGAGGGCAAGTGGAGAGTTCTCAGCACCTGGTGTGACGACAGACGCCTCTCCCCCACCGAGTTGACAGTCCCTCAGCTGGCGGATTTCTTCCTCTGGCTTTTTCACGACCAGCGTTTAGCTCCCATCACCATTCGAGGTTACTTGGCCATGATCGCTGATACTTACAGGCATATAGGACGTCCCGACCCGGGCGCCTGCAAGGACCTCGCCGATCTGATGGGCCATTTCGGTCTGCATCGTCCCGCTCTACGTACACTGCTGCCACGTTGGGACCTACCTTGGGTCCTTACTTGGCTCAACTCGGCTCGCTTTGAGCCGTTACAGCTGGTGAGACTACCGGACGTGACGCGGAAGACCTGCTTCTTGCTAGCCCTCGCCTCAGCCGCCAGAGTCAGTGAGCTGCACGCCCTCTCTACTCGCCCCAACTGTTTACAGTTCCGGACGGACGGTTCGGTGCAGCTGCTTCCCGACCCGACCTTCCTAGCCAAGACCAGATCTCCACTCGTGGCACCACAACTGGTCACCATACTACCTCTCAGAGAACCACGCTCCGATCGCGAGTCCCGGCAACAGGACCCAGTTCGAGCGTTACGTGTGTACCTGCGCCGGACCAAGCCCCTCCGCAGGGGACGCACCCACCTTTTTCTTCCTCTGTCCCCAGGTAGAAACGACATCTCAGCCCAGACTATATCCTCCTGGCTTCGGTGGGTGATACGATCCGCCTACCAGGAACTCGCCCCTGATGCAGCAAAACGCATGAGGATCAGGGCGCACGAGATCAGAGCCATGGCCACGAGCCTCGCATTCGAACGCAACTGTGCGGTCAAGGACATCGTGGCGGCTGTGGGCTGGCGAACAGAGAACACCTTCGCTCGCTTCTACCTGAGGGACCTCTCCGGCCAGCGGCAGAACCTAGCGCTGGTGGGAGACATCGTGGCGGCGCAACACTCCCTCCCGGCGCCCTAGGCGCCGTAAGTATCTTCACTAAAATTAGAGGGAGGTTGCTTGGGGTGGACTCTTCTAGTAGCTTCGATGGCAGGGGTAGGGGCGGTTAGCGGCACCCACCTCCTTTTCGGGATTCTTCCTAGTTGTAATACCATCGGTAATGTGTTTTGAGAAAACAAACGTATTTTTCTTTAAAATAAGTTTTTTTGAAAAATACTTACCGATGGTATTACTCGAAGGTCCCTCCCACCTGCCCCGCTCGCCGCTGCTCCGCTAAGAAACTGACTGGTGATTTGAGCACTGAGCACATGCATGGTTGAACCGGAAGGGAGGCTACCGGGTTTCCGCCTAACCTATGGCGCCCCTCTCCTGCCATCATGGCCATTATCGTACACAACAATTTTTGGGCTAAAATTAGACTAGCTAAGAAACATTTCCTAGTTGTAATACCATCGGTAAGTATTTTTCAAAAAAACTTATTTTAAAGAAAAATACGTTTTTCATTACAGATCCTGAACTTTTTGAGGAGTCATTCACATCCAGAAACGCTAAAGAAAGTAAGGTTGTGTATGTGTGTGCCGGGATTGAATTTGTTTGTGGAGGTGTGTGTCTATACTTTGTGTTGTGTGTACATGAGCTTCTATTCTGTTTTGCGTATTCACAGTGTGATTTACTTTTGGCACATTCTTCCTCGAACACCAGGCACATTCTAGACACAGTCTCTTATAACAACAAAAGTCAGATATAACAACATTTTTTCAGAGGTCCCAACAGCACTTTTTCCATGTAAATTACTTCGCCAGACCTGTCTACCTCAAAACTGATCTCGTAGTACTCCACAGAGCAAATGTTAGTACTCGGAGACAAAAAGAGTACTTTTGTTACCTAAGGCTGCGTACAGGGGGGGATGGGGAGGGGGCTCGTGCGTCTTAACTGTTCGCCAGATTATCAAACAATGGGAGGGGCTCGTGCGTTTTAACCGTATTTGTGAGGGTCATCAAGCAGCTCTCTAGCATGACAGCGTTTCTTTGATTTCATTGGTAGCAGCACTATTTTCAAAATGGCCGACGTAATACTATTTACCGAAAACTGGAAGAAGCAACTCGTCTTTAAACAGAAATGTAACCCCCAAAAAATACAATCCAACAGATTTGCCGAATTTTGTACTTTTTTTGGTATTCGGCGTACTAACGTACTTGCCGGTAAAAATTGTAAAATTACGCCCAAAAATCGTAGGGTAGACAGGTCTGCTTCGCTCATAACAAACTTCGGATATAACAACAAAAACTGTGTCCCCTGATGACTTGTTATATCTGAAATTTACTGTACATTATAGCAGATTTGTACATAAAATTAATGTTGTGTTTTAACCCTTACACACTGAGGCTGATTTTGTAAACTTTGCTTATTGTCCTATGAAGGCTACATTACGGATTAGGAGATGGATCAACTGTTTTAGTTCAAGGGTGTTGCCAGAATAGCTTGGCGCCTCTGGCGCCAAGCTATTCTGGCACCACCCTTGAACTATCAGTCAAATTCATTTCAAGCAGTGGGTGTATCAGGATGATAAGGGTTAACTTATAACTTCCATACTGCACGTATTATTTATTATTTTTGTTTGTTTGTTTGCAGCGAATTTAAAATGTAACAAAATGCCATGGGGACCAAAACATGTTTTGCTATCTGTGAAGTTTGATATAAGCTGGCCAGGATCTCTCAAAATGTGTTATTATATCTGAAACTGTTAAATACTAGTGACATCAGGTGCATTTGTACATATGTATTTGTTTTGTCTGATGTCTTTATTCGTGTGTTTATTTTGTTTGTTATCCCTTACAGAGTCCAGTCATTCCTCCAACAATCACTGATCAGGTGCGACTGTGGGAATTAGAGCGAGCGCGTCTCACCTTCACTGACGGAGTTCTCTACAATCAGTTTCTGTCACAGGCTGACTTTGAGATGCTCAGGGATTACGCCAAGGTAATTTGCGCTTGCACACATACGATTGACAATAGTTAACCCCCTTGTGCATGCAGCTACTGGTACTGTCTACTGCACTGGTGGCTGCATGCACATGTGGGTTAATCATGGACAGACTTTTCTTAACCTCTTTGCTGTCGGTGGCCACAGATTGTGTTTCTGAAAGTTTTGTTAATTCAGTCCTGAAGAGCCCTAGCTATCCAAGGAACATGGGTACAAAATGGCTGTAGCAAGAGGCATAGATCCTCATGAGCCCCCGCAATTGCGGGGGCTCATGAGGATCTATGTCTCTTGCAGTTGGATCGTAGTCACTTTTTCTCGACAGTGAAGGGGTCAAGTCAGTTTTCATCACAGGCAGGCTGAAATTTTTAGAGATATTGCCAGGGTAACATGAGACTGTCATATGTGTTTATCTGATTAGGTTTGGGTCGCATGATTTGTGTGCTGGTCTGTGTCTTCGAACCTCACAGCCTAGAGCCGTAGGGTCCAGAGTTGAGTATGTCGCTAACAAAACTGGTTATAACTGTGCTGATCAGATTCATCCTAGAGCAATTTCAAACCACAGCTGCATCAGAATTATGAATGGAATGACAATGGGATGATGTATTTGGAACATTGTCTTTCATTTATTATATCGGTATGAAAGACGTTAAGTACATAATTTGTGATTTTTAGCATGCAAGGATGGTCTGAGCAATTTTGATCAGATCATTTTAAATGATGCTGGTAGATTCAAGCATATTTATGAAAACAATCAACATGTTTTGCATTTTAATTTTTCTTTGCAGGAAATGGAGGTGCTAGTTTGGGAGTTGCCTGAAAAACGTGTGATGGTGGTCACAAAAGACGGACACGATGATGTCAAACGGTTCTGGAAACGACAGCGCCAGACTTGAACCAACACTCGACTCTTGTTGTATGGTGCATGTTGATCAAGGGCATCTCTTGATTAACCCATATAACCCCACGGCCGCATTTTCCATAGTTTGGAGCCAAACGACCATGTGCCAGCTGGAAGAGATGGATTGACCCTGATAATTCAAGGGTAGTGCCAGATTAGCTTGGCGCCCTCGGGCGCCAAGCTAATCTGGCACTACCCTTGATTATCATGGTCAATTCGTCTCCTGTTGTAGGGTGTTGGGGCTAAATGGGTTAACCCTTTTCTGCATGCAGCCACTGGTGCTGTGTTGGTCTAAATATTTTCTTTAACCCTGTTGTGCATTCAGCCACTGTTACTGTAAACAGTCCTGGTGGCTGCATGCGCGAGGGGGTGAAACTAAGTCCTCGGATGACGTTTTCAGATTGTGAAGATGACGCCGACAGACATGAACCGGCGTCGAACCCTGATTTAAGGTGTATGTCAGTTCTTCATCTGTGTTCTGGCTTCGCTGTGCTTACTGTGTGACACACGTGACCGTGTGTCAATAGTGTCTGCGACTGTGAATACCCGGTATTGTAGGGCCGAGATTTTCAGGTGTGGAAATTACAGTTCAGCCTTTAACCCAAAGAGTGCATGCCTTCTGAGGAGATTTGTCAGGTTAACCCATTTAGCCCCAATGTCCTACAGCAAAACGATGCATTGACCATGATAATTCAAGGGTAGTGCCAGATTAGCTGGGCGCCTGCTGGCGCCAAGGTAATCTGGCACTACCCTTGAATTATCGTGGTCGATCCTTCTCCTGCAACTGGTACTTAGTCGTTAGATGACACCTCTGAATTGAGGGAACTGTGAACCTGGGGTTAAATGGGTTATGGTGTCTGTTAGCTCATTGAAACCATAAGGTTGAAATCTGTGTTGTAGGTAGACTACGTACGTTGTACTAGTTCAACTAGAAAGGTGTTGGTTCCAGCCTGGACCCACACCACCATTGAACTATTTGGACCGAGCTGTTTTTGTTTTGGAATCTGTGCATGTTTGGACGACAATACCGACTCACGGAGTGTTTGATCAGTGTGCATGCGATCTTGTGAGCAGACTTGGATTTGTGCTGGTCTGCGACTTTACGGCCGACATCCAAAAGGTCCATGGTTTAATATAAATAGGTTGCACACTTGAATATTTCAGTCGGATTTTGATGTGGCCATACACAGCCATGGAGATCTGCGTGCAAAGTGCATCTGTTCAAGTATGACTGAATTATCGATATGTACCAGTATCTGTGCGAGGTGCGTTAATCCATATAGTCCCAAGGCCCCATTTCCTAAATTTTGGAGGCGTCATCCAGCAACTATGTACCAGTTGCAAGAGATGGGTCGACCATGATAATTCAAGGTTAGTGCCAGATTAGCTTGGCGCCTTCAGGCGCCAAGCTAATCTGGCACTAACCTTGAAATTCCCCACCCGGGTCTGCCCTGGGGGACTTGGGTGGGGTTAGGTATTTTTTAGTTCCCAGGGTCACCCTGGTCAGCCCCACAGGGTGGGTTTTTCTCTCTATTCTGAGGCATGTGTTTGTCTGTCTACCCTTTGTCCATTCACCTGTATTTGCCTTTTTAAAACTCTCCGTCTGCACTGCCTGTAGCTCTTGATATTGGATGTGTGTTGCTAAATGGTCTTAGCTTTATTTATGCCCCATGTTGTAGGTTTATTTAACGTATTTGACCGGCTGGCGACATACATTCAATTTTCTGTTTAGTTTTTTTTCACAAGCAGTGCAGGCATGTCCTGAGAAAGCCTTGTTGCTGTCGGGACGTTAAGCAATGTACAATCAATCAATCAACTAACCTTGAATTATCATGGTCAATACATCTCCTGCTGTAGGGTGCTGGGGCTAGATAAGTTAAGCGATCTGACTTTGGCACTATTGGCTGGTTCATGTAGAAACAGAATGCCTCTAGGTTTTTGTAATGTGCAGCTATGCAAAATGTGCATGCGCAGGAGTATTATGTGGAATATGTAGAATATGCCAGGAATTTTGAAGCAGTGTGTGTATATGTGTGTGACCGATTTGTTGATATAATGTAAGGTGTGGGCTGCCTTTGTGAGATTCATGTATGTAAGATATCTCTTCCACGGTACCCTACATCACCACCAGAGAGCACTGTGAGCAAGAAAGCCCTGACACTGGCCATGCTCGAAGAAAATTATCCCCAGGAAGCATGGATACGGGCATACACCGATGGATCAGCCACAGATGCAGTTCAGGATGGAGGGGCTGGGGTGTACATTCAGTACCCAAACGGAAAATGGCAGGCAGAGGCAGTACCAACAGGCCTTCACTGCACAAATTACAGAGCTGAGGTGGAAGCCCTAGTCCGCGCAGCTAACACCCTTAGTGGCACTGCAGACCCTGATGCCCAGATTGTCTTCCTTACTGATGCCATGTCTGTACTTGAGGCAGCAACAGCAAGCAAACTGCCACGTCTACAAGAGGCACTGCAAAACATCAAGTGCACCAGACTGGTGCTGCAGTGGATCCCTTCACACTGTGGCATCTACGGCAATGAAGAAGCTGACAGAATGGCAAAAGTGGGCG
>BTPG01000004.1:204493135-204684683 GCA_036245525.1 Semisulcospira habei | reverse complement strand
CAGAGAAAGAACAAGATGAAAATGGAGTCAGCTTCACAGAGATGAAGACCATCATTAAGTCTGTGTACAGACCACCACAATGGCCCCTAGACAGTTACCATCAGCTGTCCAGACAAGAGCAGGTGACCATCTTTCGTCTGAGGACCGGGCACAACCGACTCAATTTCCACCTGCACAGGCGCTTCCACCTCGTGCCATCTCCCCTGTGCCCTTGTGGAGAAGCAGAGCAGACCGCAGAGCACATCCTCCAGGACTGTGGGAACCACCAGCCGCTGAGGGAGGAGATATGGCCGAAGCCCGCCACTCTACAAGAGAAACTGTACGGGCCTGTGGAGGCGCTACAGAAGACCACAGATTTCATTTTGAGAGCCAAACTCCAAGTGTGACGGCGTTCGAGAAGAAGAAGAAGAAGAAGATGTATGTAAGATTTGCAAGTGTTTACAAAAATCGGTGCACTCGGACAAATGTTTTGTTCTTTCTCTTTTCTTTATTCAAGTAACTCACAACAATGTCCTATTATGACCCGATTATAAACAAACTTCTCTCTCTCTTTTTCACTGTCACACTACAAAATGACACCAGTGTTTCCCGTCAAGTCACTAAAACCCGTCCATCTACAAGCACAGATTGAAAGGAGTCTCTGCTGTTGCAGGGGCTCGTGAGAATCTATGCCTTTTGCTGACCTCGTCTGGCTCCTGCTAAACCTCAAATTGAGTTTTGTTTTTTTAAAGTACGCAAAATAAAAAATCTCTTGTACTCTCCGTCCTAAAATAATGCACAAACATTCCTCACAATCACGCTTAGACAAAAGCACACAAACTGACCTAAAATGGTTCTGATGAGAGTAAATAAAAATTGAAACAATCTTGGTTTCAACAGATGGAAAGTGCTGAATGTAAAACCATTATGTGGGATAATTTCAAAGATGTCTAGACTACCATGTGCACAGTACATACATTGCTAACAGTAGTTTGAACATTTTGTTTCTGTCCGTTCAAATGTGTCCTGGTCTGTGATTTTGGACCTTGCACCTCTAAGCCATATGTCCAAAGTCACAGTCCAGCTTACTAGAATTAAAACAAAAACAATTTTAATTGATAGCAATGATAACAGCAGCCACAAATAATTGCTAACACCTAAATTTAACACCCTTGTGCATGTAGCATGTACCTGTCGCTGTGTGCACAAGGGGTTAATAAATTTAGCCACAGCGCATTACAGCAGGAGATGGATCAACCATGATTATTCAAGGGTAGTGCCATATTAGCTTGGCGCCTTGAGGCGCCAAGCTAATCTGGCACTACCCTTGAATAATCATGGTTGATCCATCTCCTGCAGCTGGTACATAGTTGTTAGGTGACACCTCCAAATTTTAGGAAATGTTGCCTTAGGGGTAAATGAATTCAAATTATATTTCACATGCATCACACTACTGGTGGATAATGACGAATAAATATTTCTGATTACATCTGAAATATAACCACTGGCCATGAAATATAGCTATATTCTGGGTTGGGGGGGTGGGGGGAGCCCGGACACACAAGTTCCCTTAAGCTTAAAGTGCAGCAGGACCTGTTTTCAGTGACAACTTTTATAAGAGATCACCTGTCATTCGTGACCATTCGGCCACCTGAACGATGGTCTGTAATGTCAGGTGACCTGCGTCCGCAGGGACTCGTGAGAATTGATGCCTCTTGCTGGCCAAGCATCGTGGGCATAATTAGTCTGTGGATTGTTTTCAGTCATTCAAATTTGTTGTACTGTCACCCTTGCAATTTGACATCTACCTTCCAGTAGTAGACAAAAAAAGGGCTGTTTGCCCACTAAGTGACTTTTCTGTATTATGTACTCTGCCATTGAGTAATTTTGTGGAGAATTTCTGCATCCAGTCTGCTTGCCAATGGCTTGCAACGACACATTCGGCACTACAAATACTCAAGCACGCGCACTGCCAGCGAATCTCACCACTAATAATGTTAAAGGGGAAATAGACATCCATAGGCAAAGAGCTACAACGTTTCAAGATGGTTCGTGAGATGAATCGATCATGACAGTTTAACCCATTTAGCCCCAATGCCCTGCAGCAGGAGATGGGATGATTGAGCATGATAATTCAAGGGTAGTACCAGATGAGCTTGGCACCTGAAGGCGCCAAGCTCATCTGGCACCACCATTGAATTATCACGATCAATCCATCTCCTACTACTTGTAAATATTCAATAGATAACACCTCCAAACTTTGGGAAAAAGTGTCTGTGGGGTTAAATAGGCTAAGGGTGGTGGTGCAAGAATACAACAGTTTATTTGATACCTAAAAGTCAAGGGTTAATTTTATCTGGTGAATCCTAACCTGATCACAGTGTGTAGTAGCACAGCTGCCAGACCTAGGTGCAATAATATTCGTGTTAATAAATGTCACATTTAAATTACATGTGCTAGCCTGTGATTTTGGACCTTGAGCCTGGAACAAGAAGCTGAAAACAACAAACCACGGCACCTTTAAACGATAACGTTTAACAACAAAGTTAATTTTAACGCACAACACAACCACCGTAGATGCCATTCATTCATCACAACCCTGCAAACAAATACATGTCGCATATTACAGCAGAACCTGTTTCGAGCAACCTCCTATTGTGCAGAAAAAGTGGTCTTAGGATCTATGTGCTCTCTTGAAGGGCAAACAGTGTTGCCTGACATTAAAGACCATCATTAAGGTGGCCACAGCCATGTAAATGGCGATCTTCAGCGACAGGTGATCTGAAACACAGGAGATTGCTCAAAACAGGTACTGCTGTCCAAAATTACACTTACAATTCAAACGCTCCCTATTTCAAGCACCACCTGATACAAGGGGCACAGATCCTTATGGGCCCCTGAGGACTTCTGGGGCTCATGAGGATCTATGCCTTTTCCCACCAAGTTGGTGCGTGGCGGACAGTTCAGGAGACTGATTCAGCATTTTCATTTCCATGCAAGCTGAAGTTCAGGTTTTTGGTTCAGACAGAACACAGCCCTTCAGCCAGCCTGTTTTACTTGCAAGAGGCATACATTCTCATGAGCCCCTGCAGATGCAGGGGCTTATGAGAATTTATGTCTCTTGCTCGCCATGGATCATGGGGGCATACAATGTTGTTGGTCCTTGGACCGCTTTCAGTCATTTCAATTTTTCTTGGCGCCGTCACCCATGTTGACGTAATGTGTGTATGGATCTCCCGGGGGGTCGTCAGGCGTGTAATAAAACTGCAACCACCAAGCTTCAACATGTCACTCTTTGAAAACATGGCCAACTTTTGCATACATGTATCTGTGTACAGGTCAGTCATTTTTGACCTACATCTCAAAGCCACAAGGTAACAATTACAGACTTGCACACAAGGTAAGTCCAGTATACCCTGCCAACCATCCTCACCAATGAGGGGAGGAGGTGTGTAACAATTGCAGTAAGCCCTTTCAGCTCCAGTATGCTACAGCAAGAGGTGGACTGACCATGAGAATTCAAGGGTATTGCCAGATTAGCTTGGCGCCATCAGGCGCCAAGCTAATCTGGCACTAGCCTTGAAATTATCATGGTCGATCTATCTCCTGCAGTTGGTACAGTCATTAGGTGATGCCGCCAACATTTAGAAATGTGGCCTCGGGGTTAAATAGGTGAAAGTATCTCCTTTGTTCGTTGTTGGTGTAGTCATACATGAACAGGTCACTTGCTACGTCAATAATCTCACATCACAGTACATGCATATCGTACGCGTCACACGCGTCTGCGTTTTGTTACAAAAGGTGTCATTTCAACAAACAGATAAACTTATACATATCTTTAGACTACATTCTAATTGACACAACAAAGGGGGTTAGGGTTGGTCAGTTGTGCTGCAAACAAATAAACAAGAAAATATGCGGTCTAACTACAGGTCTAGTTTTCCAAAGTGGGAGTTTAATCAAGTTTTCGTCAGTTCTACAGCAGTGTGCATCGCACACATTTGTCATAACTGTGGTAACAATTTTTTTTTTTTGCGAGACTTAAGTAGCAGCACTATGATTTATATTGAGACAACTTCAATGAGGTAGAAAGTATGTAAGTGCTAGGCATCTCAGCATATTGTCAGATCACTGTGTACAATTTCATATCAGCCACCAGTACTGCTCACAGCACCAATGACTGCATGTACAGGGGAGTTAACCCTTTGGTAGTTGGTAGTGCCTTTTGTCGAGATGGTGCCTACAGGAATCACCACAACAAAAAGCTCTACCAAGAGCCAAGGTCACTCATTTGCCCAAAAGACATTACTACTCAGAAATGGACTGCACGTGATAATTCAAGGGTAGTGCCAGATCAGCTTGGCACCTGGGCGCCAAGCTCATCTGGCACTACCCTTGAATTATCAGGGTTGTTTGATCTCACCCTGCTGGTACATTATCGTTACAGGCAGTAGCCAAAATTGCGCATCACTTCAGGCATGAAAGAGTTGAAACAAATCTTTCTGAAGCAAGCATGCTCCAGGCAGCATGCTGTTACATTATTTTTATCCAGCAAACGGTATTGTTCAAATGTGTGTCCATAGATGCCACACTGGTGAATAATGACAACACACATAATAACGATTAAAAAAAAAATGAGAGGCAGAGGATAACATAACAATGAAAATAATAATATTTATAAGGGACACTGAAACACACTGTTTGCTATATTGCTGTTATAGATGATAATGACCAGACAATGATGATAATAAAAAATGTAAACAACAACCACCAGTTGCAGGAACTGCCAACCTACTGTCCCTCTGCATGGGTGCGAGATGTTTGCTTGGGGCCAAAAACAGCTCCAACAAAGCCACTAGGACACTAAAAGGCTGGTACTGGCTATTGCAAAGTTTGTGCAATTTGACACAGATACCTCCACACACGCACGCACGCACACACACAATCTTCAGCTGTGACTTTATAGACCAAAACTAAATATTAAAATGTTCATTTTTATCACAAAATTCTAGTGTCGGGGGGCTGTAATCACATAAAATTGATACAATTGACCTGACCCTCTGGTTTTGATGATCATGCTCGGTTTGAATACAGCCACACACCCCCCCCCCCCCCTTCTTCCACCAATCCATCAACAACAGGCATGGATTTTCACGAACCCCTGCAGTTCCTAGACCAGAACCTTCCATCCCAAAGAGGTACAGATTCACATGAGCCTCTGCAACTCCAAGAGGCACAGATTCTCGTGAGCCCCTGCAAGTGCAGGGGCTCATGAGAACCTATGCTTCTTGCTGACCAAGATCAACACCAGCAGTTCCTCACACTGAGGGCGTTGTTGGTGCCCCTGCAACCACTGAGACTCATAAAAATCTACACCTCTGGCTCTGACTGGTCCAAAAACTGAGGGGCATTGCTCCGAGTTAACTCTCTGGCTGTTGGTAGCGCTTTGTTTTCTCAAAACAACATTACCGATGACATTACTGTTAGGAATACTGTCTCGCTAGCCTAATTTTAGCCCAAAATTGAGGTTGTGTGCCTTTAAGGAGGGAAGGTATCAGGGGGCGCTATCTGCTAGGCAGAGCCACGGTAGCCTCCCTTCCCTCCATATCCGGAACGCGGTCACCTGATTCGCCATTCTGTCTCTTCGCTGAGCCGTGGAAGGTTGTATGCCCTACCTAGCTCCGTTCAGGCTTCGTTCTCGCGCGACTTTGTCTTCTTTGAGTTCGTGGTTGGAGGTTGACGGGTTACTACTGGCTTGTGAGCTTCCTGCTGCAGAGTGGGCTTCTGTTCCGGCTGCAGTGTCGACCGGGCTGTGCCTTCTCGTCCTTGGAGGGACTTTGCGGCCTTTTTTTCGGGGGCCCTCGTCCTCCGTCCTTCACGGTGGTAACCTCCTTCTTTCTACCATGACCAGGTAAGCATTGTAGCTTGTGGTTAGTGCCCTCGGCCGACGCTGCGGATGCAGTAGCACTGAGCAGAGGCGCTCGTAGTGTGACCGTTAGTGCGGTTCGTTTTTATGACGTGGAAGAGAAAAGTGTACAGGCGGCAGGACCGGTTCTAGCGACCGGTCGGGGGTGAATTAGCAACAAGGGCGCTGCTAACTCAACCTTACCGGGCGGAACTAGACTGAGAGATTCCGTTGTAGCCACATGTACAGGTCCTTCTTCCTTGCTTGAAAGCGTGTTTTCTTGCTCTATGTATTCCAGTTGGCAAGTTCGTACCTGCACGAGATGCGCAGACTTCCAGTGGCCGAGTGATGCCCACGACGTCTGTCTTCCGTGCTCTGGCTGTTCCCCCACCCACCCTTGCGACGTCTGCACCACCTGGGAGGAGGAGCAGTGGTCGCAACTGCGGCGTTTCTACCGGCGGAAGCGTCCGAAGAAGGCCGCTCCGTCTACTTTGGTGGAGGAAACACCGAGAGCTCTCACGATGCGGGACGCACATGCGGATCCGGAGCCTCACGCTCCTGACGGAGGGTTCGTCAGCTCGCTGGGGTTACTTGACACCGAGCATGGCCAACGAGGTACTCCGACATCTGTGTTTGTCAGCTCGCCGGCAGTTCCTGACCCCGAGCTTGGCCAACACCGGGCGCCTACAGGGTTTGTCGGCTCGCTGGGTCCCACCGAGTCTGACCGACAACGCCCGCGGGACCGAAACGCGTCTACGACCGTGAGAAGCTCCGTTGACAAGCACAAGTCTTCTGGTGCGGAGGTCAGTGCCTTAGTTAACACTAAGAGTAAAAAACCAACCAAATACACATTAGCGAGTGTAGTTAAGGTGCCTCCTGTTTTGGCCCCCTCGGCCCGGCCCCTGGCGCAGGGGGAGGTGACTGTTTTTCAGAGACCGCGCGGGCGAAGCTCCCGCGCTTCTAATGGCTCCCGTGACTCGCAATTCGCTCGCTCCGAATGCCATTCTTCTCACTCCGTTGGCGGGTCTTCCCGCTCGCGCTCGACTTCCAGAGGGCACCGAGCGCCTAGGAGGCTCAGCCCTCTTACCGACCGGCGTACTTCGTACTCTCACCGGGATAGAGGTCTCCGTCATCGTTCACCGCACCGCTCGACCTATCGACCCCAGTCCCGTTCGCCCTCTCCATCCCGGAGCCAGCGTTCCCGCTTCCACCGGACTTACTCCCCCCGTCGCCGTTCTTCCCCGCGGCCGCGCTTCCCTCTTCACCGCTCCGCTTCGAGACGTCCAGCGACGAGGTTTTCCCCGACGTCCCGCTCACCCCCTGGTTCTGCGCGACGGGTCCGTTCTCCTCCCAGCGCTACAGTGACACAACGCGAGTTCAGCAGCGACGTTTCCAGTGTTGGTGTCCGACCTTCCCCTCCTCAGGGGTCGGATCCGGTTATGGAGGACGACACTCTCAGCCTCGTTCCTGAGGGTTCGATGTCAGCCTTACTGCGTAACGATGCGTCCGACGCGTCCGGACACTCCCCCCTCTCGGACGACGCTGGTGTTCGACAGCCTTCCCTCAGTCATAAGATGGAGACCCTCCGAGCCTTGGATGAAGCGGCTCGCCTTATCGCGGCCTCCCTTCCTCCGGAAGACTGCCCACCTTCACCGCCGGTCAAGAGGAAAGCTTCTGCCTTTGTGGATGCGGCCAGCCTGACCAAGCGGTTCAAGTCTCTCCCTCAACCTCCAGGGTTCCGAGACCTACGAGACGCCCTTTCGTCGCACCTTCGTACGAATTCCTTTGGGGACGCAGGTTTCTTTTCGGACAACAGGTGGCCCGCTGATCTACAGATCGCCTTTCAGCAGCGCTGGTACGCGGGTCATTCGCAGTCCTTCTCCTGTCAGCTACCGGAGCTGGACGCCCAGGCCCTCTCCTTCGCTGGCTCCCCTCGTCCGGGTCCCGTCATCCCAGGCCTCGACAAGACAGCTACCCTTGTACGGAATGCCCTCGCTACAGCGGGATTCCTCGACTTGGTGACCCAGACTATCGTTCGCCGTGTGGAAGAAGCCTGGAACCCTGTGACCTCTCCTTTTCTGGCGGACATCCTATCCTTAGCAGTGGCAGGCAAACGGGCGGCGTTTCACTCCGCTGTAAACTCCATGACGGCCGCGGCCAACTGCGACCTGATGCAACGTGATGCTCTTCTCCGTTCCTGTGATCTTCCCCCGGACTTGAAGAAGCAGCTTCGACAGGCGCCGCTTGGAGGGGAACTGCTGTTCGGGCCCACCTGGCAGGCGGTGAAGGAAGCCAACAAGGACTTGTGGCCCAGCCGACCGGCGCCCCACCGCTTTCGAGTTCCCCGCAAGGCCGCGGGTCGTGCCCTGCGGTCCGCCAGACCCGCTCCCCGCCCCCCTACAGTGCGCGGACGTCTCCCTCCTCGCGCCCCAGCCTTTGGGCGCGCTCGCCTTCGCCCCGACGCGACTCCCGCCCCCGCCCCCTCCCCCGCCTGGCCCCGGCCCGCCCGCCGCCCAGGGAGGGGCAGGGCCCACTGACGCTTATCCTCCTCCGCCGCCGCCTTTCTCCTGTCGGCGGGAGGCTGGCGCGCCACAGCCAGGCGTGGCACGCGCTGTTCCCGGACAACGCCTGGGTGCTTTCTACCGTCTCCGAAGGCCTTCGGATCGCCTTTCGGTCGCCGCCCCCCCCCTCCGTCGCTCCCCCGTTTGGACCCCTGTGCCCTCCGACCTAGACAGGGCCGCTGCTCTTCGCGACGAGGTGCACTCCCTACTTCTAAAGACGGCGACGGAAGTGGTTTCGCAGCCCAACTCCCCTGCTTTTTACAGCCGCCTTTTCGTTGTGCCCAAGCCAGGCGGCAAGTGGAGACCGGTCATCGATCTCTCCGCCTTGAACAAGTTCATCGTTGCCCCCCCCTTCCACATGGAGACGGCCCGAGCTCTTCGGGCCGCGGTGCAGCCGATGGACTCTGCCGTCAGCCTGGATCTCTCGGATGCCTACCTTCACGTGCCTGTTCACCCTTCGTCCCGACGGTATCTACGCTTTGCTTTTGCAGGAGTGATTTACCAGTTCCGAGTGTTGCCCTTCGGTCTCAACCTCAGCCCCTGGGTGTTCACGCGCATCATGGATGCAGTCGTCGCCCGGGCCAGAATGACGTCGTCCAGCCCGACGTCGAACTACCTCGACGACCTCCTCCTACGGAACCAGTCGGTCACGGCCTTGACCAGGGATCGAGATGCGCTGCTGCACCTCCTCGACAATCTCGGCTTCCTGCTGAACTGGGGCAAGTCCGACCTGGTGCCATCCCGCCACTTCGTCCATCTGGGTATGGAGTTTCGCACAGACTGCAACCTTGTTCGCCTGCCGGGACCACGCATACAGAAGCTGGCGACCCTCGCCCTGCACCTCGCACAGACTCGCTCGGCTACCGCCAGAGTGTGGCTACAGCTCCTTGGCCTGATGAGTGCGGCGGCGGACTTACTCCACCTGGGTCGCCTTTACTACCGTCCCCTTCAGCTCCATCTCCTCTTACACTGGCGGCCGTCTTCGGGCGCCCTGGAGACGATGGTACCAGTTCCCGTGATGCTGCTGCCGCATCTTCGTCGATGGGGGGATCCTGCCTGGCTGGCGTCGGGAGTCCCCCTCTACACACCTCCCCCCCGACTGTCACTTTGCGTCGACGCGAGCAGCTCCGGCTGGGGAGCTCACCTACTTCCGATGTTCACCACGGCCTCCGGCATTTGGACCTCGGACCTAGCGACGCGACACATCAACTGGTTGGAGCTCCAGGCGGTTGGGCAAGCACTCCTCGCCTGGGAACCTCGCCTGCGTCGTCAGGAGCTTCTCGTCCTGTCCGACAACTCCACAGTCGTCGCCTACCTTCAGAAGCAGGGCGGGACTCGCTCCCCGTCTCTTTGCATCCTTCTTTACCAGATACTTCGGTGGTGCGAGGACCGCGGCATTTCCCTCAGAGCCAGACACATCCCGGGCCATCTCAATGTCCTGGCAGACTCCCTCTCTCGACGCGGGCAGCTTCTCCACACCGAGTGGACACTCCGACCAGACATCTTTCGGATGATTTGCGACCGCTGGGAGACGCCCATGATCGACCTCTTTGCCACGAGATGGAACCACCAACTTCCACTCTTCGTCTCCCCCATCCCAGATCCTCAAGCCTGGGCGGTCGATGCTCTCTCCATTCCCTGGGACGGCCTCATCGCGTACGCCTACCCACCGGCGGTCCTCGTTCCCAAGGTCCTGCTCAAGCTCAGAGGTTGCAACACGGTTCTGTACCTAGTGGCCCCCTTCTCCTGGTCCCGGTCCTGGACAACCGACCTCCTGAACCTGGCGTCGGCCCCCCCACTACAGCTGCCCACTCCGCCATCGATGCTCAAGCAGCCCCGGCAGGACCTGTTCCACCCGTGCCCCGAGCGTCTCCTCCTACACGCCTGGAGATTGTGCGGCGAGCCCTCGCCAATAGAGGTTTCTCAAGTACGGCGGTGGATGCGATCGCTACAGCCCGCAGGCGATCCACTAGGCGAGTTTACGAGGGGAAATGGCGCGTTCTCTGCGACTGGTGCGCCGCCCGAACGACTCTCCCCCACGGATCTGACGGTTCCCCAGCTAGCGGAATTCTTCCTCTGGCTCTTCAATGATCAGCGGTTGGCCCCCATTACCATTCGCGGCTATCTGGCTATGATAGCCGACACGTACCGGCACCTGGGACACCCCGACCCTGGCGCCTGCAAAGACCTGGCTGATCTGATGGCACACTTCGGCCTTCATCGACCAACCTCCCGCTCCCTTGTGCCGAGATGGGACCTACCCTGGATACTGACGTGGCTCAACACTAGCCGCTTCGAGCCTTTGCAGCTGGCGCGACTGGCGGACGTGACGCGGAAGACATGCTTCCTACTAGCCCTCGCCACTGCGGCCAGGGTCAGCGAGCTTCACGCCTTCTCGACCCATCCATCGTGCCTACAGTTCCGGGCGGACGGTTCGCTACAACTGCTGCCGGACCCGAACTTCCTGGCCAAGACACGGCTTCCACTAGCCGCCCCACAAGTGGTCTCCATACAAGCCCTGAGGGGACCTAGCTTCTCCCGGGACTCCAGACAACAAGATCCGGTGAGAGCAGTGCGTATCTACTTGCGCAGGACCAAGCCTCTGCGCAGGGGCCGCACCCGCCTTTTCCTTCCTTTGTCTCCAGGTAAAAATGAATTTTTCAATTAAAATGCATTTTTTTGAAAAATACTTACCGATGGTATTACACTTAGGAAATGGCTCTTAGCTGGCCTAATTTTAGCCAAATTTTGGTTGTGTCCGTATAAGGGGGTGTTGGCAGGAGTGGGGCGCCATAGACCATGCCAAACCCGAATAGCCTCCCCTTACTCACATCCGGTACAAGATTACCCAGCATACCCCAGTTTAGTTCTTAGCGAACTGCGGCAAGCGGGGCCGGAGGGAGGGACCTTCGAGTAATACCATCGGTAAGTATTTTTCAAAAAAATGCATTTTAATTGAAAAATTCATTTGTTTTCTCAAAACACATTACCGATGGTATTACACTTAGGAAGAATCACAAAGAGGAGGTGGGTGCCGCTATAGCGCCCCTACTGCCAACCACATTGCCCACAAACTCGCCCTCCTGCAGCACACTCCCGATAATTTTAGCTAAGATACCTGCGGCGCCTAGGGCGCCGGGAGGGAGTGTTGCGCTGCTGCGGTGTCTCCCACCAGCGAGAGGATCTGTCGCTGGGAGGAGAGGTCCCTCAGGTAGCAGCGGGCGAAAGTGGACTCCGCTCGCCATCTCATAGCCGCCACAAGACTTTGACTGCACCGGTGCTGTCGCAGCGGAACTTGCGGCCATGGCTCTGACCTCGTGCGCCGCGATGTGCAACATGTGGCATCAACAGGTCAACGTCCTGGAAGGCCGGGCGGATAACTCCCCGGAACCAGGAGGAGCAGGTCTGGGCTGAGATACCACGTCTACCTGTGGACAGAGGGAGAAAACAGGTGTGTGCGTCCCCCTGCGCCAGCTTGGTCCGGCGCAGGTACACACGGAAGACTCTCACCGGTTCCTATTGTCTGGGCTACTGAGTGGAATCTGACACTCGTACGGGCAGACAGACATAGACTGTAGGGCAGCCAAGGCGACCACGACTTGACCCTGAAGGCTGGTACCGTAGTAGTTGCACGGCGCCTTCCGTCCGTAACAGCCAGCCATCTGTGTGTGTGTGTGACGACAGCGCGTACGGATACTGACCCTGGAAGAGGTAAGGCTGTCACCGGGTTTTGAAGTCTGTTCTCCCGGGTGGCACCCAACACGCGCCGGGCGAAACAACTGTCGCCGTCATGTAGGCCGCGTCTCGTCCAGGCAGATGTGTCAGGTAGCTGTAGCATGAACTGGTCGACTGGCACTGCCAGCCACCCGGGTGTGTGGACAGCGTGCATAGTACTGAGCCTGGAGGTTGAGTCAAGGACTGCCCTGAAGCTCTCCTCCTTGAAACATCCGTCAGGCGCGTCATGTGCCGGGTTCCAACAGACGAGGTTGAGATCCCGTAAGGTCCCTGCGCAGCACAGCGGGGCATTCCAAGCGAAGGGAGCCTCTGAAAGTGAGGTTTTGCAGCTACCCGGGTCGGATGAGCGAAATCGCCTGTAGGAGTCGGCGATCATGGTGAGATAGTCCTGAACGGTGAAAGGGGGCCGTCCTTAGGAGATGAAAAACCCCGAGGAAGCACCCTGCCAGCTGGGGCTTCGTCCAGTTCGGAAGGAAGAAGGTTGTCATTCCCGTCACACAGCGCTCGTCATCTACCCTCGCAACTCGACTGGTTGAGGGTCTGCGGGTTGTCTCGGTAGCACCCATGGCCGCCGTAGGAAGCCTCTGTGGAAGAGGGCTTGCCGCCCAATCTCCGGGTGCGCACCTACATCCCCCAACCTGCAACACAAGGAATGGCGGACAACCAAGCGTATAATTCGGCATTCAATCTCGATGGCGAGCAGTGGAGCTGGAAGATCTGGCCACAGCGACGCCTCCCCGCGCGGCAGGCCTCCAGCGCACTAGCCTCTCCCAATTACGCCCTCCTTCTCCAAGCAGAGGAGGTGTCAGGTTGAACGGTGATCCCCTAGTAAGTCATCCGTCCTAAGAGAGCTGAAGAAGGGACTGAGAGTCCCTCCTACACTGCCCTGCTCCCGTCTACTGGGAGTCCCACTCGAACAGGACGACCACGCACTCCATCCTCGACGGAATCCCGGCGAAGAAACACGTAGTACCTGTCCCGTAGCGTCGGCCCTCTAGTCGACGGCGAAGTGGGCATGATCCCAGCCTACCGCCCGGCTTGCCAACTGGTTACGACTTCGAAACTCGAGTTGTCCCAGGTCCTGAAGACGCACCGCTGCTCTCAGGTCTTTGTCTGGTATCTGCCGAGATGACGAGGCACTTGTGTCGAGTCGAAGGACGAAGATCGTGCTCCAATCTACCGTCTAGTGTAAGAGCTGCGTCGACCCTACTGCCACAGGCCCGAGCGCAACGACCTCTCAGGAACTAATTCCTGCCAAGTTGTCCCGTCTAACTCCCTGTACTTGCGCCCCCGGCCGCAGGATCCACAGCGCCGAATGGGTAACTTCCTGAAGGCACTACCGAGGGTAAGTCCATCCGCTCCGGTCCGGCGCTGCAGCCTGCCGGAACTCCAAGTCGCCGCCACCCAGGGAAGCGAACGCTTCCGCTAGGTCCCGAAGCTGTCGTCTAAGGAGGCGACAAGCGTGCCTGGTCACCGCTGACTACGGCCAGGCCCAAGCGAAGAGTAGCACCCCGTCGGGGAAATGAAGCGACTAGCCGCCAGTCATCTCAGGCGGAGCTAATCTGAACTGTGTGCATACCCCCGATGAAGACGGCGTCCGCAGTGAAGTCTGTCGGACCAGTCCTCCACCCGCGCTGACCTCTATCCCTCGCGCGCCTGGAGTATGCTGTCCCCGACGTTCACAGGAGTGTGCCGTTGGCGTCCCGTCGCCGCCTCCGTCTCTCGGATGTAAGTCGCCCAATCCGGTGCATCGGACGAACCGCGCCTCCGCGGAAGAGTGGTCCCTGCCAATCCTGTCTGACGGTCCACAGTGTTTTAAGAAGGCTGCTACATCCGGCGGCGCCCGCAGCGTGAATCAGCTGAGTGACAGGCCTTGAAAGCCTCCTTGTCGGTCTGCCCAGGGGGCCAAGAAGTTCTCCACTGCGCGGTGCCCTGCGTGGCCGACTCTCCACTCAGCCGCGCGTAATCGACCAGGACGGACGCAGCAACCGTTGGCAGCGGAAGAAGTAGGATCCAGCTGAAGCCATCAGCGCCTCCCCCGGCGCCCTGAAGCGGAGACCGAAGCCGACCAGAAGGGGCAGGGACTTGAATGCTTGGACGCGATGAGGGGACCTGCGTAGTCCCCGGCCCGAGTAGACTCTCCTGTAAATCTTCGCAGTAGACGGCGAACGCAAGACCTCTCGGAACTGCGAGTGTAGCGACGTAGAGAAGCTAACCTCGTCCAGTCACGGCGAATGACGTCCTCTGGCGTCCAGCGGGAACCGTATGTTCCGCCCGCAGGCGAAGGGATGTCCAACCCCTCCGAAGTCCAGGGAACTCCGGCCGGCGGCGATCCAACGAAGGCGGACCCCGCACTTGGAAGGAACAACGTAGTCTCAGGGGGCCGCTCCCCCGAACGGTGGCGAAAACTCGGAGAGCCCGTCTTTCCCTTGCGTAGCGAGCCATGGAACTGGGACGGCGTCTCCTGTTCCTCTCGTACCCCTGGCTTCTGTGAGGCGAGTCCCTGCTTCCGAAGGGGAACTGAAGATCATGAGCGAACGCCGGAACCCGGATCCCATCGTGAGGTCGTCTCTTCTGCACTGCATCTAGAGCGGCTCTCGTCTGCATGGTCGGCGCGAGGCGTGGCCCAACATCACCGAGCCGGGATCCTGCAGAGCGAAGTGCAGTGGTCCTGTAGCCCTTGCGGTCGCCACAAGCCATAAAAAACTGGTGAGCAGCCCGGGCGAGGGCGCCCAACCGAATAATAAGAAAAATTAAATTAATCAATGCTTAATGCATGAGCACACTTCGATTGTAATAGCCCTTATAAGGGATAATCAAGTTATTGAATTAGATTAAAATATGGGAGACAGAATACCCCTCTGTTTTCTCATCTCTATTGCCCAAAGCAAGAAATCGGATTAGAGGTTCCAGGAACCTAACCTTGGAAGGATAAGAGGTGTCGCGCCCCAGCGGCCTGGCGAACCGCTGAGCCGCTGGGAAAGCAACCTTTTAACCCCTGTGTCGCGCACCACGATAAACGTACATACTCATACGTGTTTGCTACCGCGCCCACATGCCCTCACAGACACTAGACACTGTCCAGCGCCTGAGAAGCCGAGCAGTCGCTTCTGCATGTCCGTTTATGACTTGTCGTCTGGCCCGGGACTGGAAGCATCGTAGGTACGGTAGCCGACGCCAGCCCTCCGCAGTCAGTGACTACAAGCTTACTGGGCCGGGGCGCCTAGGTCACTGCCGTTGACATGGGCCCCACCTTGATGCTCTGTCCACCTGCTGTTTGTCCACTCTGGCCTGCGGAAGGACAGTGGAGCGGGTCACCCTTGAGGCCGGGTCCCGGGCCGGTGGAAGAATCATTGGTTTAGCCATGCAAGTAGAGGTTGTCAGCTACCTCTCCTGCTGCCCAGAGCCCAGAACAAGGTATTTTGTGCTTTACAGGTCCGGGACCACCTTGGGTCCCACCTTAAAACACTTGGGCGTCTCTGTCCGGCGATCTCTGACAGACGACATACTCTCTCTGTGGGACAGCAAGGCACTGCTTCTGATTGGGGTCCCCTTTGTTACTCTTGGGCGTCTCTGACAGGCGAGCTCTGAAAGACGCCGACCGCTCTCTGAGTGACAACTTGCCGACCTGGTTACCCCCTGGGTGCAGTCAGTGTACTTTCAACTGACTAAAAGTGTACTTTGGACTCACATGTGTATTATTCACAAGCCAGTGAGTTGTCAGTTTCTCCAAGATGTGTATTTGTGTATAACGTGCACATGTATGTGTACCCCAAGCAAAATAGTGTACTACAATACGCCGAATGTGTATGGTAAACAGGTCTGGGCAACCAAGCCACTAAGGTAGCAACGCAATTTAGTAATATTTAGGTAAATACCCCTTGTCAATAGACAAACAGAGAATCCGCCACGACTTATTACTTTCGTATGAGGGAAGTGGCAACCAAGCCACTGCTTCCGTGGCCACGATCTCCGATAGGCGTCGCACGCTCTCTGTGGGACAGCAAGGCCACTGCTTGTGCCCTGGGTCCGACCTTGTGGCTGGCAGGCGTCTCTGCCCGGTATCTGATAGGCGTGGTACGCTCTCTGTGGGGAAACAAAGCCACTGCTCTGACTTGGGTCCCAGCTTGTCCCTGCCAGGTGTCACTGCCCGGCGATCTGATAGGCGTGGTACGCTCTCTGTGGGACCACGAAGTCCCTGCTTCGGACTTGGGTTTCGCCTTGTTACACTCTGATATCAGTGTCCGGCGATCTCTGATAGGCAACGTACGCTCTCTGCGGGACAACGAAGTCCCTGCCTCTGACTTGGGACCCACCTTGTTCATCTCGGACATCAATGCCCGGCGGTCTCTGATAGGCGTCGTACGCTCTCTGCGGGACAACGAAGTCCCTGCTGCTGACTTGGGTCGCACCTTGTAAACTCGGACATCAATGCCCGGCGATCTCGGATAGGCGTCGTACGCTCTCTGCGGGACAACGAAGTCCCTATCTCTGTGCGGGACAACGAAGCCCCTGTTCCTGACCTGAGGCGTCGTACGCTCTTTGCGGGACAACGAAGTCCCTATCTCTGTGCGTGACCACGAAGTCCCTGTTCCTGCCTTGAGGCGTCGTACGCTCTCTGCGGGACAACGAAGTCCCTATCTCTGTGCGGGTCAACGAAGTCCCTGTTTCTGACTTGAGGCGTCGTACGTTCTCTGCGGGACAACGAAGTCCCTATCTCTGTGCGGGACAACGAAGTCCCTGTTTCTGACTTGAGACGTCGAACGTTCTCTGCGGGACAACGAAGTCCCTATCTCTGTGCGGGACAACGAAGTCCCTGTTCCTGACGTGGGTCCCTCCTTGTTAGCTTGGACATCACTGTCGGCCGACCTCTGATAGAGTAGGACGCAACGGAGGTAAGCCCCCCCAGCGTTAACCATCTCTCTTCCAGTCATGAGGCGGACACCTCACCAGTGCGGGTCGACTCGCCTCCTGCTCAGGGAAGGCCCTCCGCATGCTCGTCCGAGGGGCCCTGAAAGTCGCCACACATCGTGCAGATCCGAACCTAGTTACTGCAACAAGAGGGTACAAGATGAAAGAGCGAGCGTGGCCTCTAAGGTCACGCAATAACAACGCGCGCGCGCTGGCGAATCGGACATAATTGAATATGAAGTCGAATCAAACGAGTGTACAGCGCGTGCCGACGCTCGGCGCTCCTTCCCACCCAAGGGCGCCGGTCGAGGGCATTCACCGAGATATTACCTGGCCATGGCGGAAAAAAGGAGCAAACCCACGTATCACCATATCGTAACAGCACGCCACACAGCCCGACCGGTTCGGAGCGCAGGCCGAAGCAGCGTCCGGAAGCCGCCAGTCACAGTCTCCATGGTACAAGCCGTAGGCCCGTAGAACACACAGGTCGACGAGGCGGCACAGCGTGAGCACTACTACTCCCAGTCACGCCACCACTCCACAGTTCAAGTCCCAACGAACGAACAGTCAAGGTCGAAACGACCGGCCAAGAACCAATGCGGAGCTCGAACAGACACAACCTACTTCTGCCAGCTAAGAACTAAAACTGGGGTATGCTGGGTAATCTTGTACCGGATGTGAGTAAGGGGAGGCTATTCGGGTTTGGCATGGTCTATGGCGCCCCACTCCTGCCAACACCCCCTTATACGGACACAACCAAAATTTGGCTAAAATTAGGCCAGCTAAGAGCCATTTCCTAAGTGTAATACCATCGGTAATGTGTTTTGAGAAAACAAATGACATTCCGGCCCAAACGATCTCTGCCTGGCTCCGTTGGGTGATACGCTCCGCATACCACGACCTCGCCCCTGACACCGCCACGCATCTGAACATCAGAGCGCATGAGGTACGAGCCATGGCGGCGAGCCTTGCATTCGACCGCAACTGTGCAGTCAAAGACATTGTGGCGGCCGTAGGCTGGCGTTCAGAGTCAACCTTCGCCAGATTCTACCTGAGGGACCTCTCCGGCCAGCGCGAGAACCTGTCGCTGGTGGGGGATGTCACGGCAGCACAACACTCCCTCCCGGCACCCCGGGTGCCGTAGGTATTCTTCGCTAAAATTATCGGGAGGTTGTGCCTGGGAGGGCGGGTCTCGGGGTCCTAATAGTTTGCTTAGGGACGTAATTAGCGGCACCCACCGCCTCATCGACATTCTTCCTAACAGTAATGTCATCGGTAATGTTGTTTTGAGAAAACAAATGTATTTTTCTCTAAAATAAATTTTTTTGAAAAATACTTACCGATGACATTACTCGGAGGACCCTCCCACCTACCCCGCTGCCGCTGGCTCGCTACGATACAGAATGGCGAATCAGGTGACCGCGTTCCGGATATGGAGGGAAGGGAGGCTACCGTGGCTCTGCCTAGCAGATAGCGCCCCCTGATACCTTCCCTCCTTAAAGGCACACAACCTCAATTTTGGGCTAAAATTAGGCTAGCGAGACAGTATTCCTAACAGTAATGTCATCGGTAAGTATTTTTCCAAAAAATTTATTTTAGAGAAAAATACATTTTTGTCACAAAGGTTCCTGCTGGAACCATCACGACAAAAAGCCGTACTGACCGCCAAAGGTTAAACATAACACTGCATACCAATGTACAAGATTTGCCTAGCATCTGATGAGATTGGCTCCTAGTGGTCATCAGATCGAGTGCTGTATTCCAAGTTATGTGATATTCAAGTTTTTTGTGTGGACAAACTGGATCAGAGGCATCGCTGAAGCTTCTGTCATACGATCTCCAGGACTTTGACTGTACCCTGACTGTTTGCAGCCACAACCACGTTGGATCCCTGAAAATGGAAACAAAATCAAGATTAGTTCTGTGTTTATCATCAACTGTATATTTTCATTCTATAAAATGATCCACAACAGACGATTTCCGGATATCAGAAGTAGGTAAAACTTGCACGTTTTGAGGAAAACAGTGCATTAACCCATATCATGCTGAGGCTAAAAGCATCGAATTTGTACACTGCCATATGCAAGCTACATTATAGAAGTCACAGATAAGGATATAGACCAATGACTTTAGTTTAAGGATGGTGCCAGAACAGCTTGGCGCCTAGAGGCGCCAAGCTATTCTGACACTACCCTTGAACTATTTTAGTCAAACTTACTTCACACACAGGTGTATTCCGAATGATAAGGATTAATAAGACAGGACAAACATGCGATATCGCATGTTTGTTGTCCGGGCGTTTTAATGCACTGTTTTTGTCGAAACACGTGCAATTTTGACCCTCTTCTGATTTCTGGAAACCGATTGTTTAGATTTCAAACCGCTTTACTACAAACAGACACATTATGGCTAATTCAACACGGCATTGGAACTTGGATATAAATAGGGTGAACAAAGGGTAAGGGGCATTATGAGACCCCACATCTGCATGGGCCCATGAAGTTCTTTGCTGTCAGCAGTTGCAGTGATGAGGCCACCTATTTTGGGAACTTTCCGTGAACACACGACGCATGAAATCGCAAATATGACAAACTCTGAAACGGGTCGAGCCTGTGACATTTAACCCGTGTGCTGTCAGTAGCGGTTTTTACCATGATGATTCTGCAGGACCAGCCAAAGTGTTAACAGATTATAAGGGTGTGCATTCATATATACACATTGTTTGAATGAAACATGCTTGCACCCAAACACATGAAAGAAACACAAGATACAATATTCATACTGGTTTCTGAATTTTCTTTCCCTTTGACTGTCGGCAGCAATTTTTGTCTTGATGATTCCTCCAGGGACCTTCATGACAAAAAACGTAATCGAAAACCCTTTGGCTGTTGGTAGAGCTTTTTGTCGCTATGATTCCTGTCGGAATCATAGCGACAAAAAGCTCTACCAACAGCCAAAGGGTTAACTTATGGCTCTCACACGGACCAGCACACAAATGTAACAGACAACACGACTCACCGGTTTCCAGGTAACAGCGCTGACAAATTCGCTCGTCTCGTCATCCTTCCTTTCTTTTTCCTGCAGAACAGACAGCTACAGGAACTCAGCTTTAGACAGCTACAGGAACTCAGCTTTGCCATTCTGGTTGTAGGTAGTGATTTTTGTTGTGATGATTCTTGTTGGAATCATCATGACAAAAGGCGCTACTGACAGAGCCAAAGGGTTAATCAATGCAAAGGAGCAAGCATGTTGAAACATGTGACTACAAAACAGGCCAAGCATGAGTGGAATGACAATCGTTTTTAGTCTACTGTCTAGGTACAGTAATCAAGGGCGGATCAGTTACCTTAAAGAAGGGGGGGGGGGGAGGGGATGGGGTCCAACTTTTCGTTTGGGACCTTCAAACTGACACAAACGAACACCTGATGATAGATCTTGCTTCCAGTGGCTGAAAAATCAAACAGGGGGTATGGAGAGTGTGGGGTGTTTAGGCATGTCTGTCAGAACTCTCGCCACTCGCTGAAAAATCAAACGAGGGGGTGGGGGGGGGGGGTGGTGGAGGGGTTAGACGTGTGTTGGGATTCTCTCCACTCACCAAAATACCAAACAAAAGAGAGGGGGGGGGGGGGGGCCTTTATAGCATTTTAAACTTTTTTTTTTTTTGGGTGGGCGTGGGGGTGTAGCAGGGTGGGGGGGGGGGGGGGGGCGGGGGGAATTTTTGTCTGTACCTCATTCATCAAATTATTATTTCATACCATGGAAAGACAGACTGTGCAGTAATTTCAAACTGTGCCAAAAGTTGACCAAAATTGTACAAAATAAAATAAGGTCAGATGACTGCAGGTGTGCTTTTGGATCTTAATAATAAAAATAATAATACATAGTTCTTGTATAGCGCTGTTCTCCAGGGAAACTCTGGACTCACTGCGCATGCACAACAGCACACCCTCTCTTTCAGACACACGCACAATTATGCACTACTTTAAACCACCCCATCCCTTCCCAACACCTTACATTCACTTCCTCTAGGATCAGAATAAAAGGCAGTCAGTCAACAGTTAACTAAAGATGAGCTAAATGTTAAATGCCCGACACAGAAAAGAAAAGTCTTTAAGTGAGTGTTGAACTGTGACAATGTGGGCAGATTCCACATTTCAGTTGGCAGCAAGTTCCACATTCTTGGGGCTAAAAAGGTGAAAGAACGCTCCCCGACAGTTTTCATGTTAAGCTTCGGGATTTTAAAAAGTTTTTCACTGGAGGAACAAAGGGTGCATGATGGCTGATAGGCAGACAGCTTGGCAAAAAGGTACGGTGGGAGATATCTGTCAAAATGCCGATAAGCGAAAATTGCAATTCTGTACTGGCGCGGAATTTTACGGGCAGCCAGTGCAGCTGCTCCAGCAGAGGCGTAACGTGGTCTCTCTTTCGTTTTTTTCAAGATGAGACGCGCCACATTGTTTGGAATCATCTGCAAGCGTGAAATCTGATCTGCCGGTAAACCTGCCAGTACAGAATTGCAATAATCGAGCCTGGACGTAACAAATCTTGACGCCGCACTTTCTGTGAAATACGGTCTGAGGGAAGAAATTCTGCTCAGCTCAAGAAAACCAGCTCGGCAGACACTACTGATATGATCATGCATGGAGAGCGTTGAATCAATCTTCACACCCAGATATTTGACACAGTTCTGGAAGGGAACGCTGCAGCCACCAATGTCAGCTCTTAGTCTTAACCCTTTAAATGCTGAGAAGAACTGAATACCACCCAACTGCTAGAGGTATAGATCCTCTTGAGCCCCTGCAGTAATATTGTTGGGGCTCATGAGGATCAATGCCTCTTGTTAAAATTACTTTGTACGTGTATTCCCTTGATGAATGGGAATCTCCACCGTTAAATGTATAATGATTTCAAAAACACAATCTACATCCACTGTCCGTGAACAGGGTAGGATTTGAATTCCAAAACTGCCTGGGTCATTTCCAGTTAAAACTGAAATTACTTCAAACAGAACGGAAAGTGATGTCAGATGATAATAAATGAGTGCTGGTCCGAGATATGAGACATTGCGTCTCTAGAGCTGTTAGATTTGAGATCTGTGTTTGTCTTCAGAGTGAAAGCGTGTGTGTCACGTGAGTGTTGCGTGCTGCGTTCAGTTTGTGGCGCTTTGAGCCGATTCACAAAAATGGGTAAAGCGTCTATTATCTTATGTCACAGACCACCATAGAGGCAATTCTGGAGACGCTATCCAGTAAGCAATGGTCCTCGGGCCCACGACGGCCGCAGAGGGCCCGCGCACGGCTGTGCGCGGGCCCACTGCAGTCGTCGTGGGCCCTTCGGTGTTTTGCTACTGGGGCATCGGACGCCTGCCCCACATCCAGCCACCTGCACACTCACCAGCACGCTGCGAACGGTGTCAAACTTGTACGTCATGATCTGCTTGGCCAGACCCTTGTAGTACATGTACAGGGAGTTGTTTTCACTCCCTGAAACCAAACAGAAACACACACAGACATGTAACTTTGCTAAAATCTAACAGGGACAGTCGCTGTATGAGCCACTAAACACACGGATGTGTCTGCTAAGCAATATGTTAACCCATTTTGCCCCGAAGCCCTACATCAGGAGATGGACTGACAGTGATAATTGAAGCGTAGTGCCAGATTAGCTTGGTACTTGAAAGCGCCAAGCTAATCTGGTACTACCACCGGCCTCCGTAGCGCAGTGGTTAGCGTGTCGGACTGGCGGCCGGGAGATCCGGGTTCGAATCCCAGCCGAGTCAAGCGGGATTTTTCCTACCTGGGTCGGCTCTTACCCAGAGCGGGTGTGCTATGGACCCAATGGGAAGGCTGATGCCACTCAGCCGAGACTCACCCACTTCACGGGTGCGACTTTGGGGGTGTTACCCGGGTTATGACGCATCGCAAGGTGTGGATGATTACACGGCTGGCACCGCAGGTGTCCGCAAGTCCCGGGCCTGGTTAATGCCAGGATATTTTATGACAGGAAGCGTGGAATGCGGCCCTGTCACGCAGTCCCTAAAACCACATGGACCACCATGGCATCATCATATCATCCTCATCATCATGCAAAAAGGAAAAACGCTATTCCAGGTGCCTCTGACCCCTCAAGTCTCCGTCTCATGGTGACCTCAGCCCGGTCCGGCCTCTAGGAGCCCTAGGTGCGCGGTTGTCTTCGGCCAGACCCTGCTGCTGTGCGTGGAAGGACGTAGTGGTTGACTCGCCACCTCTGGGGGGAGCTCTCACTCGTCGACTCCGTGACTAGCAAGAAAAATGTTAAGTAGGAAGACCACCGAAGTGACTCGGCAGTAGTGCGGAGTTTGCTCCGGAGGGAGTCCCCTAACCTGACATATATACAGCAGCGGGGCCAGGAGTCTGGCTGTGGCAGCTGGTAGGCCTGGGTGAGCACACTGGGGTTGGTTGGGGTGAGCGGCGTGGGATGGAAACCTCTGAGGTCGACGGAGGAAACTTGGAAGTAGCAAAAAAAAAAAAAAAAAAAAAAAAAAAAAAAAAAAAAAATCTGGTACTACCCTTCAATTATCACGGTCAGTCCATCTCCTGCAACTGGCACCTAATGGTTAGACAACACCTCTTAAATTTGGGAAATGCGGCTGTGCAGTTAAATGGGTTAATATGCAGCAGATGGACTTATACTTAAACAGCTCAGTGCCTAATGGCAAATAAAGGTAAACAATTAACCCTTTGGCTGCCAGTAGCGCTTTTTGGAATCATCATGACAAAAATCACTACCAACAGCCATAGGGCCAAAGGATGTTGAAAGCTGCAAAGTTGAGTGAATTTTTAACTGACCGCATGCAATGTAGTCCCCATCTGTGGCGAGGCCGACAAAGTTTTTCTCGTTGGCATGCCCCGTGAAGGTGGAGATAGCGTTGGGTCGTTTTAAGTCCCACAACTTCAGCTGGCTGTCTGTTGACCTGTTGGAAATAATAGCAGTGTGACAGTGTAAGAGAATGGAAACGGCACTGGTGGCTGCATGCACAAGATGGCGCACCACAGCAGGAGATGTATCAACCATGATAATTCAAGGGCAGTTCCAGGCTAGCTTGGCACCAAGCTAATCTGGCACTACCCTTGAATTATCATGGTCAATCCATCTCCTGCAATTTGGTACATGCACAGTACGCAAAGGCCCTTGGGCCTACGATAGTCGAAGTGGACCCGTGCACGGCTGTGAGCGCAGACCCACTGTAGCCGTCGTGGGCCCGAAGACATTTTGCTACTGGGCTACAGCTGCAGTTGTCAGGCGACACTTCTAATATTTGGGAAACACCACCTTGGGGTTAGATGGGTCAACCCTTATTATCCTGATACGCCCATTGCTTGAAATAAATTTGACCATTAGTTCAAGGGCGGTGCCAGAATAGCTTGGCGCCTCAGGCGCCAAGCTATTCTGGCACCACCCTTCAACTAAAAAGTTGAATCTATCTCTTAATCTGTAATGTAGCCTTCATAGGACAATTAGCAACTTTTACAAAATCAGCCTCAGGATGTAATGGGTTAAAAGAGAGAGCCCACATTTCTGCTGCAAGAAAATGGAAAAGAAACATCACTTGCTTTGAGTGGGTGCCATGACCTTGAAGGTAGAAATGTAATTCTAGTTCTAGTTTATATTGCCGTGAAGTATGATATAAACACAGACAAATTGGTTCAGATAAATCAGCCCAGTAGGGTTTTACTTTTAGCCCTTAGCTACAGGAATCATCATGACAAAATCCTCTAATGACAGGCAAAGGCCTGTCAGTAGCAAATTTTGTCATGATGATTCCCGTAGGAATGATACAAACACCAACAAATTGGTTCTGATCAGCCCAGTAGGGTTTTACTTTTAGCCCCTAGCCTGTCAGTAGCTGATTTTGTCATGCGACAAAAAATGAATTTTTTTTCTAAAATGTATTTTTTTGAAAAATACTTACCGATGGCATTACTATCTGGAATACACTCTATTGCCTATAGATTTCAGCAAAAGTTGTGTGTAGCACACAACTGGGGAGGAGACACCGGGGATCCAAGCACTAGGACCCCAGGTGGCCTCCCCTTACTACCCTATCCCGGCGAGCACAGGGCGACCTCGTCAGTTTCACACTTAGCCACAAGAGGCAAGCGGGGCAGGTGGGAGGGCCATCCAAGTAATGCCATCGGTAAGTATTTTCCAAAAAAATACATTTTAGAAAAAAAATTCATTTGTTTTTTCAAAATACATTACCGATGGCATTACTATCTGGAAGAATGGCGAACAGGCGGAGGGTGCCGTACCTAAACCATAACCCAACCACTCCGCCGGCCCCATCGAGAGAGAACTCCCGACGATTTCAGCTATGATGTAACTAAGACGCCAGCGGCGCTCGGAGGGAGTGCTGGGCCGCGGAGAAGTCGCCCACTCGTGCCAGGGAGTCACGTTGGCCGGATAGGTCTCTAAGGTAAAAGCGTGCGAAAGTGGAGTCTGAGCGCCAGCCACCCGCTGTCACAATATCTTTGACCAAGCAGTTGCGGTCCAGAGCTAGACTGGTGGCTACTGCTCTTACGTCAAGCGCCCGGATTTGTAAGAGCTCAGCGCCGCGTGGGGAGAGGTCCTGGTAGGCTGACCTAATCACCCACCGCAGCCAGGAGGACAAGGTCTGGGCCGAGATGTCGTGTCTGCCCGCGGACAAAGGTAGGAAGAGGCGCGAGCGCCCCCAGCGCTGCGGCTTAGAGCGGCGCAGGTAAATCCTTATCGCCCGCACTGGGTCCTGTTGCCGCGATCCAGGGGAGAGGTCCGCTCCCCGGAGGGGCCGTATAGTTAGCATCTGAGGGGCCGCCGCGGGGCGGCGGTTCCTGGCCAGGAAGGACGGATCGGGGAGCAGCTGTGCAGAGCCGTCGGACCGAAGCTGCAAACAGGCTGGGATCATCGAGAGAGCGTGAAGCTCGCTGACTCAGGATGCTGTAGCGAGAGCCTGAAGGAAACAGGTTTTCCGGGTCAAATCTGAGAACCGAGCCAAGGGGAGGGGTTCAAACCGGTCCGTATTCAACCACGTCAGTACCCAGGCAAGATCCCACCGGGGTACTAGGGAACGTGAAAACGGACGTCAGAGTTCAAAATGAGCCAGTAAATCCGACAGATCCGTGCAGGCGCCTGGGTCCGAAAGACTCAAGTGGCGGTAGGTGTCCGCGATCATAGCGCGGTAGCCCTTGATGGAGACCGGGGCTAAGCCTTGGTCATCGAAGAGCCACAGGAAGAACTCCGCCAGTTGGTGGGAGGCTAGGTTAGTGGGAGGGAGTCCATGGGAGGCGTACCAAGTCTGAAAGACCCTCCACTTGCCTTCGTACACCTTCCTTGTAGAGAGTCTGCGGGCTGCTGCAATTGCCGCCACTGCAGCCTCCGAGAAACCTCTAGCGGCGAGGGCTTGCCGGACAACCTCCAAGCGGGTAGGCGGAGGCGTTCCGGGCACGGATGGAAGAGCTGCTGACGGGGCTGCTTGAGCATCGTGGGAGGGGAGGGTCCGTCGCAAGCGCGAGGAGGTCCGTGGTCCAGCTCTTGGTCCAGTTGAAGGGGGCCACCAGCAAGAGGACCGCCGAGCATCCTAGAAGCTTCCGCAGCACCTTCGGAACGAGGACTGACGGGGGGGGGGGTAGGCGTAAGCAAACAGGCCGTCCCAAGGGATGGCGAGCGCGTCCACTGCCCAAGCAAGCGGATCCGGGACTGGAGAGACGTAGACCGGGAGCTGGTTGTTCCATCTGGTGGCAAACAGATCCACTAGAGGCGTTTCCCAGTGAGAGCAGATCAGGCGAAAAATATCCGGGCGTAGGGACCACTCCGTGTGGAGCAACTGTCCGCGTCGAGACAGGGCGTCCGCAATCACGTTGAGGTGGCCGGGGATGTGGCGGGCACGTAGAGTAATGCCCCGATCCCTGCACCAGAGGAGAAGGTGGTACAGTAGAATGCAAAGGGGGGGGGGGCGAGTGAGTGCCCCCCCTGATTCTGTATGTAAGCCACCACCGTCGAGTTGTCGGAGAGCACGAGGACTTCCTGATTGGCCAAGGTCTCCTGCCAAACGTCGAGTGCCAACCCAACTGCCTTCAGCTCCAGCCAGTTGATGTGATTCCCTAACAGCTCCCGAGGCCAAACGCCCGAGGCCGAGAGAAAATCCGGTAACAGGTGCGCGCCCCAGCCGGCCTGGCTCGCATCTGTACAGAGAGACCACCGAGGCGGCGGGGAGTGTAGGGGCACCCCCGAAGCCAGCCAAGCGAGGTCCGCCCACCTCTCGAGGTGAGGACGAGCCAGAGGAGTGACTGGTACTAGATCCGACAGAGCGCCCGAGGAGGGTCGCCAGTGAAGAAGGAGATGTAGCTGGAGAGGCCGAGCATAAAATCTGCCCAAGGGAAGCAGGTCCGCAGCCGCACTGAGGAGGCCTAGGAGTTGAAGCCAGACCCTGGCGGTGAAGGAGGATCCCATCCCCATCGAAGTCGCTAAGTCGACGATCTTCTGTCGCCTGGCCAGAGGCAGGCGGACAAGGTTGAGGTCGGTCAGGAATCCATCCCCAGATGTAGAAACCGTCGAGAGGGAGAAAGATCGGATTTCCCCAAATTGAGCAGGAAACCGAGACGCAGAAGGGAAAGCAGGGCATCTCTGTCCGTCTGGAGTGCTGCGGAAACCAAGTTGCGCAGTAGAAGGTCGTCCAAGTAATTGGAGGCCGGGCTCAAGGAGCGCTGACGGAAGTAGGCCATCACTGCGTCGAGCAGTCTTGTAAATACCCACGGACTGATGTTGAGGCCGAAAGGAAGGGCGCAGAACTGGTAGACGATCCCCCCAAAGTAAAACCGAAGGTACCGGCGAGACGACGGATGAATCGGGACGTGCAGATAGGCGTCTGACAGATCGAGGCTGATCGCGAAGTCTATCGGCCGGACGGCCGCACGGAGTGTCCTGGCCGTCTCCATCCTGAAGCGAGGGGCCAAAATGAACTTGTTTACTGATAATTCGATAACTGGACGCCACTTGCCGCCTGGTTTGGGGACTAGAAGAGTCGGCTGTAGAACGCCGGAGAGTCCTGCCGCGAAACCACCTCTGTCGCCGCTTTGGTGAGGAGGGCCGCCACTTCCCCGCGCAGAGCGTCTGCCTGTGTGCCGTCGAGCGGTTCCTGGGTCCACATGGGTGACCTGCGAAGAGGCGGAGGAGACAGGAACGAAAGTTGCAGGCCTGAGGTAACCGTGGAAAGAATCCAGGGGTCGTCCGGGAACAGCGATCTCCAAAGATCGCTGAAGAGCGACAGCCGCCCGCCGACAGAAGACCCGAGTACTGAGGGCGGGGGCGGAGGCGGGGGCGAGTCAATGAGCCCGACTGCGGCCCGAATACGGGCACCGCGGGGCCAAGAAGGGCGAGGGGCGGGGCCGGCCTGAGGAGCCTGGAATGGACGGGCCCGACCTCGTGAAGATCCGACTGGAGGAACGGAGGGCCTGAAAGACCGCCGGGCACGACCCATGGCCGGCGGGGGGCGCGAAAGCGGGTCGAGGCTGGGGTAGATGCCGGCTTGGGCCACAAGTCCTTGGAAGACGAAAAAACCCGTTGAACGGAGAAAGGCAAAAACTCGACCGTGCCCGGTCGAGCTATGAGTGAAACTGACGAGGTCGCCCTGTGCTCGCCGGGATAGGGTAGTAAGGGGAGGCCACCCGGGGTCCTAGTGCTTGGATCCCCGGTGTCTCCTCCCCAGTTGTGTGCTACACACAACTTTTGCTGAAATCTATAGGCAATAGAGTGTATTCCAGATAGTAATGCCATCGGTAATGTATTTTGAAAAAACAAATGCTACCGACACACCAAGGGTTAGAGATACTGCCTCACACTAATGCAGACAAACAAACAAATGAAGGCACAATGTGAATACAACCCCCCCCCCCCCCCCCCCCCCCCATATCCCTTCACCCCCATCAGGTGAATTAATTTTGTCTGGTGGGATGGGGAGGATGTTACTGAATACAATCTGTAAAAGGAGATTAGTAGATTCACTTTTTATCTAAAGCAAAAGAAATGTCCTTACGCCGACACGACTTCGCTGCTGTTGAGAAACTTGACGTAGGACACAGCCTTCTTGTGACCACGAAACACCCCCACCGGCTGCCGAGTCTGCCGCAAGTCGTAGTAGTGTACGCAGTGGTCTGTCAAACAGGACCAAAACAACAAAACAGTTGATTTCACTTACAGTTGATGTTGGAAATAAGAAAACGATGATGATTTTCAGGAGGTCCTCACTGCACATTTCGCTCATAATTTTCTGTATATAACACACACAAATTTCAACCTCTGGCATCAATAATACCAGTATTCAACATCTACTGTCTTATGCCACATACCCTGATGCAGTATGTCTTGCGTGAATTAACCCATTTAGCCCTATTGCACTACAACAGGAGAGATCAACCATCATAATTCAAAGGTAGTGCCAGATTAGCTTGGTGCCATCGGCGCCAAGCTAATCTGGCACTACCCTTCAATTATCATGGTTGATCTATCTCCATAAACTGGTACATAGTTGTCAGGTGACAATTCCAAAATCTCGCAAATTTGGCCATGGGCTTTAGTGGGTTAAACCATATTCATTCTGTTGTTTTGGCACCTGCCCAAAAATTGTGCATATATTATTTTAAACCATGAAGCAACTGACCTGCTGATCCAAAGGCGAGATGGAACCGACTCTCAGGGTTGAACTTGACGCAGCAAACGTTGGCCTTGGCCTCCAGACTAGCGATTGAATAGTCCACATTACACGACCACAGCTTCACTGCAAACAAACAGACACAAACAATTAACTCATTCGCGGCCAGCCGCATCCGGATGCATGGCGTAAGCCACGCATCCGGATTTGGCTGGCCGTGAATGAGTCAACCTTTTAAGCCATTTAGCCCCTATGCACTGCAGCAGGAGATGCATCGACCATGAGACCATGATAATTCAAGGGTAACAATCAGGCACCAAGCAAATCTGGCACGACCCTTGAATAATCATGGTCGATCTGTCTCCTGCAACTGGTACATAGTACGTGCAATGAAGGGGTAACAAAACTTGGGATTAAATGAGTTAACTTCTAGAAAATGTGACTTCCAAAAGTTAAACCTTTTCCAAACTCATCTGCACCTAATGAATTTCTGCGGGTTTAGGTGACAAGTATGAACACTGCGTACCACCTGCAGGGATGGACTGGACATGATAGCTCAAAGGTAGTGCCAGATTAGCTTGGCACCTTGCCAGGCTCCAAGCTGATCTGGCACTACCCTTGGCCTATCATGGTCAACTCATCTGCTGTAGTGTGTCAGGGCTGAGCGGGCTGAACATTCCTAGTAGAGGATAGGACAGCTGTATCTCAAAATGTGACGATTTCTCACCTTTACAGTCGTCAGAGCCAGAGGCCAAAAGACGTGGGTCCATTCTGTTGTAATCCACGCTCCAGCATCGCTTCTCATGTTCCTGGAAAATAAGGCAAGTTGATTGATTCAAAGATTCTCAGAAGACAAAGAACACATACACATATATGGCTGCTACAATCTGAACACAAAGGGGCTGGATGCCAGTATGATCATTATATTTTTTATTACACATGACTATCATTAACCCTTTTCATCCTGATACACCATTGCTTGAAATTAATTTGACTATGATAGTTCAAGGGTGCTGCCAGAATAGGCGCCAAGCTGTTCCGGCACCAACCTTGAACTTAAATGTGACCCTCTCTCACGAAACCAGTCTTAACTCGCAGGGAGCCGATCAGCACTACATGCAATAATATGTGGTGGGGGTCAATCTGGGTCATTTTCACTTTTTTGCAGAAATGTATTCTACATAGACCAAAGTATCATATGGTTAAAATCTTTATCATGAAAAATGCCATTAACCTTTTGCCACCGTAGTCTGCCAACTTGATTTTTCCCTGCTACCGTAGTAATTTTGACAAATTTCATTGGCCTTGTCTGTTGTAAAAATCTTATCATACCCCAACATATTTGGTATCAGTAGAAAAAGCAATTCAAGGTGAACTCGTAGACACTATGCTGAAGAAAATATTTTGTAATGTTAAGATTTTACAGGTGTATAAAGAAGATGGGGTAAGAAGCCAAAAATCAAAAACAGTTTCACACTGGGTTCCACTGAAACTGAACATGCTGTTAGTGTATTAGTTAGCCAGAGTGTGAAAATTACACTCACCTAGCATTCCAGAGACATATTCTAGTGTGTCACCAGTAAATAATCCAGAAAGAAAGGCATAACAGAAAAGTTTCTTCACACATAAAAGTTTTTACACCAAAATCCGCCATTTTTTTTTGCACATGGGGACGTTTTGTATTAGAGCTTCTAATTCGTTGGTTTCAGCCCATACAAACAAGAAAAGTCACTCTACAAGTAAAGAAATGAGTGCTTGACATATTATAGTAGATTGCTTCCCTTAGACCATACTGCCGGTATTGGCAATAGGGAAACTAGGCCAGCGCACATATGTGTGCGTCCCGTCGGCAACGGAGCTTTGCTTGGGGCACACATATGTGTGTTCCGTCGTCAAAAGGTTAAATAGGTTAAAAATGATTTTAAGTCTACCATTGGCCCCAATTATGCTGCACACAGAAACTTCACAGGCTGTTTTCTCAAAATGGCCGCCAGAGGCTTTAACAACTTTAAACACTAACAACTTCTACAATTTTTGCAATACAGCATACAGTCATATATCACAGTAATCAGCAAACATTGTAGTTTTCAGAAATGTATATATGTCAAAACATCCAAAATGCGAGTTAAGACTGATTTTGTGAGAGAGGGTCACAAATGGTTGATCTAACGCCTAATCTGTAACGTAGCCTTCATTGGACAATAAGCAAAGCCTCAGGATGTAATCGGTTAACATCAAATCGCTCCAAAGGATTCAGGACAAAGAAGACGGGAATCGGGATGTTCAAAGAAATATTCTGACTGACCTATGCGTAAGCTAATGACACAGAGACATAACGAAGAAACCTGATGAACAATAGAACATACACACTAACAATACTATCCACCAAACTGACAGACCTATGTGCAAAATATTACGTAGAGAAGAAACCCGATAAAAATTTGAAAGATACACCCTTTTACAAGGCCACCTCTGGCAATACCAACCTGAAAGAGTTTGACCCTTGACCCTGTGTTGGCGTCCCACAATGTGATCGTTCCCTCGTAATCAGAACTGGCCAGTCCCCCTTTGTGGTAACTGCTCCAAGCTACACAGCTGATGGTAACAAACACACAAAAACATGTCACTATTCTCCAGCAAAAACATCTTTGAACACTTTTAGTCCCAGGACCCTCCACCAGGAGATGGAGTGATCATGATAATTCAAGGGTAGTGGCAAATGAGCTTGGCGCCTGAAGGCGCCAAGCTCATCTGGCACTACCCTTGAATTATCATGACCAATCCATCTCCTACAACTGGCACATAGTCATTAGGCAACACTGCCAAAAGTTGAGAAATAGGACCTTGGGGCAAAAAGAGTCAATCTTTAGCTGTCGGCAGCAGTTTTTGTCGTGATGCTTTCTGCGAGAATCATGTTGTCAAAAGCCACTACCAATAGCCAAAGGGTTGACACCTTTAGCCCTGAGATCAAAACTGCCCAATTTGAGAGCTACCCTTTGAAGACTGCATAACAGTTTTTTGTACTGTAATTACAGTCTGAACTAAAATGCTCAACCATGACAGTTCAAAGGTGGTGCCAGAATAGCTTGGCTTCGACAGGGATGCAAATACTATAGCACTCTGGCCCAAACCTTGACCCCTTCACTGCTTAGGAAAACCGAACATCACCCACCTGCAAGAGGAATAGATCGTCATGAGCCTTCACAGTCATGGGGCTCATGGGGATCTACCACTCTTGCTGAGATCAATCTGTAACCACGTTCCTTTGACAGGTGTGTCATTTGGTTGTTGAATAAACAAATATTTCAGAAATATATCTCACTAATCTGTGGATCAACTGTGTTAGTTTAACCCTCCCCTGCCACTGGACGCATTATGCATCCAGTGGCAGGGGAGGGGTTAAACTAAATGGTTGATCCACATCTTGCTGTGGTGTGTCAGGACTGAATAAGCAGCAAGACGATAGTATACACAACACAAGTGAATTAATTAATGCATGAACAAACAAATAAATGATTTGAATGAATGAATGAATGAATGAATGAATGAATGAATGAATGAAGAAAGGTACAAATGAACAAAAAAATGAATGGTATACTACTACAAACAAAATCAAGCAGTAAGATGTCATCTGTGACAGGTAAGAGAGAAAAAAATAGCAAGGTGCAGCAAGCTACCTGATTTTGGATCCACACAGCATCTCCAACGCTGGATAGTGAATGTCCACAGCATCTTTTATCACAGTCTCATATTCGTACACCTGCAATGGACAGATTTATCGATTATGGACTTTAACCCTCTGGCTGTCAGGGTTAACCTTCTTGTGCATGCAGCCACTGGTTCTGTATAGCATACTGGTGGGTGGACGTTCATAGAATTTGTGGCTACTATGACTCCTCAGTGCTCTTGCCGCAACAAACGTCTCTTCCTTCAACTCATTCGAGACGTATCGCCTACGGATACGCGGCGAAGAGCTGCGTATCCATAGGCGGCACGTCTCGAATGAGTTAAGAATCCATGTGAGCAGGCACAAGTATGATAGGTTTTCTACTGCCCCTTATATGCAACAGGGGGAGCTCTCTTAAATAGCAAAAGAGAAAAGAGCAGAAAAGTCTTTTAATTGTACAACATTCAAACTTCATAATTTAGCCCTTTTAACCAATTTAGCCTCAAGTCCCTACAGCATGCGATGGATTGACCATGATAATTCAAGGGTAGTGCCAGATTAGCTTGGCGCCTGAAAGGCGCCAAGCTAATCTGGCACTACCCTTGAATTATCATGGCCAATCCATCTCCTGCAACTGGTACAGTCATTAGGCAACATCTCCAAAATTTGAGAAATGGGACCTTGGGGCTAAAAGGGTTAATACTATTTCAAGACATGGGAAAAACATTTCTATAGGAGACAGTGTGAACTATTCACCTTTTGTGCCTGGATCAATTCGGCGCCTAGAGCTTTCCTATCGAAAGTATAGGCGCCTTAAAAATGTACATTATTATTATTATTATCAAGCCCCTTTAAAATAATGTACTTCAATTGAGTGCAAAACAGTAACCTTTTGGTTGTTGGTAGTGTGTTTGGTTGCGGTGATTTCTGCAAGCATCACCTCAGCCAAAGACACTACCAACAGCCATCAGTACTGAAACACTAGTTATGAAATCATGAAACTGAAACTTATAATTATGGCATTTTCATTTCACAGGACGAAACTAAAGTCCTCTGTGTATAAAGCCATTAGTATTGCTTCAGTGCTGGTGGCTAACAGTACCCGTGGGCTTCATGAACAAAGGGGTGCAGTAGTTCTGTGATGAGAGAAAACTTCATTACAAAGATGACCCAAAATCGTACCTTGATCTTCTTAGTCACCCCGGCAATGGCAAAAAAATCACAGTCGCGGTCAAATTCAATGCTGCAACAAAACAATTTACATTGTATACAAAAACGTTCTGCATTGAAATAAATTTCAATTTAAAACACTTGACTCATAACATACACACTAGTAATATTAACCTGTTGGTTGTCAGTGGTGCATTTTGTTGTGATGTTTCCTGCAGGAATAATCAAAACAAAAACCACTACTGACAGCCAAAGGGTGAATAATTCCAATCCACGTGCACCCTTTTCCCAAAACAAGAATGGCAAAGCCATTATGCATGGATGGCCAAATTTTTTAATTATCATCTTTCCCTGGGCAAGCAACATGTCATTTTCATCTTTCCCGCACAAATATTATCTTGCCCGCAAATTGCATGCAGAAATATAATGTACACTACTATGTGTCTCTGTTCGTGTGGAAGTTTCCACTAACAAATCTTTTGGGGCACAAACTTTCCAAACATTCCCGAGAAAATGACTCATGGAGACATTCAGACAAAGCCGGTGATATAAATTGCTCTGTCATTGGCTTCACCTGAAGACATGCACCAATCAAATGCTTGTCTTTGAGAAGCTACGGCAGCAATGTAAGGGAAGCAACTGGCTTGGAGTTTTGTTTTGCTGAAGCAGACGACAGATTTAGCAGCTGGCCAAGTCAACTGTCTGCATGTTTTGCGATCACGTTTCCTAATTTAATTTTTTTAATCTTTACCTCGGGCATATTTTATCTTGCCCCAGGAAACGGGAAATGGGATTTGGCCACCCCTGTTATGGCTCATGTGTATGACCTATTTACATACATGTGACAATAAGTAAAGGGCTGGCTTCTGCACCAGCGAAATCCATGTTTTCTCAAAATGTAAGCATTTTTCATGAATCTGTCCACCCCCATGATCCTTACAAACCAGATAGGTGAGGCTAGCGCTGGCAGAATTGTCAGTACTCAAACCAAGGGGAATCACAGCGCTGGACAGACAACAGTTAGATCCCCTGCCCCCGCCTATCAGGCACCCAATCGCCAGCCCACAGAGAAATACGCAGGTATAGAATAAGACAATCATTTCCTCTAAGAGGATGGAAATGATTGTCTTATTCTATACCTGCGTATTTCTCTGTGGGCTGGCGATTGGGTGCCTGATAGGCGGGGGCAGGGGATCTAACTGTTGTCTGTCCAGCGCTGTGATTCCCCTTGGTTTGAGTATCCATGATCCTTGACATGTGCGATGAGTCGACTAAATTAGTATGCATAGGAAGGTCTTATCATCAGCTACCTTTGTGCCAAATTTGATTGAAAAATTTGCAAAAATGTTGATAATACCTACAATTTTATCAAACATTTACCCGCCTCTTGTGACCCTTGACCTTTACGAAAGGGTCATCCAAATTAGTACGCATAGATAGGTCTTACCATCAGGTATCTCTGTACCAAGTTTGGGTTTGAAGTTGTGAATAGTACTTGAGAAAAAAAACCTCTTTTGTCAAAATATGGCTATTTTGGACCTATTTCCTGAGCTCTTGTGATCCTTGACTTTACCAAGGGCTCATCCAAATTAGTATCCATAGAAAGGGCTTACCATCAGGTAGCTTTGTACCAAGTTTAGGTTTGAAGTTGTGAATGGTATTTGAGAAAAAAAAATTATTTCAAAATATAACTATTTTTGACCTATTTCCTGATCCCTTGACCTTTGAGAGGTCACACAAATTGGTATGTTTAGAAAGGTCTTGCCACAAAGTATTGAGTGCCAGTTAAACCACACATTATCAAGAAAAGCAAAACAAACATTGTTTCCTCAAAAACATTACCGATGCCATTACTACAAGGAACAACCTATAGCTAGCGTAATTTTAGCCCAAAAACTTACGATGTGTACCTCTAGAGGCAGTGGAGGCCACCAGGGGTGCCGTGACCTGGTACCTGGGTAGCCTCCCTTCCCACCCGTTACGAGTAACTGCCCGAGCAGCCAAGCCAAACCAGTTCTTTCCTTTAGCTTGCAGCGTGCAGACTTGTTTGCTTAGCCCTCTGCTGTACTTCTACGGCTGTGTATGGCAAGCTGTCCTTGCATCTTCGTCTTGGATTTCGTTCCCGGCCTGTGCTTTCGCCTTGCCTTGGAACTTTCTGGCCTTGTGTGTACCGACGGCTGTGTATGGTTCAAGAGTACTTGGACTTTCAACAGTGCGCTTCGTTCCCGGCCTGTGCTTTGCCTTGCCTTGGAACTTTCTGGCCGTGTGTGTACCGTCGGCTGTGTATGGTTCAAGAGTACTGGGTCCTTTGCCAGTGAGCTTCGTTCACGGCCTGTGCTTCGCCTGGCCTTGGAACTTTCTGTCCTTGTGTGTACCGACGGCTGTGTATGGTTCAAGAGTACTTGGACTCTCGACAGTGAGCTTCGTTCCCGGCCTGTGCTTCGCTTTGCCTTGGAACTTTCTGTCCTTGTGTGTACTGACGGCTGTGTATGGTTCAAGCGTTGGCCTTTGACAGTGAACTTCGTTCCGGCTGGTGCTTCGCTTTGCCTTGGAACTTCTGGCCTTGTGTGTGCCGTCGGCTGTGTATGGTTCAGACTTGGACTTCGTCAGGACCTTGGATTTCGTTAGTGTGGTTTCGTTCCCGGCCTGCGTGTCACCTCCTGTGGCCTTAGAAGTGGGTGTCACGGGTGCTTCTTGCGTCGCTGCCGGAAGATAGGTCCCTGGGCCGTGGGGCCGGCCTTCGTCCCTCGTGGGAGCGCTGTCCTGCACTGGTTCCGGCTTGAGAGTTTTACGTCGGCTTCGCCGGTCAAATTCGCCAGTTGGACAGCCGGGACCTGCGTTGCGGACCCAGCCTTCCTCTTCTTGGATGCGTCTGGGCCTCTGCCGCGTGGGCGCTTCTTCTTCGACTACAGGTGCTACCTTCCCCTGTCCCTTGCGAGAGGTCCAGGTAAGGTCTCGATGTTTGCCAGCGCCGCGCCTCTGGCGGCGTGCGCCGGCATCCTTGCTTTATCGTTGTTATTTAGGAAAGCGATATTGCTCAAACGGGATAGTGGGGAAGGGTGGAAGTGTGCGCGGTTTTTCAAGGGACCTCGTGAGATGGCCTTGGTCGCCTGCTCGGCGTTGAACCCATATAATTAACTAACTAGTTTTGGGGAACGTGGCCTTCTCCTAGGACCAGTCGCTTCGTTGTTTTTCACTATGTTGCAGTGCTCAAGCCCGCATCTGCACACCATCTGGCGACTGGCAGTGGCCGAGTTACAAGCATGCGATCTACCTCCCCGGCACTGGCTACGCTTCGGGACCCTCCCGTGATGTCTGCGCTCTGGGTGGAGGACCTTGGGACACCCAGCGGCGGAGCCTACGGCGTGACAGCCCGCCCGCCCCCGCAAGCATGCTTCGGCCCCAGATTCAGCAGGAACACACTTCGCTGCCGTTGGGGGACGGCAGACAAGGCTCCCCCCTTGCGCACCCACTCTCTCGAGTCAGGTCCGCAGCGAGTCCGCTCGCCCCGCTCTGCGGAAAACAAACCCCGACACTCTACATTGGGGGACGCCTTGATCCCCCCTTGCGCACCAGCTCGCTCGAGCCAGGTCCGCAGCGAGCTAGCTAGCCCCACCTTGCGGAACCCAAGCCTCACAAGACCTCTGGCAGAACTGAACGCCATTCTCTCCACTTGCGACTCCGGGTTCGCGATCGCCTGGACTCAGCTCCTCGCCTGCTTACGCCCCCCGTTAATCGGCGTCCTACCCCGGACCCGCAGCCCTGCGTCTACGGTTCTCGCCTCCTCTTCGCTCGTCGCTTCAGCTTCGCGGACGTCTCGCCCTCCTCGTCGGTCTTCCCCTCGGGCTTCGCTGGCTCTTCTTACAGTCGCTGCCTTCCGGCAGATGTCCTTCTGGGTCTTCCGTGCTGCTCGCCCTCCGGCCTCGTCTCCCCCCCCCTCCTCCCTTTCCCCACCCTCCCCCCTCCTTCGTGCCGTCGGCCACATGCTCCGCCCTCCTTCGTATGGACGCTCCTCTCGTCGGTCTTGCCGCCCGCGCCTTCTCTGCCGCTCGCCCTGGTCTCGCCCCGTCTGACGGCGGCTTCTGCCTCTCCAGCTCCTGGTGCGTCGGCCTCCTGCTCTGCCCGTCGATGTGGATAGCAATCTTCGGCTCGCTCCGGCAGATTCCGACGCGGCTCCCTCCGTTCTACCTCCGCGCGCTCTCTTCTATGCCCTTGACCCTGCGTCCAGGACGCCCAGGACGGAGACCCTTCCCTCGCTCGACGCGCCGCACCTCTACTGTCTCGCGTCTTCTTAAACTGGACGCCTTTCCCGTTGCCCGCTGGGCCTTTGTTCTCCCCCCTAGAGGTTCGTCCCTGCCACGCCCCGAGGTTCAAGGGTTCGGGTCACCTTCTCCGCCTCTGCGACAGGATTCAGGCTCTGACGCGGGTTCTTCGTCACCGTCACTCGCCGGTCGGTGGATTGGACATCGCCTTTCCGCGCAGCTGGATGCCGGACATGCACAGGCTTTGCTTCTGCCCTCTCCGCAGTGGTTCCTGCCGATCAGCAGCAGCTGGTGGATTCGTGCCTCATGCCGTGGCTTCCTCCCTGTCGGTTTCGGATGGTCTTCCCCTCCGCGACGCTCTCGCCTGTGCTGGATCCCTCGACTTGGTCAAGCAAGCGCTCGTCTACCTGGAGCTGGCTCTTCTCCTTCTCGCCGCTGTTCGGGCCCCTCCTTGCTCTGGCTGTGGAGAGGAAGTCCTGCCTTCCGAGCGGCGTGTCAACACTTAGGTCTTCGATGCTCCGATGCCGCGCTCTCCTGTGCTCGTCGTGCGCCCCTACCAGCCAACGGCCATACCACGTTGAATACACCGGTTCTCGTCTGATCACCGAAGTTAATCAACGTCGGGCTCAGTTAGTACTTGGATGGGTGACCGCCTGGGAACACCAAGTGCTGTTGGCATCCCGCTGGACCTGCAGACACAGCTGTGACAGGCTCCGCTCGGCATCCCTCCTTCGGTCCTGGCAGTTGGTGAAGGACGCGTTGAGATTCTTAGTCGGCCCGCTTCACCTCCTCCCGCTTCCAGCCACCTGGATCGCCGGACAAGACCATCACCCGCCCTACCGGCTTCCTTGGAGACTGCTCGAGCCTTCACTCCGAAGTTCCTCCCATGGGCTTCACTGTCAGCCGGGATCTAGCGGACGCCTCCACTCTCGTTCCAGTGCTTCCGGTTCCAGACGCTTCTGCGCTTAGCATCGACGGTGACCTTACCGTTCTGCCGTCGCCGCAGCCTCCGCTGGGTCTTCGCCCGTCTCTTGGTCGGCAAGCGGACTTCGTCGAGCCCTCCTCGAACTTTCCCGACGATCTGCTCCGGCGCCTCCGGTCGGCACCCTCCCAGGCACAGCAACGAGATGCCTTCTGGACTCCTCGACACCCGCGGCTTCGTAGTCTTAGGCAACTCGGATCTCGCTCCGTCCCGCCGCTTCGCACGCCGTGGTTGAAGTTCCTGACAGATCTCGTCGGGTGTGACTCCCGGAACTGAGGATCCAGAAGTGGCGAACCTGGCTCGTCTTGGTGCACCGCAGGAGACAGTCTCCACCTGACCCTGGTTGCAGCTCTCTGGCCTAGTGAGCACCGCTGCGGATCTCCTTCACTGGCGCCCTCGACCAGAGACATCGAGGCTCCCTTCCGGCTCCTTCCTTGTGCGTTCCACTCCCCCGCCGCTAGACGGTCCCTGCCTGGTTTGCGCCTGGAGTCTCTCTCCTTCGCCTCCCCCCCCAGTTGTCCCTTACGTCGACGCCAGCCGTTCCGCCTGGGGTGCGCACCTGCTGCCGACGTGCTACGGCTTCCGGCAGCTGTCCACCGGTCCTTGCGGTCAAGCCTTCAACTGGTTGGAGTTACAGGCGATATGGCAGCTCCCCTCCCTTGGAAACCGACTCTCGGACATCAGGATTTGATCGTCGTTCCGACGAATCCGCTGGGGTGGCCTACGTACAGAAGCAGGACGGGACCTGCTCCCTTTCCTCTGCCTTCTTCTTACCAGCGCCTCCATTAGTGCAAGGATCGCCGCGTCTCTCCCCGAGCGAGATACTTCACGGCCACCTGCTTGTCCTTGCGGGCTCCCCCTCCTGGCACGGTCAGCGTCTCCGCGCCAGTGAGAAGGAAGAGGAAGAGGCGCTTCGCCCGGACATCGCCCAGATGATCTGCGCCACGTGGGAGACCCCCCCCCCCCTCTTCGTTCTCCGCGACAGGGTGGTACTTTCAGCTCCCCCCTCCTCGTCCCACCCGTCCCAGAACCCCTAGCCTGGGCGGCCTTGCGCTCCCCCTTCCAAGATAAAAGGAAATGAAATGAAGGGAAGCTGGGACGGCCCCTGCGCTTCCGCTTACCCTCCCTCAGTCCTTGTCCCCAAGGTGCTTCGCTAGCGCAGGGATGCTACGCGATCCTGTTGCTGGGGGCGCCGTTCTGCTGGACCTGATCCTGCGCCACCGACCTTCTGAACCTGGCCACGGGCCCCTCACTCCGGCTTCGCGCTCCTCGCACGATGCTCTAGCTACCGCGCCAGGCGCTCTACTTCTGTGCTCTGGGAGACTCCTGCTACACACTTGGAGTTCTCGAGTGAGGCAGTGACTGGTATTGCTTCAGGCCGTGGACCCTCGACCCTGCGTGTCTACGAGGGAAGGTGGAGAGTACTGGGAGCTTGGTGCGACCTCCGTCGCCTCTCCACTACCGATCTGACTTCCCCGCCGCTGGCTGAGTTCTTCCTGGCTTCGCCGAACAGCACTTGGCACAATCACCTCAGGGGCTACCTCACTTTGATCGCTGACGCTTACCGGCACCAGGGCCGAGCGGAACCCGACAGTGGTCGGTCCTCGCGGACCTTGCCCCTCTTCGGCACACAGCGACCTACCTTCCGCTCCCTGATCCCGCGCTGGGATTTACCCTGGATACTCTTCTAGATGAACGCTAGCGTACGAGCCGCTTCCCCTAGCAAGCCTGGCCGACGCTACACGGAGACAGGCTTCTGCTCGCCGTAGCCTCGCCCTCCAGATGAGTGAACTGCCCGCGCCTTCCGCGCCCCCGCCTGCCTGCGGTGCAGGTCGGATGACCCCGTGCAGCTACTAACGGACCCGGCCTTCCTGGCCCTGAACCAGTCCCCGCTGACAGCTCCACAGGTGATCACTGTGCGATCGCTTTCGCCGATCGACCCCTACGAGGAAGTCGGACAACAGGTCCCGGTGGGAGCCTTACGCGTGTACCTATGCCGTACCAAGCCGCTCCGCCAGGGACGCACCTGCCTCTTTTTGTTTTTCTGTCCCCAGGTAGACAAGTCATCTCAGCCCAGACGATCTTCCTGGCTAGATGGGTGATGTGCTCCGCCTACCAGGACCTCTGCCCTGACGCTGTCTAACGGCTACTCTTCCAGGCCCACGAGGTCAGAGCCATGGCTGCTAGCGTCACGTTGCCCGCTACTGCGCTGTCCGAGACAGTCTGGCTGCCATAGGCTGGCGGACCGAGTCGACCTTCACCCGGTTCTACCTCCGTAACATGGTTGGCGAGCGAGACAACCTGGCCCTGGTGGAGGACATCGCGGCGACGCAACACTCCCTCCCGGCACCTTTGGTGCCGTTGGTAATCCTTTAGGTAAAATTATCGGGAGCTTGCGCCGGGGAGGACGGGGCTGGCTAGCACAGTCAGTCACTGGGTTACGCGGCACCCTCCTCCTCTTCGCTATTCTCCTTGTAGTAATGGCATCGGTAATGTTTTTGAGGAAACAAATTAATTTTTCTCTAAAATGTATTTTTTCGAAAAATACTTACCGATGCCATTACTCGGATGGCCCTCCCACCTGCCCCGCTTGCCGCTCGCCAGCTAAACGAAAGAACTGGTTTAGTTTGGCTGCTCGGGCAGTTACCCATAACGGGTGGGAAGGGAGGCTACCCAGGTACCAGGTCACTGCACCCCTGGTGGCCTCCCCTGGCTCTAGAGGTACACATCGTAAGTTTTTGGGCTAAAATTACGCTAGCTATAGGTTGTTCCTTGTAGTAATGCAGAGGTGCCTACCCTTCCTAGACCATTTTGTGTAATGGGCTGCTTAAAAATGTGTATTTTGTGTAATCATTTCAGCGCAACACGCAACGAAAAAAATACACCACAGCAAACAAATTAAAAATAAAGACATTTATCCATACTGTTATTTTATTCACACACTATCAGGTATCGCTGTAGCAAGTTTGGGTTTGAAGTTCTGAACAGTATTAGTATTTGCGAATTTTTTTTTTTTTTTTTTTTTGGGGGGGGGGGGGGGGGGGGGGGGGGGTGTAAAAATATGGTCATTTTAGACATATTTCTTGAGCTCTTGTGACCCCTCGAATTTTCCGAGGGATCAACGAAATTAGTGTTCATATAAAGGTCTTTTCATCAGGTATCTTTGTACCAAGTTTGGGTTTGAAGTTGTGAATAGTATTTGAGAACATGTCCCAAAATAGCTATTTTTGATATATATTTCCTGATCCTCTGTGACCTTGACCTTTGTGAGAAACTATCACTAAAACTAGCATGTTTAGAAAGGTCTTGCCACAAAGTATCCTTGGGCCAAGTTTGAAGACTGTAGCTTCAATATTCTCCGAGAAAATGCCAAAGTTAAAGTCTCAGAACATACTCACTTTTACTTCGCACGTGAGCCAAAAATGTCTTCGTGCATGACAGGTAGTTACTTAACATGCATCAGTAAAAAGGGGATCTGTTACTGCGACACATTAGTGTTCATGCATTTCCAGTATGCCGATACACTGTGAGTCTCCTACCTGGTCGCCAGATGTCAATGTTTACACCTGCCACTGTACGGTATATCCACAGTCTAGACAACATGTAATAAGCGGCATTGAACGATGTTGTGTCTCATACACGATCGGATGGAAGTATCAGTGTTGTAAAGACAATGCATGTACTACATGTGTGACCAATGTGTGTCAGTGTCCACAGCATATGGAGTCACCTACAGGTGCACCAAGGTGTAGCATCAGAGAAACGGAATATCAATTAGATCCTCCAAATTCAGCTTCATAATCAAGCCGTACGTCATTGCCGTTGTCAGTGCCTCAACCGTCGATCGCTCCAGCTGACATTGCAACACGTGGGTATGCTGCCACGCGTTAGGTGGGCACACGTGTCCCAATACATCAAAGCTATCTGCTTTTGAAACCATGTCTCCAAACACAAAATATTATCACTCCGAATATCTACACATTCACTCGCCATTTTGACCGTAATGCGTATGCTAGCACTGCAAAGCTGACTGCATACCACGTACAAAAATAGTACGCACGCACTGTCACTGACGACCCTGTAATGTAAACATGTGTCAGTGCGACGGGCGAGGTCACCACACGCGCGGCGAGGCTCGCATATCACCGGGTGCGCGATATAAAACACCTAGCGGTTTTCTGGGCTGCACGGTATACGAGACCGCCAACCAGTACAGCAGTTTGCCGGGCCGAACGGGTTAACGAAAAAGTGCTTTATGTCAGCTTTGGGATGTACTACTGCCTTGGCCTTGTACCCAGCAGATTCCAAATGTCTTTGAATATCATACTTTTGTACGCGCCACTATGAGCAACACCAAAGTCCTTTCTGCACACCCCCATGCATTTGTAGCAGAGAAGCCCCCTGCTATCGCTAGTTACTACCCGCGAGTCAGACTTCAGTGTTTCAGTGCAGGCTTGGCGCGCTGTGTGCGAGTATTCTTGCTGCCTTGGCTAGTCAGTGTCTAGCGGACTACACGCCAAAGCTCAGTGACATAGTCTCTGGTTCCAGAGCGGCCGATCTTCAGTCCACAAAAAGGCCCCCCCCCCCCCCTCCCCCACGTAAATTGCGTATTTTGGAGGAGCTAGTCGTATTCGCGTAACTTGAGCCGAAAATGCGTAAAATTACGAGCCAGCGCGTAAGGTAGGCACCTCTGGTAATGGCATCGGTAAGTATTTTTCGAAAAAATACATTTTAGAGAAAAATTAATTTTTACTTCAGTACTGTAACACACAGATCCCTGCAGTCAAAATTCCCAAATCTAAGAGGCATTACATTACATTACAGTTCTGATGACTGAACGACCATAATAGTTCAAGGGTGGTGCCAGAACAGCTTGGCGCCTCAAGGCATCAAGCTATTCTGGAACTAACCTTGGAACTATCATGGTCAATCCACAAATCAACAATATACTATAGCGTATCAGATCTAAATGAGTTAAAAAACCCAAACAGACAGATGAACAAACACATTTTGCAAAAACAAAATCTGCAGACTGACCTCGAAACAATACTGGAGCTGCCGTTGAAGAGGTCAACAGCATAGCTGAGTGTGGCGAGAGGTCGGAACGAAGAGAATCGTGTGAACTTGGACAGACAGTTGGTGAAATCATCAAGCTCCTTCCCTCCACCTTCTGGACCTGTGGGGAAAACAGCAACCTGCATTAACGCTATTGCGTGTGCAGCCACTGGTAACGTCCATGGTAAGCGTGGTTGGTCATATGCACAAGGGAGTTAACGCATGTACTGCCAGGAAAGCTGAACACTTTTCAGCAAAGAACCTCATGCGCCCCCACAGATGCTGTGCATCAGGAGATGGCTTGACCACGATAACTCAAGGGTAGTGCCAGATGAGCTTGGCACCTTCAGGTGTCAAGCTCATCTGGCACTACCCTTGAGTTATCATGGTACACAGTCGTTAGGAAACACTTAAAAAATATGCGTCCATGGGGTTAATGGCACCGTTTAACCCTTTTAGCTCCAAGGTTCCATTTCTCAAATTTTGGAGGTGTTGCATAACAACTGTCACAGTTGCAGGAGATGGCTTGACCATGATAATTCAATAGCTTGGCACCTGAAGGTGCCAAGCTAATCTGGCACTACCTTTGAATTATCATGGTCAAGCCATGTCCTACTGTAGGGATCCGGGGCTAAAAAGGTTAAGAAGACCTGTATAAGGCAAAAAAACACTTTGTGACGGTCCCTTGGATGGTTCACTCACACAGGTCTGACCATAATAAAGACATCATTTGCCTTATGTACAAACACAAAAACTGCAATTGAAAAGAAATGTTTACTTAATAAACGTCATGTTACACAGGTCAAAGGCACAAACAATCACATGAACTTAGGAATTACCATAGCACAGCTGGTGGTCGCCCATTTGTATGAGCGTAAAGGCACAACACATTGAGTGAGACAGAAAACGATTTTCCTGACATACCTGGTTTGAGACCGCTTGTTCGAACGTTGAGGTAGCATTGTTCAAGATCTTCAAAATGAAGGGAGATTTTTTTGCGGCGCTGCGCCAGCGATGTCTGCAGATAGGACTTCTGGGAGTGAGATGATGACCCGGAGGGCTGAAATCAGAAAAAAACTCACTGAGTGTCTAGAAAGCCAGCACAGACAGACATACAGACATACAGAGAGAGAGAGAGAGAGAGAGAGAGAGAGAGAGAGAGAGAGAGAGAGAGAGAGAGAGAGAGAGAGAGAGAGAGAGAGAGAGAAACAAAAACCCAACTGCCAACTTCACCAAAGCAAGCTTTCTACAATATGACTTGGACCTCTAGTAGATTTTGCAAAGCAAAAAGTAGGCAGCTTAACCTTTAGATTGTCAGTAGCATTTCCTGCCAGAATCCTTGCGACAAAATGCGCTGACAGGCAAAAGGTTCATGCTTTATGACATTAGAGCAGCCTATTTTAACCCCCTTGTGCATGCTGTCACAGGTACTGTTTACAGTAGTGGTTGCTGCACAGCAGCCCCAGTTCCAGTAGCAAAACGTCTTCAGACCCACGACAGCCACAGTAGGCCCGCACACAGCTGTGCACGGGCCCACTGCAGCCATCGTGGGCCTGAGGATCTTTGCTTACTGGGAGGGGGCTTACTCTAAAATGGATTATTTCTCACCTTAGCACCACTGTTAAAGGCCTCGTCACAGGCAGCATCCAGAATGGTGGTGGCCTCCTTGGTGTCAAAGCCGTTTGGCACCAGATGATCCTGTGCATCACATCCAAAAGTAATTATGCAGGTTAACCTTAACCCTCTGGCTGTCAGTAGCATGTTTGGTCGAGGTGATTCCGATAGGAATCACCTCGACCAAACACAGCTACCGAGAGCCAAAGGGTTAAATATATTGTGATACATAAGAGCTGTAAAGTCAGAATGTGCTATTCACATTCGTGAATGTGAGCGCAGATCAACCTCTATGTATAGTGTGGTGTCAGTAAAGCATTACAGTCCGGCTAAGTCATTCGCATTTCACGTTAACCCGCTCAGTTCCGATAAAAAAAAATGAACAAAAGCCACTGAAAGAGGCATGGATCCTCATGAGCCCCCGCACGTGCAGGGGCTCATGAGGATCTATGCCTCTTTCTAAAACCAATTTGAATCCATGTTCCTTTGATGACTGGGGATTTTTTTTTTTGTGTGCCTTGAATGAACGACGATTGCGGGAACACAATGTACGTCAGCTGGCACTGAACGGACAAAGATGGCGCTGCGCTGGCTTAGGTTTGTGAGAAGAAACACCATCAGATTTAGCAACGTGTTCTCAAGCCAACATCAGCCTTGCCTGGCCAGTGTGCCAAGGAGCCCAGAAATTCATGAGGCTTAACTCATTCGAGATGTGCCACCTAAGGATACGCGGCTTAAAGCCGCATATCCGGAGGTGGCATGTCTCAAATGGGTCAAGTCTGACACCCATGAAATTATACATACATTATACCAAAACATATCTGTTTGATAATAATGATGACCTAAAATTGCTTTTCTCAAACTACTTACAGGACACGTTGTGAGTTTAGTGTGCTGCTCCTTTATCCTGTCCTGTAAACAGAATAAGACTCACACTCAAGAGCATTCAGAGAGGCAACCAGAATATTTGTCGAGTGTTTATTGAAATATTAGATCCAGGATTTGAGACAAATTTTGTCCATATCCCAAATTGGTCAAAACTGTTCACAACTGAAGATGCTGATTTGTTTCCTCAAAAACATTACCAATGACTACTATTAGGAAAACGTACTCTTAGCTTACCATTTCAGCCAAAATTCTGTTGTGTACCTACACGACAAGGGAGGCAACCCAAGGGTGCCGTAGCCAGGTACCCTCCCGTACCTCCCTATCCGGTTGCGTGCCCAGTGGTGTCACGCCAGTCTGTTCGCTTAGCTTACCGCGGGCGGTCGTGTTCAAGCCTACTGGATGTTTCAGCTGTGTAGTGTGATCGGTCATAACCTTGGATTGGATTTTACTGTGCCTGCCTTGGATTACCTTCATTCTCTGGATTTACGTATGGGTGCTGGTGCTTCCATTGGATTATTGTGGTGCTTCCGTTGGATTATGGTGATACTTCTGTTGGATTTGGGAGGTGCTGGGCCGTTCTCCGCTGCGCACGAGGGGCCTACAACCTTCAGCCACATGTGGCGGGTCGCAGCTGAGTGTAGTTTCCCTTCAAGAACCCTACGTGCCCGGCATCTGGTGTGATTGTCCCACTGCAACTCCGGCTTACACGTAACAGTACCCTACGGCCTTCGTAACAGGTTCTTCGCCGGATCGGGTGCGGCCACTGGATCTGGTGCGCCCGCTTCTCAGCGCCCGGCCCACGGCAAACCTGTTCGCCCCGCCTTGCGGCCCGACCGGCTTCAGGCACAGTCGCGGTTATTTGGAAGAATCACGCTAGGATTCCAGGATACCCCCCGGTCACCCTCCCACGTGCGCACCCGCGGGACCGGACCGCTCGCTCGTAGGCGCCTACGTCTCAGCACCACAGGACCCAGATCTTAGACGAGATGGCCGACGCACTTCCAGCCTGCTTCTCGCGCCTGGCTACTTTGCGTCCCTCGAGGGCTCGACCAACCCCGTGCTCGCCCCGGTGTGCGTAGCCTGCCCGTGTTCCCCGACGCCGACGAGCCCCCAGCTGGTTGCCAGAGATACCTTCGTCGCAGATGGCCCCCTGGCCCCTCGTATGGAGACTTCCGGTCCCTCGATGCGACGGTGGTTTGCTTCCTGTCATCCCCCCAGGACTGCCCTCAGCCACCCCCCTGCTCTCTGTCCCTCCCCCCCCCCCCCCCCCACTCAGAGGAAGGCATCGACCTGGATTGATGCCTCCTGACCCTCCGGGTGGTCCCAGTCCCTTCCACACAGAGCTCCTGAGCGACACTGGCTTCTTCTCTGACTCTTCGGGCCCGGCGGACTTGGACACCTACGCTGGTACACGGCTCCCTCTCGCAGCAGTGGTTACCCCGGCACAGTAACAGCGCGGCTCTTCAGCTTTGCTCCGCCACTCCACCCTTGGCGTGGTCGGACGTGACCCTCTTACGCTGCGCCCTGGCCTGGGCGAGGTCGGAGCTGTTCGCACAGACTGGCGTCTGGCGCGTTGAGGGCACCGGGATGCGTTTCACACCTCCGCCGACACCATGGACTCCACCGCCTACTGCGACCTGATGCGTCGTGATGCTGCCCTCCGTTCCTGCCACGACCTCCTCGCTGAGGTGAAGACGCTTCTCTGACGGACCCGCTGCGTCGTGATGCTGTCCTCCGTTCTTGCCGCGACCTCCTCGCACAGGCGAAGACACTTCTACGACAGACCCTGCGCGCCCGCACGCCTCTTCGGTCCTAGCTTGCACGCGGTGACGGACAAGACAAGGACCCCTGGCCCAGCCGCTCTATGCCGTGACGCGCGGCACTCGCTGCTCCCAGACGACCCTTGGGCCCGTTCCACCAGCTCCGAGGGCTTCCTGATCTCCTTCGATCTCCTCCACCGCTGCGGCGCTCTCCCCTGTGGACCGCTGTCCCGACAGATCGACGCAGAGCCAACATTCTTCACGACTGAAGGCCGCCACGAATGGAGTCACACGACTTGGTTCCCCTGCCTTCTACACCCGTCTCTTCGTGGTCTCCTAGCCCGGCGGCATGTAGCGTCTGGTCATCATCCTCTCGGCGCTGAACAGTACATCGCCACGTCTACCTTCCGGCTGGTGACGGCCTGAGCCTTGCGGACGGCGGTGCAGGCCACAGACTTCGGCGTCAGCCGGGATCTGACCGACGCATTCCTGCACTCGCTTCTTGAACGCCGTCGTCGCCAAGGCCAGGCTGACCGCCTTGAGCCCACCTCGAACTACTGGGACGATCTGCTCCGGCTCGGCCTCCCGGTCAACTTCAGCAAGTCGGACCTCGCACCCTCCCTCCGGTGGTGCGCTTGGATGTGGTTTCTGGCCGACCGCAACGTGGTGAGACTTCCGGAGCCTTGGTTCCAGACACTGGCGACCTTCGTCCGGGGGGGTGTTTCAGGCGGACGCAGTTCCCTTCAGTCAGGCTTCAGCTCCTGGACCTGATGACCGCAGCGCCGTATGTCTTACCTCTCGACTGGCTTTCTCTCGACCGCTTTGGCTTCGCCCCTGGTGCCCGTTCCCTGGTGATTTCACAACCCTGGTACCGGTCTTCCCGAAGCTCCGCTTTCGTCTCCCCTGCTGGATGGTTCCCGTCAGGTGTATCCCTCAGTGCGGACACAGCCTCGCCGGATGGGGCATGCGCCTTCTACCGAGGTTCGTCACGGCTTCCTGCCGCTGGCCCCCAGACCTTGCGGACAGGCTCTGGAGCTCCTCGTCCTCTCCGACACCTCCACACTCCATCCGGCAGCGGGGTGGGTCGCCCCCCCCCCCACCCCTCTGCATCCTCCTGTCCCAGATCCTCCGGTGGTGCGAAGATCGTGACATCCCTCTCCGAGCGCGACACACCCCTGGCCACCTGATGGTCCTGCCGACTCCCTCTCGCGGCGCGGCCGGCTTCTCGACACCGAGTGGGCACTCCGCCCGGATATCTTCAGATGATCTGCATGCTGTGCAGGATGCCCATGATTGACCTCTTCACGACACAGGGGAATCGCCAGCTCCCCCCTCTGGATGGTCGACATGCTCTCCATCTCTGGGGAGCCCTTTTTGCGGATGCTTATCCGCCCACAGTGCCAGTCCCAAGGTCCTGCTCAAGCTCAAGGGTGCCAACGCGGTGCTGTTGCTGGTGGCCCCGTTCTGCTGGACCAAGTCGGACCACCGACCTCCTGAGCCTCACCACAGGACCACCCCCCCCCACCCCCCTGTGGCTCCCCACCCAGCGCACGAGGCTCAAGCAATCCCGACATATGCGGCTGTGCCACCCATGCCCCGAGCGACTTCTCCACACACGCCTGGGGACTGTGCGGTGCGCCCTCGCTGCTAGAGATTCTCAAGTGCAGCGGTGAAGGATATCGCTACAGCTTGCAGGCCTTCGACCAGACGTGTCTATGAGGGACGGTGGCGAGTCCTTCAGTCCTGGGGCGATGACCGGCAAGACCTGGTCCCTGCTACCCGTGTCCCAGGTGATCACCATACGGCGCTGAAGGGTTTACCCCTACCCCAGGAGACCAGACAGCAGGACCCGGTGAGGGCCTTACGGGTGTACCTGCGCTGATCTGAACCGTCCGGAGTGGACGTGCCCGCCTCCTTCGGCCTTGTCCCCCGAAAGGCAGACATCGAAGCAAGACGATATCTTCCTGGCTCCGCAGGGGTTATCCGGTCTGCCTACCTGGACCTCTCCCCGCAGGATGCTCAGAAGCTGAAGATCAGGACGCACGAGGTGAGAACCCTGGCCACGAGCGTCGCCTTCGCCCGCAACTGCGCCGCCAAGTCTTTGGGTGGCCGTGATCTACCTTCGCCCGATGCTGCCGCAGTGACCTCTTGGGCTTGCGGGCGACCCTATCCCTGGCTGGGGCCTTCGCCGCCTAGTGTTAGCTTAGCTGAAATGGTCGGGAGTGTGCCCCGGGATGGGCGGATCTGTTGGGCCCGTTACAGGGAGGGGATCCTAGGCGGCACCCACCTCCTTTTCGCTATTCTTCCTAATAGTAATGTCATCGGTAATGTTTTTGAGAAAACAAATGAATTTTTCTCTAAAATGTATTTTTTCGAAAAATACTTACCGATGACATTATTCGGAGGACCCTCCCGCCTGCCCCGCTTGCCGCTCCTAAGCTAAGCTTCAGACTGGCGTGACACCACTGGGCACGCAACCGGATAAGGAGGTATGGGAGGCTACTCAGGGTACCTGGCTACGGCACCCTTGGGTCGCCTCCCTTGTCGTGTAGGTACACAACAGAATTTTGGCTGAAATGGTAAGCTAAGTGTATGTTCTCCTAACAGTAATGTCATCGGTAAGTATTTTTCCAAAAAAAATAAATCTTAGACAAAAATTCATATTTCATACACTTATGAGTTTCATGTGTGTCACCTGAGAGCTGGTGGGCATATAAATGTTAAAGATCATATGTCTTATTAACCCTTTTAGCCCCAAGGTCCCATTTCTCAAATTTTGGAGGTGTTGCCTAACAACTATGTACAAGCTGCAGGAGATGGCTTGACCATGATAATTCAAGGGTAGTGCCAGATTAGCTTGGCGCCTTCAGGCGCCAAGCTAATCTGGCACTACCCTTGAATTATCATGGTCAAGCCATCTCCTACTGTAGGGATCCAGGGCCAAAAGGGTTAACCCATTCACTGATGGTAGTGGTTTTTGCAGGAATCATCCTGATAAAAATCACTACTGACAGCCAATGGATTAAACTGCATGAAAGCTATCAGTGGCAAGATGCACCCAACAACTTTTCAAGAACCATTGAGAGAAGAACTCACACACTTGAGGGAGAACCCCAGTTGGATCCTTTGGATGTTGGTAGGGATGTTGGTCGAGGTGATTCCTGTAGAGAATCACCTCAACCAAAATTTCTACCAACACCAATAAGGTCAATTATGGTTGCTGAGCCCAAAATCTGCTTGCTATGATTCCACATCTGATGGACGCAAAAAATTGCATTTGTTGCCACATCCACCTGGTGTTTTGAACGTGGGAGACCCCATGAACCCATGACAAAACATCAGATGATCAATGCACCTAAAATTTCAAAGGGTATAATCTTTAACCCTTCACTGTTAATTGCAATGCTTGTCAAGGTGATTCCTGCAGAAATTACCTCGACAAAAAGCATTACTGGTAGCCTAAGGGTGACAGTGGATTCTTCCCCTTTGCTCCAAAGTATTGCCGCATGCAGTGATTTATTGCCCTTCATTTGCAATTAACAAAACTGAATTACTGAAACTGTTAAAATGAAGAACAGTTAAAAGAAAATCAAAAAAGGAGACACACCTCGACAGTCTGTACATCTGCGTCCAGTATACCGATCTCCCGCGTCAACTGGTCCAGTTGCTGTCAACAACAAAGAATAGGTAAGTGTGTATGAACAAATGATGGTGTTTGATGCCACTTTTTGCCGATCAATACATGATCTCTTGAGAGAGCACCTGCTTAGCCCTTTGGCTGTCAGTAGCGTTTCTTGCCGCGATGATTCCTATCGACAAAAACCGCTACTGACAGCCAAAGGGTTAACCCTTATCATTCGGAATACACCAGTGTGCGAAATAGTTCAAGGGTAGTGCCAAAATAGCTTGGCGCCTCTAGGCGCCAAGCTATTCTGGCACCACCCTTGAACTAAAGCCATTGGTCTGTATCCTTATCTGAAAGTACTAGGTGGCTGCTCAAAACAGATTTACTGTAGTCTCAAAAGACAATGCTGTTACTGCCTACTCAAGTCTCTTGAATCCTATCATTCCCACAGTGCAAATAAAAGCTTTTAACCCTTTGCATGTCAGTAGCGGTTTTTGTCACGATTCCTGCAGGAATCATCGTGACAAAAACTGTTACTGACGCGCAAAGGGTTAACCCTTATCATTTGGAATACACCAGTGTGTGAAATACATTTGACTAAAATAGTTCAAGGGTAGTGCCAGAATAGCTTGGCGCCTCTAGGCGCCAAGCTATTCTGGCACCACCCTTGAACTAAAGCCATTGGTCTATAGCCTTATCTGTAAGTACTATAATGTAATTTGCATATGGCAGTGTACAAATTTGAAGCTTTCAGCCTCATTATTATATGGGTTAACAAAAGTTCTGTTACAATCAAACACATGGAAGCAAATCTAAGTGGGGGACCCGTTGTACCAGTGACAAAAGATTTAACACCTTCACTGCCAGGAAAAAGCGAACATAACCCAAAGTCGGCAAGAGACACAGATTATCATCAGTCGGTACAGTTGCAGGGGCTCATGAGGATCTATGCCTCTTGCTGAAACCACTTTGTATCCATCTATCTTGGATGACTGGGGTTCTTCGTCGTTGATTTAACACAGATTTTAACAGGAACACAGTCTGCAGTAAACTGGCAGTTAACGGGTAAACCCTTTCGGCGCCAACGCCCTACAGCAGGGGACTGATAGACCATGATAATTCAAGGGTAGTGCCAGATTAGCTTGGCGCCTGCAGGCGCCAAAACTAATCTGGCACTACTCTTGAATTATCATGGTCAATCCACCCCCTGCAAGTGGTACATAGTCGTTAAGCGACACTTCCAAAACTCTGGAACTGCGCCCATGGCGCTAAAAGGGTTAATGATTAGTGCACCTATAAATTCTTGAAATAGTATAGATTCGTAAAAAGCTCAAAGCGAGTGGAATATACATGTGCTAAGAAAACTGAAATGCGATAAAGCAAATCCTGCCATATATAAACATGATCTGCAGTAGCAACCAAATAGGTTGTAGGAGATGGGTCAATCATGATAATCCAAAGGTAGTGCCAGATGAATTTGGCGCCTAAAGGCGCCAAGCTCATCTGGCACTACCTTTGAATTATCATGATCGATCCGTCTCCTGCTGCAGGGCATTGGGGCTAAATAGGTTAAGTTTTCACTGGGTGAAATTCATAGGTGTGTACAGAGCTCATCAGTCCATGTGTGTGTGTGTGTGTGTATCGTTACATTGTTGTGTAATGTTCTGTGCATCTACTGTGGGAAATCAGGGTATTTACCCGACCACATATAGTAACGCACCTTCATGTTTGTGTATGTATGTTTCTCCTGCCTACTTCCTAAGTTCCGGAGAAAGACATGGGTTATATAAGAGACCTGATCCATCCTTTTTGAGGATGGAAATGATTGTCTTATTCTATACCTGCGTATTTCTCTGTGGGCTGGCGATTGGTTTATTGATTGATTGTACATTGCTTAACGTCCCGACAGCAACAAGGCTTTCTCAGGACGTGCCTGCACTGCTTGTGAAAAAAAACTAAACAGAAAATTGAATGTATGTCGCCAGCCGGTCAAATACGTTAAATAAACCTACAACATGGGGCCTAAATAAAGCTAAGACCATTTAGCAACGCACATCCAATATCAAGAGCTACAGTCAGTGCAGACAGTAGGGAGAGTTTTAAAAAGGTAAAAACAGGTGAATGGACAAAGGGTAGACAGAAACACATGCCCCAGAATAGAGAGAAAAACCCACCCTGTGGGGCTGACCAGGGTGACCCTGGGAACTAAAAAATACCTAACCCCACCCAAGTCCCCCAGGGCAGACCCGGGTGGGGTGGGCTGGCGATTGGGTGCCTGATAGGTGGGGGCAGGGGATCTAACTGTTGTCTGTCCAGCGCTGTGATTCCCCTTGGTTTGAGTACTGACAATTCTGCCAGCGCTAGCCTCACCTATCTGGTTTGTGAATATCACGTATAACTCGAGGCAAAATTTGTATCGTTACATTGTTGTGTAATGTTCTGTGCATCTACTGTGGGAAATCAGGGTATTTACCCGACCACATATAGTAGCGCACCTTCATGTTTGTGTATGTATGTTTCTCCTGCCTACTTCCTAAGTTCCGGAGAAAGACATGGGTTATATAAGAGACCTGATCCATCCTTTTTGAGGATGGAAATGATTGTCTTATTCTATACCTGCGTATTTCTCTGTGGGCTGGCGATTGGGTGCCTGATAGGTGGGGGCAGGGGATCTAACTGTTGTCTGTCCAGCGCTGTGATTCCCCTTGGTTTGAGTACTGACAATTCTGCCAGCGCTAGCCTCACCTATCTGGTTTGTGAATATCACGTATAACTCGAGGCAAAATTTGTATCGTTACATTGTTGTGTAATGTTCTGTGCATCTACTGTGGGAAATCAGGGTATTTACCCGACCACATATAGTAGCGCACCTTCATGTTTGTGTATGTATGTTTCTCCTGCCTACTTCCTAAGTTCCGGAGAAAGACATGGGTTATATAAGAGACCTGATCCATCCTTTTTGAGGATGGAAATGATTGTCTTATTCTATACCTGCGTATTTCTCTGTGGGCTGGCGATTGGGTGCCTGATAGGTGGGGGCAGGGGATCTAACTGTTGTCTGTCCAGCGCTGTGATTCCCCTTGGTTTGAGTACTGACAATTCTGCCAGCGCTAGCCTCACCTATCTGGTTTGTGAATATCACGTATAACTCGAGGCAAAATTTGTATCGTTACATTGTTGTGTAATGTTCTGTGCATCTACTGTGGGAAATCAGGGTATTTACCCGACCACATATAGTAGCGCACCTTCATGTTTGTGTATGTATGTTTCTCCTGCCTACTTCCTAAGTTCCGGAGAAAGACATGGGTTATATAAGAGACCTGATCCATCCTTTTTGAGGATGGAAATGATTGTCTTATTCTATACCTGCGTATTTCTCTGTGGGCTGGCGACTGGGTGCCTGATAGGTGGGGGCAGGGGATCTAACTGTTGTCTGTCCAGCGCTGTGATTCCCCTTGGTTTGAGTACTGACAATTCTGCCAGCGCTAGCCTCACCTATCTGGTTTGTGAATAATGTGTGTGTGTGATTTAACTTTCACTTCGACAAACCCGACCACCCTGACACAAGACGCCTTTGCACATCACTTTCAAACCACAATCTTGCACAACACATCACCAAACCCACCCACCGACTCGGCCACACCCTCGACTGGATCATCACCCGCACCTCTGATCAACTCTTTCTCAACTCTGACACCTCCTCTGTGCTTCCCTCTGACCACTTCGCCATTCTCGTCTCCCTCAACCTACCTCCCCTGAAAAAACCCAAGCTCCTTGTCACTCGCCGCAAACTGAAATCTGTCAACCGACAGAGCTTCTTCGATGAAGCTGTCGACCTTCTCTTGGACCCCGCCTCCTCTCCTGATCTTGCATCCCACTTCGACTCCTCCCTTCGAAATCTTCTAGACACTCATGCACCTGTCACCACCTGCTCCATACCCAACCGACCCCCCTCCCCCTGGCTCACTGACGACATAGCTGAGGCCAAGCGCGAGCGCCGACAAGCGGAACGCCTCTGGCGCTCATCTGACCTCACCGTTCACAGACAGATCTTCCAAGCAACTAGATCCAAAGTCTGCAGAATGATCTCCGACTCCAAACGTAAACACCTTCAAAACAAAATCCTGGAATCTACTTCTTCCAAAACCCTCTACGCTACCATGAACACACTCCTAGGCACTCCTAAAGACACTCCTCTCCCCAACACACACAGCAGAGAAGAACTCCCGTCCGCTTTTTCCAACTACTTTTCCGACAAAATTCAAACTCTGCGCAACACACTCGACTCTCTGCCTTCCCCTCCTTGCCCTCCCGACACCCCCTTTTCCGGCACCCCCCTCTTGTCCTTCCGCCCCGTCTCTCAAGAAGAAGTCCTCAAAACCATAAAGTCCATGCCTCTCAAAACCTGCGAACTAGACCCCCTCCCAGCTTCTCTCTACCGGGACGGCCTTCCAAAACTTCTGCCCTTCATTACCGACATCATCAACACATCTCTTGAGAACGGTTCAGTCCCTGATATCTTCAAGTCCGCCATCGTCCGTCCTCTCCTCAAAAAACACAACCTCGACCCAAACGAACTAAAAAACTATCGCCCAGTCTCCAATCTCTCTTTCCTGTCCAAGCTTCTTGAGAAGGTTGTTCTCAACCAGCTCAACCTCCACCTTGCCGACAACAACCTCCTCAGTCCATTCCAGTCTGCCTATCGCAAACATCACAGCACTGAAACAGCCCTTCTACATATCCTAAACGACCTGCTTCTCTCCACCGACTCGGGCAACATCTCCCTTCTTACGCTACTCGATCTCTCTGCCGCCTTCGACACCATAGACCACTCTATCCTCCTCCACCGCCTTCGTCACTCATTTGGCATCACTGACTCTGCTCACTCCTGGTTTCTCTCATACCTCTCCGACATACAGCAGTCCGTCACCATTGACGGCGTCTCCTCCAACCCAGTCACGCTCTCCTGCGGAGTACCACAGGGGTCCGTCCTGGGCCCGGTCCTTTTCACACTCTACACCTCCCCCCTGTCCAACATCATACAGTCTCACCACATACACCACCACCTCTACGCTGACGACTCACAACTACTAGACAAAGACAAACTCGACAACACTCAGTCACTACTGACTCGCACGGCTGACTGCTATGAAGACGTGAAAAACTGGATGACAGCAAACAAGCTTAAACTGAACGACGACAAAACGGAAGCCATGTTGGTAAGCACTCGCCAGAAACTTTCCCAGCTCCCTCCCTCTCTCCACCTTCAACTCGACAGCACCCCAATCTCCCTCAGTGACTCGGCCAAAAACCTTGGCGTTATTCTTGATTCCTCTCTTACCATGACCAGCTTCGTCTCCGCCACTGCCCAGGCATGCTATTTTCACCTCCGCCGCATCAGTCAGATCAGAAAATACCTCACCACCGAAGCTGCCACCAAACTTGCTGTCTCTCTCATTCTATCTCGCATTGACTACTGCAACTCTCTCCTTTCCGGCCTCCCTCACTCTACCACTTCCACTCTCCAGCGCATCCAGAACAATGCTGCCCGCCTCGTCCTCAGAAAGAAAAAATCCGACCACATCACACCCCTGCTCAAACTTCTTCACTGGCTTCCCATCCCACAGCGTATCCAATACAAGATTCTGTCTCTCTGCTACAAATCCCTGAACAACTGCGCTCCTGCCTATCTTTCCAACTTACTTCACCCCTACACTCCTTCCCGCTCCCTCCGCTCCGCCTCTCTCCGTCTCCACATCCCCCGCACCAAACTCAGCACTTTCGGCCCCCGCGCCTTCTCAGTTTATGGTCCATCCACCTGGAACACTCTCCCACTCTCTCTCCGTCAGAAAGACTCTCTCTTCTCCTTTCAGTCCGCCCTCAAAACTCACCTCTTTCAACAGTTCTAGCACTATATCACCACACTCCCCACAAAAGATGACTGTCGCAATATATTTCACCATTTTGTTGTACGTGAGTCGTTGTCTAAAGCGTGCGCATGCGTGCGCGAGTTGTGAGTGCGCGCTTAGAGTTATAATTATTATAAGATAAGCGCATTATAAATACCGTAATTATTATTTATTATTATGATGCGTTCCCTCACCACTTGTTTTCTCTGTCTGACTTGCTGCAGAAACTCCTTCAGAATACAACTCTCCGCAAACTGACCATCCTGCAAAAAATAACAGCTGAAACTATTTACAAGTGCACAACACTGTTCACAACTGAATGCCAACTGTAATGATGCTGTGTCCCCAAAAAGGTCAAAATTCTAAAATTTGAGAATGATGCTGCAGCGTGTCCATTTTTTGTGAAAAAGTGCGATTTTCATTGCTTTGCAATGAAAATGACACTTTTTTTCAAAAATGGACACATGGGCTTCTCACGGCAGTGGTCCTTTGAGAACTACCAGTATATTACAGCTCAAAAGACAAATTACCTGACAGGTAAAGGGTGATGTCAGAATGCTTTTTAGGATTCAGAGATTTTTCAACAAGTTGAACAAAACAAAATTAAAAAAAAAAATTATGCTTCACTCACAGCTTCCATCTTTTGTTTCTTGTGGGCTAGCACTTCCAGGAGGTAGTTGATGTTGGGAAGGTCAAGGTCGTCTGATAACAGCTCACTGATGTCGGTACTGGTGCTGGGTGTCTAGAAGTGCAGATACCAAATCAAATCATAGGAAACCAAATGCAATCAAACAAAATCAAAAGTAAGATAAGAATAAATATTTCATTGCCAATCACAAGAAACCGCAATTTTGTATTTTGACACCCCCCCCCCCCTCCCCCCCAAAAAAAAAAAAAATAAATAAATAAATAAATAAATAAAAAAAAATAAATAAATAAAATAAAAATAATAATAGTAAAAAATAAATAAATAAAAATAAACGCGCCCAAAATATATTCTGGTCTGAGATTCTGAACTTCACAGATGTATTGTTTCTTGTGGGCTAGCACTTCCAGGAGGTAGTTGATGTTGGGAAGGTCAAGGTCATCTGATAACAGGTCTGAGATTCCGAACCTCACAGATTTAGACTACAAGATCCAAAATCACAGTTCAGCATGTACATATCTCAACCATTCTCTTTCAAGTAACTACGCACCCACCACACTAGATCAGTGAGTCGCACAGATGATTTCCATTCCCCTTGCTTTTGCACTCCTCATACGTTGTCCCATCTCTAGCTGTCTCTCCCTCTCTAGTTGTCTACCTCTCTCTGTCTCTGTATAAAAGTTGCTTTACCCAATATAGCATTTCCAAATCCCACTCATTATTAACAAACAGGATTTTTGGAAACACTGGCATACGCATAGCAGACTTAACTCACTGGAGACGTGCTGTATACGGATATGCGGCGAATAGCCGCGTATCCGTTTATGCTGCGTCTCCAACGAGTTAAGGGTTGACACTAGAATAAGTATGAAAGAGGACTGGTAGCCCATCACTAACCGGTTCGCCACTCAGAAAAACTAAACATCACCCAAAAGCAAGAGGTGTAGTAAGAGATCTCCAAGAGCCCCCACAGTTGCAGGGGCTCATGAGCATCTACGTCTCTTGCTGAAACCACCATGTAGGCATGCTCCTTTGACGGATGGGGATCTTTGGCACTGAACTAAGAAAGGTTTCACACACACAATCTGCACCCAAAGGGGTTAAATTCATATAGCTTCTGGCGCCCAAGTAAAATCTGCATCCTCTCTCCTCTCCTCCCCAAAAATGGTAACAAGCTACACCACTGATTGTACTGAAAACACTAAAAGGTCACATTTAGTCCCCAAGCACTACAGCAGGAGATGGATTGAACGTGATAATTCAAGGCCTCAGGCGCCAAGCAAATCTGGCACTGCCCTTGAATTATCATGGTTGATCCATCTCTTGCAACTGGTGACACCTCCAAAATGTGAGAAGTGGGTTAGGTTATTAATCTTTTTAACCCACATTACCCAAAGTTTGGAAGTGTTATTTAATGACTATGTACCAGTTGCAGGAGGTGGATTGACCATGATAATTCAAGGGCAGTGCCAGATTAGCTTGGCGCCTAAAGATGCCAAGCTAATCTGGCACTGCCCTTGAATTATCACGGTCAATCCATCTCCTGCTGTAGGGACTCAGGGCTAAGCGGGTTAATATAATGTTTTGTTCACTCACCCGCTGATCGATTTTCCTTTTCTTTTCTCCCTGTCTGCCCTTAAACTTCATGATCAGCTCATTCACTGGAAAAAAACAAAAATGTGCATGCTAACCTGTGATGCTAGATCTTACAACTTCAAGCCGCAAGGTCTAAATCACAGACCAGAACAAAACTGTCCTCTCTTTTTTTGCCTGGTTATTATAGTGTCTACTGTCCAGTCTGCAAGATAAATTCCGAATTATGTAACATGAGTTTAAACAAAAAAAAAATACACACACATAAAACATAATTTTACAAATTAAAATTTCTCATAGATGATTTCTGAAAATCAAAAGTCAGTCAGAATTGTATTTTTTTAATGAAAACAGTGGATTAAAGGGCTGGACACACATGCTCTGAAACACGTGCAATTCTGACCTACGTCTCAATTCTGAAGAATATCTATTACAAATTTCTACTTAACCCATATCACACTAAGGCTAAAACCTTCAAATTTGTACACTGCCATATGCATGCTACATTATAGTACTTACAGATGAGGATATAGACCAATGGCTTTAGTTCAAGGATAGTGCCAGAATAGCTTGGAGCCTAGAGCCAGAGGCGCCAAGCTATTCTGGCACTACCCTTGAACTATTTTAGTCAAACTTATTTCACATACTGGTGTATTTTTAATGATAAAGGTTAAAGCCTTTGAATTAAAACTTAAAATAAATAAGTTTTTCTACTTTTACATACAGATTTTCTTCCAAATTAATATTGTGGATCAAGTAGCATAAAAAAAATTAATTCATTGTTGCAACCACACTGATGTAACTTACATGTGAAATTTGGGTAGATCTGTTCTGGGTTCTCGATGACATAATTACATTTTGGGCAACGGTTACTCTTCTCAAGGCTCTGTTTGATGCACTTGTGGCTGTCATTGGATGAAAAGACAGAAAATAAAACAAATTGAAGAATAGCTGAGAATCTATCATCTGTGTGCTGGTGTGTGAGACTAGGCTTTAGGACCTTACATCCGCTAGGTCCAAAATCACAGACTAATAATAATAGTTTTTGTTCACTCTTCAAGATTGTCCTACAATCAGCGGACTCTTTCGTATTCCTTTAGAGTTTAATTGAACTTGAGGTTGTCATTTCGATGGAGAAGAGACACATTTTCATCAATACACATCAACAACACAACCCTCCCCCCCCCCCCCCCCCCCCAAAAAAAAAAAAAAAAAAAAGCAAACAGTCAAATGCATGGAAATTTAACTCATTTAGTTGGATGATTTTACCCTTGCAAAACTGCACTACACAACTGTTTTTCTTTAAAAAAAACATGAAATCAAATGCAAATCCATAAATATGTTTAAGTGAAATTTGAATTATTAAAAAAGGGAGTGTTCTCACCAAAAGGAATGTCCACACTTGGTCATATGCGCCTCATCAATGATGTCAAAGCAGACTGGGCTGAAACAGAAACCAACATTCACCACATCAAGCTGAAATAAACACTTGAAACTATTATATCATATAATATACCAAAATAACATTTATATGTCTTCTGTAAGCTGAGTATCCTGCTCAGCATTAACCCTTTAAATCTGGAGGCTGATTTTTAAAAAATCTTATTCAGTTATTATCCTATGAAGGCTACATTACAGATTGGGGGTTAGATCAACCATTTAAATTCAAGGGTGGTGCCAGAATAGCTTGGCACCTCAGGCACCAAGCTATTCTGGCACCACCCTTGAACTGTCATAGTCAAATCTATTTCAAGCATTGGGAGTGGATGAAAAGGGTTTTAACCCTATGATTAACTAACATTTGTGTGCCATGCTGTGATTATGGGCTTTTACTGCTCTGACCAGAACACATCGATAGCTCAGTGCAATCACAAATCTACAGATTTTTTCTTTTTCTTTAGTTTCCGTTCTATGAAATGCACATAAAAGGATGTTTAATGCACTATGCATGTGGACAAATCATCACCATCATCTTATCTATCAGCCCTGAAAATGGCGAGTAATTTACTCGCCATGGCGAGTGAAAATTATTTTGGGCGAGTAAAAAAAAAATACCCACTCGCCAAATGCGAGTGCGCTCGTGCGTTTTCCAATCCAACGGCGAACCGCCAGCCGAACATCAGGTACGCCGGCGCATGACCTGAACGTCGGTGACAGTCGTTCTAGTTTTAGTTATGAATTGGTTCGTTTAGCCGCTCGCTCAGTTGCGGCTGCGTTCAGAATCGACCCGACTCCGGGGTCCATGCGAGTGTAACTGGGCGGGCAAACTGTTAGTTTATGTGTTGTGTCAGCATGTTATTACAAAGTGCGCGCTACATGTTGAACGCGTTACTTGCTGTGACGTCACCATACATACTATTATGGGATACGGGATTGTGCGTTTCACTTTCGATCTTGAACGAAGTTGTAATGGTGGAGAAAAAGCAAAGGAAGCTGGAATGCTTCGGATTCTTCAATCCGGCACCGTCTGATCTTGATAATCGCTAAGAAGAAAGTTGCACTTCGACACCGCCATCTCCATCGACAAGCGATAGTACCAGAAATGCCTGGGCCATGTGTGGCACCGCTGCTTCGATGCAGTTTTCAGAGTTCATGGCTGTGCTGCGTGTATTTCCATGGCTAAAGCACGACGGCACTCGAATGGCATGCCCATTGAGCACTGAGGCAAACTCAAAAAGCAAGTCCAGAAATTTGAACAGAAATAAGTTTGTCAGTTTTTTTTAAATCGTGCTCGATCCATCTTCTGGTACACAGTTATTAGGCAAAAATTGGAGAAACACGTCTTTCTGAGTGGTTAAACGGGTTGAAACAAACTTTTAAGTACATCAGTTCACACAAACACACACACAGAGTTTAGACAAGTCACACTTTGGTTGGCAATCTGCCGCGTTCAGCAGAAAACGCTATATTCTGTTACAATACATTATCAAATGATCATACAAATAAATAAATAGATATATGTTTTTCTGTGTGTGAGAGAGAGAGCGAGGGAGACAGTATTTTGCGCGATAGCTCACCAGTTAAAAAATCAGTATCATGGAAAGGACACACACACTGTCACAACACATTTAGAGGAGAGAGCGAAATCAAATGAGTTAATTTATTTTAAGGAACACACAGATGATGCAGTTTTTCTTAAATAAATCTGTGGACCCTATATAATGCTAGGATGGGGGTCAGTGTACCCTCTAAAATTTATACCTGGGGGTCTACAGACCCTTTAACCTGTTGTGAAAACAGAAGCCCAGCCACTCTACTTACAAAAAATAAATAAATAAAAATCCCACCACAGTTCACATGGGGACTTTGTCAGTTATTTCTCCACTTGATACTATCAAAAGCCTGAAGTCAGGACATAAACATTAACTTGGTTATAATATGATTGTCTGTTCAAATATTTGTTCTCAATGCCTCTGGGCAGAAAACACTCTCTAACATTGGGCGTCAAACACTTGTGGTACATTATATTGCTGAGTTGGGCTATTTTCAGTAGTAAAATTTTCAGTTTTGGCTAGTAACATTTTCAGTTTGGCTAGTAAAACTTGGAAGTCACTAGCCAAAGGCTGGTAGGCAAAATTGTATAGACTTTCAGGGCCGTCTATGGTTTCATGCGCAAAACATGCATAATTCAGGCCTGCAAAAGCCCTACAATAACTCACCAGACATAGTGGTTGTCCCTATCCTCAAATGTGCCACTAACGCCGCTGAACACCGTGGAAGCCAGGGGCTTGCTGGTTTTTCGACGTCGCATCGCTGAGATGAACTGTGTCCGTCCCGCCATATCTTGCACTGTGAAACCAATGGGAATAGACAATTACAAACTGGCATCAGTTGACAGACTGGCAAATTAAAGTTTAATGTCACAACATGAAGTTACAGCCAAACGTTTGTCTCAAAGCTGAGCTGTGACTTTGGACCGCACGGCCCCTGGCCCGTAAGGTCCAAAATCAAAGATCACCACACATGAAATGGTGGATTCACAACAATAACTTCCAAAACTTCTACCCTTCATTACCGACATCATCAACGCATCTCTAGAAAACGGCTCCGTCCCCGATATCTTCAAGTCCGCCATCGTCCGTCCTCTCCTCAAAAAACACAACCTCGACCCAAACGAACTCAAGAACTATCGCCCAGTCTCCAATCTCTCTTTCCTGTCCAAGCTTCTTGAGAAGGTTGTTCTCAACCAGCTCAACCTCCATCTCACCGACAACAACCTCCTCAGTCCATTCCAGTCTGCCTATCGCAAACATCACAGCACTGAAACAGCCCTTCTACATATCTTAAACGAGCTGCTTCTCTCCACCGACTCTGGCAACATCTCCCTTCTTACACTACTCGATCTCTCTGCCGCCTTTGACACTATAGACCACTCTATCCTCCTCCACCGACTCCACCACTCCTTCGGCATCACCGACTCTGCTCACTCCTGGTTTCTCTCCTACCTCTCCGACAGACAGCAGTACATCACCATCAACGGCGTCTCTTCCAACCCGGTAACACTCTCCTGCGGAGTTCCACAGGGATCCGTCCTGGGCCCGGTCCTTTTCACACTCTACACCTCTCCTCTGTCCAACATCATCCAGTCTCACCGCATACACCACCACCTCTACGCTGACGACTCACAACTGCAAGACAATGACAAACTCGACAACACTCAGTCACTACTGACTCGCACGGCTGACTGCTACGAAGACGTGAAAAACTGGATGACAGCAAACAAACTGAAACTGAACAACGACAAAACGGAAGCCATGCTGGTAGGCACTCGCCAGAAACTCTCCCAGCTCCCTCCCTCTCTCCACCTTCAACTCGATAGCACCCCCATCTCCCTCTCTGACTCGGCCAAGAACCTCGGCGTCATCCTCGATTCCTCTCTGTCCATGACCAGCTTCGTCTCCGCCACGACCCAGGCATGCTATTTCCACCTCCGCCGCATCAGTCAGATCAGAAAATACCTCACTACTGAAGCTGCCACCAAACTTGCTGTCTCTCTCATCTTATCTCACATCGACTATTGCAACTCTCTCCTTTCCGGTCTCCCTCACTCCACCATCTTCACTCTCCAGCGCGTCCAGAACAATGCTGCCCGCCTCGTCCTCAGAAAGAAAAAATCCGACCACATCACACCCCTGCTCAAACTCCTCCACTGGCTCCCAATCCCCCAACGCATCACGGCTGTTCAGTTCTTCTACAAACCGACACATTTAGTTAGGGAGTGCCGCGCTAGCTTATCAAGTGGCGAGCTGACCTAGTTTCACGCATTCCGATGGGCGTCTGGTACCGCCTGATAGTAGGCCTTCTTTACGCTTACTATTTTATGTGGGCAGAGTGCCAAATTTGTGCAGGCTTTAAACCTTAACTGTGCTTTCAAAATACTTTTGTTTGGATTTTCAATGAGTGATATGTGTTAGTGTAACATAGTGCTACAAGTAAGTGCTTTTCTTTTAGTTTACTGGATAGATTTACCTGGGATTTTTTATAGAAAGTTTTATAGACCAGCATGTGAGTGTATTTCGCCGACATTTAGAATGGAGTCTGACACACAATATTCCTATTCAAACCATGCACATGGAACGATTGAGTAGTTTGTGCAGGATTTGCCGTGCAGAGCGAGCAAAAGGCAAAGGAAAGACGGACTATAACACTTTAAACTGTGTGTTGATTATGTAGACGATCTTTCTGCTTTTCATGGCATTGACGTAGATGAAGAAGACAAACATCTGAAGGGAATGTGTAGAGAGCCGCCGGTAACAAGTACACGCAGAACTCAGTCTCTCTGTGAAATAAATTGTCTTGAGACTGATACATTTTAGCCTGCACCGACTGTTCTGTGTTTATCTAATTTACGCCTATCAAAATAGCTATTTGATCACCATTAAGAGTGTTTATTATTTTCACTGTGGGTGTCCCATCCGATTTGTAAGATTTAGTAAAGTGGCCGCCGGGGATTGCTCTTCCGACGGATTTTATAAGATTTAGTGGAATGCTAAAGACAACATCACCTATACAAAGTGTGCAACTGACACTGCGGCTAACCCTGCATATGAACTGTGAATTATTTCGAACATTTTCATTGCCTCCGAAATCAACTACGTTTGGAGATTACGTTAACCCAAGAACTTTCCGTCTGTCTAACACTGGATTTTACCAATGACGCATCATCCCATTTCAGGACCCACTGAGATCGCAAGGTAAATCTGACATTTTGAGTAGTGCATAGCGTAGTGGCTGTATACGATGATCGCTGGCCTGAACCATAATTTTCGCAAAAGTACTTTGCATGAGTTAGAACAGTTGAAAGACGTGTCATTTGCAACCGATTTACGTTGTCTTCACGGTAAACTGGGCGCCGGTTGCCTGTCTTCTAGTCCGTTGCATGTATTGCTCATCTTCATTTTCCTAAGCATGTCTAGTGTCTACAGAAAGCTTATTTTCTTAGCTTTTAAGTGTATGTCTTAAATACAAGATACGTTCAGTACAGCTTAAACAACACGCCGTAAATGACCGGTACCATTAAAATGTATCCCGCGTGGCACACTGTCAGTGCTGAGCGTGTACACAGAGAGCGTGCTCGCGTAAAACAGTGACAAGAATAGCGCGACTATAGTTGCACAGCCGTAACAGATTGCGCTCAGCTCTGTGCTGCCAGCAGGCGGTATTAACAGAGGCGACACGCTGCGCGGCTCCTTATCTTACAGCGCGGGCACGCGCGCGCGCCTCAAAACTAAATGGGAGGCCTTGAACAGCCGTGGCATCCAATACAAAGTTCTGTCTCTCTGCTACAAATCCCTGAACAACTGCGCTCCTGCCTATCTCTCTAACTTACTTCACCCCTACACACCTTCCCGCTCTCTCCGCTCTGCCTCCGACCCTCTCCGCCTCCACATCCCTCGCACCAAACTTAACACTTTCGGCCCCCGCTCCTTCTCCATCTATGGTCCATCCACCTGGAACACTCTCCCACTCTCTCTCCGTCAGAAACACTCTCTCTCCTCCTTCCAGTCCGCCCTCAAAACTCACCTCTTTCAACAGTTTTAGCACTATATCACCACACTCCCCACCCCAAGCTGACCGTCGTAATGTATTTCACTGTTTGTGGTACGTGAGTCATTGTCTAAAGCGTGCGCATGCGTGCGCGAGTTGTGAGTGTGTGCTTAGAGTTATAATTATTATAAGATAAGCGCATTATAAATACCGTAATTATTATTATTATTATAATAACACTAACACAACAGACATGCAGGCACAAATTTGACGGCAGAGCACCATTTGACGGCAAAAACTCTGCGATCTGCTTATCAAGCTCTATTTATTGAACCTTTCGTCTCATTTAAAATGAAAATGCATGCACCTGTTTTATAATGAACTGCTATCTCTTCTACGCATAGTACTACATACTCAGTAAAGGTTGAAGCAGTGCAAACGCCGTAATTCAAGACATTCCACTGGATGTTGCACTGTATGATCAGTGCATGTTTCTTCAGAAAGTATGTGCACCTACCAGAATGCACCGCTAACCTTAAAGTCTGCTGAGGCAGTCAAGCCAGTTTTGATTTTAATCAGATTTTTGCAGCACTGCGGAATAAAAATAAATTCTCACCTTTCGTACACAACTAACTTGAGAGGAAGTTGTATTTGTCTACCATGCGCAATCTGTCATTTCCGTTGTTGTCCTCGCACTTCCGCGATGCGAGGTCATTGCGTGCGAAATGTTTCTGTGTCACTTGCTCTGGTGTTTGTATGCCGATTCTGCACATCTGGTTCGATGATTAGTCGTGGTACATGTATATCGACTGCTGCAGTACCATAGTTATGTCCAAACCGGGCAAGGTAGAGAGCGGCGCACAGGTGTGTGTATTTCTTTATGAGCATAGTGACGAAGTATGCAGTAAATGGCGGGAATTCCAAATCTCTTTTGACATCAACCATAGTGGTGTTGCCTCATGCCTGCTTCCTTTTGTCACACAATACATATGCTGTCTGTACGGTTCATCTATTCCTATTTATGCCTCCCTTGCACATGTAGTGATCGGGGAGGTCAGTACGTGCTGTCTGTTGCCGCTACTTTTATTTCCAATCCCTCCCCATTATGTGGGGGGGGGGGGGGGGGGGCGGCGCCGCCTCCCCGTTGTATGTGGTTGTGGGGAGAGGGGGGGGGGTGGTGGTGGGAGGGAGTGGTTGGTTATATAAAGTATGTATTGTCATGTATTGGACAATTGTAACAAAATTAATTCTGCCTTAACCACCACCCCTAGCGTCAGTGTTTTTGTTTTGTCTCCAATGGTGCAAGATCATTAAAGTCAGAAAAGGGGAATGGAGGAGGTTTGAGGTCGTCATTTTTATTGTTTTTTGTTTTGTTTTGGTCTGAGACCTAATCATTGCATTCTATCATTGCCTGTGTTACAGCTTCTTGCTCGACTGGGACCCCGTCCTTCCCTACGAGGACTGGTGCCAGCTGTTTTTGGATGCGAACCAGCTCCTGGGGAGGTGGTTGAATTATATGGGGGCGAGGGTGTGGGCAAGACTGAGCTTCTCCTCCATTTGGTTTCCACGGCGATATTACCCACCAAGTGGCAACAGTATCATATCCATGGCAACCATGCTCAGGTTGTATGGGTGGATACAGACTTGAAGTTTTCCGTGCTGCGTTTAGCAGTGTTGTTAGAGAGGCAGATTTTGAATGCTGTGCAGAGGAGGGATAATGCTGGGATTGATAGAACCTGTCTAGGAAATTCTAGTTGTGTTGGGTGTGATAGGAATGGACCTTGTCAGTGTAACACTGGCTTGAAAAACAACGGAAAATTTGTTAAAAACGGGGATACAAATGGCAACATTGCAGACAATATCAGTAAACAAGAGTTTAGTGCATATTCTGCATCAAATATACTTGCATCAAGAGCATTAGGTGCTGCTTCTGGTGCATGCATCTCAGATTTCTCTTCTGCAAGTACTACCACAAAACATGTGGAACAATTAAAAACCAGCTTGGTCAATAAAGGTGGAGACGTTTTGAAACCAGCACCTGCGGTGGCCATGAGAGTTAACCCCCAAGTGCATACTGTGAGTACTGTAGACAGTACCCATGGCTGTATGCACAAAGGGGTTAATCAGAATCACTCCAACACTGCAGATCAGAACTCTACATTTCCACTTCCAGGCATGCATTCAAACAACGAGAGTCTCACTCCTGATAAGTCAGATTTGCAGCTTAGCCCCTTTTTTCATGCAGCCACTGGTACTGTAAATAGTGCTGGTGGCTGCTTGAATGAGGGGGTTAACCAGGAGATTACGAGTGAAGAAGTAGAGGCTCTTGTACAGGAATGTTTAGGTCGACTTTATGTCGTTCACTGCACATCCTCTCAACAACTCATCTGCACTTTGCACAGTCTTGAGGCCACCATTGCATCCGACAGAAATATTTCAGTTCTCATCATAGACTCTATGTCCGCATTTTTTTGGTCAGACAAATGTCGTGATTTTGGCCACTCGTCTGCATTTCTTCACAAAACTATGTCTCACATTTCTGCTATTCTAGGCAAAATCGCAGGAACATATGGTGTTACAATTGTGGCCACAAAACAGGCACTGATCAAACAGAAACAGCGAGAAGAAGACAACAGTGAGAGACTTTGCGTTTCCATGAGTGCTGTTAATGTGGGACATGCAGACAGCCATGTTGAGTTTTTAGGCAAAGCTTGGAGCGATCTTGTTACAAAGCGATTCATCTGTGTAAAATCTGCATCTGGGAAGTATGGATTGGTGGGGGCCGAGGGGCAGCAGTATTTTACACTGGATGAACATGGCGTGCATTTTGCTGTTTGATAGTAGTTAGTAGATGGTTTTGAGAAACCCCTTGTTTTGCAGGAAAAACGTTTAGAGACAGGTGCTCTCAGTCTCAAGAGAAGTCTTGAAAGGCAAGAAACATCACCTGTCATTGAAGACCATCATTTAGGTGGCAGTGGCCACCTAAATGATGGTCTTTAATGACAGGTGATCTTATATGAGGGAGGTCGCTTAAAACAGGTTCTGCTGTACAATGTGCATGTGCTACTTGTGTACTGTTGTGTGTAAATGTGCAATGAAAATGGTGTTCACTTTTCTGTGTTGTATAGTAGTATACTCATGTGTATAAATTATTTACTGTTTATATAATATAAATATGATGCTGATTGTCTTTGCCTGCAGGTGTGTAATGTACGGTAGCTGTAGATGCAGTGTCTGTTATTTTACACATTAATTTGTGACCCATTCAACCCCAACACACTACTTAGAATAAGATCAACTGTAATACTAGTACAACAACTAGGGTGATGCCAGGATAGCATGACGCCTCTTTACGTCAAGCTACCTTGGCACCAACCTTGAGACATCATGGTCGAACCATATTGTAGTCTTTAGAGGACATTTTTAAATTTGTAAATTGCAACCGTATGGCTCAGTATGTTAAACCTTTTCATTCTGATACACTACTGCTTGAAATAAATGTTTCATAGTTTAAAAGTGGTGCCAGAATAGCGTGGCACCACTCTATTCTGACACTACCTTTAAACTAAAATGGTTGATGTCTCTCCTAATCTGTAATGTAACCTTCGTAGGACAATAAGCAAATTTAAACAAATCAGCCTAGGATGTAAATTGTAATGGGTTAACATCAAGAAATTTTCTTCTTCTTCCTCGATCGCTAAGAAATTGTCTAAAAGTGAACAGTGCATAGTCCATTTGAGCATGACTTGCCTCATATCTTTTTCAGATTACCTTTGAACGAGACATGTTTCAGGATCTAGGACAGCGCTTTGAACAAAAAGTGAAAAGAAAATAACAAAAAGTGATCACCAAACTTGGTCCTAATTTATTTTAAAATTTCAAATGGAACGGGGAGACCATGGAGATGACCTACTTAAAAGTTAAAATATATACCATGTTCAGACCTCAATGACCAATCACCTGCATCACTGACGCTGAAACTAAAACATGCCCTGCAAGACTTACAAGCTATTGAACATTTAGCATGGAGAGCGTGAAGTTTAAGAGAATAAGTGTGTGTCAGTGTTTCTGAGTGGTGCTTGATCAAGGTATATTTCAGCATGTTTAACTCATTTAGCCCCGAGTCCCTATGGCAGGAGATGGATTGACCATGATAATTCAAGGGTAATGCCAGATTAGCTTGGCACCTTTAATTATCATGGTAAATCCATCTCCTGCAACTGGTACACAGTCGTTAGGCAACACCTACAAAATTTGAGAAATGGGACCTTGGGGCTAAAAAGATAAAAAATTTCCCGAGGGCAGCGTCTAATCCACTTTCTCAAGTCTAAAGGAAGATTAAACAATGGTGATAATCTTTTCTTCTTAGGGTTGTCTTGAAATCATTTGTGATCAAAATTTATGATTTGCAAAAAAACATGAGGCAAGCTTTGCTCAAACGGATTATAAAAGTGTGTTTCATTGAGGTTCATGAGAAAACGATTGTTTTCATTCCTATGTCACACAACCAATCTTTTTAACAAAAACCATACCATGTGACCTCGCTACAAAACCCCTTGTAGCGACTAATGGGGGACTTTTTGTAGTCTCTTTCTGACGCGTCTTGGATGCCAGTTTTGTTCTATAAAAGATCACCAAAACGTTCTCAAATACAAAGTTACTTAGTGTTGTTCGAAACACCGAACAGGCACACTACTGGAGACGGCAACGTCATGAAAGATTTTAAATTACGTCATATGTCTATTATGTATAAATGTATATTCCTTTTACGTCAGTCATGTCTGGCGCGATCCAGGTTGGAAGATTTTTTCTTGATTTCTTTTACGAAAATAGTGGAGGAATGTAAACAAATATGTTATTGGTAGCAAGGGCTTGCTGCACGGACCCTTGTAGTTGTAGGCCTTCGGGAGGTCAAATGAATCATTGTACCCCTCAGGCCTTCGGGGTACAATGGTTTCTTTTACCTCCCTCAGGCCTAAAAGGGTCCCTGTAGCAAACCCCTGCTACCAAAACCTTATATTGTTTTCTGTACCATAACTAAGCAAACACACTTGAAAGCATTTACTATGGCATGGGATGTATTCTTCATTGTTCACATGGAATCAAACTCAGTGAACACATTCTTTCAACATGATCGTGTTTTATTTATCTCCATCACATTCATGGGTGAAACAATGTGTGCTGTTCTGTGATTTTGGACCTTACAAACTAGAGCTGTAAAATCCAAAATCACAGACCAGCACACAATTACAATATGCTAAAAAGTATTGTAATTTGCAACTATCATTATGATATATATCATGTAATATATGATTATTTACTGACTAGCATTAAACTGTACACCTCCATCCATTGTAAAATTGAATCACATTATGAATTTTATATCACATGAATTAGAAGCAATCACCATGCATGAATCACATGCAAGTGAAAATAGTTTTGTTTTATGCACTACTTGGTTTTCTTTCAGGTACACAACATAAAAAAGTAAACAAAACTTTAAATTGTACGAAACCACCATCTGTGAGACCTTTTGTCCCGACTGGCAACTTCTGCATCTATGACCTTGTCATTGGCTGTTTTTGTCATTGACAGCCAATGGTAGTCATGTAAATATGGTGTGGCAAAAGCCATCTGTTTCAAAAGAATAGTTTCTCAAGACCTACCACTCGGTCACAGATGATCTACAGTGGTATTTTTGTACACGTACCAAGCAATGTTACAGCTATAAGCAACATGAAAGACATGATCTATGCAAGTTAACCCTCTTAACCCCACAGCCGCGTTTCCAAACAACTATGTACCAGTTGTAGGAGATGGATTGATCATGATAATTCAAGGGTAGTGTCAGATGAGCTTGGCGCCTGAAGGCGCCAAGCTCATCTAGCACTACCCTTGAATTATCATGATCAATCCATCTACTGCTGCAGGGTCCCGGGGCTAAATGGGTTAAGCGGAAATCTCTAAACTGCTGACTCTGCACAACTGATAAAGTGATGGCAACTTTGTCGATTTTACAGCATGTATAGTTTTTTAAAAAATAAATCCGTTAAGTAGTGAATCAATGAATCTTTATTTTACAACGGTGAAGATATTAACACAGTCAGTGACTATGTCATTTTTCGTACCTGCCGTGAGAAAATTTGAGCACACCCAACTGCAGTTGCGGGGGCTCATGAGGATCTATGCCTCTTGCTGACGCCACTTTGAATCCATGCGCCTAGGAAAACCAGGGTTTTGTTGATGTTGAACTGACGAAGACTGCAGAAACACCATTTACATCGACGTTACGTTACCATGTGGCTGTCTGTTGTGTTGTTATGATGATTCCTGCCGGAGCCATTGTGACAAAAACCACTGCTAAATCAGCAAGTTCCTACAGAGTACACAGTTTTTCTGTCGCAAAATATGAGCACATTAAAATTATGTGCAACAATATATACTCATACTTTCTCAATAGTCCTTTTGCCCCACCCGGGTCTGCCCTGGGGGACTTGGGTGGGGTTAGGTATTTTTTAGTTCCCAGGGTCACCCTGGTCAGCCCGACAGGGTGGGTTTTTCTCTCCATTCTGGGGCATGTTTTTCTGTCTACCCATTGTCCATTCACCTGTATTTGCCTTTTTAAAACTCTCCCTACTGTCTGCACTGCCTGTAGCTCTTGATATTGGATGTGTGTTGCTAAATGGTCTTAGCTTTATTTAGGCCCCATGTGTTAAGTTTATTTAACGTATTTGACCGGCTGGCAACATGCATTCAATGTTCTGTTTGTTTGTTTTTTTCACAAGCAGTGCAGGCACGTCCTGAGAAAGCCTTGTTGCTGTCGGGACGTTAAGCAATGTACAATCAATCAATAGTCCTTTCTTCTGTGTCGCACTGTGTATAGTGGCATGTACGTTTGTGAGCTGGTCTGTGATTTCGGTCCTTACGGCTCTAGGCCGTAAGGTCCAAAGTCACAGACACTTTTTAACTTCAAGTTCAACAAGTGCTTGATAGCAAACCGGTAAAATCCCATTGTGTGAGACGTTCATGTGCATGGTGACATGGTTGATCAAGATGAGATTCAGTGATGAAGAGTGTACAGTCAAACTTGCCAAAGTACCACCATGTTTACAGGTTTTCAGTAAGCAAATGGTCCTTGGCCTGAAACCTGCAGGAATTGACCTGTGCGCCAATTCTAGGGACCGCAAATGTTCACATATAGTAGTAGTAGTACCTTCAGCCTAAATGCAGTTTTCAGGTATGTGAATGCTTTTGTTAGGGTACCAGTGTCACTGTTTTTGTTAACCCTTTGACTGTTGGTAGCGATTTTTGTCGTGATGATTCCTGCAAAAAACTGCTACCAACAGCCAAAGGGTTAACAGTTTCCTGGATGGTTCTTGGACAAGTCTGACTGTACATATCTGTGAATGCATGACAAATGTATCTACAAACCTGTATACCACCCAAATAATAATACACACCTTTTTTACATTTCAACACCTTTCAATTTATACATAACAGTATGTAACATTTGCCAGCCATCACAAAATATTTTTTCTTGTACATATATAATACATATATAATGTACCATAAAATGGTACCGTGAATAGATAATGCTACCTATCGAATTTAGAACATGAAAACAAATGAAAAATTGTAACCTTTTGGGTGTTGGTAGCAATCAGTCGAGGTGATTCCTGCAGGAGTAGCCTTGACCAAATTGTACCGACATCCAAAGGGTTGAATTTGGCTGGTTCATCATGCACAGTATATGTGCTAGTCAGATCTGTGTGCTGATCTGTGATTTTGCACTATGCAGTCAGGCCGCACAGTCCAAAATCACAGATTCATCATATCACAGTCATGTAAAAACTGTACACACTCTGTTTGTGTGAACCACGAAACAGTTTAACCTGCCGTGAAAAACGAACTCTTTCGGGATGTGCCGCCTCCGTATTTGCGGCATAAGCCGCGTGTCCGGAGGCGACACGTCTCGAATGAGTTAAACATCACCGAACTGCAAGAGAAATAGATTCGCATGAGACCCCACATCCGCAGGAGCTCATGAGGATCTATGCCTCTTGCCGAGACCAACTTATGTCCATGTCCCTTGAATAGTTTTGGCTTTTGGTCATTGAATGAACAAAGATTTCAGAAACAAAATATGCGTCCATTGGCAGGAAAGGGGTTAACTATACAATTTTAACCCATATAGCCCTGACGCACTACATTAGGAGATGGATTGACCATGATTATTCAAAGGTAGTGCCAGATTAGCTTGGTGCCATCAGGCACCAAGGTAATCTGGCACTACCCTTGAATTATCATGGTCAATCCATCTTCCGCAACTGATACATAGTTGTTTAAGTGACACCTCCAAATGTTTGGATCAGCAGCTTTGGGGTTAAGTAGGTTATCAGCATTCTCTAACAGAAAATCTTTAACTTTAACACATTCTGACCGAAATCCCCAAATTTGGAAGTTACCCTCTCATGGACTGTATTACAATTCTAGAGACAGATCGAGCATGATAGTTCAAGGGTGGTGCCAGAATAGCTTGGCGCCCATAGGCGCCAAGCTATTTTGGCACCACCCTTGAACTATCATGCTCGATCCATGTCTTGCTGTGGTGTGTCGGGGCTGAATGAGTTAATAAAAAAACTGAGTTTAGAATAACACAGTCTGTCAAGTTTTCAAAACACTGTACAGAAGTAACTTAACATTGCAGTTTAGTATACGCAGAATTGGTAAGTAGCTGATGTAAAGTGGTCAGTGTTGTGTATCCATTCACAGCGAACACATATAAGCTAAGCGAAAATAATCATGTTAGACTTGTGACGCAAAAGAAAGAATGAATTATGAATAGTTGTCTTTGAACAGTATATATCTGTCAGTATTTACAAGCAGTTATGTACATATTCAAGATGTGCTGTACGCGGACACACAGCTTATTGACTCGTGTCCGGGCGCAGCATGTCTTGAATGTATTCATTTTACCCCTTTGCGTGTCTGTAGCGGATTTTGTCGCGATGATTCCTGTAGGAATCATTGCGACAAAAACCACTACCAACACACAAAGGTTTAAATTCTCATTAGAATCCTTCAAAAAGTAAAAGTTGTGACACACACACAGTCAAAACATAATATAATTATAAGAAAGAAAGTGTGCTTATTTTTTCATTGTAGGTTAACCATAGTTTGCATGCAGTAAACAGTACCAGTGGTTGCATGCACAAAGGGGTTAACGTCTGAGTGTTTAGAGTTAACATTTAATTGTCATAAAGTGTCGGTGTTTGCCTCACAAATGAAACAAAGTGTTTTGGGGTATTTCACCGTTTTCTTCCAGTATTTTCATTCATGACTTTTTCTTTGTTGTAAACTATAACCAATATCACACTGAGGCTAAAAGATTCAAATTTGTATACTGCCATATGCAAGCTACATTATAGTACTTATAAGGATATAGACCAATGGCTTTAGTTCAAGGGTGGTGCCAGAATAGCTTGGCGCCTAGAGGCGCCAAGCTATTGTGGCACTACCCTTGAACTATTTTACTCAAACTTATTTCACACCCTGGTGTATTCTGAATAAGGTGTTGGCTGTCAGTAGTGGTTTTTGTCACAATGATTTCTGCAGGAATCGCCAAAACAAAACTGCTGCCGACAGCCAAGGGCTATATCTGTGTATGTGTGTGTGTTTTAATGAAAATGTGTCATTGCTGAAGCGTTTACAAAATGAATGCAGTGTAAGCCAGCCAAATGATTTGAAAACTATATGTACATCATTCCTGAGTAAGATACTGTACATGTCACAATACGTACAGCAAACTTTGATCCAAAACAATATAAAAAAAAGTACAGTTGCACACTCATCTTTTTTATTTGTTTTGTTTTAGTGTTCTTTTTTGTTGTTTTGTGTTCTTTTGTGGAATCTCTTCAAGTCTTTCCACAGACAGCTGAAGAGTAACCTCTTCAGTCTGTTATAAACTGGCGAATTGACGGCAGTTTTACTCTTCTTTTTTCCTTCTTTTTTTTTCTTTTTTTTTTTCTCTATCTCTCTAAATTGGTGCTTTAATTACTGTCTCTTCTCTTCTAAACCTCTCCCTACACAGCGCTTTGAGCGTTCAGCACTGGATGGAGAAATGCGCTCTACAAATGAACATCATCATTGTTAAAATTGCACAGCTGTTTTTTTTTAAATGAAAACCTGCGCTGAGTTACCAGCAGACTTTAACCCGTTACATCCTGAGGCTTCTTTTTTAAAAGTTTGCTTATTGTCCTATGAAGGCTACATTATTTACAGGTTAGGAGACGGGTCAACCGTTTTAGTTCAAGGGTGGTGCCAGAATAGCTTGGCGCCTGAGGCGCCAAGCTATTCTGGCACCACCCTTGAACTATGATAGTTAAATTTATGTCAAGCAATGGGTGTATCAGGATGAAAAGGCTTCCATAATTGTACTCGCCTCACACTGGTCGTCTCCCTCCATTGCCGCGCAGCGAATTGAGGGAGAAAACCAATGTGACTGAGCTCTATGCACAGCCACACTTTTCCCTCCTGCTGAGAAGGGGCATGCTGCATACACTTCCCTATCTGCATGGGGGGAAAAAATGGAGCAGCGTTGAGGTGTACTGTGCTGCAGTCGTTTGAATTTCATTTTAACTCGAGGGGCCCTGCATCAATAGCTGCGAAAATGTCGTACATACAACGCTATACGACACTTCCGCGGCTATTGATGCTGGGCGCCTTGAATGAATTAATATACTGTTGTGTTTATTTCTCATATATCTAGGGCACCTGCAGTGCACACCTCCACTACGTAATTCACAAAGCCGCTCTGACAGGTTACAAAGAAGAAGAGAGCCCTAACCCACATCATACTGAGACTAAAAGCTTCAAATTTGTACACTGCCATAATTATGTAAGCTACATTCTAGAACTTTCAGATAAGGCTATAGACCAATGGCTTTATTCGTGTGGTGTCAGAATAGCTTGACACCTTGCTTAGTGGCTGGTGCAGGACTAAGCTCGCTCATGCATCTGGCTTCAGCGCAGCTGTGCGCTCTTCCTTTCAAAGCGTGTTTTTTTGTTGGATATTTCTCATCTAACTTGTTAAATGACTATATTTAATCACAACGTTGTCCCAACACCACAGTGCATTTCTCACTACTTTGTCACATACAGTATACAGGTAACGGGTGAGTGTCTGCTTAAAAAAACCAAAAAGTCGGGAATGTCGGAAACATAAGAAAGAACTGGCAGGTACATACACTGTGCTGGTCTGTGATTTTTGGCTTTTTCAATTCGAGCTGTGGGGTCCAAATTACACACCAGTCCACACAAAAAACACATGGTTTTCATTTACAACAGAACAAATGCCCACACTTTGTTCATGGAAGTACACAGAACATTTACAAACCTCTTTTGAGTCGCCTTCCTCATGAGAGATCAGCTGCCATTAAAGACCATCATTTAACGGGTGGCTACAGCAACCTAAATGATGGTCTTTAATGACAGGTGACTCTTCCTCTTTAAAAAACAAGGGTACTCAAAACAGGTTCTACCTTATTAGTTAACCCCTTTAACCCTGGATCCCTACAGCAGGAGATGGCTTGACCATGATAATTCAAGGGTAGTGCCATATTAGCTTGGCGCCTTTTTAGGCGCCAAGCTAATATGGCACTAACCTTGAATTATCATGGTGAATCCATCCCCTGCAACTGGTACATAGTCGATAGGCAGCACCTCCAAAATTTGAGAAATGGGACCCTGGGGCTAAAAGGGTTAACATGGTTTCACAATATACAGATGTGATCTTAAAATCAGAAAGTATATGTTATACCGAGCATTGTATCACTGAGTGCATATCACATCGTCCATTGTACATTATCGCAACTTTATTATAATCTCAAACCAGTAGTCATGGCTTCAACAATGTTTTCCGGGGAAACTGATACAAAACGTTTGAAATCTTCAACCAAACAAAACGTTTGAAATCTTCAACCAAACGTTATTCTTTTCAATGACTTTTCTCAAACAAAAAAATGAGTACACGAACTTCCGCAATCTCAAACCAAAAGTCATTGCTTTCTGTAACAGTTTCAAACAATGTGTAAAAATAAAAATCAGATGCCACTATACTTGTAGCAAGTATGTAAAACACACATTTACGCTTTTAATTAGTGACACAAATAGTGTCGTTGACCTTTGATGAGGTCAAGAAAACGTTCTCAATGTCATGTGAATTATTCTGTCAAGGTCTTATCGTCATACCAGCCTCGCCTTGCCTAGCCATCAATCGTTCACATAGACCATCCCATGTGAAAGAGGCACATATTGTCATAAGCCTCTGCACATCTTGTTGCCATGGTAAGTTCAGCTGAGTTAGTTTGTGATGGCATCTTTCTCATTCTGCTCTGCCAAAGTTCCGATCTAGTGTTTTCAGAACTCTTCACCAAGCCACATCTCAATATTGTTTAGAATCCATGCAGTTGTCCTAGTGATGGTCTGGTATATGACATGTCACATCCTGCTGTTATTTTTTATATCACAATCAGGTCAAAGAAGCGACACCATACAAAGGCATCTGACAGGTCGTTATAGCAACCATTTGGTCACCGCTGGTAACCCCCAAAATTGGCAGCCAGGTCGACCAGTTTGTCACATGGTCGTTGACGGCCCTTCCATCCATATCTGAAGCACGTTTCAGGTGTTGTTGAACATCTGGAAAGTTTGGCCCCCATGTTTGTTGGTCGGTACATTGGTCGTCGTGGTAACAGACTAGTGTCATGGAAACCTTTTGCTGACCTTGGTCACTGACTGCCCTGGCTTCCTTGACTGAAGCGAGGCTGTTTACCCTGCGTGGAGGAAGAGCTGGAAAGTCTGGCGTTCATGTACATGGGCAGTTTGGTCGTCTTGGTTGCTGGGTTGTACTCCAGAATCGGGTCATTGGTCCACAGCATCTGTTGAATAAATGAATAATAAATAATAGTAAAAAAGAAAAGAAAATGAGTACCATTACATATAGCTTTTGATTAAAGCATTTAGCCCTGACGAACTACAGGAGGAGATGGACAGAACATGATAATTTAAGGGTAGTACCAGATTAGCTTGGCGCCATCAGGCGCCAAGCTAATCTGGCACTATCCTTGAATTATCATGGTTGATCTATCTCCTGAAAATGGTACATAGACGTTAGGTGAAACCTCCAAATGTGGAAGGGGAGGATGGGGGGGGGGGGGGGGGGGGGCATGTGAACCCGTACCTCTTGTTTGTCGTCTCCCATTAATCCATTCAGCCCTGACGCCCTACAGCAGGAGATGGGTTGACCATGATAATTCAAGGGTAGCTTGGCGCCTATCGGCGCCAAGCTAATCTTGCACTGCCCTTGAATTATCATGGTCGACCCATCGCCTGCAACTGGTGCAGTCATTAGATGACGCCTCCAAAATTTGGAAATACGGCCGTCGGGCTGAAAGAGTTTTTTAAAAAAAAAATCATACCCTTGTTTTTACTCCAGAGGGCGGTCAATGTCCGACGGCTTCAAAGATTTCATTCATTGTTGACAGAAATGGTGGGGTTAATGAACATAAAAATGTCAAGTGTTGTTATAACAAAACAACAAACAAAAAAAAACAAACTCTTTGAGCAAACTTCAACCCGTCTTCCTTCATGCTTGACGAACATCAATCAATCAATCATTAACACACACAAAATTGTTTACAAAAAACACAAGCGAACCCAGTAAGCAAATGTCTTCGGGGTGACGTCTGTCTTAGCTCGCCCGCGCAGGGCCGTGACTGCACACTGTCAGACTGAGGACCTCTTGCTTGTCGATAGCATGTTTGGTACCGGTTTCAGGCCACTTTATACATTTCAAATACAAGCGATCAAAATTTCCGAAACCTCAGTAGCTGAGTTGACCCTTGGCACCACGTGAATGTCCTGTGTTTGTCTTGTACTGTGTTTGTCTGCAGAGTGAATGTGTGTGTGTGTGTGTGTGTGTGTGTGTGTCACGTGAGCATGCGTGTTGGGTTCAGTTCGCGGCGCTTTGAGCCGATTCGCAGAATTGGGTAAAGCGCCTATATAATAACCGGTATCATACTTATTATTATTATTATTATTATTATTATTATTATATGTGCGGGAAGACACGTACCTCGTCCTTCTCCCTGGTCCACTTCAGCACAGCCTCGTCATCAGTCTGGCAGCCCGAAAAGCTCAACAGGATAGGTTTTACATCAAATCTGAAACGACACAGCGAGTAATGCAATAACTTGTACAATAACTATACATGTACAGTTGCGCACTTTGAACACGCGACAGTGTTGGCTTTGATCAATTAACTATATCTGCCACAGTATACTTTTATTTTTTTAAAGTTGCTTTGTAACCCCTAGACTGTCAGATCCGCGAAATTGCAAGCGGCATAGAACCTCATGAACCCCCGCATTCGCGGGGGTTCATGAGGTTCTATGCCACTTGCTTGCACTTATTTTATTTTTATTTATTTATTTATTTATTTTATTTTTTTAATTCTTTTTTTATTTTTTTTTATTTTTATTATTATTATTATTATTATTTTGTGGGGGGGGGGGGGGGGGGGGTGCAAAATCCTTGTTCTTTGGACGGCTAGGGTAATTATATGCTTTGAATTTACGATTGTGTTTCGTTGCGTGTTAAAGTGCGACTGTACGTTCAATGTGAATTCGTTTGACGATATGGAGTTACATGATATGCTCCACACACATAAATTCACCTACGGTTATAATGAAGCGTAAAGACAATTTAGAAATTCATCGCTTCAAATGACCTTACAACCACTGGCACGACATTTGTATCCAAATGACCACCAGGCGAAATTACACCCACAAACAATTAAAGCGTAAGTGTATCCATATCTACCCGTAACGATTTACACCAATGAATGAGTGAATGCCTCGATCGATCGATTCATTCACACACACACACACACACACACACACACACACACACACACACACACACACACACACACACACACACACACACGCACGCACGCACGCACGCACGCATACAGTGTATCCATATCGACCCATATCGATCTACACCAATGAATGAATCGTCGGTCGGTCGGTCGGTCAGTCAGTCAGTCAGTCAGTCAGTCAGTCAGTCAGTCAGTCAGTCAGTCAGACAGACAGTCAGTCAGTCAGTCAGTCTTGGTGATGCTTGACTTTTATACTCACTGGTAGAGTAGCAGGCATTTGACGGGCTTGTCCGAAATCTTGTTCTTCGACATGAGGGTCATGTCGGCAGCGTACAGCAGCTCTGCAGTACTGGCTACGCTGATGGTAGCACTTATTTGGGAGTTGTTTCTCGGCAAGTAACCTTTGCCCCCGCCAAAGCTCCCGACTCTAGAGTTCCTGCCAGATCTCGCCGAGTCGCAGTCCCCGCGAGAAGGAGACGAGACTTCGTCGTAGCTGGACCATGTCCGACAGCTGATGGTAGAGAGAGCTGGCGTTTGCAGCAGCTGCGATGAAAACTCCATTCTGGCCCTTCCCACCACGTCGCCTGCTTCCCTGAGGCTGTAGTAGTCCTGGGGAAAGATGAAGGAGGAGGGATCGCAGTCCAGGGACCGGAGCCTTCCATCGCCACAATCATCACTTTCCTCGTATTCTCTGTCCTCACCAAGCTTGCTACTGCCAGTGGCGATGGAGTCGGTAAACACGGAGCTGGATCGTCGGCTGTCGGTCGATCCATCTTCCGGGTTGCTGTCCATGTCGGAGAGCGAGTCAATATGGAGATTCGTGTAGTCCAAGCGGTACTGGGCCTCTGGGTCAGCTGGTTGCAGGTTGTCCGCTACACTCGAGTCTGATCCAGCTCGCTGTTTCAGCCCCTCGTACATGCTGCCAGCGCCGTCGCTGGTAATGGTGATGGGCTTGCTGGTTGTCGTCGTCGTTGTAGCAGCCACGGTGTGGATAGAGGTATTGTCAGCGACGGGGTGGCTGAAAGTGGGAGAGGTGACTGCCAAGTTCAGGCCAGGAGCTCGCGTGCCGGTTTTCTCGGCTTTTCTGTCAACACAGATCCCGGCAAGGTTCTTGTTGCTCCCACGATGTACGAACAGGCTCTGAGGGCGCTTCCTTTTGACCTTTGACTTTTCGTCTTGACTTCTGCTGACATCATCCGTGGACTCCCCTTCCTTGTCGAGGCTGTGGAAACTGTCTCCTTGAGACATTCGGTCACGTGACACCTCATCTTGTGACGTGGCGTCGTCTTGTCCGGTCTCGTAAGGTGAAGTGCCATCATCGGGGCCAGTCTCATACTGGGACTCTTCCACTATGCTGCTTGGCGCTGTAAGAGGCAGCCTGGCGCCGTCCTTTGTAGAGGCGTACACAAAGTCGTCTTTGGCATCTTGGAAAACATCGTCAGACTCTGAATGGCGCGAATCGCGCGAATCGACTGAAGACGTGAACGAACTTCCGACCGACTCCTTCAATGTCTGCTTCCTGTTGGTGGCGGCACCATCGCTGCTAGCGGCGCCGACGTGAATATCTGACGACTTTTCGGAAGGCTGAGCATCTCCATCTTCTTCAATCGTGTCATACGATGTGCGAGTACTGCTGCGCGACTTGGTGATGGCTTCCCACACTTGCATGATGACTGAACCATCCGAACTGGCCACCTCGATGCCTGATTCGCTGGTCGCATGCTCCGATCGTCGACTTGTGGCGTCTGGCAATGCAGAGAGAGTCTTGCTTGCTTGCGACTCGGTCTCTCTGCCTTTCTGCTCTGCCGGTTTCGCAGACTGGTTTTTGTCAAAACCAGTCTGTGAAGCCGGCAGAGCAGAAATAAGCTCCTTCTTAGACTCAGAGTTGTTCCAGTTCTTGTCTGCCACGATGGATGCTTCAGTTTTCTCAGAGTCCTTCTTGTTGCTGTGTTCATGTTTAGCACCAACAGGCCCGGACCCATTTTTCACCTGCTTCTTCTGGTGCTGCTTTTCGTCGCCGATGTAGAATTTGGACACCCCGTTGATGGAAGGAGGAGACGATCGGAGGTTGCTTCCCTTTCCGTGTTCACGGTAGCTCGGTGCTTTGAGACTCTCTGAGGACTCTTCCTTGGAGGACGCTGTGTTGGTTTGGTCTGAATCGTGATCGCGAACGCTGTCCTTCTCGGTTTCTGGTCTTTCTGTCATCTCGCTACTAGCGGTTTTGTCAGCAGCCTGAGGGTCCTCGACAAGGGTCTTGTTTTCTTGCGTCGGGCTGTGGTCCCCTCCCATGCCCAAGTCTGTGGCGGAGCCGTACGTGGAGTCTTGGCGGCAGAAGCTTGTTGTGGGCGTTATCCCCTCGCTGTCCTCCTCTCCCGGCGATTGAACGGAATCTGGGCGTTTCAAACCTGCAGAAGACACAAAAGAGGGGTGTGGGCTAAATTCACGACACGGCGATTGCAGTATCATTAACTCCTTCACTGCCGGAATTATGCAAACACCACCCGACTGCAGGAGGCAAAGAAACTCATGATTCCCCGCAGATGCGGGGTCTCATGAGGTTCTTTGCCTCTTGCCGACCCCAGTCATATCCACGTTCCTTGGGTTGATGAAGTAGTTCGGTGTTGAATTTGACCTGCTTTGAAAGACAGCGACCGGTTTATCGTGAACACTATTTCCGGTTTTTGCCACGCGGAAACACAGTGAAACGTTCTTTTGCAGAAACCCTTTCTGTGATGGTGCGAGATTCTGCACCTTTCGGCCTTACACACAAAACGTTACATACATAACACACAAGCATGCAGGACTTTGACTCATTCAACTTCGACACGCCACGGCAAGACACGGATCGAGCGTGATAGTTCAAGGGCTGTGCCAGAATAGCTTGGCGCCCATAGGCGCCAAGCTATTCTGGCACAACCCTTGAACTATCACGCTCGATCTGTTTCCAGAAGTGTAATACAGTCTTCAGTGGGCAACTTCAAAATTTGTGGATTTCGGGAGCAGAATGTGTTAAACAATTTATGAAGAGCTTTCGGTTGTATATGCGGAGGAGGAAAGTGGTCAAACGTTAACCCTTTCCATCCATTTCCACTAGTGCAGGAATAAACTTAACTATGATAGCAGTAGAGATAGCGGATTCAGGGGGGGGGGGTCCCCCCCCCCCCCCCCCGTCAGCCATGAACCCCCCAAAATTTGGATGGTTATTTTGGGAAGTTGTGTTTTACTATTCAACGGTTCTTCTTTTTTTTGTACGGTGTATTTTACAATTATCTCACGGGATCGGTGGGTGAGCATAGTGTGTTCATGGGCCTATAGTCAAATATCCTCACTTGGCACTCCTTACCTGCACCCGTCACAGACATAAAGTGTCATGTGCCCCGCACTCACAGGGGCTCATGTAAATCTGTGCCTCGTGCTATGCGATACAATCCTCATTGCATCCTCAGACTGAGGCAGCCAATGTGGCAATAAGCCGCTGACTGCTGGTCAACCCCAGCGGTGAAAAAGTGTCCGATCATTGCCGAACCTGGGGCCCAAATCAGTCCCTCAACCAGGCATAGAGTTTCATGTGCCCCTTCAGTCATATGGGCTCATGGAAAACATTACCTCTTTCTGTGCCTTACGAATGGGATTGTATCCTCATACGTGGCAGTCATCTAGGTTTAAGTCTACGCCTGTGTACACGCCAACTGTGATCAGAAAGTAAGAAATCAACTGTGCTGTGAGTGTCTCCCCCGGGCTGAGCAGCCGACTGGCCTGGGTTAATCCTATCACACAACACTCTCTAAGCACAGTGGGTCTCCAGCCTCACACAGATTGTATAGCTTTGTCTTCCGTGGACATGCACAAGTGCCCATCAGAGTAGCAATGTGGTCATTGATGCGTGTCACCAGAGGGGAGGTGTGAAATGTCTTGATTTTGATCAGTTAGTTAGTTAGGGTTTAACGTCCACAGCACCGAGGTGATCATGGACGGCCCTGACGGGCGGGTTATGGGGGACAGGGAAATCTATTGCCTATGGAGTACGACCTGAACACTGATCAACTCAGGCGCACTCCAACTGTGCCACTTTGGTTTACCAGGACCTTTCAACGGACATGCTATTGAACAAATCCGTTTTTTTCCCCCCTGGATTGCGAGTCCAGCTACCGGGGCCGGGAACCGAACCCACGACCCGGCGATTCCCTTCGCTCTCCTCAGTGCTCCGACGTTTAACCGCCTGAGCTATTTCGGACTCTTGATTTTGATCAACCTGGAAATAACCCTTAAGTAATCGTCAGTCAGTGTAAGAGGTATACATCATGAGTGATAATGACTATTTCTGTGATCTGACCCTGTGTTTCTCATGGAGGAGGTTTGTGGGTGTATAGAGCAGTATCACAATTTTCACAAATGGCTGTGTAGTTCCTCAGACGGAGGAGTACTTGGTAGTGTAGTGTTGTTGTCAAACACAAGATGATTGCTCCTGCAGAAACTCCAGGTAGAACATTCTTTTCAATAAGAAAATTAACACCATGGCGAAGAAGTGCCCGATTAATCTTGTTTTGTTAGGGAGGTGGGGTGAAGGCGGGGAGGAGGACAGGTGCATGTAGATATGATCAGCCCTTCCTTTTAAACTTTTTAAAAAGTGCCAAAAGAGGTGCTGTGGAGTCTCGAGATGAAAGAAGAAACGTTTTAAAAAATAAAAATCGTAACTTCTGCAAACTCTAAATATGTCTCAGAAAACCCCAACAACAACAACAAGAACAACAACCAAAACAACAACAACAAAAGAAACACGCGTAGAGAGAACGGTTACAACACTATAGTACAATGCTTAAAGAAAATCCCAAATGAAGAAAAGCATCAAGAAAGAATAATTTCAACACAACTTATTTGTAATTGTTTTTTTTTTAAAGTGCGTTTCTTTCCTTGTTATGGATTTATGCTCGCCTGATAGTCACTGTTTTGGTTTGGATTTCTTTTGTATGACACGGTTTGGAAAATGGGGGTGGGGGGCTGTCCCCCCCCCCCCCTTCCGTCGAGGCACCCCTGGATAGTTCAAGGGTAGTGCCAGCTATTCTGGCAATACCCTTGAACTAAAATGGTTGATCTATCCACTAATCTGCATTGTATCCTTCACAGGAGAATACACAAATCTGAAAACTTTCAGCCTCAGGATGAAACTGGTTAATGCGCTCTGGTTATCTCCCTCGAATTCGCTCCCTCGAATATCAGCGCAGCAATCGAAGGAGACAGCCAGTGTGGGCTTACTGATGACTACACATAAAAAGTAAACAGTAAAAAGTAAAACATAAAGTAAACTTTAGCCCCACTACTGAGGCTGAATCAAATCTGACCTTTCGGCTTTGCCAGCAAGGTATTTGTCCTTTCGCTCTCTCCACCTCCTTCCTGTCGATCCTCGTTGCTCGTTGTGGGCGCCGCTGTGGTGGCGGTTGTGGTTTTGGATTCGGGTCCCAGGTGGAAGCTGACGGACTCGCTGCTGTTGACGAGGGTGCTGGTGGTGGAGGGCACGACGCAGGTGACGCGGACGTGATCGTCGTCTGAGTCCTGCTGTTGCTGGGACAGGTACAGCTGACGCACCTGAGATCAAGGTAATATTGATGAACATTTAAAAAGCACATTTTGTGAACCGAAAGGAAAATTATATTTTATGCATGCCGTTGTATTCACCCGTTTAGCCTCGACGCACTATAGCAGGAGATGGGTCGACCATGATAATTCAAGGGTAGTGCCTGACGGCGCCAAGCTAATCTGGCACTACCCTTGAATAATCATGGTCGATCCATGTTTTGCTACTGGTAAATAGTCGATAGATGACACCCCCGAAATGTAGGAAATGCGGCTTTGAGGCTAAATGGGTTAAATTCAGTGCATTATCCTTGACTTTCTGATTCTGTGCGCTGGAAAGTCTGCAAACAGCATAATCTTGGAAAGGAATGTATTAACTGAAAGACAAAATCTCACTTTTCACAAAAGTGGACTAACTGCCTTTTGCCAAATAAGGGCAGAAGACATGACAACCGTCATCAAAGTTTTAAAGAAATTCATCCAAAAGATCAACGCATAAAATCACTACACAGTAAATGGGGAAAAGGTGCCCCCCCCCCTCACCCCTCCCCCCAAAAAACAAACAAACAGAAACAACTAAAACAAACAAACAAACAAACAAACAAGCAATAAATAAATAAATAATAAAAAACCAAAATTAACTGAAATAAAATAAAATAAATTAAGACAAGAACCTAAAAAACACTAATAAATAAATAAATAAATAAATTAAAAAAAAATAAATAAAGTTAAATAGCAGTAACTTGAAGGGAAACAACTCACCCTGACAGCAGCTTCCCGTACCGGATCGTAGTCCTCACCAGAGGGCGGCTGCTGCTCCTCCTTGCTGCCGATGTAGGCCGAAAAGGTCTCCGAGTACGAGCCGACGAAAGAGGAGGAGTCTGAAGGGGTTTTGGAGCCGTTGTGGGTGAACACGTCATAGGTGATGAGGCTCCCCTCCCCTGTCCCAACCCACACGGAGTAGTCAAGCGGCAAGATGCAGGTGATGCGGGCTTTGTTGAAATACGCGTCGTCATCCTGTTAAAAAAAAAAAAAAAGAATAAAAGAAAGAAAAAGAAACAACATTGAACAATGATATTATGAAAACAATGATATTATGAAAACAATGATATTATGAAAACAATGATATTATGAAAACAATGATATTATGAAAACAATGATATTATGAAAACATTCAACGACAGACCACGAACGCGTCAAAGGATGAACTCGGGAGAGAATACATGCAATATGCGCTGGTCTGTGATTTTGGACCTTACGGCTATCGAGCCGTAAGGTCCAAAGTCACAGACCAGCACGCAGCAAACAAGCAGGACGTGCAAGGCCGCGTCCCCTCGTCAGATACTGTGTCTCTTGGACATAATTATTGGATCGGGCTTGATCTTGGTGATCTAAGTATCGTGTCGTTGCTCGGCCCCGATTTTGATTTAGTAAGTCCTGTTGACACGTAATTTATTAGCTCCTGAATGGTTTGATATAGCACAACCAGACCGATATGTACGTATGGTGTTATACTGACGAGCCAAAGAAGCGCGACATTTTTGGAATAACGTGTTTATGTTTATTTTTATTTATATTATTATTATTATTATTATTATTATTATTATTATTATTATTATTTCATTTATTTTATTATTATTATTATTATTATTATTATTATTATTATTATTATTATTAATATTTTATTATTTATTTATTATTATTATTATTTTTTTTTTTTTTTTTTTTTTTGGGGGGGGGGGGGGGGGGCTTGTCAGTATTTATTTGGCCTCATTCAGCCTGAAGCACATATTTCTCAAATTTTGGAGGCGTCATCTAACGACTATGCACCTGTTGCAGAAGATGGGTCGACCATGACACTTTAAGGGTAGTGCCAGATTAGCTTGGTGCCGACAGGCGCCAAGCTAATCTGGCACTACCCTTGAATTATCATGGTCGACCCATCTCCTGCTATAGTGCGTCACGGCTGAATGGGTTAATGCCTTCGCTGCCGAAAAAAGGGCGGTTGCTGGGGCTCATGAGGATCAATACCTCTTGATGACGCCACTCTGTATCCTTGTTTCTGTGACGGTTGCGGATCTTTGACCTTGACGTCACAATGATTTCAAAAGCACAATCTGGGTCCGCTGGCCGTCAAGCAGCCAAATTAACAACTTGTACAGTGTACAGTCTATGTCTGTGGTAACTACTGTAAACACCAAGTCTACTCGCCTTGCGGAGGTTGGGGTACCTCCCAGCTCGCGTGTCGTACAGCATCTTGCAGCACAGCGTCTCAGGATCCCACAGTTCCAGAATGGAGGACCCTCGGACGGCGATCCACACGCCAGGCAGGCCCGGCTGTAGGGACAGGATGTGATCGTAAGGGTTGGACGACACGCTGAAGCTGTCCAACGCATCCAGAGTGCTGAAACATAAGAATGAAATCCAGGGTCGGATCAAGTACCTGTAGAGGAAAGTGGTGGTGGTGGTGGTGGTGGTGGTGGTGTTAGTGTTGGTACATTCTACTAAACCAGTTCACCGTCGGGAAAATGCGAACAACACCTAACTGCAAGTGGCCATGAACCCCATGAGCCCCCACAGATGCAGTGAAGTTCTCTAACCTCTTGCTAGCCCTGTTCATATCAGTGTTTTAGATTGATGGGATTATTCGGTGTTGTCGGAATTTGTTGTACTTTCAAAGACAAGATTTGCGTCCACTCATAGCGAACTGGTTAAAGGGGGGGGGGGGGGGGTGCGGTATAACCACAAGTATCTGAAAGCTCACAGCATTAATTCCGATTTTGTTTCTTAATTTTTGTAGCCTTGGCTTCATATGTGTTTTCTTCCGATGAAAAAGACACAAGTGGAAGACACACAACGTAAGATAAACTTATGTAATTTCATCATTCTGTTGTGACATCCTTTGCCTTTAACCCGTTCAGCCCTGACACACTACCTCAGGAGATGGGTCGACCATGATAATTCAAGGGTAGTACCAGATTAGCTTGGCGCCTGTCGGCGCCAAGCTAATCTGGCACTGCCCTTGAATTATCATGGTCGATCCATCTCCTGCAACTGGTGCATAGTCATTAGACGACACCTCCAAAATTTGGGAAATACGGCCGTCGGGCTGAATGAGTTAAGCTAATGTTTGCTATCATTTGAGCCTTACCTGGCTTGAATGATGGAGACAGTGTTTCCACAGGCACACCACAGACGGGAGTCCACCAGTCTCAGACACGTGACAGGAGACTGACCAATCATGATATACATGACGTCATAGAACGTGGTGTCTGTCGATACGTTCTGCACGAAGACAGACAGGCAGATTATTCATGGAGCTTAGAAACAGTCTCATTGGTCATATAAAAAATAAACCCAAAGAAATCGCTACTGCTGATGAGATCAGTGAAACACGAATTATGCTAAATATACATTACATTAGTCGGGATGTTTCGGCCGATACACACTGCATGTGTGTGTGTTGGCCGTCTCTCATGTTGGACTTTACGGCTTAGCAATAAGTACCTATCTCTATATTCCATTATATTTGTCACATATTAATGATTTAAGAAACACAGTTGTGAGCCAAATAGATCAAAGTGTATTGTGTATCAAAGCGTATTAAAAAAAAAATTCTGGCAAGATCAAACTTTTATCAGTCAACACATTAGCTGTTTAAAATTGGAAAGTCAGTCCAATGCACAATTCAAATACCAGTCACGGTACAGTGACAATTATTGATGGTTGCCTACACGAAGGGTTGATGTAACCAAAATTCAACGTATAACACCTTCACTGCCACTGATCGTATATTGTACGTCTGAAATCTGAGTACATTCAAAGCGAAAGAGCTCCAGTCGTTCCACGAACAATGGATGCTAAGTGGTTTCAGCGGGGCTCATGAGGATCTATGCCTCTTGCAGTAGTGTGGTGTTCATTTTTCCCCGGCAGTGAAGGGGTTAAAAGTGAACGTAACACGCAATGTACCTCCAGCACGGCCACGGTGCCGTCGGCAAGACCAGCGAAGACTCGACACCCGCTGGAATCCTCGAACTGGCACAGCGACAACACGGCATCGTGAAGCTGCTGTTCCCACTTCAACGTCCTGTGAACAAATCAGCCAACGATAAATTAGATGTAGGTCAGAATTAGTGCACAAAGTTCACAACATTCAATGGATTCAGCCAGTCCAACTTCTGATCACCCTCATGTGGCGGTGACCATGACCATAACCCTTTGGTTGTCTGTGGCGTTCTTTGCCCCGATGATTCCTGTAAGAATCACCACGACAAACAACGTCACTACAACCAAAAGGTTAAAATGGGAAAAGAATAAAGACGACGAAAAAAACTTTTCACGCCATTTGTGAGAGGCAGCAATTATCATGTGATACTCGTGACATGAGGGATACAGCAGACATGTTTGGAGTAGATCCTGTTTTTGCAACAAAATAAATTGGTCATAAAAGAAAAGCCCTCTCTCTAGAGAAGCTTTGAAGAGTAAAAAGTGTCGCCTGTTAGAAAAGAACATATTTTAGGCGGCCACAGACATCTAAATGATTGTCTTTGTTGTACAACCTTATCACCGCAAAGAAAATACCAGGGCAGTGCCCGATTAGCTTATCTTGGCATGACGTGGTAACTGTGCCAAGCAAACGACGTTGCATAATTTATGATAATTACCTGTCCGTCTCGCTGTAGCAGATGATGTTCCAAGCGAGCGTCCCGAACAACATGCCCTCCGCGATGGCACACAGGCTCATCACGCGGCTGGACAGCTGGAAAAGATTGACATTTGTTGACATATAACACCTTGACAGCCAGTGGCTAGAAATAAAATCTCCCCAAATGAAAAAAAAAAAATCCTAGGGCCTTCTGCATGAGTGAGCTTAGTCCTGCGCCAGCTACTAAGCAAGGTGCTCCGCTATAGCTACAGAAGTGCACCTTGCTTAGTGGCTGGCGCAGGACTTAGCTCACTCATGCAACTGAACCATTGTCTTAGGACTTTAAAAATATATAGATATATGAATCTGAACCCATCGCAGATCAGTGCAGGGTTATAGAAGGTTAGTTAGTTAGTTAGTTATTTGGGTTTAACGCCGAGCAGACAACTAAGGCCATCTCAGCGACTGGGTTATATAAGGTCTGCCTGAGGGGCTCGTGTGGAGTCTTTTCCTTTTTAGAGTTTTGTCAAGCTGTCGTAGCCGGAGTTGCACAAAACGATAAACTACCGTCTACATGTAAAGCTCACTCTATAACAATCACCTCGATAAAAGGGGCTACCAACGGATTAAAACAGAAACACTAATTCCTGCACTACCAAGGGCCATTATGCCCTAGGAAGGCTAAAAGACAGTAAGGTTGGTTGTTTTTTTTTTTTTTTTTTTTTTTTTTTTTTTTTTTTTTTTTTGGTGCACAACGAGAGTTTTTCATTGCAGTACAGTGAGAGTCCCGGTTATCACCAAAAATTAATTAATGAACTTGCTTCCTCGTCACCTTTTTCATGCATCATTTGGACGCCCATCTAGCTGGCCAATCACATGCTGACGGGGACTCCACTCTAAGAATGAGAAGGAAGACTAAAAGACAAATCTTACCTTGATGGTGAGATCCGTCATGGTCCCCTCCTTGCAGTCCACGACACAGACCCGTGACTGAATCTGATGACCGTAGCACACCCACACCTGTCCTGACTTGCTCACGGCACAACACTCAAAGGTCAGGGCGTCACCGGTCTCAGACTCCAAACTCAGGAACTGTCATTGAAAAAAATGCATATATATTTCGTAAAATTTGAACAACGATAAATACAAAATAAAATACACTAAGAAGGGCAGAGAACAGAGAGGAATGGAGAGAGCTGGTTGCCAAGTCATTAGTGGTGCCCCAACGGTCGGAAAGACTACGGGATATAGAGAGATAGATAGAAAATACAATGTATAGTAAAGATTTCTTTAAATTTTGAAGTATGACCAAAAAAAGCAAGAATTGATAGCCTGTTCTCCAAAGATACCCACAAACACGCATGCACGTCTGTTACGAGGAAGCACGCACAAGTGAGCGCAGGTATCAAGCCGCAGAACATTCAGTCCCTCTTATATAAAGATAGAGTGGACGGAAAACCCGTTCACTCGGTAACAGACGTTATAATTCGAAAGGTCTCATTTTTTTTCTCATTCAAAGACATCAATGGAATGTCTTGGCTGTGAATCTGAAATCTGAATCCATACCAGGTTTTCGCGCTCAGCGAATGCCAGCTTCTGAAGCTCTCTAAATCGGTATTTTTCCTTCAGCGCCTTGAGGTACACCATCTGTTTGCTGGTGATGTCCTGACGTCTGGGGAAATTCTTGAACCCCTTGAAGGCCACCTAAAAAGAAAATGAATTTTTATTTTCATTAATTTTTCAGTAAAATGCGCTTGATAAGAGGTAGGATATTATGGGTTTTTTTGTAGCTCGGTCATATGGTACAGTTTGCTCTAAAGACATTGGTCGTGTGACGGAGGGATGAAAACAAAACAAAATAGACGATTTTCGGAAATCAGAACTCAGTAGGTCAAAACTGTGCGTGTTTCGTCAAAATGACAGTGGGTTAAAAGCCCGGACAAACATGCGATATCGCATCGCTCTTAATCCACTGTTTTTGTTGAAACGCGTGCAGTTCTGACCTACTTCTGATTCCCGGAAATCGTCTATTCGGATAAAACAAACAAACAAAAAATTTCTGAGATCTCCACAAAATCTTTTTATGTAAATTACTTAAGATATGAAAATCATCCGATAAAAAATGGGGAGGTGGTAGAGCGTTCGACTCTCGATAGGTCCCGGGTTCGGCGAATCCAGCTGGGGTCAAAATTTGTTCATATCCTGTTCGGTGCCCCGCGTATCCGTAGGCGGCACGTCTCCAATGAGTTAACGTGTTTCCGATGAAACTTCCCTTTCCCACGGGCGGACGTCCCGACAACACCTTTCAATGTAAAGTACTGCGCATATGACAAACGTCGAAGGTGTGCCTTCGGCTTCGCCGCAGAGCATTCGGCGCTCTACTTTTTCTGTGACGGCCGACTAGGATTTAAATGGACTGCGCGCGTGTTTTAATCGGCCAGCCAACAGTTTAAACTATTTATCCAACAACAACAACCACTACCAACAACAACAAGAATAGCAGCAACGGCGGTGACGACAACAATTAACACTCACCTCCACCAAGCCATCCACGTCGTAGGTGACCCTGGCGCAGGCCTTGAGATGCCGCATGACTGAGATCGTCTCCGTCTTGTTCACAATCTCCCGCTCGTGCAGTTTCAAGATGGCCATAGAGAAGCGGAACAGCACCTTGGGGCCCTCCAGCAGGAAACAGTCCCACACTCTCAGCAGGGTCTGAAACGAACACCAGCACAACAAGGTCAAAGGCGTCTGTCGACTGCGCGTTGGTTTAACCCATTTAGTCCCGACGCCCTTCGCCAAGAGATGGGTTGACCATGATTATTCAAAGGTAGAACCAGATTAGTGTGGCGCCTTCAGGCCATGATAATTCAAGGGTAGAGCCAGATTAGCTTGGCAACCATGATAATTCAAAGGTATAGCCAGATTAGCTTGGCGCCTTCAGGCCATGATAATTCAAGAGTCGAGCCAGAGTAGCTTGGCGCCGTCATGCCATGATAATTCAAGGGTAGAGCCAGATTGGCTTGGCAACCATGATAATTCAAGGGTCGAGCCAGATTAGCTTGGCGCCTTCAGGCCATGATAATTCAAAGGATTAAACGATATGAATTTCCAAAACTTCAGTAGCTCGCTTGCCCTTAGCACCACGTGAATGTTGTGTGTTTATGTACAGTGTGTGAGTGAATGCGCGTGATTCACGTGAACGTGCTTGTTGGGTTCAGTTCGCGGCGGCGCTTTGAACCGGTTTCCAATTGGGATGAAGCGCCTATTTAATACGCTGATTTATTTATTTATTATAAAGGTAGAGCCAGATTAGCTTGGCGCCTTCAGGCCATGATAATTCAAGGGTCGAGCCAGATTAGCTTGGCGCCTTCAGGCGCCAAGCTAATCTGGCTCTACCCTTGAATTATCATGGCCAATTCATCTCCAGCAAATGGTACATATAGTTCAGTGTCAGGTGACACTCCCACACTTTGGGACATGCGGCCGTGGGGGTTAAATGGGTTAATGCAATACTATTATGACGATTTCTTCTGGTTAACCATCGCACGCCCGGAACATGTACGCTAACAGAGACCAAAAAAAAAAAAAAAAAAAAAAAACCCGCACGATCATGACGATTGAGATTAACCTCTTCACTGCCGGTGATCGCGAATTTCGCGTCTGAAGTCACAACACACTGACCGACATCCGCGTGCAAGAAACAGATGTAAATGGGACCACATGTAGGCAGGGATGACACAGGACTAACAAGAGACGTAAATCCTCATGAGCCCCCGCTACTGCGGGGGCTCATGAGGATTTATGTCTCTTGCACCAAGGCAACATTCGTCTTGCCCCAGGAAGTTAAGGGGTTACATAAAAAGGGAGGTAAACACTCCTTTACCCATAGTCCCCGATCACTGTATAGTGCCAGTGGGACGTTAAATTGGAGATAACGAATGAAATCAATGAATCCTTTACCCGCCCGTCAGGGCCGTCCATGATCACCTCGGTGCTGTGGACGTTAAACCCGAACTAACCAACCAACCATCCTATACAGATAAGACAAACCCGTAACATAAATGTATTTCATAAATAGTAGAAGACAAACAAACAAACAAACATACAAACAGTTTAGGGGTTAAATAAAAGGGGAGGTAAACACGCCTTACAGTCTAAACAGAAAAGACAAACCCGTCAAATAAATGTGTTGCGTAAACAGCAGAATATAAACAAACAAACAAACTAACAGACAGACAAACCCAAAAGCAAACAAACAAACACACACACACACACACACACACACACACACACACACACACACACACACACACACACACACACACACACACACACACGAAAAACATACAAAACTTTACTGTCAAACAAACAAACAAACAAACACACAAGAAAAACACACGAAAACTTTACCGTCAAACAAACGAACAAACAAGAAAGAAAGAAAGAAAGAAACTAACTAACTAACGAAGAAACAAGGCAGCGAACAAACTTTAAAGAAGAAAAGACAGAAACAGGAATAAATGTACACTTATAGAAGGCTTCAGGAAGCCAAATGTCCCTCCCTCAACTCAAATATCAAGCCACGCGAGACATTCTGTTTGCGGCTAAATAGGGATTTTCAAAATGTCAACAAGTCTGGCTCCGCCATAAGACCTCTCTGTGCACACAGGGCGAGTAAACACGAGGTATATATATATATGTACTGGTTACCGCAGCCACACCTCCCGCCAGGTGAGAAGCATTCTATCCTATTGATCCCCAATGTGTCATATGTATTCTACACAAGTTGTGCAGTGCATGTTACACACTGGGGACCGATCAGTACGGCGTTTCATCAGCCGCACTAGACCATTCTGTGCTAATAACACATACACCGGTAGCAACACGTCTTCGGGCCGACGACGGCCGCAGTGGGTCCATGGACTTTTGCTTACCCCTTCACGTACTAGATAACTAACATGAATAACTAACATATTAGATAACTAACACCTTCTGCACAACTTAACTCATTCTACTCCTGAGACAAACCACAGGAAGATAAGGATCGACCATTATAGTTCAAGGGTGATGCCAGAATAGCTTGGCGCCTATGGGCGCCAAGCTATTCTGGCATCACCCTTGAACTATCATGGTCGATCTGTGTCCTGCACTGCAATGCAGTCTTCAGAGGACAAGGGCAAAATTTGGGGATTTCGGTGATGGGGTAGAACGAGTTAAACGGACATGGGCAACTCGCTAATGTAACTCGCAAGCGTATCGGCCGATCTGAGCAAACTCTTGGAGATCTCTAGCTTAATCGGGTGGGTGGTGGTGATGGGGTGGATGCGGGTGGGTGGACGTCATTAACACTTTCTGCCCCAGGACCGAAATCCCCAAATTTTGAAGTTGCCCTCTGAAGGACTGTATCACAATTCTAGAAACAGATCGAGCATGATATAGTTCAAGGGTGGTGCCAGAAACCTTGAACTGTCATGCTCGATCCATGTCTTGTTGTGGTGTGTCGGGGCTCAATGAGTTAAACCATCATTCCAGTCTCTTGGCTGGACTTCGCGAACGAAGATTTTATAGGAGTTGCCCACGACGTCTGCAGGCTTGTTCGTGGCTGCGGAGGCCAATCCGGGACAGGCAGGTTCGACCGCAGTGGCTGCAGGGGAAGGTATGGCCAGAGTTCTGAGTTGCGGCATCTCTGTTCTTTCTCCTGAGCCGCTTGTCCTTAAGGCTAGCTCTGCGAGAGTCCTCAAAGGAGACAGCTGCCTTGTAAATAGTGGAGCGCCAGGTGTCACGGTCCACAGCAAGCGAAGACCACTGGTGGTGGTCGATTTGGCAGGCACTAAGTGACTTCTTGAGACAGTCTTTGTATCTCTTCTTTGGTGCCCCTCTGTCACGGTGTCCAGTAGCAAGCTCGCCGAACAGGGTGATCTTTGGTAGGCGATGATCCTCCATCCTGGAGACATGCCCCGCCCAGCGGAGCTGTGTCCGCAGCAGCAAAGCCTCGATGCTCACGGTTTCAGCCTGTTCAAGGACCTCGACATTGGTGACATAGTCACTCCAGTGAATGCCCAGGATGGTACGCAGGCAGCGCTGGTGGAAGCGTTCGAGGAGTCGTAGTTGGCTGCGGTAGAGGGCCCAGGACTCGGAACCATACAGCAGGGTGGTGAGGACCACAGCTCTGTACACGCTGATCTTGGTGCCTGTTTTCAGCTGTTGATTGTGCCACACCCGCTTGAAAAGTCGCCCGAAAGCGCTGTTCGCTTTTGCCAGCCTGCTGTCAAGCTCCTTGTCCAGCTTGGCGTCCGACGTGATAATGCAGCCAAGGTAAGTAAACTGGTGCACTGACTTTAGTTCAGACTCGCCGATGGTGATGTGAGGAGGGCGATACACTGTCTTGGGTGCCGGCATCATTCCAGTAACGCATGTTTATCACAATAGTTAAAGGTAGCTCTCTATCTCCCCCCCCCCCACCCCACTCCTCTCTCTCAATCTCTGACAACCGCCTCCATGTCTTCAGAACTCTGTATGCACCTCGGCCCTTCCTCTACCCTCCCTCATACCCCTCTCCCCTCAACCCCCCCCCTCCCCACCTTATACCCCCATTCCAGGCTGGCTCGCGGCGGCGCCGAGTCAACCTTTGCATCTCCGGCACATAAAAGTCAGTCATCGCTTCCGGAAAACAATGGGATCACGGACACGCACCCCTCGGGGATGGACTAAAAAGGATAGGGAGGGGGGTGGCGCGGAGAAGGGGAAGCGACGGAGGTGAGGAGGGGTGTGGTGGCGGACAAAGGTGTGGAAAAGAACGCCGGCCTTATGCGGCTGAAAACACGTCCAACACATAAATGAGAGAGTGAGAGAGAGAGAGAGAGAAGCCAAAGAGACGCTGTTTATCGTTCGATGAAAAAGGACAAGTTATCACAGTATAGGAAGGATTTCATAATCAAAATGTGAACAGTGACTCGAGACTACACACTCGCGGCGAGCGAAACCCATCTGACTGCTGGAGGCACAGAGCCTCATAAGACCCCCGAAAGCTGCGAGGTCTGTCAGGAAGAACTCAGCGTTGGAGACTGATCATGCTGGTAAATGTTTCACCGTGCTCCGCTGACAGGGACATGGAAACATCATCACCTGATGTCTTGGATTCCATTGCTGGTACCGTCCAGATAATTGTGGTAGTTTTGGCCTGCAGTGCAGACGGTAAGTGAATGTCCTCGGGCCTACGTAGGCCTTAGCTGGCCCGCGCACGACCGTGCGCGGGCCAGCTTAGGCCTACGTAGGCCCGAAGACCTTTGTCGGTTTCACTGGGGAATGCCAGGCAGACAATTAATTGGTGGTAATGGATACGATACGATATCGAGAGTTTGACGTCTTAAGTCATCGGAGACGACTGAAAATCGTTGTTGCTAATACTGCGTGTCTTTGAGAGGCCAGGAAACCACAGAAAGCTGACATAAATCGAAATAAGAGCAGCAATCTAGAAATAATGATACTGATAGTGAAAGTGACGCAAATCTGTGTCATTCTCCTCAACAAGATACGAACAAAGACTGGCACAGGACAATGCGCGCGCTCTAAGAAAAATATAGTTTAGTTTCGAAAATAGTCCACATTCCTTTAATTCCAAAGAGCAAATGTCGGTCATGACTGAAAAGCTTTCATTTCTTCATTTAACTCCTTCAAGCTTTCTTCAGAAGGAACATATTTAGCCGGGCAAGAAAATCACAGTAAAATCATACACCTTTTGTTTAAACAGTTTTATTTGCATCATTGATATGTATGTCAAAGATGAATACACAAAGATGAAGAAAACATTCCAAAAGAAAACAAGATTAAGGTTTATAAAGGATGCGGTATTCATTAACGAAATAATATACGCAAAGGAATTAACTCATTCAAGGCGTCCTTTTTATACATTTTTGCAAGGAGAGTATTTTAGTCGGCCAAGTAAATAAAAGCATACACTTATTTGCTCTCGGACCCGCCTATTCAGACTGTGCACCAGCTATTGGGAGGCTGCATCGATCCTGATAGTTTAAGGGTCGTGCCAGAATATATTCTAGCACCACCCGCTCTTCCCGCATTCACTGTCAGTGGACCCGGACTGTGTTTTGACATCATTGTAAACTCGACGTCAAAGATCGCTCCCAGCTGGACACAAAGTGGTTTCAGCAAGAGGCATAGATCCTCATGAGCCCCCTGCGACTGCGGGGGCTCATGAGGGTCTATGCCTCTTGCAGCTGGGTGCTGTTAAGTTTTCTCGTCAGCGAAAGGGTTAACAAGAGGCCTAGTTTATTGACACTAATAATTATCTTGTATATCACGGCGGATCACAATCTGAGGAATGGAATCCCTTCTCTGCCGCTCGTGAGCCCAACGGAAATAAGACACGAAACACTATCCCCCGCGCACTGTAGACTGAACACCTCTTAACCCTCTCCATCTGAGTAACACAGATGTAAAGTACGCGTAACATTAAGCACATAAGCCCGAAAGCCTCTTGTCAATACTTGTCATTCTCTAAGAACTGCTTCGAGACTCACACACACACACACACACACTTGTACCGGCAGACATTTCAGTGCTCAAACAGTGCAACGACTCATGAGACAATAACAGCCTTGTGTTAGTGCGGAAATGGACTCAAGAGGTGGTGAGTTCGAACTCTAGCTGATTTAAAACTTCGTGCTGACTGGTGTTCTTGTGCTACCTTATCCTTGGCATCAGATCTGTGGTGGCAAAAACGTGAACTCTAAACACCCAAGGAAAGCGTTATTTTAGACTAGCAACGCGTGCGTGAGACTATGGCAAAAAACGATGACTCTACAACACAACAAAAATGCTTTCCGCCTTAGAAAAAGAAAAAAAAAGACCCCCCCCCCCCCCCCCCCCCCCCAAAAAAAAAAAAAAAAAAAAAGAAAGAAAAAAAAAGACAAAAAAAGAAAAGAAGACAGGTATCTCAATTTTTGCGAAAAGCGAGACGTTTATTTTAAAACAATGAAAATCTCGCTTTTCACAAAAATGGACTAACCCTCTTTTGCCTTCTTAGGGCAATTTGTGCGGCTAGGATCTCACACGCCAAACTGATCACCACCAGGATGACTCAACAGCCCTGACTCTTTAGTGGTATTCTCGTCTGTGATATCAACTCAGTAGTCGGAAACAAGGACGCTGATTCTACACACCTAAGCAAAACTTTGTGCTGTGACTTCAACTCCAGGATCCGGCACCCCCAGAGCTAGCCTGAGCGTGATTATCAGCAAGTCAAGTATGACGAAAGTGCGCGGACTCCATATCGCGGCTCTGGCATGCCTCTACCTGTCTCTACCTGCACAGGTGTGCGCCAGATCCAAACCCCGGGGAAAGGAAAAGGAGGGGGATGCCACACCTTTCCCCCCATCCTCTGGGGACGGACTTTTCGGAGTGGTGCAGAATTTAGTCCAGCAAGTGAACGAGCTGAAAACTACGCAGGAACGAGACTGGTAAGCCAAGGTTTCAGAAGTTATTAATTCTCTCTTTTTCAGCGGTCGCGTTTGTGATATCTTCGTTAACCCATTTAGCCCCACCGCCCTACAGCAGGAGATGGATGGACCATGATAATTCAAGGGTATTGCCAGATTAGCTTGGCGCCTGCAGGCGCCAAGCTAATCTGGCACTACCCTTGTATTATCATGGTCCATCCATCTCCTGCAACTGGTATACAATCGTTAAGTGACGCCTCCAAAATTTAGGAAATGTGGCCTTGGTGCTAAGTGGGTTAATTTAAATCGAAAGAACCGCAACCGTCCAAGGAACAAGGACACAGAGTGGTGTCAGCTAGAGGCATAGATCCTCATGAGCCCCCGCCGCTGCGGGGGCTCATGAGGATATATGTCTTTTGCAATTGGATCGTCATTTTTTGTTCTCAGCAGTGAAGGTTTTCATTTTTGATTGTAACAGTTTCTCTGCATGTGTTGTTAGTTCGGGGTTTAACGTTCAAGGCACCGGTGTATCATCTATTCAACTCTCACATATCATACCAGGATACGGAGAGAACGTGGTAGTTCAAGGGTGGTGCCAGGACAGCTTAGCGTCAAGCTCTTCTGGCACCACCCTTTAAATCTCATGGTCAATTCGTATCTTTATCGCACCTCCAAGCGCTAAGCTGCTCTGGCACCACCCTTGAACTATCATAGTCGAACGTAAGACGCGCCAGTTAGCTGCCTGTCTCCGACTGTGTGTGCGTGTTGACTAAAGTAAGTTTTATTATCTTTGTCCATGGCTAGAGTCAGCTCAGTATCACGTATGCTCTTCTTGTTTAAATTTATGCATCCATGTTTTATTTACGTAGGGTGATTAGACCACACAGGACCAGCTAATCTCTCTCTCTCTCTCTCTCTCTCTCTCTCTCTCTCTCTCTCTTTCTCTCTCTCTTTAATGTCAACTATTGTGTTCGTTAATTTTGTTCCTGCATTGTTTCTTTGTATGATGTGTCTGTTTTCCTCTTGTGTTTTGTGTTGTATACAGGACAGCTTGTAAGACAGGTATTTAGTTGCGCAATTGCCTAATAGCTTTATCCTGCAATAAAAGATTCCTCTCTCTCTCTCTCTCTCTCTCTCTCTCTCTCTCTCTCTGTAAGAAAATCTCTTTTCACAGGCTATTGTTCAGAAATGCGCTTTTTCACGATGTGTATAGATTTACAAGTGTAGCAGAAGGTCGGAGTTTGACACATTAGAACCTGTTTTGAGGAATCACCTTTTCTAGACACTCTGTCAACACCTCTTGAATAGTAAAAAGTGTCACCTGTCATTCAAGACCATTATTTAGGTGGCTCATCGGGATGGTCGCTCAAAACAGGTTCTGCTGTGTTGTAAATTCATACGCATAGTGGATAAGCGCATTACTCGACAGTAGTCGCATCTAACTACTAACAAAAATCTGTTCTATATTAGGTCTACAAACAATTCTTTCACACTGAACAATCTGATTGAGCCCACAGGTCAAATTTCCTAATTTTGGAGTTTTCCTCTGCGGACTGAGTTGCAGCTTAAGAACGTAATCCACCATGATAGTTCAAGGGTGGTGCCAGAACAGCTTGGCGCCTAGAGGCGCCAAGCTGTTCTGGCACCACCCTTGAACTATCATGGTCAAGCCATGTCTTGCTGTAGTGTGTCACGAGTCATGACATAACACAACACGTCCCTACACAGGTCCAGAATTCGGCGGCTGGAACGTCGCGGAAAGAGCGCCCGAAGCGACATTGACGTCATGCACGCTGACGTCATCCAGCTACGTCAGCACATGACGGAGATCAACACCCGCCTCGCGCGCCTGGACGACGCGACCTCCGACCTACAGCTCGAGGTCACGGGCCTGACCTCGGGTCAGAAAAAGATACACGAAGAAATAGGAAAATTCCGGCTGACCGACCGTGACCTTGGTGAGAAGGTCAGCCTGCTAGAGGTCAACGTGACCCGGATGAAAGAAGATAAAAAGAGTGTGGAGCAAAGTATAGGGGACGTTGTGAAGTCAGTTCAAAATATTCACAATAAGCACACTACCGCCGTGGAAGCTATAGGGAGGCTCGAACAGCGAGTGACAGTCCTCGCCTCTAAAGCCGAAGCTCGTTTGACTGACAAAGTTAAACCTTCATCTGCCCACAGCAGAGGAAAGGGAACAGATGATAATGAACAGAACACTCAGAACGATCAAAGTCAGGTGTCTTCATCTGATGGTTACCACGGTAACCATCAGATGAAGACAACTGACTTTGACCCTTCTGACAAGAAAGACTATCAAAATGACGACCAATTTTCGGCCAATGGCACTTCGAACAAGACCGACAAGCTCGATTCACAAACTGGTTCTTCTTCCACTGGTATTGCAAACACTACTGGTTTATCTTCAACCGAAAGCAGTTTGACTGTGAAAGAAGGGGGGTTTGTGGGCGAGTATTCTGGTGACGGCGACAACGACGTCTTTACAGACGACATTTCTGGCGACGGGGAATTCATCATTATTGAGGAACACGTCGGCGAAGTTGGTAGTGGCGACGTAGAAACGATCCCAGAATCGACACAACTCGGCGTCACGCCTACACCGCTGACAACAAACCCAGTGCCCACCCTCACCCAGGCGTCTGTGACAGCACCAACCACCCCGACCTCCGCTTGTCCCACCACAGCAGACATATCAAATCTTCGGCAAAGAATGGACATCATGGAGACACATTTCAGCGACATGGAATCGCGAGTCAGCAACGTCCAAACAAGCTTCGATGACGTCCAGATGCGCCTAAACATATCTGTTGAGGACGTCTTCAATACAGTAGCGAACGAAACGTCACGCGCTGATTCCGAACTAGCCAAGCGTGACGAGGCCTTACAACAACTACAGGACAACTACGAGAAGTTAGGTAAAACGGTGTCACGCTTAAGCGATCAGATGGCCGGTATGAAACTGCGCGAATTCATGGAGAAACTACAGAAATCTCTCGTCGATTTCACAAGCAACGTATTGACTCTCGACCAATGGAAAGACGCCAGCTCACAGATGGTCAGCGCCACCCAGCGGGTTGAGGAGCGGTTGTCTGATCTGGCGAAAAGGGTGCTGGACAACACACAGCTTGCGGCGGACTTGCAGTTTACGGTTCGCGACCACCAGGTGTTGGGAGAGAGGCAATATAGGGTGTTACAGAATCACGTCATCCGTTTGAACAACACACTGCAGGATCTTGGGGAGACGGTTAAGCAGCTCTCTAGCGCACAGGTAAGTAGGTACACATGCACGTTAACGTGTTCGTCATGCTAGACAAGTTTTCAAGCCAGTACAACGTTTTCAAAATCTTAGATTGAGCGAGAAACACTTTGCAATTTTCCGACGCCACAAAGACTCACCCGGCTATCCTTTGTTTAACCCAATTTTTCCCCAACGCCCTACAGCAGGAGACTGATTGGCCATGATAATTCAAAAGCAGTGCCAGATTAGCTTGGCGCCAAGCTAATCTGGCACTATCCTTGAATTGTCATGGCCAATCCACCTCCTGCAACTAGTACACAGTCGTTAAGTAACACTTCCAAAATTTGGGAAATGCACACGTGGGGCTAAATGGGTTAACTCATTCAGCCCGACGGCCGTATTTCTCAAATTTGGGAGGCGTCATCTAATGACTATGCACCAGTTGCAGGAGATGGATCGACCATTCAAGGGCAGTGCCAGATTAGCTTGGCGCCGACAGGCGCCAAGCTAATCTGGCACTACCCTTGAATTATCATGGTCGACCCATCTCCTGCTGTAATGCGTAGAGCTGAATGGGTTAAGACATAAATTCTTAACAGCGTGAGATAAGGGCTGGGTGGGGGGCGGGGGGGGGGGGGGCTGTATCTTTAACAGATCGGCAAATCTCTAGCACTTGCGGAAATCCTTTCAACAGTTTCGGACTTGCCAAAGGCGCGACTATGATTCGAAACATAGTTTTGTTGCTAATATCTAAGTTGTTCCCCTCCATTCTTCGACTGCCACAATTGCCAAAGTATGACGAGTAAGAGGGTTTGATGTTACAATCGTAAACGAGAAATGGGCCGAGTATACTTCCTTTCTCTTTTCCGTTCTTGACAGTCGTCTGTCAATTCCATCACACACCACAAGCCTGCAGTTGGGGTAGGGGCCGGAGGGGAGATTCTGACGTCACGCCTGGATGACCTTGCCCTTCAACTGGTGTACAGCGACAACAGGCTTTCCCATCTGGAGACCAAAGTGCTCAACGCCACGCTCAGTGCTTGTCAGAAAAGCAACCAGGACCTTTATCAGGCGAGTTCAAATGTACAGTTATAATTTGCTCAAGGGTAGTGCGTGATTTGCTTGGCGCCTGCAAAGACGTTAAGCTAATCGGGAACCACATTTCAGCTAGCACGGTGTCGATCCATCCAGAGATTACGGTGTTGAACGTGATGTTCAGTGCTTGTGAGATAAGTACCAGAATCATATTAGGTGAGTTTAATGTGTGGTATTGACCGCTCAAGTGTCCTGTCTGATTAGCTTGACACCTCTTTTGTATGGAATTAAAAGCTTTGTTTCTTTCTGCCGCCGCGATACCTGCAACACGCATCTTAGAAACAGTCGCGAGTTAACCCCAGTTAGGTACCTCAAACTGGGGATGTAAGCAAGGCACTTTTCGCTAGCAAATTTTCAGGTCGGGGTTCATCAGAATAGGTCTCTTGCAGAAGGAGTCGGGTGGCTGAGGTCACTGAATGTTTGAACTCGTGTTTTTTAAAACAAACAAACAACCAAACAAACAAACAAACAAACACAAACAACTGAACTAATGTCGAACATACGATCTCATCCTGTTTCGCAATTCAGGATGCCACCATCCACCAGATGGACCAGCAACTCTCCGACGCCCGACGGGACATTCTCCTAGTCCAGGAAACGGTCAAACGCCTTGACCTTAGCCTCTACCGTCTCCATGGCAGCTCCAAAGCCACGCAAGAGGTCGTGCGTAAGGTTCAAGGTCACATGAAGTCAATGGACATGGTCACGACGTCTGTGCAAGGCTTGAGGAGGGAGGTGGACAACTTGTTGTTCCAGTTACCAAAAGGTAAATAACTGATCGTGTGCGAGAACAATCCTCAGACGGCATCATTCGGAAAGTACGCCACAAGTACGCTTATACATGACCCACATACGCTTATGTACACGACACAAGTGCACTTCTATTCAAATGAGATGCGTTACCCTACAGCAGGATGGGTGGACCCTGATAATTCAAGGGTAGTGCCAGATTAGCTTGGCGCCTGAAGGCGCCAAGCTAATCTGGCACTAACATTGAATTATCTTGGTCCATCCATCTACTGCAACTGGTATACAATCGTTAAGTGACGCCTCCAAAATTTGGGAAATGTGGCCTTGGTGCTAAGTGGGTTAATTCAAATCGAAAGAACCACAACCGTCCAAGAAAAAGGGACACAGAGTGGTGTGAGCAACAGGCAACTCCGCCGCGTTAGCGTCTCACTTGAATAGAAGTGTACTTGTGGCGTACTCGCCGCGTGGGTCTATCTGCCGTCTGGGGAGTGTTCCCGCATACGGTTGGGCCGGTTTCCTTCAGCTAAAGCATCCCATTTGAATAGAATTATACGTGTGGCGTACTCCCCCGAGTGGGTCTATGACGCTATCTGGGGAGTATTCCCGCAAACGGCACAGGCGTCCGCAAACGGCACAGGCGTCCTTCTGTTTATAAGACGAAGCATGTGTGCTTGTTTGTGAGCTTGGGTTTGCGCCTTCAAGCCGTAGCCGTTCAGTTGGGTCCAATATTACAGACAGCTCATAACGAAATCTGCCTTCTGGCGGAAACGTGTAACTGTACGCGATGTCACTTTCTACCGTAAAATCTAAAATCACAGACCAGCTCACGCCGGCTGAGATTAATTTTTTTTAAAAAATGAAGCATTTTTGTCATTGTCTGCCATAGCTTTTAGCTATAAGATATGCACTTTTCTTCATAGTAGGTCGAGTTTAATTTAATTCGCGATTGAGTTCTCCTTTAAGTGCCCGCATTCTGATTCTATGTGCACTGCTCGTTTCTAGACTGTGAAGATTACTATAGCCGTGGTTACCGGGAGACTGGAGACTACATCATCTACCCCCCACATGCCTCTCACTCTGTCAAGGTCCGCTGCGTCATGCACACTGATGACAGTCACAACTACCAGAGCGACAACCGCGAAAACGACGAGAAAAACGACAAGAATTTGAGGTAATAAGCAGATCAACATGCTAGAGGGTATGTTTAGGAACAGTGCGTTTCAAAATCTTTAACTCCTTCACTGCCAGTAGACGCAGGTTGTGCTTTTGAAATAATGTTAAAATTAACCTTCACCTACTCTCAGCCGTCAAAGAAACGTGGCAACTAATGGTTTCAGCAAGAGGCATAGATCTTCATAAGCCCCCACAACGGAGGATCTATGTATCTTGCAGTTGGATTGGATTCTACTTGCAGTAAAATATATTATGACCAATAGTTTCATGCATGCTGGAATATGTTTGGGTTTTTTTAATTAAAAAAAAATCATTTAATGATGGACTTGCTGACCTTTTGGCTGACTGATTAAGCAACTGGTGTGTATACCGGTTGACCTGCAGGCTGATCATCAGACTGATTTACTGATAAACACACTCAGACTGATTGATCTTGTGTACAGGTTTGTGTTTCTGGAGCTTGAGGCCTTAACCCATTTAGTCCCATGGCCACATGTCCCAAGTTTTGGAGCTGTTACCTAACTCCTATGTACCAGTTGCAAGAGATAGACTGACCATGATATTCAAGGGTAGTGCCAGATTGGCTTGGCGCCTATGTGCTATTTGCAGGAGATAGATTGACCATGATAATTCAAGGGTAGTGCCAGACTGGCTTGGCGCCTGAAGGCGCCAAGCCAGTCTGGCACTACCCTTTAATTGTCATGGTCAATCTATCTCCTGCTGTAGGGCTTTGGGGCAGAATGGGTTAAGCCGATCAGCACACATAATATGCAGACTGCTTAGATCGATTGACACCCTTTGCATGCAACCACCGTTACTGTAAACAGTGCCGGTGGCTGCATTCGCAAGGGCGTTAAAAACAGACAGACAACAGCAGGAAGGTTAACAACTGACTAACAGACAACGCCGATGAATCATTCATACTTTCCATCAACAGAGACAAAGCCAGCAAGAGCGACGCGGACAACAAAGATGCCCAGTCCGCGAACCAGATAATCCATTCTGGTGGCTGGACGGTGATTCAGCAACGTAACTCGGGTAAAGTCAACTTCACGCGCAGCTGGGCCGAATACGCCGTCGGCTTTGGGAAGACGGACACGGAATACTGGTTGGGTAACGAACTCATCCACCTCATGACCTCACAACGCAACTATTCCCTCACCATCAAAATGAAGGACATCTTCCAAGGTTACTGGCTGGCTAGTTACGACAACTTTGGTCTCTCCGGCAAAGAGGACAGTTACCGCTTGATCTTGAGCGGTTACCAAGGCAACGCCACGGACACCTTCAATTACTCAGCAGGGATGACCTTCAGCACGTATGACCGTGACACTGATCTTAGCAGCTCGCCGTGCGCGCGCTACAATGGAGGCGGGTGGTGGTACAGTCACTGCCAGATTTCTAACCTGAACGGCCCGTACGACATCGGGATGATCTGGTTCCAGAGGGCGTGGAAGGACTGGCTGCAACTCCGCGAGGTCACCATGATGATCAGACCCAGGATTTGAACACTAAAGACTTAATAAATGACGTCACTTAACCCCTTCACTCCCAGAGGTCACGGACCGTGTTTCTGAACTCTTTCTTGATTCAACGAGACACACACACACACACACACACACACACACACACACACACACACACACACACACACACACACACACACACACACACACAAACAAAAAACAAACAAACCCAGCCACCCAAGGAACGTGGATTCAAAGCAATGTCAGCAAGAGACATAGATCCTCATGAGCCCCGCAGTTGCGGCGGCGCATGACAGTCTATGTATCTTGCGGCTGGTTCGTGAGCATTTTTCCCTCGGCAGTGAAGGGGTTAACCTCCATGTGCAGCCCGGATCTGTTTACAGTACAGATGGTTACATTTCCCGACAAAATAAATAACAGAATGTGACGCACAGGTAGAGCTGTCTCCAAATCAGAATTACTGAAAGAGGGCAGTGTAATAAGATCCTGGGCGCGATCAGTGCAAGAGCACTGGATGGCGCGATCTGCTTGCGTAAGTTTTTTTTTTCGGCTCTCATCGATCCGAGGAAACCGAACTGAGCCGATTACTGCAAGCAAGGGACATAGATTCTCATGAAGCAGGGGCTCATGACAGTCTATGTCTCTTGCAACTGAATCAGGATGGGTAACCGATCTAATTATCGTGTCGTTTAATGTCGTACTTTTTATTTTTTTTAATTTTTTTATCTGTGTCAACTATTTTAGATACTGCGAACTGTGAACTATACTGAAACCATAAACCGGCAACTTGTTCACCAGAGAATATAAACCCCAGTAGCAAATCATCTTCGGCTCCACGACAGCCGCAGTGGGCCCACTGCGGCCGTCGTAGGCCTGAGGACCTTTGCTTACTGGGAAATTTCTCTGATTTAAAATGGACTTTGACGCAACGATGGCTTCATTTGTGAACAGACAAATTCATTACAATTATCGACTGTTCTATAAGGAATACGTACACCAATCTTGTGCGCTTGTGTAGATATGTGCTGCTCTGTGATTTTGGACCTTACTCAGCACGCATAGTTCGTATTTAATCTGCTATTTCATCTACCTCATCAAAAGAAAAAAAAACTGTCAACTGACGAAATGTATCCTCGGAAACTCAGCTTTAGCTATTTCTTTTGTAGCCTAAAAGGGTTTTCTTTTTCTCTGCACGTGTTGCACGCTGGAACACACACGGTTCCTCCCATTACGTATGGCACCGATTTCTCATGTTCTAACGTCATTTTCATCATTAAAAAAAACCCCTTTTCCTTCCGCTTTGCTGTGCTGTGCTAAGGTGAATGTAGATTGTGACTGCATATTGTACTCAGTTAATCTATCAACCCTTTCACTGCGACGGTGAAAAACTAATCCGCGTCAGGAACAAAGGCATAATTGAGTACAACAAGATACATAGATCCTCAAGAGCCCCCGCGACTGCGGGGGCTCTTGAGGATCTATGCCTCTTGCAAACTAATCCGCTTCAGGAACAAGGGCATGGTTCAGAGAGGCCAGCATGAGACATACAGATCCCCACGAGCGGGCCAACGCGGCGACAGCGGGGGCTCGTGACTCAGAGGATCTATGCCTCTAGCCCCTGGGCGGTGTTTGCAGTGTCCGAGCGTGAAGGGGTTAATTCACAAAAAGGGGAAAATCTGTCTTTGATTCATAAACATGTAAACTGACCTGGGGTGCTACCGGTACTGTTCCACAGTCGCTCGACATTTCACACGCCGCAGCTGCCCAATGCGCACATGGTTATCGGGTCGACGTCAGCCGCTGTTGCGCGGGCGGCCGACGTCGGCCCGATGACATAGTACGCATTGGGTAGCACTTCGCACCCTTTCCCTATCTCAGTTACCGCCACGACTCAGGCGCCGCAACTGAGGTACATTCCATACATTAGCACTGAGGTGTCGTCTGCACAACTTCGTCGACTGAAAGCGTCGGCCTGGTCAAAGCCGGTCAGAACTGAGTCTTAGCCTACCCTGTTATGACAGTAGGTTAAGACTTCAGGATTAGATTAGGCCAACAGTTTCAGTAACGTTTATGCCTGGAAACCACTGAGCGTCTTCAGAAACAGCGAATATTCGCAGCATAAAAGGGACCACAAGTTCTTTGAGTTTTTGACTTCCGGCGGCAGATCCTGAGCTTCAGTAATGGCTACTAGCGGATGTAAATAATAAACTGATCAGTGATAGACAGATCACTGTACTATTTTGAAAAGTTGATGTGCATAACTATTGTAAATGAATGTGTGTTGTGTGTGTGTGTGCGTGCGTGCGTGCGTGCGCGTGCGCGTGTTTGTGTGTGCTTGTGTGTGTGTGTGTGTGTGTGCCGGTCTGTCTGTTATGTGCCGAAAAAAAAAATGACATGGTGAAAAGGTGAAAGAATTTTTTCTCTCTCCCTCTCTCCCCCCCCCCCCCCACTAAAGCCCCTCCTTCCCCCTCTTCTCCTACCCCTGCTGTCTCCCTTTCCTCACCCCAAATCGTTCTACCTCACCCTCTCCCCTCTTGCCCACCCCCAGCACGCACATTATCCAGTCAGTGTCAGATTCCATCATACACGATTTTCCTTTTCACGCGAAATGTGTTTCCTATCCTCTCCTACAGCACACACCTGGGAAGAGGCATAGAATCTCATGGCGGGGGGCTCATGAGGATCTGTGCCTCTTGCTGACCTCAGTGACACGATCACAGCATCAATATCGGAAGAGACAAACGAGCTTCAAGTCTCTGCAGATGCCGCGTATGCTGCCCTGTGATTTTGGCCCTTTGCTGCTACAGCCGTGGGACCCAAAATCAAACAACAGCACAGCTCTAGCGCCGTAAGGTCCAAAGTCACAGATCAGCACGCGCTTATCATTGTGAAAACGTGCGCCCCACACTTAGGCGCTCAGGCCACACAGGGCAATTAGGTTACGCCCCCTTTTCACACACTGTTATCTGTTAGCCTCTTGCAGCATAAAACTATGAACGAAGAACTTTTCTGCCAAAACAAAAAATCCACGCGGAGCACATCCCAGGAGAAGCTATTTCAGCAATTCTTACAAAAATTAAGAGTTAGCGTTTTTCACAACACTCAAATGCACTAAGTACCCCATGACAAAACTGTCGTCTGCAAGCCTGCATACAACCGTGCACATGCCCCAATTAGGCTCCCATGAACACACTAGGTCGACTAAAATTACCCAGATTTTGCTCTTTTTCACACCACCTGTCATGCCTTTTGTTGCTCAAAACGCCAAAAAAGGCACACAATTGAAGTTTTACACCCTAAAAAAATGGCAAAAAGGGAGGAATTTTTACTACATGCACCGGAAGCAATTGCCCTGTGTGGCCTCAGGTCTGCCATTCTCAATATCCGCCGTAGAGCGGCACCTGCGTCATCTTGTTCAGATCAAAGCGCATGGCTGGCTGTCTGTCTGACCTTGAGGTCAGAGGTCACGCGGGTGGGAAAGGTCACAGTACCGGAAGGGACCTTTTGTCACACTTTCCGGTACCGGCATGTCGCCTTTTTGATATCTGGTCGATGGGTGTTTGCTGATTCGTTGATCTTTCCATGTAACTCGTGGAGGGCGGGGTCGTCTATGTCCCGTGCAGATGTGAACATCTGCCCACTGCCCACAATGTGTCAAAGGTGGTACAATGAAGGCAGACCGAACCTCACATGACTCGATGCAGTCAAGCAACAAAACTGCTGTGTCCGACCGCCCAAAAATGTCACAGCAGCCATAGGCGAACACAGCCCAGTCAAAGCTCACGCACCCGACCGAAAAACTCATGACAGAACACACCGCCCAAGATGCACTGGATTCCTGGAGCACCCACAGCCACATGCCGTCCAAACACAGTCAGGCAGCAACACATCTATACATCTAGGCTAGAGCCAGGCACAACACAACTCCGTGCTTCCACCGACTAAACCGTTCCAAATTGCAGCGAAACCTGTCCGGCATGCAGTGCAGTCCATCCACAACCACCCCACAAAACGAGACAACTGAATGAAATAGATTCTTTGATCATGCAGTTAAATAGAGGAATGGAAGTGTTTAGTTTATATTTTCCACTGATTATGATTTGTAAGGTAAATAAATGTTAATTAATGGATAAAGTCAAATAGGTTGTTAATTCCTAGTTAGCATTGTCTTCTTAGATCTTTTTCTCTTTTAACTTGATCTATTTCATTCAGCTGTCTCGCTCCACAGGGTGGCCGTGGATAGACCGCACTGCACACCAGACAGGCCCCACCGCAACCCAGAACAGTTCAGTCAGTGGAAGCACAGAGCCACACTGTGCCCAGCTCCAGCCCAAATGTACAAATACACCGCTGCCTGACTGTGTTTGGACAGCATGCAGCCACAAGCGCTCCAAGAATCCAGCGCATCTTGGGCGGCACACCCTGTCATGAGCCCCTCAGCCAGGCGCACGAGCCCCGACCGAACCGTGCTCACCCACAGCCGCCGTGACACCCCCGGGCAGCCAGACACAGCAGCCCCGCCACCTGACCGCACCGAGCCACACGAAACTCAGTCCACCTTCATTGTACCACCTTTGACACATTGCTAAGGTATGTTGAATAGCTAGATGTTTGGTTATTTGTTAAGGTAATAGAATATTACATTAACTGAAAAATGTTATTGCATTTTATGTTATTTTTACTTGACTGTCTGTTTTTATAATTCATTGTTTAGAGCCGATTTGTACTGTACATTCTTTTGTAATTTCGGTTGCTTGACAATAGCTAGAATGTATGTTCAAGCTATAGCGGCGTATGTATATTTATGGTAGTTTGATAATAGTAATAGCTAGAACGTACGTTCACGCTATATTGTATATGATATATACTTATCACCTGTAATGTTTGTTGCAGGGTGGCATCATTCACTTAGAGGCATTGACTTAAGGACATTGATTTAAGGACCTTGGCCTACAGCCTTGATATAATGCTGTAAATAAAAAGATGTTCTTCAATTAAGCCTCTTCTCAACCCTCACGGAAGCAAACCCCAGGGTGTGAGTGCGTAAGAAAGTGCCCACATACCCCCCCCCCCCCTCTACAACATTATCAAACTACTTAGTTTCCACATGTTCACCACGAGATCATCACTTCCACCCCCATTTTTGTCCTTTTTCTTCTGCAACGTTCAATTACATAATGGCCATCTTTAAATCTTATATTGTTCTGGCTGCCAATGAGTGAGCTGTCAAAGGGTCGGCAGCAGGAAAATGTTTCTCAACCTCATTTTAGCATTCACAAAGAGAGTGAATGGGGTACCCTTGCGCCATCGGCTATATCTCTGGTGTGTTCCTAAGGATTTTCGGGGAACATGGCTTAAACATCTCAGGACATACTAACTTAAACTTTGAAACCCATCTTATTGAGTACAGGGGGGGAGGGGGGGGGTGCACGGTAGACCCTGCTAGCTTATGGACTATGACAACCACAATCTGTTTCTTGCCTGCTGCCTTGCAGGCCTGGCCGCTTGGCTGCGGAAAGGCTAAGGGAGGAAACCCCTGACATCAAAGCCCCCGTGTCTCAGGGGAAGGCTTTTGAGCCAGAGACTAGGACAAGGACAGTCTGATATAAAACCTACGACCCGAGGACCTCGATGCCATCGTCCCAGCTTGCTAGGCCATGGCAGATGAACCAAGGGTTTAAAGGGTGGGGCCAGTACCGCGCACACTGCACTCCACCAAAAAGCTCCACCGCGCAGGCTTTAGGAAACGTCCACGGACCATGACACCGACCATTCCAAGTCCTGTAGCGACGGGCGAGGGGCGAAACGGCAGGTGAAAGATGTCACTGGAAGCCGCAGTCTCAAACCTGCATGCAGGCGGTTCAGGATATTGGTCGCCTGATGTTGACCTGGGGATGACAACATCACTCGGCACACCCTGAACGACCAAGCAGCCTTCTCTAGGGACAGCACTGCTTGCTCCACATGGAGAGGGGCCTAGAAAAGGTGGCCTAACCAAAGCTCGTCCCCTTGCAACCCCAGTTGGCTAGCCGCGGTCAACGGGCATCTTCTCCTGCGGTCAAAAAACAAGAAAGAATAACGGATCCACTCTCATGACGACCACGACCGGACTCAACGTAGCATGCTGGAACGTCCGAACCATGCTCGACAAAGCAGACAGCGGACGCCCTGAACGTCGCTCCGCCCTCATTGCCCATGAATTGCGGAGGTTAAACATCGACATCGCCGCGCTCAGCGAAGTACGCCTTCCGGACGAAGGCAGCCTCCAAGAACTTGGTGCTGGGTACACCCTCTACTGGTCAGGCAGGCCTGCATCAGAAAGACGGCTCTCAGGCGTGGGTTTCATGGTCAAGACATCCATTGCGACTAAGCTGGAAAACCTACCAACGGGCCACTCAGACCGCATCATGTCCATGCGCCTCCCACTGAGACACCAGCAACACGTCACCCTTCTCAGTGTGTACTCCCCAACCCTCCTGGCAGAGCCTGCTGAAAAGGACAAATTTTACACTGACCTGCGCAGCCTCCTACAGAGTACCCCTGCAGACGACAAAGTCATCATCCTTGGCGACTTCAACGCCAGAGTGGGCCAGGACTCTGAAGCCTGGAAAGGAGTCCTCGGCAAGCATGGCGTGGGGAACTGCAATGACAATGGCCGCCTACTGTTGGAGTTCTGTGCGGAGCAGCAACTGGTCATCACCAACACTACTTTTCAGCAAAAGGACAGTCGAAAGACCACCTGGATGCATCCTCGCTCCAAACACTGGCACCTTATCGACTATGTCCTAGTGCGTCAGAGGGACCGCAGTGACGTCCTCCTCACCAGAGTGATGCCCAGCGCAGAGTGCCACACTGACCACCGCCTAGTCCGCTGCAAACTCAGGCTCCACTTCAAGCCGCCAAAACCCAAGAAATGGGGGCCCCCCAAGAAAAAGCTTGATGTTGCCAGCCTTCAGCGTGACGATGTGAAAGCTGCCTTTCAGACAGATTTACAGCGTAGGCTCAAAGACACAGCGGACCCAGTAGACTCCTCCCCTGAAACACTTTGGGAACAACTGAAAACTGCTATTGCAAAATCCTCTGCAGAAGTCTTGGGTTTCGCCAGAAAGAAGAACAAAGACTGGTTTGACGAAAACGATGTAGAGATCCAGGAACACCTAGCAAAAAAAAGAGCCGCCCATCAGGCCCACCTAGCCCAGCCTTCCTGCCCTGTGAAGAAGTCTGCCTTCCGCCTCGTCTGCAGCAGTCTCCAGCGCAAGCTCAGAGATCTCCAGAATGAGTGGTGGACCAGACTTGCACAGAGGACCCAGCTTTGCGCTGACAATGGTGACTACAGGGGCTTCTACGAAGCACTGAAAGCAGTGTATGGCCCCAGACACCTGGTACAAAGTCCCCTGCGAAGCGCGAATGGCCAGGCACTCCTCACAGATAATACCTCCATCTTGAACCGCTGGTCGGAATACTTTCAGAGCCTCTTCAGCGCTGAGCGCACTGTTCAAGAAGCAGTCGTCCTACAAATCCCACACCTCCCAGTAAAGGTTGAATTGGACGAACCGCCCACCGCTGAAGAGACCCTCACAGCCATCCACCAGCTCAAGAGTGGCAAAGCAGCAGGCATTGATGGAATACCGCCAGAGATCTGGAAACATGGAGGCACAGCACTGCACAACAAGCTCCATGACCTCTTTCTCTGCTGCTGGGAGGAAGGAACACTACCAAAAGATCTCCGTGATGCAGTCGTTATTACCCTGTACAAGAACAAAGGCGAGAAGTCTGACTGTTCCAACTATCGGGGAATTACCCTGCTGTCCATTGCTGGGAAAATCCTTGCAAGGCTGCTCCTGAATCGGCTGGTACCTGCCATCGCTGAAGACCAACTCCCAGAGGGCCAGTGTGGCTTCAGAGCAAACAGGAGCACCACCGATATGGTCTTTGTGCTGAGACAGCTGCAGGAGAAGTGCCGCGAGCAGAACAAAGGGCTGTACGTAACATTTGTCGACCTAACAAAAGCGTTCGACACTGTGAGCAGGCAAGGCATGTGGCAGATCCTGGAGCGACTTGGCTGTCCCCCAAAGTTCCTCAACATGATTGTCCAGCTACACGAGGACCAGCAAGGCCAGGTCAGACTCAACAATGACCTCTCAGAACCATTCCCTATTCTCAACGGCGTAAAGCAGGGCTGCGTGCTGGCACCGACCCTCTTCACCATCTTTTTTAGCATGATGTTGAAGCAGGCCACAGTGGACCTCGATGATGACGATGCAGTGTACATCAGGTATCGTCTCGATGGCAGCCTGTTCAACCTCAGACGACTGCAGGCCCACACGAAAACCCTAGACCAACTGATTCGTGAGCTGCTTTTTGCTGATGCTGCTGCCCTCGTTGCACACACAGAGAGAGCCCTACAGCGCATCACGTCTTGCTTCGCAGATGCTGCCCAGCTCTTTGGACTCGAGGTCAGTCTGAAAAAGACAGAGGTCCTCCATCAGCCGGCACCCAAGACAGTGTATCGCCCTCCTCACATCACCATTGGCGAGTCTGAACTAAAGTCAGTGCACCAGTTTACTTACCTTGGCTGCATTATCACGTCGGACGCCAAGCTGGACAAGGAGCTTGACAGCAGGCTGGCAAAAGCGAACAGCGCTTTCGGGCGACTTTTCAAGCGGGTGTGGCACAATCAACAGCTGAAAATAGGCACCAAGATCAGCGTGTACAGAGCTGTGGTCCTCACCACCCTGCTGTATGGTTCCGAGTCCTGGGCCCTCTACCGCAGCCAACTACGACTCCTCGAACGCTTCCACCAGCGCTGCCTGCGTACCATCCTGGGCATTCACTGGAGTGACTATGTCACCAACGTCGAGGTCCTTGAACAGGCTGAAACAGTGAGCATCGAGGCTTTGCTGCTACGGACACAGCTCCGCTGGGCGGGGCATGTCTCCAGGATGGAGGATCATCGCCTACCAAAGATCACCCTGTTCGGCGAGCTTGCTACTGGATACCGTGACAGAGGGGCACCAAAGAAGAGATACAAAGACGGTCTCAAGAAGTCACTTAGTGCCTGCCAAATCGACCGCCACCAGTGGTCTTCGCTTGCTGCGGACCGTGACACCTGGCGCTCCACCATTTACAAGGCAGCTGTCTCCTTTGAGGACTCTCACAGAGCTAGCCTTAAGGACAAGCGGCTCAGGAGAAAAAACAGAGATGCCGCAGCTCAGAACCCTGGCCATACCTTCCCCTGCAGCCACTGCGGTCGAACCTGCCTGTCTCGGATTGGCCTCCGCAGCCACGAACAAGCCTGCAGACGTCGTGGGCAACTCCTATAAAATCTTCGTTCGCGAAGTCAAGCCAAGAGGCCATGTAACCCTGGGGGTGCATCACACAGCAGCCTGTTCTTCTGTTTATGTTGTGTAATACTATATAACGTATTAGCAGATTCGAGACGTGTTGCACCCCGCGCATACGCGGCTATTTGCCGCGTATCGTGACGCGGCCGCACGTCTTGACTGACAAACTCATTCAGACCTGATACCATGACACTGTTCGAGCATGAGAGTGCAGGGGTGGTGTCAGAATAGCTTGGCACCGGTCTTGACTGGGCGCCAAGCTATTCTGACACCGCCCTTGAACTGTCATGGTCGATCGGTCTCAGTCCTGACTCGTTATGAAGTCCTCGGAAGACCTCTCCCAAATTTGGAAATTTCAGCCTTAACGGCCCTAGGCTGGTACTGATGATACCGTTCGGCTGAACTGAGACGCCGTACTGAGTTGTTACACGTCAGTCTTGTCCGCCGAGCCGGTCAGTATACCAGTCAGGGGTTTACAGTTCAGTCACGGTGTGTTTAACCCATATCATACTGAGGCTATAAGCATCAAATTTGTACACTGCTATAATATGCAAGCTACATTATAGTACTCTTACAGATAAGGATATAGACCAGTGGCTTTAGTTCAAGGGTGGTGCCAGAATAGCGTGGCGCCTAGAGGCGCCAAGCTATTCTGGCACTACCCTTGAACTATTTTACTCAAAACTTATTTCACACACTGGTGTAGTTCGATATGTTAGGCCGGGTTAACATTCTTGAAGCATTCGAGTACACACAGGTGCATGTATTGCCGCAAATGCAATCGAAATGAAACGCTGAATCATCTTTGAAATACTACATGGAACTTCACCCTTTTCAAGAGGCACAGATGAACATAGGCTAGGCTTATGAAAATCTCGCTTATGATAATCTGCGCCTCTGGCTGTTCAATTCAAGTCTGTGTTTCTTTGAGGCCCAGGGAGATTTCGGGCGTTCACTGTGCAAATCAGTGCAACCCTTTATTCTCATTAAACGTTACACATGTTCACTATGGAACTATGAAAGCTTCAACGCAGAAAATCACCGCCTAAGGATTGCAAATGAGAGTAAGTCTATTTTTGTGAAAAGCGAGATTATCATTGGATTACAATAAGAATCTCGCTGTTCACACAAACAGACTTGATGTGTTTACGGGACAGATTAATATACAGACGGTATGCACATATAATATATGGAAACAGCAAAAGGTGGAGATCATCATGAGCCCCCCCCCCCACCCCCCATATCTACCGGGGCTTATGAAGTTCCTTTTTCTCTTGCAGATGGGTTTTGCCTTTTATCAGGCGTTGAAGTGGTTAAGGTATTATGACCTTTGATGCACGCAAGAAAATTAATGTGGTAAAAGTCACAGCGATAAAAGGACCGCAGGGCGGAGACGTCAACCTTTGCGGTTGACATTTGGTTCAAACGAAATGCATCCTTTGTCAACCCCCCACCCCCTCCCCTCTCTCTCTTTCTCTCTCTCTCCCCGCCACCCTCCCTGTGATGTCTTTCTTTCGTAAGTAGACATGTATATTCAGTTTAACCCATTTTGTCCCAACGCACTACAGCGTGCCGCACGTACCGGGCGCGCGACGGTTCACCAGAAGAAATCGTAATATAGTAATAATGTATTTACCCATTTAACCCAACGGCCGCATTTCCCAATTTTGCGAGTGTTATCTAGAAAACTATGTACCAGTTGCAGGAGATGAATTGACCATGATAATTCAAGGGTAGTGCCAGATTAGCTTGGCGCCTGACGGCGCCAAGCTAATCTGGCACTACCCTTGAATTATCATGGTCGATCCACTTCCTGCACATGTTACACAGTCATTTGGTGACACCTCTAAAAAGCAGCCTCGCGGGTAAAATGTCTTAACAAAAGGGCAGCATGCATGACGTTGTTCAATGCAGTACGTTGTCCTGCAGTATCGTTTTCAGTCAATCTCTCTCTCTCTCTCATGAGGGGTCTTTATATTGTTCCAAAACTCCGAATAGATATATTTATATCTACTTTGTCATTTGCGGGTTCCACACTGTGGAACTCTCTCCCACATCACGTTATGTACATGATAGTTAAGTCCGATCCCTGTGTGTCCTTTGGCCCCAATGGGCCCCTCGACAATAAATGTTGTTCTTGTTCTTGTTCTTAAAGCCACTCCGACATTATCTCGTTTTAAGGCAAGTCTTTATAGGTATCTGACATTACTTACGCCTGTCACCCCTACCCGGGTATAGGCCGTCGACGAGAGACCTCCAGCAACTCCTGTCCTGTGCTTCTCCTTCGATTCTACTCCAGGTGGTTCCCAGTCTCTTGATGTCTGCTTGGAGGTCTCGACGCCAGGAGTTTCCTCGGCCTACCTCTTTTCCTCTTTCCCTGGGGGTTCCATGACAATGCCTGCCTAGTGATACTGGAAGCTGGCTTTCTCAGACTGTGACCGATCCATCCCCATCTTCTTCGCCCAATTTCATTCTCTGCTGTTATCTGCTCTGTTCTCTCCCAGAGTCTGACGTTGCTGATCTTCTCTGGCCAGTGGATTTTCAAAATTCTTCTAAGGCAACTGTTCATGAAGGTCTGTACTCTGTTGACTGTGGTTTTTTGTCAATCTCCAAGTCTCTGCTCCATATAAGAGAACTGCTTTTACATTGGAGTTGAAAATCCGGACTTTGGTGTGTTGTGACAGCTCTCTGGAGCTCCACACGTTTTTCAACTGGAGAAAGGCTGCTCTGGCTTTACCGATTCGTGCTCTGACATCTGCATCAGTGCCGCCTTTTTTGTCTATGATGCTCCCGAGATAGGTGAAGGACTCCACCTCCTCCAACGGAGTGCCAGCAAGCAAGACTGGTTCTTCCCTGGTTGCGTTCAGCCTCATTGTCTTCGTTTTCTGTTTGTGAGTGGTGAGGCCCACTTGGGACGAGATGTCAGCAAGCCTCGTGGTCTTGTCCTGCATTTGTTGATGAGTGTGGGACAGTAATGCCAAGTCGTCTGCAAAGTCGAGGTCGTCAAGCTGTGTCCACAGTGTCCACTGTATTCCACTTCGTCTGTGCTCTGTGGTCATCTTCATGACCCAGTCTATGGCCAGTAGGAAGAGGAACGGAGACAGCAGACACCCCTGCCTGACACCGGTTCTGACCTGGAGCTCCCTGGTGAACTGCCCTTCGTGGATCACGCGACATGTCATGCCATCGTAGCTGCTCTTGATCAGGCGGACGAGCTTTGTGGGTACACCGTAGTGTCGTAGGAGTTTCCACAGAGTCTCTCGGTCCACACTGTCAAATGCTTTCTCATAATCCGCAAAGTTGACGTAAAGCGGGGAGCTCCACTCCAGAGACTGTTCCACGATGATGCGGAGAGTGGTGATCTGGTCTGTACATGATCGGTTCTTCCTGAATCCTGCTTGCTGGTCTCTCAGCTGGGGGTCAACGGAGCTCTTCATTCTCTCCAGGATGATCCTGTTGAAGACCTTTCCTGGTACTGACAGCAAGGTGATTCCTCTGTAGTTGGAACACTTGCTGAGGTCGCCTTTCTTGGGAAGCTTGATTAGGTACCCCTCCTTCCAGTCAGCCGGCATCACCTCCTCTTCCCAGATCTTTCCAAACAGTGGGTACAGCATCTCCACTGTTGTCTCTAGGTCTGCTTTCAGAGACTCCGCTGGGATGCCATCTGGGCCTGCTGCTTTGCCGTTCTTCAAGAATGCCACTGCTCTTCTGATCTCTTCCCGGCTGGGTCTGTCACAGCTGATGGGTAGGTCGGTCTCTGCCGGCTGGATGTCTGGGGGGTCGGGTGGGCTAGGTCTGTTCAGTAACTCTTCAAAATACTCGGCCCATCTGTCGAGTTGGTCTGCTCTGTCTGCAATAGGCTTGCCTTCTTTGTCTTTTACTGGTCTTTCTGTATGGCCATACTTGCCTGACAATCTTCTGGTAATGTCGAAGAGCTGTTTCATGTTGCCGCTGCCTGCTGCCTTTTCTGCCTCTGCTGCCAGGCTGTCTGTGTAGGCCCTCTTGTCTGCCCTGATACTACTCTTCACCTCGCGGTTGGCTTCCGAGTATTCCCCCTGTGCCCTTACTTTGGCTGCTCTTGTGCGACTGTTGTTGACAGCTGCTTTCTTCTGCTTCCTCACTTCTATCTTCTTCAAGGTCTGTGCCGACAGCCAGTCCTTGTGATGGTGTTTCCTGAACCCTACAGTGTCTTTGCAGGTTGAGTTCAGCGCCTCTCTAACTGCCTTCCACTGCTGCTCTGTGGTGACCGCCTCCTCTTCATTTACTAGCTCCTGTAGCGCTTGAAACCGGTTGGACAGCACCAGTTTGAACTCTTCTCTAACTCCAGTTTCTCTCAGGAGGCCTACATTATAGCGCTGTCTTCTTGTTGTCTCTGTGCGGCTTTTCTTTAGCTTGAGCTTCGTTCTTAAGGTAAGCAGATGGTGGTCGGAGGCGACATCTGCTCCCCTCCTCACTCGAACATCTTGAAGGGATCTTCTAAATTTCTTGCTAATGCAGATATGGTCTATTTGGTTCTCTGTTGTATGGTCAGGTGAGACCCAAGTTGCTTTGTGTATTCTTCTGTGTGGGAAGATGCTGCCTCCAATGACAAGTCGGTTTAGAGCACAAAAGTCTACAAACCTCTCCCCGTTCTCACTCATCTCCGAGCCTAGTCCCTGTCTCCCCATCACCTCTTCGTATCCGGTGTTGTCCTCCCCTATTTTGGCATTAAAATCGCCCATGACGATGGTGATGTCTCGCTCCGCACATTTGTCCAAGGCACTCTGGAGTCGGTCGTAGAACTCTTGTTTCTCTTCCTCGTCACTGTCATTAGTGGGCGCATAACACTGGATGACGTTCAGCTTGAGCTTTTTCTTGGTTCTAAAGGCTGCTGTGATAATTCTTGGCCCAAGAGGTTCCCAGCCCATCAGCGCGCTCTGTGCCACTGGTGACAGCATGAATGCTACACCTTCTGTATGGGGGGCATTCTCCTCTTCATGACCTGATCTGAATACAGAATCATCTCCCCACTTAACAGCCTTTTCTGGCCAGACTGCGTCCATCTGGCTTCACTGATACCTAGCAGGGAAAGGTTGTACTTTTGCATTTCCGCTGCTATCTGGGCGGCCTTGCCGCTCTGGTACATGGTCTTGACGTTGTATCTGACATTACTCAAATAATAATATCTAGTTATTCGTAGACACACGAATGTACGTGTATATTCTAACAATCATGTGTATGTGTGTGTGTGTGCGTGTGTGTGTGTGTGTGTGTGTGTGTGTGTGTGTGTGTGTGTGTGTGTGTGTGTGTGTGTGTGTGTGGACGCGTGAGTGCGTTTGTGCGCGGCGTATGCGCGTGTTTGTGTTTAGTGGACTATATATTTTGTATTACTGTGCTTTGATGTCTCTTTTTTATGTATATTTTGTACTTAGTTAGTCGTAGTTGTAGCAACGGCAGGTACGAAAAATGACATAGTCACTGACTGTGTTAATATCTTCACCGTTGTAAAATACTCTCATCTTCTCACTCTCTCAATGCTCTATGGATGGAAACACTCATTAATTAGCCGCATCTAGGGCAGGCGATCTTGTTTCTCAGTCCAAATGTCATCAAACCCACTCACGCCATCAAGACAATCTGCTTCGCTGCAGAAACGATGTAACGATTTCTTAAAACAAAGAGCATATCATACGTTGCAAGGATCCTGTACATTTCATCTGAAGATGGAAGTTTTCAACACTGCAGACCACTGAAAAAGCAGACCTGTTCTGAGCGACCACGCTTACGATAGGGGGTTCTTTCTCCGGGTACTCCGGTTCTTCTACCCCCCCCCCTTCCCCCCCCCCCCCACACACACACACTTTGGTCCCGGTTTCAGGCCACTTTACAAATTTCAAATACAAGCGATCAAAAATCTCTGTAACTTCAAGTAGCTGAGCTGTCCCTTCGACTGTCTTGTACTGCGTTTGTCTTAAAATGGCGTAAATCCGTGTCTGTTACGTGAGTGTGCGTGTTGGGTTTCAGTTCGCGACGGTCGATTTTGCCCAAAAATTGAGAAAAAAAGCGCCTATATAATAACGGTATTATTATTATTATTATTATTATTATTATTATTATAGATCACCTGTCATTAAAGACCATCATTTAGGTGGCTGTAGCTGTGACTGTGGCTGCAGCCACCCAAATGATGGTCTTTAATGACAGGTGACACATTTTGTCTTTCAAGACTTAGAGCACCTGTCTTTTAAGACAACTTTTTCTTGCCAAATAACCCAAAGGGGGGTGCTCGAAACAGGCTCTACTGTATAGTATAACTGTGTGCTGATCTGTGAGTTTGGACCTTTCGGATGTAAGCCGTAAGGTCCAAAATCACAGACCAGCACACCCATGACCCGTACTAACGAGGCGTATTAGTACTAATGAAGGAATGAACCCAGTTTCAATGTAGGACCACGCGTCTCGGCTTTCCTTGGCGTAGGCGGTACAGGGCACAGGCATTCGACGCAGAATCGGCGGAACGTTAGAAATATTTGGTCAGGAAGCCGGATTACGTGTGTAGGGCTGTGTTTGTTTTTTTTTTTCCACAGACAAGCACACTTTAACAAAAACTCTTCGGCGATACGAGGTGCGGGTGGTGTAATTTTGCTAGTGTGAACTGTGACGAAAAGGCAAAACCTGGAAATTCTCATCGATAGCCAGTATTTGTCACAAAGTAACATTAGACGCAGTGCGCATTGTTGTAGACACACGCACGCACGTAATCACACACACACACACACACACACACACACACACACACACACACACACACACACACACACACACACACACACACACACACATGATGTAATAGTTTCCTTAGCTCACTCAACCCTGACACTCCACAACAATAGATGGATCGACCATGACAGTTCAAGGGCAGTGCCAGAAAAGCTTGGCGCCTTTTAGACGCCAAGCTATTATGGCACTACCCATGAACTGTCACGTCGATCTGATTCCTGAACACAAACACCAGGCCTACTCACCGGGAAGGGCACCGCGTCAAAGAAGATGGCCAGAAACCAGTTCAAGGTCACGGTGGAGATTTCAATGTCAATGGCCTCCAGGTGTCGGGCGAGGTCAGGCAGAACGTCCCCCAAAAGGTCACGAAGGACGCTCTGGTCTGCCTGAGCTCCCAACAGGTTCTGGTCGAAATAGCTGATGCTATGGTAACGCTCAGTCACCGCTACCAAGGTCCTGGAGGAGAACACGTTAGAAACAGAGGTCAGACTACGGTTCCACAGTAAACAGAGATTATCTCTGAATCAGAAGTAGGCCAAACATTGCAACGACATTCCGTGGATCAATCTGCAAGAGGCGTATATTCTCATGAGCCCTTGCAGCCACAAAGGCTCATGAGAATATATGCCTCTTGCTCGCAAGGGTTTGCCTCATTGAACATCCACAGTTGGGATTGCTTATCCGGTGTTAACAGCATGACTGCTACCAGAAAGCATGCCGCAGTGATCGGGGCGATTCAGAGAAATGCACACTTACGTCCTTACTATAAAGAGGCGGAACCTACTGATCTTTTCCTCACCATGAAGCAGCTGGCCTGATTAGTTAGAGTTGGAAGCATGCCACATAAAAACGGGTTACGCAGCCAATAATGTTAGCATTCTAAACATGCCGCACACAACCGGACACGCTCACATACCGCATGAAGTTCGTTTGCCGTAGACTCCCTCTGCAATGAGTTAACTCCTTTGCGTGCCGGTAGCGGTTTTTGTCGCGATGATTCCTGTAGGAATCATCGCGACAAAAACCGCTACCGACACGCAAAGGGTTAACGGCTCACCAGAATGCGTCCTGAGAGTCCATGAAGAGCAGTGCCATGGCCACCAGAAAGTTCATGCCCTGGCAGTAGCCGATGTTGGGGTTGTGTACACAGAAAGCCAGCAACACGTCCTGCAGGTCCATGATCTGTCAGAGAAACACTCAAAAGTACATAACTGAGGACAACAGTAAAATGTCAGGAAGAAAAAAGGACTAGGCCTACACAAAACCCGATGGGATACAGACATTTTCTTCTAACGGATCTTCTTGTAAGGCTACTAACCCTTTGCGTGTCGGTAGCGGTTTCAGTCGTGATGATTCATTACAATCCTACCAGCAACGAGTGCCAGCAGATTTTTGCCCCTATCCTCTTTTTCATGTTTGTCCATACTTTAATAATTGCCCCGGAGCGATGCCAGACTTTACCAGCAGGCATTAACTGACAAGATTAAAGAATAAATAAATGTGTATGTGAAGATGAAGTACAAAGGAATATGATATACAACGGAAAACGACAGCAAAATAAAATAGGATATGAGAGAGAATAACAATGAAATGAAATGAAATAAAATAAAATGAAATAAAATAAAATAAAATAAAATAAAATAAAATAAAATAAAATAAAATAAAATAAAATGAAATAAAATAAAATAAAATAAAATGAAATCAAGTACAAAGGAATATGATATAAAATGAAAACGACAGCGAAATGAAATAAAAAATGACAGAGTATAAAAATGAAATGAAATGAAACGAATTAAAAAAAAAGAGTACATTCCTTTAAAAAATGAAATGAAATGAAGTAAAATTAAATTAAATTTCTGGTTACAAAAAAAGAGAAGACAACTAACCCCCTTGGATCCCTGCGTGGAAAACTTGATGTTACTTGGCATGGTGCGCATCAGGTCCAGGCTGATTTGTTTTCGGTACCTCGCCGCCAGCTGAAAACAGAACAAAAAACATAGTTTATAAATACGCGAAGCATCGCATAACAAACTGAAATATAATGTTTAAGTTTGTTTGCGTCTACTACGATGTCTCGGAAACAGCCGCAGAGCACAGCAAGATAAGACTTGTGCCCATGACACTTGGACGTGAATAAGGCTAGCCAGAGGCATGGATTCTCATGCGTCCTTGCGAATATCGCACGTGTCCCTACTGGAAAATAGAAAATAAATCAGAACACTTCACCCGTTCAACCCCAAGACCTCAGGTGTCACCTAATAATAATAATCATCATCATCATCGTCGTCGTCATCGTCATCATCATCATCGTCATCATCATCATCATCACCATCATCATCATCATCATCACCATCATCATCATCATCGTCATCACCATCACCATCATCACCATCACCATCACCATCACCATCACCATCATCACCATCACCATCATCATCATAATACAGAGTTTTTATACAGCTTCCCCATAGAAAATCAAGCTCGGGGCGCTTTACAACACCTAAGGACCACACACACAAATTAGGACAAAATAAACAAGCACTGCGTCGATAGGTAAACATTAGCTTTCCTAACGCGCAAAACACCTAGCGACTATGTGTCAGCTGGAGGTGACGGGTCGACCATGATAATTCAAGGGTAGTGCCAGATTAGCTTGGCGCCTGAAGGTGCCAAGCTAATCTGGCACTACCCTTGAATTATCATGGTCGATCCATTTCTTGCTGTCGGGGCTAAAAGGGTTAATGATGCGTTCAGCGCATAAAAATACTCACGGGCGAATCTGGGAGCATACTGCAAAGACTGCGGTAGTAGTGAGGACCTTTTTCCACCATCAGGTCAGACACCTTGTCGTGGATGAAGCATCTCCACATGATCCGCCTGAAGCCGTCCGGGATGCCAGCACGGCACAGGTGCCTCAGCTCCTTACGCTGAAATAGAACAAGATGAGCGGGATTCCATCCCAAAGTCTACCGTATTGTTTGGAGCTCAGATGCGTTTATCTTTTAGGAACGTTCATTTAATGGTTTAAAAATAGTGGCGGTTTAACACATTCTGCTCCAGGATCAGATCGAGCGTAATAGTTCAAGGGTTGTGCCGTAAATTTATTGGAAGAGTTCGGGCCGTGAAACTTGTTTCCACATGGTGTAACACTTTAAGAGAGGGACTGCGATTTATTGGTTTAAAAGTAGTGGCAGTTTAACACATTCTGCTCCAGGACCGAAATCCGCAAATTTTGAAACTGCACCCCCCCCCCCCCACGCCCCTGAAGACTGTATTGCACTTTTGGAAACAGATCGAGCGTAATAGTTATTCTGGCACAACCCTTGAACTATCACGTTCGATCCATGTCTTGCCGTGGCGTGTCGGAGGTGAATGATTTAAACAACAAACAAAAAAACAAAAAAAACTTGTGAAGTGCATCCGCCTTTCAGGGTCCATAATAGGTTGCGATAAAAGTTGTTAATAATATAATAATAATAATGATAATAATAATACCGGTCATTACATAGGGGCTTTACCCAATTCTGTGAATCGGCTCAAAGCGCCGCGAAATGAAACCATCCGGGGCCGCACGCTAATATGAAACACACGCATTCACTCTGAAGTCAAATATAGTACAGTGACAAGACAATTCACGTGGTCCGAAGGGACAGGACAGCTATTCGAAATTTATAAAGTGGCCTGAAACCGGTACCAAAAGCTGTGGTTCTTGGTTGCTATGTTACAATAAAACAAATAATAATAATAATTAAAAAAGTTAAAAGTGAGAAACAACTTTTGCGGTCATGCTTACATCATCATCATCATCATCATCATCATCATCATCATCATCATCAAGACTTACGTTTTTCATGAGATTCTTGGCGTTGATGCGGACGTACTGATGCCACTCCTGTTGGTGCTTCTCTGCAGTAGCTGCTTGTGACAGGTAGTGCTGAGTTAGCTCTTGGCACAGGTAGTGCAGGAGTAGTCCCGATTCGTGGAACTGGTGTTTAAATCCGTAGAAGTCCACGTGCACCTCCCGCGCTGAGAGGCTGGAACACCGGTAAACACACGTGTTAAGCCTTTCGGCTGTCGGAAGCGGTTTTTGTCGCGATGATTCCTGCATGCAAGGAATCATCGCGACAAAAAGCGCTACCGACAGCCGAAAGGGTTAATTACACGTGTTGTACTACAATCGATGCAGTTAACCCCTTGAGGGCTACTGACAGCAGAAGTCAAGGGAGTTACGCGTCTTCAGTTTCCGCCGGTGGAACAGTATCGTCAGCAGCAGTCAAAGGGTTAACGGAAGTAAAACCTCCTAAGTAAGAAAAAAGTCCTCAGGTCAGCGCCGGCCTTGTTAGTGGCCCCCCGCGCACAGCCGTGGGTCGGCCTAAGGATCTTTAGCTTACTAGGTGAGTTTTTTTTTTTTTTCTACACAAAAGCCTACGTAAAGTCCATCAGGACCATGTTAACATATTTGAAACGAGCCGCATCCAGACACGCGGCGTAATGCCGCGTATCCAGATGCGGCACGTCTTGAATGAGTTAGAGCAGACACCATTAATACACTGACTATGACTCTCAAGTATCGCGATACACTGAGCCTGACTTTGTAGTTGTGTGCACTGAACTGTGTCAGGAACACACGGTTTATGAGCTCATTACATCCTGGAGACGACATCATAATTTATTTGTAGACGCCCTTTGAGGTCTACATCACAGTTCTGGAAACAGCTCGACCATCAGTGATAGTTCAAGGGTGGTGTCAGAATAGCTTGGCGCCTACAGGCACCAAGCTATTCTGACACCACCCTTGAACTATCATGGTCGATCCACATCCTGTCGTAGCACGTAGTTGGATACAACAGAGACGTGCTGCATTCTGAGGATGCGGCGCGTCTCGGTCTCAAATGAGTTAACTCTCGTACTTACTTTTCGTAAGTCGGCAGACTTGGGTTGATCTTTCTGGCTTCGTCCAGCAGTGATTTCACCTTGTTTTTGTGCTGAAAGTAATATAGAAGAACTATAAAGATCACATTTTAACATAATGCATCGACACAAGCCTCCCCAAACGTCGCCAGAACAAACACATAGAGGTACAGAAAATTAATACCAAAACTAACCAAGTATCGCTAGCACTACATACCACGAGAACTACGTGCCGAAAGCAGTAAGATAGCCAACACTACGTGTCGATAACATTACGATCGCTAGCTCTGTAGCAGTCGCCAGCCCTACAAGTACAAGTCGTCTGTAAAACGTAACGCCGACATAATTATAAGTCTAATTCCAGCGCCCGTAGGTCTAACGTAGTGCCACAGACACGTGTAATAACCGTATTTCTATCGACACGTAATATCGTTATACGTAGTGTCGACGGGAGTCAGCCGCAACCAATCAGCCGACCAACCTAACGCACCAGCCAGCGGCAACCAGCTAGCCAGCCAGATAACCAACCAACTTGAACATGTCATCTTATCAGCCAATCAAGTAACTGGTGATAAAGTGTGCGCTGGTCTATGATTTTGAATCTTACGGCCTCTGGCCGTAAGATTCAAAATCATAGACCCGCACACAAATACTAATCCTGTCCCCTCCGTGCGAGGACCAGTTAAGCACTCCAACCATGCTTTTGGCCTCCCTCGCAGCAACGACTGATATCAAATCGAGGAAGACAGGCGGTGCATACTCTAACAATGAAGTGTGCGCTGGTCTGTGATTTCAGACCTTACGGCCTGAGGCCGTAAGGTCCGAAATCACAGACCAGCCCACGAGGCCTCACCCTGTCTCCTCCATACAAGGACAGCTCAGCGTCATCCATCGTGTCGGTCCCCGTGAAGCGAATGCTGGACTGGATCAGGGAGACGTACTGCAGTTTCCACACCTCAATGTCACCTTCAAGCGAGTGCACTTGCCTGCAACGGTCAAGGTCAAGGTCAGAGTGAAGCTCAATGTTGTACACATTTATAGTGTCAGTGATCGGTTAGAATCTTCCATTGTGTCACGGGCAGGGTCAAAGTTGGCGTCACGGCCAATGTCGTAGTGTCATTGATAGCGTAGCATCACCAAATGTATTTGTTCCAGGAAGTGGCATATATATCTCAGGGATATATGCTGTTTTACACCTATATCATGTAATTTTTATGCTCATGCAATTGCCTACATAGGTTCAAGTTAAAGGTCAGGGCACATGTTAAAAGTCGATAACGGCCTGAAAAATACACTTTTAAAACTTTTAGTTTTATCTCTAAACCCTCAAAAAAATTCAAATTGAAAATGAAACGCCTTTGAACATTTCAGTGGAGAAAACTTTACTTTGCCAAGTACGAAGTGGACACGAAATGGCATTTTACATTACCACCTAAAGACCTCGACCGTCTGAGCTTTGAATTCTAACCCATTGACTGCTAATGACGATACTGTCTGTAGCAGTCAAGGCAGGGGCGGATCTGGAGGGGGGGATCCTAGGGGTTCCGGACCCCCCCCCCCCATCCATTCTCAAAATTGTTTAAAATGCTATAACAAAGTCCCTCCCCCCTTTTTTGTGGATGGGGGTGGGGGTGGGGGGGGGGGGGGCGGGGGTTTGGCACGACCCCCCCCACTCCACTTCTTTCTCTTCCCCATCCTCCCTCCCCCGCCTCTCCCCCAAAAAAACTAAAAAATGGACACCCAAAATCCCCACCCCTCGAGGTAACTGATTAGCCCCTGCAAGGGGTTATTATTACGCTTTTTTTCGCGGAATCTTATTGTCACTGAATAGCAGTCAAGGGTAAAATCATGTCTAGTAAGGAACGTACACATCCTGATCCCTGATTTTGCTTTGTTCCTGGGACCTCAGACGGGCCAGTCGACGCACTTCCTCGTTCAGAAACCGGTTCTGGTTTTGCAAAATCCGGATTCTCTCTTGCACGTCTTTTGACGCCTGAATCGATCTGCGGAGAACACAAAGGAAAACTGAGAATATAAAACACACCGCGCACGAAGCCGACAGCAAACGGCGACAATGGCTGGGCTCTCACGAGTACGAGAGCTCAGAAGATCCATGTTAGGATTATGAGACAAACGCACAATAAACAAACAAACTATAATTTTATAACGGTCGTGGTATTAACCCACATAACCTCACGGCCACATTTCCCAAATTTTGGAGGTGCTATCTAACGACTCAGTATGCACCAGTTGCAGGAGGCGGATCGATCATGATAATTCAAGGGTAGTGCCAGGTGAGCTTGGCGCCTTCAGGCGTTAAGATCATCTGGCACTACCCTTGAATTATCATGATCGATCCATCTCCTGCTGCAGGGTCCCGGGGCTAAATGGGTTAATACAGTATGAAGTGGAAGCCGCCCGGCCACACAAGTTCCGTCCCCTGATGAAACTCCGTTACATAAGGGAAGTAACTCCCGAAGACGGCTAAAAGGAAAAGCATGTCTGCTGGGTGCAACAAGAACAAACAAAAAACAAAACAAAAAAGTAAATAAATAAATAAATCTTATTTTCGTAGGTCCACGGAGTCTGGGGAGCACACAGGCAGACGGAGGCTGGTAAATATGGAAATCTCCGAGTTTTACTTTTCACTGACTCCATGAGACCTCATCCCGCATTGAGCCAAAGGCCTTCGCGCTGATGTTGTCCAACGTCGGCTCGATGCCATTTTGCTCAGTTACTGGGTACATATCAGGTAATGCGTCAGCCTTAGGGGAACACGTACCTTTTCTTGCTGTCATAGCCCGTGTCGGCCCCGCCCAGCCTGCTGAGTTTTTCGTCCAGGTCCAGGATAATCTCGTCCTTTTGCTTGAGAATCTCCGTGTAGCACGCCTGGCGGTTCATCACTTTGGCCAGCTCGCACTTGCTGCTTCTGAAACATGGAACTGAACTCTTGAGACATATGCCAGAGAAAAAGGAAGAGGAAGAAAGCTGGCTAATATTGCGTAATGAAATGAAATGAAATCGAAATAAGTTGAATCATTTGTTGAAAAGTGTAACTGTCAGTGTCTACATCACTCAGTTCAACCCAGTAAGCCGCAAACGTCTTCAAACTGGCCACGACGGACGCAGTGTGCCCGTGCACGGCTGTGCGCGGGCCCTCTGCGGCCGTCGTGAGCCCGAATAGGTTTTGCTACTGGGGAAGGGGGCTGCGACTAGGACTATAGACACCCTAGCTTTTAAATGACAACAAACGAATGAACAAACGAAGAAACGAATGAATCGTTTTCTATTCCTTCTCGCATAATTACTATGAAGCTGAAAAATACTGGTTTGTTTTTTTTCTTATGAAGAAAATCTGTCAAGTCCTGAGCGGCATGCAGAAGGACAGTCATTATCAGGCCAAAGAGAGACAATCCCAATCAAGCGTAAGAGAGACAACCCCAAATCAGCGGATCATTACCTCTAGACAACAAAACTTACACGAGTTCTTTCCCTTGGACAACAATACTTACATGAGTTCTTTTTCAAGTTCGTGAACTCTGGAAGCCATGTCACAGTTGTCCCCCTTGTCAATGGCGGAGTCGGCCGAAGATGCCGAGAGGGAACTGAAAACAAATACAGCTTAAATTTATGTTTACATGTCAATGTAACAAGAATAGAAGTGGATAACACACATTTACCACTCAGCTTCAAAATAAACACGATAACTGCCTGTGGCCGCAGACTTTCTGCCATTCAACACGACACTAGAGCCGGTCCCAGCCGAAGAACATGGCTAGAAAGTCAGTGGTGTGAGAAACGTTAAACGTCTTTAAATTTGTCCACCATGACCGTGACGCCAAACTGAGACAGGACACCAAAAAAGGGTCTGAACAAATTTTGACCCCATCGGGCTTACGATCATGAGCGGCCCGACCCTCAGTCTATCCGGTATCAGCAATAAGTATAGATCCTCATGAGCCCCCGCAATTGCGGAGGCTCATGACAATCTCTTGCAGTTGGATCATTGTGCTCACTTTTTTTACGGCAATGAAGGGGTTAATTGTGTAAGTTGAAACCGATCCCTCAAATGACAGGCTCTAGCAATGCACGTGGCTTCAAACCTGTACAGCTGTGACTAGTGCCGTGATATCCAAATCACACATGGGCCAGTCCATAATTAAGTACTTCTATGTTTTGATTGGCTGACCTGAACACGTGGTGCTTCCCGCGCTCCTCGCCGGAAATTTCGTCACTGTCTACTGTACTTCCGCTACTGGATGTCTCCTGCCGCTGGCAAAAGAGATATATACATATTCATTTGAACCGCCAATGACATTACTGCAGAGATTTATGAGAGCCTACAAATAATGAGTGTCTTGGAAAGTAATCGTTCCAGCGAAAATTATTTTAAATGGTTGATGCCCTTATAGGTAAAGTGTTTGTTTTGTTTTTTTGCTTTTCTTATACACCATTGTTTGTGGTCTGTTTTGGCGGCAGGTGGGACAGATGGGGGATTTCATTTTCATTGTTATAACACGCAGATAGAAGGCTTAAATTGAGCTTAGAAAAATCAATTATCATTCGTCAGTCATTCGCGGGTGTAAACGGGTATATATACATTTAACCCTTTTAGCCCCAAGGTCCCATTTCTCAAATCTTGGAGGTGTTGCCTAATGACTATGTAACAGTTGATGGAATGACCATGATAATTCAGGGGTAGTGTCAGATTAGCATGGCGCCTTCAGGCGCCAAGCTAATCTGCTACTACCCTTAAATTATCATGGTCAATCCATCGCCTGCTGTAGGGACTTGGGGCTAAATGGATTAAGAAAGAAGAAAAGCAACCATGAATCAGTGAATCCGCCAGCTAGTCAGTCTGTCAGTCAGTCTGTCTGTCTGTCTGTCAGCCAGCCACCGCCAATTTCACGCTTACCCCGAGAACCCACCCACTCCCCAAACACTCTAATTCGAGTCCCATACCCACTACTTCTACTATCATCAACTCACTCTACACACAATCTCTCACTAGAGTAGCGCGCGAAGATGCGAGAGCGATACGAAGCGGGGTGCACACACACAGCGAGACACTCGTCATCTTCGTGTGAGTGCGAGAGTGAGATAGATCTGTGTGAGGTGGCCGGTGACTGGAGGCGGAGGGGACCGGTTAGTCAGAGTGCGGCCTGCTGTAGCGCTGCGGGATACACGGTATCATATCTGCAGCAAGCCGGCTAGACTCCAATACTGGAATGGTATACAACATCTATATATAGATAGGGTGAGGAGTTTTACCATCACCTCTGTTGACTTCAACAAACTATCGGAAGTCATTAGCAACCTCAGAAGCTACTTGTTTTGGCTCTTATAGAAATAGGAGTTAATTGGCTTGAGGGTACATCACACACGGGTTTTGTAGCGATAATTCCTGCAGGAATGGCGGTGCGGAGCAAAGTCAACGACCCGCTCTAATAGATGCAGTGCGCTGTGAGCGTGATTGGTGGCAAAACATCTACATCTCTATAGCGAAATCGAGAGAGGAGGAGCTCTGAAATCCAAAGAGTGTGGATGTGCATGTGAGGACAGTTATAGAATGAAGGTTTATGTAGCGTTTATGTGAGTGGTTGGTTGGGTTTTTTGAAAACGGGGGTGAACGGATATATTAAGGTTATATTGTTTATTTGTTTGTATGATATGATAGTAGTTGAACGAGTTGAATTTATTTGTTTAACAGATGTTATATAGTTATGAATATGGTTTTGGGGGTATTGGTATATAACAGAGAGTGAGCGAGTGCAAGAGAGAGAGAAGAGAGGTAGTGATCTCTCGTCTGTGAATATAAAGTGTAGATGATCGAATTATGATATATAGTATATATAATATTTGAGCTTTGTGAAGCGAGAGATGAGTGGGGTATTGGACATTGCTGGGGAGGGGAGTATGTGTGTGAGCGAGAGACAGTGTGAGATGTAGTGATGTGAGTTTATGAAGGTTTTGGAGTGGGAGTATGAGAAGAGGTGTGAGAAGAATGAGAGAGCGTGGGGGGCGTGGGGAGAGGTTGATGAAGTATGGTGTTTAAGTTTAGAGTTGAGGGGTTGAGATGAATGTATGTATATTGATTTTATTTGTGATTGTGATGTGTGACACAGCGAGAGTGAGCGAGACAGTGGATATGGAGAGAATGTTGAGTTAGGACAACAGGTGTTTTGTGGATGTGTATGATAGAGGTGGGGGGGTTAAATGGGTTTGAAGGGGGGAGTGAGTTAGTAAGGGGTGGGGGGGGGGGATTTTTAGGTTGATTTGAGGTTTGTTGAATGTTTGGATGGAGTATGTTTGGAAGGGGGAGTGTAGAGAGGTGGGGGGGGGGTGTGGGGTTGGGGGGGTGGTGTTATATGTGTTGGTTTGTGGTGAGTCTGTTTGTGATATTTTGGTTTTTAGTGTTTTTATTTATAGATATTTATATGGCAGGATATTAATAGAATTATATATAATTAATATATGTTGTTTATATAAGTTGGTATTAGATTGGATTTTTGATTATATTTTTATTTGGGTGTTGTGTGGTGTTGTTGTTGTGGTGTTATTTTTTTGTTTTTTGTTTTTTGTAGTATGGTGTTGTGTTTGTTTTTGTTTGTTTTTTTTTTTTGTGTGTTTGTGATTGATATTGTTTATGGAGGAAGGGTTTTGAGGATGAGTGATATAAGTATTGGTGATTATTTATTTAAGATGGTGCTGTGTATCTCGCCACTCATAAGTATATATGTGTTGGGGTGGTTGGTGGTGTTGTTGTGTGGTGGGTGTGGTTGTGTGTGGTGGGTGGTTGGGTTGTGGTGGGTTTGTGTGGTGTTGTGTGGTGGGTTTGGTGTTGGTTGTGTTGGTGGGGGTGGTTGTGTTTGGTTGGGTGTGTGGTTTTGGTGTTGGTGGTTGTGTGTTGGTTGTGGGTGGTTGGGTGTTGTGGGTGGTGGGTTGTGGGTGGGTTTGTGTTTTGTGTTGTGGGTGTTTGGTGTTGTGTTTTGTGGTGGGGTGGTGTGGTGTGTTGGGGTGTTGTTGTGGTTGTGGGGTGTTGGTGGGTGGTGTTGGTGGTGTTGTGGTGTGGTTTTGGTGGGGGTTGGTGTGTGGGGTGTTGTGGGTTGTGGGTGGGTGTTGTTGGGGTGGGGGGTGGTGGGTGGTTGGGGTGTGGTGTGGGGTGGGGTGTTGGGTTTGGTGTTGTTTGTTGTGGGTGTTGGTGTTTGGGTTGTTGTGGGGTTGGTGTGGGTGTGTGTTGGTTGGGTGTTTGGTGGGTGGTGTTGTGGGTGTGGTGTGTTGGGGTGGTGTGGTTTTGGGTGTGTTGGTGGTTTGTGGGTGTTGGTGTGGTGTGTGGGTGTGGTTGGTTGTTGTGTTGGGTGTGGGGGTTGTTGGTGGGGTTTGTGGTGGGTGTGTGTTTGGTGTGGGTGGGTTGGGGTGGTTGGTTGGTGTTGTGGTGTGGGTGTTGTTTTGTGGGGTTTGTGTGGGGTGTTGGTGTTGTGTTGTGGTTGGGGGTGTGGTGTGGTTGTTGGTGGGGTTTGGGTTGGTGGTGTTGTTGTGTTGTGGTGTTGTGGTGTGGGTGGTTGTGGGGGTGGGTGTGGTGTTTGGTGGGTGGTGTTGGTGGTGTTGGGGGTTGGTGTGGGGTGTGTTGTGTTGGTTGGTTGGGGTGGGTTGTTTGGTGTGTGGTTGGTGGGGTTGTGGGGGTGTGTGGTGGGTTTTTGGTTGGGTGTGTGGTTGGGTGGTGTTGTGTTGTGGTGGTGGGTGTTGTGTGGGTGGTTTGTTGGTGTTGTGGTTGGGGGTGGTGTTGGGTTGTGGGTTGTTGGTGGTTGTGGTGTGTTGGGGTTTGTGGTTGGGTGGGTTGGTGTGTGTTGTGGTTTTGTTGTGTGGGTGTTGGTGGGTGTGGGTGGTTGTGGTGTTGGGGTGTTGGGTGTTGGTGGTGGTGGGTGGGTTGTGGGTGGGTTGGTTGGTGTGTTTGGGTTGGTTGTTTGGTGGTTTGGGGTTGTGGTGTTGTTGTGGTGGGTGTTGGGTGTTGTTTGGTTGTGGGTGTTGGTGGTTTGGTGTGTTGTGTGGTGGTTTGTGGTTGTTTGTTGGGGTGTGTTGGGTGTTGTGGTGGTGGTGTTTGTTGGTGGGGGTTGTTGGGTGTGGGTTGTGTTGGTGGGGTGGTGTGGTGTTTGTTTTGGTGTGGTGTGGTGGGGTGTGGGTGTTGGTGGTGGGTGTGTTGTGGGTGGTGTTGTGTGGTGGTGTTGTTGGGTGTGTTGTGGTGTTGGTGTTGGTGGGTTGTTGTGGTTGGTGGTTGGGTTGTGGGTGGTTTGGTGTGTTGGGTGTGGGGTTGTGGTGGTGTTGTGGGTGGTGTGTTGTTGGTGTGTTTTGTGGTTGTGGTTGGGGGTGTGTGGTTGGGTGTGGTTGGGTGTTGGTGGTGGTTGTGTGGGGTGGTGTGTTGGGTGGTGGTGGGTGTTGGTTTGGGTGTGGGGTGTTGTGGGTGTGTTGTTGTGGGTGTTGGGTGTTGTGGTGGGTTGGTGGTTTGTGGTGGGGTGTGGGTGTGGTGTGGTTGTGGTGTGGTGTTTGTGGTGTGTTGTGGTGTGGTGGTTGTGTTGGTGGTGTGTTGGGGTGGTGTTGGTTGTGTGTTGTGGGGTGTGTGGTGTTTGGGTGGTGGGTGTGGGTGGGGGTGGTTGTGGTGTTTGTGGGTGGTGGGTGTGGTGTGTTGGTTTGTTGTGTGTGTGTGTGGGTGTGGTTGTGGGTGGGGTTTGTGGGTTTGTTGGGTGGTGTGGGTTGTGGGTGGTGTGGTGGGTTGGTGTGTGGTGTGGGGGTTGTGGTGTTGGGTGGTTTGGTGTGGGTGTGGGGGTGTTGGTGTGTTGTTTTGTGGTTTGGTTTGGTGTTTTGGTGGTGTTGGTGGTGTTGTGTTGTGTTGTGGGTGTTGGTGGTGGGTGGGGGTTGTGGGTGTGTTGGTTGGGGTGGGTGGGTTTTTGGTGTTGGGTTTTGGTGTGGTTGTTGGTGTGTGGTGTGGTTGTGTGGTTGGTTGGTGGGTGGTTGGTGTTGTGTGGTGGGGTGTGTTGTGGTGTTGGGTGTGGTGGTGTGGGTGTTGGTTTGGGGGTGGTGTTGTGGTGTGTGTGGGTGTGTGGGTGGGTTTGGGTTGGGTGGGTGGTTTGTGGTGGTGTTTGTGGTGTGTGGGTGGTGGTGGGTGTTTGGGTGTTGTTGGGTGTGGTGTGTGGGTTGTTGTGGTGTGTTGGTGTGTGGTGTTTGTTGGGTGGTGTGTGTTTGGTGGTTTGTGTTGTTTTGGTTGTGGTGTGTGTTGGTGGTGTTTGGGTGTTTTGTGGTGGTGTGGGTGTGTTTGTGTTGTGTGTTTGGTTGGGTGTGGGGGTTGGTTTTGTGGTTGTTGTGGTGTTGTGGTGTGTGTGGTGTTGTTGGTGGGTGGTTGTGGTTGTGTGTTTGTTTGGGGTGGTGTGTGTTGGGTGGTTGTTGGTGTGTTTGGTTGTTGTTGGTGGTTGATGGGGTTGTGTGTTGTGAGTTGTGGGTTTGTGTGTTGGGTGTGGGGTGTTTGGTGTTTTTTGTTGGTGTGTTTGGGGGTGGTGTGGTATTGTTTATTGGTGTGTTTGTGTTGTGGGTTGTTTTGTGTGGTTTGGTTGGGGGTAGTGATTGGTGGTTGGGGGTTGGTTGGGTTGGTTTGAGGGTGTATGTGGGTTTTGTGTTTGTTTGGTGGTTGGGTGGGTGTTGTGGGGTGGTTTATGGGTGGGTGGTGTTTTGTGGTGGGGGTTGTGTGGGGGTGGTGTGTTGTGGTGTGTTGGGTTTGTGGGTGTGGGTTGGTTTTTGGGGTGTTGTGGTTGTGGTGTGTTTGGGTGGTTTGTGGGTGGTGTTGTTGGTGTTGTTTTGTGGGTTGGGGGTTGTGGGTGTTGGGTGTTTGGGTGTTGGTTGTTGTGGGTTGTGTGTGGTGTTTGGGGTTGTGGGGGTGGTGTGTGTGTTTGTGTGGGTGTTTGTGTTGGGGTGGTTGGGGTTTGGTGTTGTTTGTGGTGGGTGTGGGTTGTGGGGGTGTGGGGTTTGGGTGGGGGTTGGTGGGGTGTTGAGTGGTGGTGGGGTTGGGTTTGTTTGTGGTGGTGTTGTGTGGGTGGTGTTGGGTGTTGTTGATGGTTTTTGTGTGTGTGGGGGGGTGGTTTATGTTGTTTGGTTTTGTTGGTGGTGGTGTTGGTGTTTGTTGGGTGTTGTGGTATGTGGATTGGTTTAGGGTTTGTTGGGGTGTGGTGTGTTGTATTGTGGTTTTGGTGTTGTGTTTTGGTGGTGGTGTTTGTTGGTTTATGTGGTGTGTGGTGTGGTTGTTGGTGTGGGTGTTGGATGATAGTGTGTTGATTTATGGTGGGTTAGTGGGATGATTGTGGTTTGTAGTTTGTATTGTTTGGGTTGGTGTTATTAGTGATTGGGTTTGTGTGTGGTTTGGGTGTTTTGGGTGGGGTTTGGAATGGGGTTGTTTTGGGAGGTGGGGTTGGGGTGTTGTGTGGATGGTTGGTGGGTGGTTGGGTGGTGGGGTTGTGTTGGAGTGGGTGTTTGAGGTGTAGTGGGGTTGTTTTTTTGTGAAATATAATTTGGAAGAATTAGATTAGTGTTGGTTGTTATGGGAGGTGTGTTGTATGATGATGTTAAATTTGGTAGGTAAAGATGGATTGTTGGTGGGAGTGAATAATAAATGTATTGAGGATATAAAGATATGATTAAAAATGAATTTTGTTTAGTGAGGTGATATGAAGAGAGTAAAGAGTTAAATGAAATTTTTATTAGTATTTAATAAATAATTATTTATGAAAGAAAAGTTTAAATAATTTTTATAGATATTTTGTAATATCTTATATATACTGTAATTAATGATAATGTATGAGAGCGATGATGAGGATTGTTGAAGTATAAATGGGTTTTGTAGTATAACACACAACATATGTTTCTTAATTTAGGTAAAAATCCAAGTGGTGTCGCGCCGCGATACTTCCGGAGGACATTCTCGGTGATCGATGCATGGGCCAGGGGGGACTTAACACCCTTAGTTGTGCCAGACTTACCACCAGACAGCTATATTTAAATTTCTGCACAAGGTGAATGTCGGAACTCATTTTTGTGAATAAAATTATCACAACCACAAAAAGGCAAGCATTCAAGCGGGGGTTTTTTTTTAATCGCTCACTCACACACACACACAGACTATTGGGTGGGGGGGGGAAATGGGTATCGGCGGTTTCAGACAAGGCAGTTACACGAGTTACGGCTTGGTGCATGTTCCTTTCCGACTTGGCTTTTGCCTTCTTGTGTAGAGTATGTGTAAGTCGTGTAGTACACACACGGAAGCTGGTAGGAGGAATGAGTTGGTTGAGCGTATGGTGGGGTACTTTAAATGTCGAATAAACTGGAGGTGGGGGTATGTGAGGTAGAGGGGGGGGGGGGTGGGGTGGATGGGGTGTGGAGGAAAGGGGATGGGAGTGTGCAGTCATTTTGATTTTCAATTCCTTTCAGTCGAGAAAGGCAAAAATTCCAAACAGAATACGGCAGTACAACAACCTCGGTAAAACTCTGCAAACACATGAAACAAATCTGAATTTAGCATATACAAGCAATAAGAGATCATGTTTGAGAGTAGCATCTCTAAAATATGCGTGCGAGCGTTCAAACTCATGTCATGCACTAATAGTAGTTAGATGTTTTAGACATATATTTAAGAAGATTTTTATTATTAATAAGAAGATGTAGTATTTTGTATGGATTGTATAAGTAGGTGTGTTGTATATGAAGTGGTTGATGTTGGGTGGAAAATGTTAGAGGGGGTTGGAGGGTTATAGAGGGGAATGAGGTGAAGAGTGATGTGAGATGGTAGTGCGTGCGTAGGCGAGAATCTCTACTCTATCGTCTCTCTTAAAATTTGGGTGAATAACTATCTCTATACTATCTAGTGGGGAATTGGGGTTTTGGTGGGTAGGTATTAAATTGTTTAGTTATGTTGGTTATTGGAGGGAGATATTGGTAGTATGAGTTATTGTTATAGGAATAAATATGGTAGGGGGGTGAGAAACGAGAGTATTAATAATTAAATTGTGATCTGCGCGCGGACACACACATAAGGGTAATTATTGATTTTATTCGTTCTCTATATCTATCATCTATGTAGGGTGGAATGAGTAAATTTAGAGTGGGTTTAATGAAGATGGTAGATGGAAAAAGAAATGGATTATACTGGGGGAATGTATGTAATGTGATGATAAATGTGTGTGAGTTGTGTGTGATTGAAGAAATTGTAATGGGGAATTAGAATAATAAATAAGAGGGGGGAAAGGGTTAGTTAGTAGGATTTATATTGTAGTTTTGATTTTGAATGGTGGTATAGAAAGTTAGCGAGCGCACATTCTATGCGTGCGCGTATTATTATAATTTGGTTTAGAAATTATATAGTGGAGAAAAGTAAAAGGAAGTGGAGATGGGTTAAAGTGATGTTGGTGGGTTTTAGTGGGAACACACACACACAGGAATTCATCTGGGGAGCGATGGTTGTATTGTATGATTTAGTTGATTGTTAATTGTTGAAAGTTTTTGTGTTATATATCTATGCAATTTTGTGTGTTTGGATATATGTTGGTTATTAATAAAAAGTATATAATACACATATATTTATAATTAGGATAGTTTGAACACACACAATATATATCTACTATATGTGATATACACACATGAATTGGGTAAATTTGAGTGAGAGAAGAGTATGAAGATTAGGAACAAGACACAGGTATAGAGAGAAGAATAATTTTATTAGAGAGTCTAGTGGAATCCGATAGTGGAAGAGAGAATTGTAAATTATAAATGAAGAAATGTTAAGTATGATTTATATGGGGGTTTGTTGGTAGGGTTTGATGTAATTTGTGAGAGAGGAGAAAGGTTTTTCTCTATCTCTAGTCTGTTAGTGGTATTATATATATGATATATATTATATATACAATTTAAAATTATATGGTTTTTATAAATTATTATGGGTTTGTGGGTATAGATTTTGTAGAGATATAAGTTATTGGGAATTTATTAGGTGTATGATTGTTTGGGGTGTGATTGAGTGATTGTATCTTTTATGTGTTGACTAATTATATCTTTCAAAAATTTATTGGTTATAAATTATAAGGGTATTTTTAGATAAAAGTATCTTTAATTTCTAAATAAAAAAATTAAATATAATACATATTGTTATTTTAAGTGTTAATTGAATCCGTGAAAGCATACGTTGAACTAGAAGTAATTAGAAAAACAAAAACAAAACTCATTCATCAAGGAATTAACTCATTCAAGGAACCCCGCATCAATAGCTGCGAATGTGTCGTATAGCGTTGCCGGCGGCAAAGCCATACGACCCTTCCGCAGCTATTGATTCGGGGCGAATGGAACGAGTTAATTCCTTCACAAACTAAAATGGACATAGACATAAATAATTATGAACTGACATGCGTGCAACACTGGTACTTATTTTCATATGAATGAACTTTTAAAAATTAATATATATATATTTTTAAATACATAATTTGTGCGGTGGTTAACAACTGTAGAATATTCGGCCTACAGGCGCAAGAAAAAAAAAAAAAACAACAAAACAAAACAAACAAAAAAATGACAGGCCGGCATATTCATTAATACATTAACAAGCTGTTTACAAGAAGCATGTGCTTGATACCAGTTGTCAGCGTGACCTAGTTACAATCTGATAGAAATATTAATGAGAATGTCATGTGTATTGTATACTCCATCCTGTTGTTCTGGTCTGTGATTTTGTACCTTACGGATAAAGCCGTAAGGCCCAAAATCGCAGACCCGCACACAAATGGTTCACTTTTAACTCATTCAGCCCCACGCACGTATTTCCCAAATTTTGGTTGTGTCATCTAACGTCTATCCACTAGTTGCAGGAGATGGATCGACCATGATAATTCAAGGGTAGTGCCAGATTAGCTCGGCGCCGACAGGCGCCAAGCTAATCTGGCACTACTAGCTTTGAATTATCATGGTCGATCCATCTCCTGCTGTAGTGCGTCAGGGCTGAATGGGTTAAAGATGCATCGGCCACAGTGACCTTAACCACCTAGTGCTCGCATCGTCCGGTGCTGTTTCCAGTACGTGTGGCTGCATGTGCAGGCCGGTTAATCAATTAAAGCAGTGACTCACACAGTGTATTGCATTATACAATGCAATGCGAAAATGATAGGTAAACACATGAGTGTAAAATTGCAATGGAGCCATTTCAAGCGACAGAAAGCTGCCGGCCTAGCTTTTACCTTAGCTTGTACTGCGCAAGTTCACTCACAAACCAGATAGGTGAGGCAAGCGCTGGTAGAACTGTACACATACCAAGGGGAATTACTCAGCGCTGGACAGGCAAACAGTTAGATCCCCTGCCCCCGCCTATCAGGCACCCAATCGCCAGCCCACAGAAAAATACGCACGTATAGAACAAGACAATCATATACACTGGGGGTAGGGGATCTAACTGTTTGTCTGTCCTGCGCTGAGTAACTCCCCTTGGTATGTGTTCTCAAGTTCAAAAAGCTGTAAAAAAGTAGCATATGCTGTTCAGTTATGCCACACTCCACAGTGAAAGGAAGCAATTACCCCCGTGCGCAAAAGGCCATCGGGCCGACGTCGGCCCGATAGCCTTTTGCGCATTGGGTAGGTTGAAGAATCATAAACGCTGAAATTCGATGCACTGTCTGAAACTAGCTCACGCCGGAATGCTTTCAGAACATTATGATCGAAGCACAACTTTAGTAAGCTACGCGCTTTGAGCTCACTACTTTTGTGGCATTAGTGCCGTAAAAAATTCTTTATTTTTAATGTAGTATTATATTATATTATATTATATTATATTATATTATATTATATTATATTATATTATATTATATTATATTATATTATATTATATTATATTATAATTATTATTTTAATTACTGCGCTTGAATAAATCTATGCCTACGAGCACACTAGCTAATTCTTGTATACATACACGATGTGCAGCTGTCCAGATTTGAAACTCTTCATCGAGCTAATAGTAGAAACATTAAAGCAAGGGAGATAAGGGAGGAGGATGTGGTGGGATGAAAAGACAAAACACGTAAGGGAAAGATCGAGCAAAGGTAATGAAGAAGCGCAATTTACTTATAAGAAAAAATACGTCACATCAAATTCACAAACACTTTTAGCCATTCAAACAAAGCACCTAATAATAGAGGTGTTCCATTAATCACAAGGTCAAAATCTGCGAGTCATTGGACGAAAACAGTGGGTTAAAAGGCGCTTTTAACTTATTCACCCCCGACACACCACCGCAAGACATGGATCGAGCATGATAGTTCAAGGGTGGTGCCAGAATAGCTTGGCGCCCATAGGCGCCAAGCTCTTCTGGCACCACCCTTGAACTATCTTGCCATGCTCGATCTGTCTCTAGAATTGAAATACGGTGGGCAGAATGTGTTAATCCACAGATTTGATCGAAACACGTGCAGTTTTGAATTACGTCTATCTTCCGTGTTAACATAGATTTGTCATCAGCACTTTATCATAGTAGAAAATGTAACTCGTTTACTCCTCAAATCTTCAAATATCTGACAGACCTTAATATGTATAAATTACATCTTAATCCGCCATTATCATCCATCAGATATCAAGGGTAAGTAGAGCAAGCCATGCTTGTTATTAATACATTGTATAAATAACATGAGACGTACCTGTTCATGAATGAACGATCCTCCGATTAGATTACATCATAAAAATGAGCCGTGGCGTAACATTTGAACATTCAGTGACAGTGATGACATGCAGGATTTGCCGTGGTATACACAGCATGCGACACTGACGGTATGCAATACTTGGCCGTGAGATACAAGGGTTGTCATGACAACAGCAAGCCACAGCGCCACAACCGCTGCCACATCAGCACAACGTCCACAGCTCCACATATACATCATTCAACTCACAGGGACAGGATATGACGTGCAATGCACGTGGTCTTTGCATATGCATGATGGACATGGACGCCGTTTGGCAAGCATGGGATATTAGTATCACATGACGCACACATCGCGCCCTCTTCGGCACGTGCAGGACGGGAATGAGCTTTGGGCAAGCATAGGACATGACGTGCACATCGCGTGTTCTCTTCACGTGCATTAACACATTCAGCCCTGACGCACTACAGCAGGAGATGGGTCGACCATGATAATTTAAACCCTTGAATTATCATGGTCGATCCATCTCCTGAAACTGGTGCATAGTCGTTAGATGACGCCTAATCTGGGAAATACGTGCGTCGGGCTGAATGAGTAAGGACATTAGCGCGATCGGCAAAGTGGGTACTGTGAATGTGCAACAAGCTTCTGGGGACATAAAATGGCGTACATATCCGGTGGATCAAAATCATGCGCACGGGACAAAGCCGTAAATGTGTATGAGATTTTGATCCTTAAAGCTCTAGGCTGCAAGGTCTAAAACCAAAGATCAAGAAACATTGTGTGACGTGTTATGAAGATACATCAGGGGCATTGGCAAGCGCGTGACGGACATGCTTGACATACGATGTAGGTCAAGTTAGGATGGGGTTATGACGGAGGGGTGACATTCACCCTTTCCTATCCTGTCATCTCCTAAGCAGGAGCTTTCAAAGTTGTTTGATGCACACAAAGCAAAGCACTGTAAACGTAATTACACGATGATAATGCAGCGGGAAAGACACTACCCCACACCCCACGAACACACTAAACTGGACAGATTTAATGAATTAATTTCGCTGTTTGGCTGTCGGTAGCGGTTTTTGTCGCGATGATTCCTTCAAGGGTGGTGCCAGAAAAGCTCGGCGCCTCAGGCGCCGAGCTATTCTGGCACCACCCTTAAAGGAATCATCGCAACAAAAATCGTTTCCGATAACCAAATGGTTAACCCTTTATGGGATACTCAGTGACGCGCCTTTTCTGCCCAGCGGTATCATCAGTGGCAGACAATGGGTTAAAATGAACCAAATGACTTACAATGTCGATTGCAGCATGTTTTTGTTTTTACAGGTGTAGGGTTAACAACTCACCTGAGAGCAACTGTGTTTATGGCACTGACGTCTTCGATGATGAACCGACATTCTCATACAATGCAACTAAGCTCAGAATGCTATATACAAAGATCCCAAATAGCATCTTTGTTATGCACAAGTAAAAGGCAATGCTCACACTCAAGGGAATGCAAGCGAGTTTCATTGTCTAAGCCAAACAGTGCGAAAATCTGCCAAAGTACTAGCCAAACAAAATCTAGCCTGCACACTCTAGCTTCTACGTTCGAGTGAAGTAAGCCCTTTAAAAGCGTGAATGCTGTGGTCAGCCAACTCATATGTGTGCTGGTCTCAGACTAGCACACATATATCAAAAGGCAAACGGTGTTTCAGTGTACTATAAGCGTGCATAGCTGGCAGCCTATCTCCATTAATTGTAATAACTGTGTGGCCACATTGACAGATATGCCATCTGCTGTTACGGGTTTCGCTTATTAATAAGATGAACAAACGGTTTGCTTATGATAATGGAAGAAAACAGGGTAAGAGTTCATCTGTGTTCTGATCTGTGATTTTGGAAATTATGACAAGTGTCTTAATGTCTAAAATTACATTCAAGGACATGTTTCTTTCAAAACTAAACCTTAAAAATAAATGGGTATTGATGATTGTTTCTTTCTTCATAAGTTTGCTTTGAGACGTTAAACATTGAATGACTGATTGACACGATAATTCTTTTTTCAAGGAAGATGACAGAAAAAAAAAAAAAACGAAAATGCTGAGATGAAAAAGAACTAAATATTTTCATGTGCCTACGTTTGCAACAATATATGCCTGAAAAAAACAAACAGCGTTCACATTGCTTAATTAGGCCGTTTGCAGAGTTTGAATAGACACGGTTATTTACTATGATGACCACAAACGTGCTTTGTGTGCGTAAAACAACACTAGAAAGCTGTTGATTATCATTACGGACTGGCCTCAAACACATCACTAGCTAAGAGGCGCACGGAGCTTAAAAGTCAAATGTGAATTTTTGGTCGTGCCCAACAACTTATTTTGATTCCTCTGCTACTCCTCTCACTAATTGATCTTGTTTACTGCCAGTAACACGCCAAATACTTAGGGCGACCCCCAGTTCAAGGCACAAGTCCTAGATCATCTACGTTTATGATGAAGCCTGCCGGCAACTGACTCAGCAAGCAATGGATTCTCGAGCCGCCGTCGGCAGCAGTGGGCCCGCGCACATCCGTGCGCGGGCCCACTGCGGCCGACGTAGGCCCGAGGACCTTTGCTTCTTGGGAAGAGTCTTTTGGCTGCATGGAATGATGATATATAGAAAGCTGTTATTTCGACTGATGAGCATCATGTTATATCGTGACCACAGTTTGACCTTTCCGCTGTTAGCTATCTTTACTTGTATATGTGTGATTATCTGTGATTCGGGACCTTCCGGCTCAAGACAATAAGTTCTAAAATCACAAGGACCAGCAAATACATATTTGTTGATTATAAACATCTTCCTTGGCATTTAGTTTTATGGTGTTATTGTCTGCACACATATATATATATATACTAAATCATCAAGTATTATGACTTTCGTCAGGCCAGTACAATAACCATATACATGTATGATGATGTATGACATACACCAATTGTCTTTTTGGTAACAGCAGCAAAGTAATGTTCATATATAACCATCAAGCACTGTGTCATGTCTAGCATACAGTACGTACATCTGTTATGCGAGCTGTTTAAACACTAAGCATTATCTATGCTGCTCCATTTACTGTTAAATCTTTCAGTTTCTCTCAGATTTTTTTAAAAACAGTTTTGAAACACTGTACCGTGTTTTAATAATATTTTGTATATATTAAGCATTAATGATATACTTTGTTACATTCAACGTTAAAGTTAACTCTCCTCGGTTATATCCCATACATACACTGGGCACGACCAAAACCACGAAAGCCGGGAAGGTATTAACCCCTTCACTGCCGGGTTTTTTTGAGAGGGAAAAAAAGTGCAAGAGGCACAGACCTTCACGAGCCCACACAGCTGTGGGGACCTCAAGTCAGTGTATGCCTCCTGCTCGTCACATCCATAATTATGTTTTGCGACCCGAATGTGTTCAGCGTATTCCAGCGTGGACTACCGGATATCAAGGTTTGCGGTGAGTTGTGTGCTGGTCTGTGATTTTGAACCGTACAGCTCTGTCGAGCCGTAAGGTCTAAAATCACAGACCAGCAAACATTTCAGGGGTTTCATTCCCAGCTGAAGGCAGTGAAGAGGAAATAGGGGTAGTGCGATTTGCAGGACCTAATCCAAAGGGCTTACGGAAGTGGAGGTATCAGCCATAGATCCCTGAGAGCGAGAGGTTTGCAGGACAACAACACGGGACCAAGGGCTTACAACAACTGAAGCCGCTTCAGCCAGAGAATGCGAGGGACCCAGCGGACGATGGTGTGGTAATACCGTGGAGCTGTGGCGTTGTCGCTGGGGCCGCGTTGCATTGCTGGAGGCCTGCAATTGTCGAGGGGTCGTTCCGAAAGTTTTGAGACGCGCTCGCCTTAGAGGCGATACGTCTTCGCCAGGTGGCGGATTGTCCCCAAAGATTGAGCCTACCCGTTCTCTTTGAACGTCCAGGTCTTGAGCGTCGGGGTTGACGAGGATGGAGGTGAAGGGGGCGCCTCGTCCGTCGTAGGTTCCGTGGTCGCTGCTCTCATATTTGGCAAAGTGGTCTCTCTTAGCCTGCACACAGTCACAAGGGTGGACCCACTCATTCTTTCTGTTTACAATGCATGCACTGATTTAGCGCAATGATTTAGCCATATGCACTGTCAAATAAACCAATAAACAAATGAATGAATGAATGAAAAGGTCCAACATCTAAATCACAGACCAATACACGGGTTCATAAGGTACAGAATTACAGATAAGCAGACAAATTTTGACGTGTTCGAATATATGAATTAATAACGTCTTGTGAAGGGCAAATGAGGTCATAAGTTTAGAAAGTTGATCTAACATAGGTATTATTTTTTTGTTTATTTACATGAAGGAATACATCACGTGATATTTTAGAGAGAGAGAGAGAGAGAGAGAGAGAGAGAGAGAGAGAGAGAGAGAGAGAGAGAGAGAGAGAGAGAGAGAGAGAGAGAGAGAGAGAGAGGAGAGATGATGATGATGATGATGATGATGTTGATGTTGATGAATCTTTTTTATTCAGGATAAAGCTAGCTGTCCTGTAAACAAAACAGAACAAAACAGGAAAAGAAACACAGCATGCAAATAATAATAATAATAATAATAATAATAATAATAATAATAATAATAATAATAATAATAATTTATAAGAAAAATTACGGGAAAAAACACAATAGGTGAATTATTGAAAGGAGGAAAAAATTGCAATGGAGAATTTGTAACTGCCACCGATGCAAAAAGCAAGGGAAATAAATGAGTGCATAGCATTAATATTATACTCATCGAAGACAGTGTCATAGAATCAGCAGCATCAATAGCGTATAGCGACACCGACAAGACAATACATGTTCAATTAGCAAATGCATGAAAAAAGAGAAAAATGTTTGACGTTTAAGTGTTATCAGCAGTGAAGTCAGGCTGATTGGAAGTGAGTGTGCAAAGCACGTTTAAAATGGGTTTTACCCGAAAATGATTTAATGTTTAAATGCAATGAGTTCCAGACAGAACTACCTGAAAATAGACGGCTTGACTTGTAGATATCTATCCTGGGGCGGGGAAAATGAAGCAAGCCATTCCTCGTATGTAGCTGATGCCTAGGGCAGAAGTTAAATAGCATGCACAGATATTCGGGGGGCTTGATAATGAAATATTTTGTGCATGAGGACGCATTTGTTAAATTTAAGTTGTTCTTTTAGCAGGCCAAGGGATTTCATTTTTTCGTCTGTAGAAGCAGGGTTTTTATTAATTATTTTAACTGAACGACGATACAGTGAGTTGATTTTTTTTAATATGAAGTTCACTGCATTCCACAAAGAGGACGCATAGTCATAGTGGTTTTTAATGTGTGCGTGAAAGAACAATGTACAGCACCTTGTACTAAGAATATGTCTATAAGAGAGAGAGAGAGAGAGAGAGAGAGAGAGAGAGAGAGAGAGAGAGAGAGAGAGAGAGAGAGAGAGAGAGAGAGAGAGAGAGAGAGAGAGAGAGAGAGAGAACAATGAACAATGAACAATGAACAATGAACCTTTATTTTCCAACGGTAGAAGTTATTGGTAACAGGCCCAGTTTTCAAACTTGCCGTTGCTACATCTACTACTACTACTACAGAGAGAGAGAGAGAGAGAGAGAGAGAGAGAGAGAGAGAGAGAGAGAGAGAGAGAGAGAGAGAGAGAGAGAGAGAGAGAGAGAGAGAGAGAGAGAGAGAGAGAGAGAGAGAGAGAGAGAGAGAGAGAGAACAATGAACAATGAACAATGAACCTTTATTTTCCAACGGTAGAAGTTATTGGTAACAGGACCAGTTTTCAAACTTGCCGTTGCTACATCTACTACTACTACTACTACTACTACTACTACTACTACTACTACTACTACTACTACTACTACTACTACTACTACTACTACGGAGAGAGAGAGAGAGAGAGAGAGAGAGAGAGAGAGAGAGAGAGAGAGAGAGAGAGAGAGAGAGAGAGAGAGAGAGAGAGAGAGAGAGAGAGAGAGAGAGAGAGAGAGAGTGTTGGTAGTTGTAGTTGTACATTGCTTAACGTCCCGACAGCAACAAGACTTTCTCAGGACGTGCCTGCACTGCTTGTGAAAAAAACAAACAAAAAACTAGACAGAATATTGAATGTATGTCGCCAGCCGGTCTAATACGGTAAATAATCCTAAGACCATTTAGCAACAAACATCCAATATCAAGAGCTACAGGCAGCGCAGACAGTTGGGGGAGTTTAAAAAAGGCAAATACAGGTGAATGGACAAAAGGTAGACAAAAACACATGCCCCAGAATAGAAGTGAAAACCCACCCTGTGGGGTTGACCAGGGTGACTCTGGGAACTAAAATGTAGTTAACCCCACCCAAGTCCCCCAGGGCAGACCCGGGTGGGAGAGAGAGAGAAAGAGAGAGAGAGAGAGAGAGAGAGAGAGAGAGAGAGAGAGAGAGAGAGAGAGAGAGAGAGAGAGAGAGAGAGAGAGAGAGAGAGAGAGAGAGAGAGAGAGAGAGCGCGCAATGATAAATATCACTCGTTTCACGGAACATTTAATGTATGTCAACACAATTTATCATTTGCGTTCTGCATACCTAATTATGAACCCTGTCCGCTCATAGCTGGTAAATAAATTTCCATATCTCTTTCTGTTCCTGCCATTGCAAAGGCCTTGACAACAGCGGAATATATCACAGAGCGTGACAGTTCAAGGACAGTGCCTTAACAATTAGCTACGAAATGTGATATAGTTTTCAGTGGTAAACACAATGGTAAACACAATGAATGAATGAATGAATGAATGAATGAATGAATGAATGATCAATCAATCAATTAGTGAGTCAGTCCGTCCGTCCGTCCATCATCTATCCATCCATTAACTAATCTACCAATCAACAAATAAGTTAACTAGAAACCGCAGAAAATACAAAACAAACCAACACTACAGTTGAGCTTCCATGGTCGTCTAAGTACACATAAGTGCATGTAATATTCTGACTACACACGAGTGTAGGTCAATGCGCATCTGATATGGTAAATCCATGCAGTCATAAAATGGCTATTTATTTACAAAATTGTTTGTCTAGGGTAACACGCTGACCCAAACCTCTCCGGAAATAGGCACACTTATTGATTCCCAAATGCAAGAGGCACATACAGAGAAGTCTTCATGAGCAACCATAAATTTTATCGAGACCCAAATCCAAATCTTCAAGAGGCATAGATACTCATGAGCCCCCGCGACCTGCGGGGGCTCATGAGGATCTTTGCCTCTTGTACGTCAAAGGTGGGTCGCTTCAACACATGATGCACACACCATCATACAGAAATTTCCAAGGTTCGAATATACACCGCATGTGAGAACTAGATTGTAAATGTGGTCCAAATGTCCAAACACCGATCTGACGAAGGAAAACAAAGGTATATGTATAAGCAAGAGGCATAGATACTCATGAGCCCCGGCATCCTGCCCGGGGCTCATGTGTATCTATGTTTCTTGCAGTCGGGTGAAGTTAGCATTACGTGAGATATTGGTATTTTGGCAGTTGGTATATTTGACAGTTTTGGGTTGCCTGGCATAGCACGTAATGCAATATCTGCAAACACCTGGCGCCAGTACATAAGGGCCTACAGAGATTGAAGGCTTATATTATATATGTATATGTGAAGTAAATTGGTGAGATGGGAAAGGGGCATATGTAATAATCAGAACAAGGTGAAGGTCACACGAATGAAGTCCAAAAACGTCAAGGTTGTTAGCGTTGGTTAAAAAAAAAAGCTCAGACTTCGAAACGACGACGACGGAAACAACACCTGCAGCAATAACAGCAACAGAACGGCCATTAACGACAATAACATCAATAATACGAAAACCTCATTAACTCATTCAGCCCGACGGCCGTATTTCCCTAATTTTGGAGGCTTCATCTAATGACTATGCACCAGTTGCAGGAGATGGATCGACCATGATAATTCAAGGGTAGTGCCAGATTAGCTTGGCGCCGACAGTACCGCTTGAAATATCATGGTCGACCCATCTCCTGCTGTAGTGCGTCAGAGCTGAATGGGTTAAATATGTCTGTTTCAAACTACTACAAGGCAGATGATCAAAAATGTGTTTATTTAGTACAAGTCATCTTTTCACCGCAAGGTTTGTGTACGACTACAGGATACATCACAGCTGGCAATAAAATGCAGACGACTTATTTGCCTTTGACCACGACTCCGAGCGTAAACATAAATCATATTGAGGTTCGCAGCGTCCTCAGGGCCACATAACTCGTGTAGGCTTCCTCATCCACTGTGATCACAAGATAGCAGACGTGAATAATCGCCAGGGCCCTTTCCTTCTTCTTTTTCTTCCAGTTCAGTTCTTCCAGTTTAGAGAGCCAGGTTTACCAGCGAGTATACACTGACGAGCAAAAGAAATGCGCCATTTTCTTTTGAAATTTCAGTGTTTCCGATGATTAAAAAAATTCAGCATTTCTTTTGCTTGTCAGCATTTCTTTTGCTCGTCAGCATAACTGGCTCCTAGACATGTACTTGATTCAAAAACCGTCAAACCCATTCAGTGCCAGTGCGGTCTAGAAATTAACCTTTTGGCTGCCGGTAGCGCATTTTTTTCTAGTGATTTCGACATAAATTAACCCTTTGACATTCAGTAGCACTTTTCGTCCATTGACTCCTGCAGGAATCGCCTGGACAAAAAGCGCTACCAACAACTAACATGGTGAACTCGTTTGTGACGAGCTGCATACGGATACGCGGCTTTTGTCGCGTATCCGTACTCGGCACGTCCCGAATGAGTTAACACATTCATCCTTCAGACTGCAGGGCGGGAGATGGATCCCAGGCGCCGAGTTAGCTCGTCGGAACCTGCGGATGAAATTAAGCCATGAAAATGATACCATCAAGCTTTTGGAGACATCCTCTGAGGCCTACCTCCCAGTTCCGGACACAGATCGACCTTGATAGTTCAAGGGTGGGGTCAGAATAGCTTGGCGCCGACAGGCGCCAAGCTATTCTGACCCCACCCTTGAACTATCATGGTCTTAGCGTCTTCATGGGTTAATTTGGCACAATCCGTGAGTTAACTCGTATCATGACCGATCGACACTATCCCAATACGTCAAATCAGCTCAGTTCGGCTTGGTCAAGACGGGATCTCTCCGCTCGGAAAGGCCCGCACGCGCTCCACCCCACCACCCATCACGCAGAAGCCCACTCAGAGTTGCTTTCGATAAAGTGCTAAATTAACATTGGTCTGGTTCACTATATAGACCTCTCGTGTCTTTTCAAGTCTGTCCCCAACGTCTGCTTGGCTTTCTCCACATCTCCGCTCGCTTCGAGGCGATTGACCTTGACCGCGTAGTACGCGCCCTTCTCTCTCTCTCTCTCTCTCTCTCTCTCTCTCTCTCTCTCTCTCTCTCTCTCTCTCTCTCTCTCTCTCTCTCTCTCTTTCTCGCGGGGACGCGTTCATGAAGATCTATGCCTCTTGCAGTTAGATCGTTTTCATTCTTCTCGACAGTGAAGGACTGAAATAAGTCGCACATGTCGATCATTACCGAGTTTGATTGCGACAAAATGGTTTCGCAAAACACACAACATCTTTTTTTTTTGCATGAATCATTAAGCATGTCTTGATTACGGACGCAAACGGGGAAATACACCTAAGACGCCATTTCCAAAGCAAATTTACGTGATTGAGCATCGGATCAACGGCTGTGCACGGAGACAGACGGTTCTTTGTGATTAATATTGATCAAGCAGCATTAGAGGTTTATCATAATATGAACGGACAAAGCATCAAACGCGTACAACGACCATGACAGCTTACAGTCAGTCTCCAATGAGCTACTACGGTGATAAATTTATGTTGAACGTTTATAAAATAAAACTAAATGTACTGGAACGTAAAACCTATAGAAAAGAAGCATAAAGAGTGTTCTATGACTCAGATAGTTTGAGAATGCGAGTCACACAGTTTGACAGTGACTAATACATTTTCAGAATGAATAAGACAGTGTGAAAACATAAGACACTTTGAGAATGAAAATTACTTTGTAACTTTGACAGTTTGAGATAACAGAGTCCGAAATAGCTCAGGCGGTTAAACGTCGGAGCAGGAGAGCGAAGGGAATCGCCGGATCGTGGGTTCGAATCCCGTCCCGGCCCCGGTAGCTGGACTCACAATCCAGGGGGAAAAACGGATTTGTTCAATAGCATGTCCGTTGAAAGGTCCTGGTAAATCATGTGGCACAGTTGCAGTGCGCCTGGGTTGATCAGTGTTCAGGTCGTACTCCATAGGCAATAGATTTCCCTGTCCCCCATAACCCGCCCGTCAGGGACGTCCATGATCACCTCAGTGCTGTGGACGTTAAACCCGAACTAACCGAGATAACAGGCCGCTAGCTCAAAACAACACTACCCTGGCGCTTCACTGGTCATCCCTTTCCCGCAGCTGGTGCTAAATATGAAATATACGCGACTGAAAAGTAATGGTGTCTGTGTAAGCACAAAAAAAAAAAAAAAAAAAAAAAACACGTAGGTCGATATGTGAATACGGATTATGCGCCTGCAAGTGACAGCACAATAAGAAATCACTCCATCACTTGGGCTTACAGTGTCGCAACGAACATCTTCTGTCCGGAACACGCACAGATCGCCGTGAGCCACGCACACACACGAGCTCGTAAGCGTAGACAGATAACTAGTTGGTATTAACCCCTTCACTGTTATAGCTGTGTTTAAAGTCATAGAATGTTCAAGACCAAAAGTTTTTTTTTAAATATATTTTAAACCCGTCCAAGTAGCAGGGACAAATACGGGCCAGCAAAAGGCATAGATCCTCATGAGCCCCCGCATTCGCTTTTGCATGTGGATGGTTCTAATGATGTCATGAGAGTGAAGGGGTCAGACGTATCCCACTATAAACCTTAACTGTAAAATGATTTTTTTGTTGTTGTGTGTGTGTGTGTGTGTGTGTATGTGTGTGTGTTTCTCATCAGCAGAAGACGATGAGCGCTTCAAGCTAACACTGCAAAATCCCACCAGGTGTGACAGAAAGGAATGGTAATACTGGACAAAGAGGGAGGTGGGGTGGGGGTGGGGAGAGGGGTGGGTTACATAGGGGTCCGTGGACACTAGTTTTGACTAATGCAAATCCACTGCGCCCTTCGCGCTGGGACCATATGGCGTTGAGGCGCGTCCCTTGCGTGGTGGATAGGGGGTCCCTCGTGAGAGGGGTGCACCGAATGAAATAAGGTGCCGTGAACCAACATGGTCTAAGGGAAGGTGACCCCGACAGAAAACTCCTGGTCCTCCTAGTAAGGGGGTTGGGCGTGGGGGTAGCTTCCCCATCCTGCAAAAAAGGAAATAGCTACAAAAACGCCGACGAAAAGACTAACAGTAATTCCTTTCCTGGAGGAGGAAGGTTCTTCTACCAGAAGACTTATGACGTCCTGTGGTGAAAGCCGGAAGTCTTCGGAAGCCACAGGACCAAGCCGCTTCTCTCTATCCAGGGACACAACCATGGGCACATGGAACGTCAAGACCATGTACCAGAGCGGCAAGGCCGCCCAGATAGCAGCGGAAATGCAAAATACAACCTTTCCCTGCTAGGTATCAGTGAAGCCAGATGGACGCAGTCTGGCCAGAAAAGGCTGTTAAGTGGGGAGATGATTCTGTATTCAGGTCATGAAGAGGAGAATGCCCCCCATACAGAAGGTGTAGCATTCATGCTGTCACCAGTGGCACAGAGAGCGCTGATGGGCGGGAACCTCTTGGGCCAAGAATTATCACAGCAGCCTTTAGAACCAAGAAAAAGCTCAAGCTGAACGTCATCCAGTGTTATGCGCCCACCAATGACAGTGACGAGGAAGAGAAACAAGAGTTCTACGACCGACTCCAGAGTGCCGTGGACAATTGTGCGGAGCGAGACATCACCATCGTCATGGGCGATTTTAATGCCAAAATAGGGGAGGACAACACCGGATACGAAGAGGTGATGGGGAGACAGGGACTAGGCTCGGAGATGAGTGAGAACGGGGAGAGGTTTGTAGACTTTTGTGCTCTAAACCGACTTGTCATTGGAGGCAGCATCTTCCCACACAGAAGAATACACAAAGCAACTTGGGTCTCACCTGACCATACAACAGAGAACCAAATAGACCATATCTGCATTGGCAAGAAATTTAGAAGATCCCTTCAAGATGTTCGAGTGAGGAGGGGAGCAGATGTCGCCTCAGACCACCATCTGCTTACCTTAAGAATGAAGCTCAAGCTAAAGAAAAGCCGCACAGAGACAACAAGAAGACAGCGCTATAATGTAGGCCTCCTGAGAGAAACTGGAGTTAGAGAAAAGAGTTCAAACTGGTGCTGTCCAACCGGTTTCAAGCGCTACAGGAGTTAGTAATTAAAGAGGAGGCGGTCACCACAGAGCAGCAGTGGAAGGCAGTTAGAGAGGCACTGAACTCAACCTGCAAAGACACTGTAGGGTTCAGGAAACACCACCACAAGGACTGGCTGTCGGCACAGACCTTGAAGAAGATAGAAGCGAGGAAGCAGAAGAAAGCAGCGGTCAACAACAGTCGCACGAGAGCAGCCAAAGTAAGGGCACAGGAGGAATACTCGGAAGCCAACCGCGAGGTGAAGAGGAGTATCAGGGCAGACAAGAGGGCCTACACAGACAGCCTGGCAGCAGAGGCAGAAAAGGCAGCAGGCAGCGGCAACATGAAACAGCTCTACGACATTACCAGAAGATTGTCGGGTAAGTATGGCCATACAGAAAGACCAGTAAAAGACAAAGAAGGCAAGCCTATTGCAGACAGAGCAGACCAACTTGACAGATGGGCCGAGTATTTTGAAGAGTTACTGAACAGACCTAGCCCCCCCGACCCCCCCCCCCCCCCCCCCCCGACATCCAGCCAGCAGAGACCGACCTACCCATCAGCTGTGACAGACCCAGCCGGGAAGAGATCAGAAGAGCAGTGGCATTTTTGAAGAATGGCAAAGCAGCAGGGCCATATGGCATCCCAGCGGAGTCTCTGAAAGCAGACCTAGAGACAACAGTGGAGATGCTGTACCCACTGTTTGGAAAGATCTGGGAAGAGGAGGTGATGCCAGCTGACTGGAAGGAGGGGTACCTAATCAAGCTTCCCAAGAAAGGCGACCTCAGCAAGTGTTCCAACTACAGAGGAATCACCTTGCTGTCAGTACCAGGAAAGGTCTTTAACAGGATCATCCTAGAGAGAACGAAGAGCTCCGTTGACCCCCAGCTGAGAGACCAGCAAGCAAGATTCAGGAAGAACCGATCATGTACAGACCAGATCGCCACTCTCCGCATCATCGTGGAACAGTCTCTGGAGTGGAGCTCCCCGCTTTACGTCAACTTTGTGGATTATGAGAAAGCATTTGACAGCGTGGACCGAGAGACTCTGTGGAAACTCCTACGACACTACGGTGTACCCACAAAGCTCGTCCGCCTGACCAAGAGCAGCTACGATGGCATGACATGTCGCGTGATCCATGAAGGGCAGTTCACCAGGGAGCTCCAGGTCAGAACTGGTGTCAGGCAGGGGTGTCTGCTGTCTCCGTTCCTCTTCCTACTGGCCATAGACTGGGTCATGAAGATGACCACAGAGCACAGACGAAGTGGAATACAGTGGACACTGTGGACACAGCTTGACGACCTCGATTTTGCAGACGACTTGGCATTACTGTCCCACACTCATCAACAAATGCAGGACAAGAGCATGAGGCTTGCTGACATCTCGTCCCAAGTGGGCCTCACCATTCACAAACAGAAAACAAAGACAATGAGGCTGAACACAACCAGGGAAGAACCAATCTTGCTTGCTGGCACCCCGTTGGAGGAGGTGGAGTCCTTCACCTATCTCGGGAGCATCATAGACAAAAAAGGCGGCACTGATGCAGATGTCAGAGCACGAATCGATAAAGCCAGAGCAGCCTTTCTCCAGTTAAAAAAAGTGTGGAGTTCCAGAGAGCTGTCACAACACACCAAAGTCCGGATTTTCAACTCCAATGTAAAAGCAGTTCTCCTATATGGAGCAGAGACTTGGAGATTGACAAAAACCACAGTCAACAGAGTACAGACCTTCATGAACAGTTGCCTTAGAAGAATTTTGAAAATCCACTGGCCAGAGAAGATCAGCAACGTCAGACTCTGGGACAGAACAGAGCAGATAACAACAGAGAATGAAATTGGGCGAAGAAGATGGGGATGGATCGGTCACAGCCTGAGAAAGCCAGCTTCCAGTATCACTAGGCAGGCATTGTCATGGAACCCCCAGGGAAAGAGGAAAAGAGGTAGGCCGAGAAACTCCTGGCGTCGAGACCTCCAAGCAGACATCAAGAGACTGGGAACCACCTGGAGTAGAATCGAAGGAGAAGCACAGAACAGGAGTTGCTGGAGGTCTCTCGTCGACGGCCTATACCCGGGTAGGGAAGACAGGCGTAAGTAAGTAAGTAAATCCACTGCGCCACCGCGTGCGCGCACGCGCACGCGCCTATACTAAGCTCAAGTTGTTTTGAGCTTAGTATAGGCCCTTGCGCAGTGGATTTGCATTAGTCAAAACTACTATCCACGGACCTCTATGGTGGGTTACAGTGTGTGTGTGAGAGTGTGTGTGTGTGTGTGTGTGTGTGTGTGTGTGTGTGTGTGTGTGTGTGTGTGTGTGTGTGCGCGCGTGTGAATGTGTGTGTGTGTGTGTGTGTGTGTGCGTGCGCGCGCGCGCGCTCGGGCGCAAATAATGTGTGTGTATTTCAGAGGTACTGAATAACACGAACATATACATTATCGGGAGATTGGGGCTGGAATCGAGCAACCACAAGGGAGAAGACAGAGTTATGGCAGTCACATGAAAAGTTGTGCCCCCGACTCAGAGCGTCACGGGTATAGAATATGTCAGTATTCTATACCTGTGACAGGTATAGAATACGTCAGTATTCTATACCTGTGACGCTCCGAGTCAGGGGCACAACTCTTCACATGACTGCTATAACTTCGGTTTTCTCGGTACAATCATGTGCACCACAACAGAGACACTGACTTCGTATTACAAATTATACCTATCAAATTATACGTACAATGTATCTTCAAGAGTGAACGTCATACTTATTATTAAGACGTTCATCTTTTAATGACACCGCAGTAAGAGTTGACTGGCCGTGATCGTTGAAGGGTCGTGCCAGATCACCTACAACCCCTTGGCGCCTCTAAAATATAGTTCATAATACAGATCAATCATATATTCATAATCGTTCAAAAGTGGTGACAGAATAGCCGGTACCTCCCTCGAACTATACCCTCGTCAGTATTTGCTGAACATTTCATAGCGTGCGGTAATGTGTCAAAGCTGAGTGGGGTTACATTGAGGCGAGTGCTGTGCTTGTAAGCTTGCTTTGCGCTGATGGCGAGTCCCATTACCCAAAAGGCCATTGGGCCGAGCACGGCCCGCAATGGGCCCGCGGCCCACTGCGGCCGACTTTGTCCCGTTAGCCTTTTGGGTTCTGGGATATATTTGGCCTGATGTACACGAACACCGATCACCCACAGCTATAACCGATATTAACCCTCTTTACGTTCGGCCAGAGCACGGCCAAAAACATTCAAAATGCAAGAGGCATAGATCTTCATGAGCCCCAGCGATTTGTGGGGGCTTATGAGGATCCTCTTGATCTTACGCTGTATCTAAAATTTAAGACAACTGTATGGAAGTTAAAATTTACACGTTACGTATATCCGCGTGCCTCAGACGATTTACGTAATCATTGAGTGGTAAATGCTCACGGTTCACAGACATCTCTAACCGCTGGCAGTGAAGTGGTTAACGCATAGCACACTCATACCGGCCAAACTGACTAAGTCCCAGTACTATCTCATCAATGTCCCATCAATCATGCCTTCAACCAGACACTTTAATTGGACATAGGTAGGACGACATACGCCGCTACTCTGAGTAATGTACGATAGGCAATGTACCGCAATATTGACAATATCTGGTAATACGGATTAATTAATTCTCACGTAGCAAACGCGTACTGTACAAAGTGTACGAAGGAAAAGGCCCGGCTAGAAAGCTCAACAGACACTTTAATTGGACATAGGCAGGACGACATACGCCGCTACCCTGAGTAATGTACGATAGGCAATGTACCGCAATATTGACAATATCTGGTAATACGGATTAATTAATTCTCACGTAGCAAACGCGTACTGTACAAAGTGTACGAAGGAAAAGGCCCGGCTAGAAAGCTCAACAGACACTTTAATTGGACATAGGCAGGACGACATACGCCGCTACCCTGAGTAATGTACGATAGGCAATGTACCGCAATATTGACAATATCTGGTAATACGGATTAATTAATTCTCACGTAGCAAACGCGTACTGTACAAAGTGTACGAAGGAAAAGGCCCGGCTAGAAAGCTCAACAGACACTTTAATTGGACATAGGTAGGACGACATACGCCGCTACCCTGAGTAATGTACGATAGGCAATGTACCGCAATATTGACAATATCTGGTAATACGGATTAATTAATTCTCACGTAGCAAACGCGTACTGTACAAAGTGTACGAAGGAAAAGGCCCGGCTAGAAAGCTCAACAGACACTTTAATTGGACATAGGTAGGACGACATACGCCGCCACTCTGAGTAATGTACGATAGGCAATGTACCGCAATATTGACAATATCTGGTAATACGGATTAATTAATTCTCACGTAGCAAACGCGTACTGTACAAAGTGTACGAAGGAAAAGGCCCGGCTAGAAAGCTCAACAGACACTTTAATTGGACATAGGCAGGACGACATACGCCGCCACTCTGAGTAATGTACGATAGGCAATGTACCGCAATATTGACAATATCTGGTAATATGGATTAATTAATTCTCACGTAGCAAACGCGTACTGTACAAAGTGTACGAAGGAAAAGGCCCGGCTAGAAAGCTCAACAGACACTTTAATTGGACATAGGTAGGACGACATACGCCGCTACCCTGAGTAATGTACGATAGGCAATGTACCGCAATACTGACAATATCTGTCTGTGTCTGTGAATGTCCTATTACAATGAATCTGTGGACAAAAAAAATAACATAACAGTTGATCACTTAGCAGAAAATTTGTATGACATCTTACGTAGAAATATTGCAATTCCAATAGTTAATATAATAATTCATAGTCCGGTGGGTAAACTATTATAATAAGTAATTTGTGTGTCTGGTTGGATGTTAATTATTGCTATTCTTTGATATTCACAAGTTTTGTGTTTGGTTGTTGATTTATTTATGTATTTATTTATTTATTTATTTATTTATTTATTTATTTTTTGTCTAATATCACCAATGTGTGAAAAGACGTTAAATAAATTCCTGATCCTGACAATATCTGGTAATACAGATTAATATGCCATTAATTCTCACGTTGCGAACGCGTATTGTACGGCTAGAAAGTTACGTCAGTGGCATATCAAACACTCAAACACGTTTTGTGTGGAAAAAAGAGAAAAAAAGAAACGAAAAGGAAAATTAAATATTCCACCGATGTGATTTTTTTTTTTCTTTTCCCATTGGTGTCATTGTTTAGGGACCATATTTTTCACATATATTTCTTCATTACCATATTTTCACACACATTTTTCTTTTTCACATACTTTTCAACGAAAACTCCGAAAACGTGATCCGCCTTAAAGTTGAAGGTCCGCGCCAAATTAGCATGTCCGTATTAAAAAGACATTTCGCTTGACAGCTACTTTGCCCTGTCCAATTTCGCTGAATTTTACGCTATATTGCAGCATACGATTACTGAGTCGAGAGATTCAAGGTTCATGTAGCTCTGGGTTCTGATCTGTGCCATAGCTCTGTGTGCTGGTCTGTGATTTTGGACCTTACGGCTCTGCCGTAAGGTCCAAAATCACAGGCCAGCACACATTTCAATTTATTTTCCCTCTCCATCATACTAGTGCGACAATGCCATATTATCATGACATAAATATTATAAATTGTGAAACACTTAGCTCCCGTTATCACATAATATCATATATTAACTATATACCCTGTCGGTCACTGACCCTGCCATAAGCGGGTAACGTGACCAGGTCTGCAATCAGGTGGTGATGCGCATGCGTAAATTAAATATGACACCAGGGTGGCGTCTCAAGTAAAGTATGCCACCAGGGGGGGAAAAAAGAAGACTAAATTATGCATGCGATCTAGAGGAAGCGGTAAATCAACATGACGTCATGGGACGAAGAAGTTACACAACTTGAATATGTTTACCTCGTGTCTCTGTGGGGGGGAAAATAAATATTTTTAAAATATATATATAAACATGAGTCATGAAGCAACCAAGAAGGGTTAGCTGACTGACCCTTCTAGCCCCGACGCCCTAGAGAAGAGAATGGACTGATCATGATAATTCAAGCGTAGTGCCAGATTAGCTTGGCGCCTGACGGCGCCAAGCTAATCTGGCACTACCCTTGAATTATCATGGTCGACCTATTTTCTAAAACTATTACATGGCGGTTACCTCAAAATGTTGTCAAAATTTGGGAAATGCGGTGGTGGGGTTAATGGTCAGTAATGGGGAATTTTACCACTGCTTGAAAATGTAGGTCCCAAGTGAATTTTACTTACTCAGATTGTAGACATTTCAGGTTCATTGTCTTCTATCTTCCTTAAACTCTGCCACTACGTTCTTCCATCTTCTACGCGCCTGAGACGGCTTTAGTCGCCTGCTCAGCGTGAAACCCTGATAACTAATAAACTTCTACACGTCGCTGTTGTTAAAAAGTCACGCCACAGTAAACTACTTCGTATCCAGTAATTGTGCTAATTTATTGTTCAGAAACAGACAACGTCCTGCTTTTGCCTCACACCACAGATTGTCAAGCTGGTATGTCAAAAGTTTTTTAAAAAATAATAAAACGGCGACAAAGGATATGATAAAGTCACGCCAATTTTTTTCTTGTGCGAATCATTCATTTTTCTTAGATTAGACCGCAGCTAACGACAGCTATGAAAATCCATTGGTCCGTACCTGTTCCGTGAGTACTCCCCAGATAGGCTCTCTCGGGGAGTACGCCACAAGTACACTTCCATTCAAATGAGATGCAAAGCATTTCATCTGAATAGAAGTGTAGTTGTGGCGTAATCCTCCAGTGGGTCTATCTGGGGGGTACTCCCGCAAACGGTACTGTCACACACTACATTCTTCTTTGTCTTGATTCTTTTTTAATATCTTTTTTTTTACTGTTCCGCTATATATTGTTTGTGTTCTGGTTTGCGATTTTTACCTTACGAGTGGAAGCGGTAAGGTCCAAAATCACACATGTATATTTGTTAAGACAACTTTTTCACAAAGCGGGAAGCGGTCCAACGTGGCAGACTAGCACAGAGGGTCGCTCACACCGTCCTCTACAAGTGATTACAAAACTTGTGTCACTGCGCTGCGCACTGAAATGCAATGTAATCATTGCAACATTTCCACTTTGTCTTTCTGCCCTTCCCACTGGGGAAAAACAAACAAAATTATTTTAAAAAAATCTCTCCTCCATTACTTTACGACATAGCACACCAGCTTTGTGGAAAAAAACCGCATGAATCATGACCGAAAACATAAGAAGGGGGAAAAGCAACGAGCCGTAAAATGTTGGAACTGTGAACTAACAACGAACGCCTTTTTCTGCAAGAGGCATTGATCCTCACGTATCCATCAAGGATGAATGAATCCAAAATGATATATATGTGCCTCAGACAACGAAAAGGCGTATTTTACATCTGTGTTGTCTGTGGTGAAGGTCGTCACGAAGGCGGGGTTGCTGTTGACCCCATCACTGCCGAGAAAAAGTGAACACGATCCAACTACAAGAGACATAGATCCTCATGAGCCCCCGCGACCGCGGGGGCTCATGAGGATCTATGCCTCTTGCTGAGACCAATGTGTATCCACGTTTCTTGGACGGTGTTGACTTTTGGAGGTTGAATGAACAAAGATTTCAGAGACAACAAAAAAAATGTACGTACAGTGACAGGGATGGGGTTAAAGTGGGCGACGAAGGAGGAAGGGTTTGATCTACGACTTTAACGTGGAAACAGACAATCCCTTTCATAAAGACGATACTAAGAAGCGTAGACCTTCATGATCCCCTGCAGGTTGTAGGGGGCTAGGGATGATCTATGTCTATTGCCTAACCAGAACGGCCTCATAAATTATTACATGCCTGTATCAAACTACCAAGCACATGATGCACAGAAAGACCCACTGTCTCATTTCAGCCCGGCTGTGGCGTACGTACTACATATATCATCATACATTACACGTTAAACCAACTACTCAGGTTTCAGAAGAAAAAAAAACAAACAAAAAACAAAACAAACAACAGATATGAATGTGCCCAAGCAAGAGGCATAGATCCTCATGATCCCCCTCATACGCGGGGGCTCATGAAGATCTGTGCCTCTTGCAGACGGAAGGCGTTGGCCGCACGATACGTAAGCTGCAAGTCAAGAACATGTCGGAAATTGAGTGATGGCCCCTTGGCGATCAATCACGTGTCTGCTGCCAAGGTGACATGATGTGATAGTACATGGCCCTGCACACCACGCCTTGCAGTAAAAAGATGTGACTTGTTCGCACAGACCTGAATATATTCATGATCGTGATCCACCTATTTCAGAGACATTTGTGATGTATGCATGCAACAATAACATATGTTTGAAAAGGTGCCAAATGCAACTGTTCCGCTTGAACTCTTCTTGGGTGTTGGTCTATGCGGTTAGACCTTTACCGGCTTGGAACGTCAATTGAGGCCAAAAGGAATTCTGAGAGAACCCTTAACACATTCTGCTCCAGGACTGAAATCCGCAAATTTTGAAGTCGCCCCCTGAAGACTGTATTACACTTCTGGAAACAGATCGAGCGTGATAGTTCTAGGGTTGTGCCAGAATAGCTTGGCGCCTATGGGCGCCAAGCCGCTGGCACAACCCTTGAACTATCACGCTCGATCCATGTCTTGCCGTGGCGTGTCAGAGTTGAATGAGTTAAACTAGCACGGTCGACCCGTCTCCCGATGTGGTGACTGTGAACAAAATCCGAAACCTTTTATTGTGACCGAGTCTTTTGCCAAGCATTTTTTCGTGGCAAACAACGAGTAGCATGCCCTTTCAACTCATTGACATCTTGAGGATAAAATTGTCATTTTTTCCAAAATACCTATTGAGGTCTACGTCCGGCACAGTTCTGGAGACAGATCGAACATGACAGTTCAAGGGTGGTGTGGAATAGCTTGGCGCCTAGAGGCCAAAGCACCACCCCGTCCCTCACCCTACCCTCACAACCCACATCTACCCCCTCCCCACCCACACTCAATGAGATGGATGCGATAACCTTCTTCAGGTCAAAGCACACAAACTTGTGAACAGTAAACAAGAGGGAAGCATAACGAAAGAACAATATGACACAATACGCAGGCTGTTTTTGAACGACGTGCGGTGGTCTGTTATTTTGGACCTTACCAGTTGTGCGCAGGTCTGTGATTTTGGATCTCACGGCTTACGCCGTAAGGTCCAAAATCACAGACCAGCGCACAATGTATTGTAAGATTCTCTTGGAGAGAACCACAACCGGCCGTACTAACGGCGATTATTCGTCAGAAGGAACAGTCTCTGTATAAGTGATTTATATTTGTGAATTTTGTCTATTTGTGAAGAAGAAGAAAAAAAATCATTGCCGTTTCACGACGCGCGCGAATCCCTCGTGAACGTTCATTGTCGTTCAGTCACTCCATTTTCCGACACTGTGATTGGTCAGCATCTAAAAATCGCAGAGGGTTCAATGCCCCAATGCTTACCTCCTAGAACCATTGCCGTATCTGTATTTTTTAATCAGCTGGCCAATCCGCAATTCTAGTATCGCGCACAAATCTGTCCTAGGTCTTTCGTCTGAACGCTTTGATCAGGGCACCTTACATCATAAATAACCGGAAAACACAAAGATCAAATGGTGGTAGACGATAAGGAAATAAAAGAAATGTACCTTATTTCGGCATGACTCAAGCGGTGAGCACACTACACAAGCGCTACACAAATGTGTCGCAATTCAAACTCTGAACTGAGACAGCTCGAAACTTTCCATTGTGCTCCATGTCAACACGTATGCTGTTTAAAAAGCAGACTGTTGTCACTTGTGCAGTAAGAGAGAAAGAGAAATAAAGAAAATGTGACAGATCTATGACATTTCAGGTTTTGTTGAAAAGATCGAGTCATTGTTGAATGTTTGTATGAGCTCAGTACTGGATGGCGAAAAATGCCAACATTACATGCTGCATGTACGAAATCAGACCACCCGTATATCCAGTCGCTTGGCGGCCACACAGTCCTGCACTCAAAATTTAGAAGATTTATCACTCAGTTGAACCCAGTGTGAAAAGTCCGCACTTCAGTGATTGCTACAGATTCTGATATTGTCACTGGCTGCTTTGAAGTAGCACCGCTGGTAAACGTTTGAAATTTCGGCGGCAAAAATCAAGCACGTTTGCGCGACCGGGCATGGTGGCCTATTCACAAACAGTTTCGTCCCCTGTGTATTTCCCAGAAAATACAGTCTGACGTCAGAAATATTTGGCGTTTTACTTCTGACGTCAGACAAACATTCGAGGCTTCAAATAGTGCGTAATTTAGACTGAACGACAATGGCATTGAACCGTCTGTGTTAGGTTACTTCGAGGGGTTACATCGTGGTATTGTAGCCCGATGAAGATGATTATCAGACCGACGCGCCTTCGACACGTCGGTCTGATAATCATCTTCATCGGACTACAATACCACGATGTAACCCTCGAAGTAACCCAACACAGACGATTCAATGCCTAATTTGTCCAGACATCTCTCGCTCCCTATAAGTGGTGCCGAACAGACAACAACAAAAATACTTGCAAATTTGCGGTAAATGGATACCAACAGAACGGAACTATTTTCGTGCCTAAGAATCTGATAAAAGAGGAGGCGAAAATAGCGACGATGACGCGACAACGGTAATTATAGACTCGTAAACTGAACAGTATGCTGGGTTGTGAATTTCCACCTTCAGGCTCTACGCCGGTGTGTGCTGGTCTGTGATTTTGGTTAGTTAGTTTGTTATTCGGGTTTTAACGCTGAGCAGGCGACTCAGTAAAGCCATCTCACGGCGGGAAGGGTAAAAGTCTGGTCAGTGCCAGATTAAGAGAAAGGTCTTAAAACATGATGCAAATACAGTTTAAAAGTAAGCTTAGCTGAAAAGTCACACAGACTAGTAAACATTTCGCCGCTAAATATCTTCACTTTGCCTGCCGTCAGCGTAATATTATTGTCTGTTACTAAGGTAATGATAAACCACCTCTCCGTATGCTGCGGTAAACACAATATTTCTTTCTCCGTTGGGTACTTATTTCGTCGCATATGCTCGCAAAGGAAAATGGCATGATATATCGTAAGGTGATACCTTAGCCTTCTCTTCACAATATCTTATAATATGCGATGTTGTATAACTCATTCTACCTCAAGACCGAAATCCCCAAATTTTGCCGTTGCCCTCTGAAGACTGCGTTGCAGTGCAGGACACAGATCAACCATGATAGTTCAAGAGTGATGCCAGAATAGCTTGGCGCCCATAGGCGCCAAGCTATTCTGGCATCACCCTTGAACTATCATGGTCGATCTTTATTTTGCTGTGGTGCGTCTGGGGTAGAATGAGTTAACGCCACTACTATTTTGGCTCAAACGAAAGAAACTATTTCGCACTAGGTTAGACTGTCGTGTACGTCCTTTCCATGCCGCGAGGAACACAGATGTAAACACACTTGCAAGCATGAGACAGGCGTCAACATAGTTCAACATCAAGCAGAAGTACATCTACAGGGTGCATAGATCCTGATGAGCCCCCGCAGAGGGGACGCATGAGGATCTACTGATGTACCTTGCGGGCTCCATTCACATCAATATTCGCCATGTAATATAAAAAATAAAGACGTTCTTGTCACTATCAGGTACAGATTTTCACGAAATCTCTGCAGCCTACAGCGGGGCGCTGTCGAAACTGAATCTAGAACTAGCCCTACATAACCGTCTTCAGCATGATAATGTATGTTCTTTCTTGAAACGCGGTGGGACAAGGGCGTTCGCAGATAGCCTCCTCAGTTTCTTCCATGATCCATGGCTATTCAAATCACGACTAGCCTCCCCTGCTGCTCATGCATAGCCAATGTTCGCGCGAGTCACATTGCTTTAGGAGAAAATGGCATAACATTTCGCAAAACGCTACGAAATGCAAATGTTCAGCTGTGCCTTTCAAAGGCGTGAGAAGACTATAATTTGAATGGCGTAATCCAAAGGAGTTTGATATGAAGACGCGTGTAGTTCTGGCGGCGCTGGATTTGTTCGCTCTGTCTCGCCGGTGAGAGAGTTAACTCAGTTATTCGAGACGTACCGCATCCGAATATGCGACTGAAGCCGCGTATCCGGATGCGGTACGTCTCGAATGAGTTAACTCGATCTAGTTCGGGGTGGGCTTTTCATTGCTAAAAGTCGTTGACACAGCGTATCCTCAATGGTGTCTTGCCTCATTTAAGACTTTCTATCATTTGAACAAGCCATGCGGGTAGGCACTCATCATCATCATCATCATCAGTCCCTTGCCCGAACTGGGCGTTGGGGGGACTGAAAGGCAGCAGCAACAGACAGTGCTCTCCACTGAGTTCTATTTTGGGCGGTGGCAAGCAAGTCTGACATCTCGAGTTCGGTCCATTCTTTTATGTTTGCGACCCAACTCTTTCTCTGACGACCTCGCCGACGACTTCCTTCGAGAGTGCCTTGGAGGATAGTCTTGGACAATGTGTTGTGTCGGGTCACGTGGCCAAACCAAGCAAGCTTGCGCCGTTTCACGGTTGCCAGAAGGGGTTCATGTGGGCCCACCAGGGAAGTGACGATGCTCCGTACATATTCGTTGGTCTTGTGCTCGCGGTACGAGATGCGGAGCAACTTCCTCAGGCACTTGTTCTCAAAGGCCTGGATTTTCTTTTCTGAGTCTGCAAGCAGTGTCCAAGTCTCACAGCCGTAGAGTAGAATAGACACTATGAGGGACTTGTAAAGCCTGTACTTGATGGTGAAGCTGATGGAGTTACTTCGCCATATCCTGTCCAGCCTGGCCATTGCGGATGTTGCTGTACCTATCCTGATACGGATCTCTGCTATGCAACTACCGTCTTTGGACAGGGTGGTTCCCAAGTACTTGAAGCTATTGACCTCTTCTAGCTTTTGGCCATTCATGTGAATGTTGCTGCTGCTGTCGCTTGTGGTGTTGATCATCACTTTGCTTTTATCCGTACTGATCTCCATGCCATAAGACCCTGCGCTACTTGAAAGTTTGTCTGTCAGGTTTTGGAGCTCACTATTGCTGCCTGCCATGAGGTCAATGTCGTCTGCGAATCGAAGATTGCACAGAGATCTGCCACCAATAGAGATTGAAGTATGGTGGTCGTGGAGGGTTTCCTGCATGATCTTCTCCAGGAATATGTTGAAAAGGACAGGAGAGAGCAGGCATCCTTGACGGACACCGATCGTCGTCCTGAAGAACTCGCCTGACTGATTGTTAAGTAGAACCGCGCTGCAGGCGTTCTTGTAAAGCGCTTCTATCATTTGGATCAGTCCCTCCTCTATGTTGAACGATCTCATGACTTGCCAGAGTCCGTCGTGCCAGACGCGATCAAATGCTTTCCTGAAATCAATGAAGTTGTGGTAGAGTTCGCGCTGATGCTGCAGATGTTTCTCGATCAGGACGCGGCAGTTGAAAATCTGCTCTACAGTGCTTCTTCCAACTCTGAGGCCAGCCTGTTCTTCTGCCAGCAGTTCCTCGGCGAAAGTTTTGAGGCGGTTGAGAATGATTCTAAGCATTACTTTGCTAGGGTGACTTATCAGACTGATAGTTCTGTAGTTCTGGCACTGTTTCAGGTTTCCTTTCTTGGGGAGCGGGATCACTAGAGACTGTGTCCATTCTACTGGCCATTTCTTTTGCTCCCAGATCTTTTGACAGAGTGTAGTGAGGACCTTCGTTGTTACTTCTCCTCCATGTTTCAACAGTTCAGCAGGTACGTTGTCTACACCTGGAGACTTTCCTCCCTTCAGGCCGCGTACGGCTGCTTCCACCTCTTCAGCTAACACTGGCAGGTCTTCAGCCTTCCTGGCCCCAGCCTTGTTGTTTTGGAGGATGCTGGTGTCTGGCTCAGCCTTGTAGTTATACAAGTCTCGGCAGTACTCAGTCCATCTGTTTAGTACAGCAGTGTTTTCCGTAAGGAGTTGGCCGCTGCTGTCTTCGATGACTGTGGCTGTTCGCTGTTGAGTCTTGGTGAGGGTCCTTAGCGTTTCATAAGCCTTCTTGCTGTTGCCATTTGCCATGCCCTCTTCCACGCTACAACACTGGTCTTCAATCCAATCTTCTTTGGCTTCTTTCATCCTCTTCCTGATCTTCTTGTTGACAAGTCTGTACTTGTTTGCTGATGTGAGGTTTTGGCCTCTCTTTTTCTTCCAGGCTCTCCTCTCATCACAGAGATCGAGGATGTCATCGGTGACCCAGGGCTGTTTGCGCTTCCTCTGCTTCCCCAGCACTTCTTCTGCTGTAGAAAGTAACACCTCTTTTATATTTCCAGCAAGGGTGTCTACGTCGCAGTCCAAAGTAGCCAAGGCTGCAAATCTGCCTCCCACCTGGGCTTGGAAGAGCTCTTCTACTTCCGGGTCTTTTAGCTTCTGGAGGTCGAATCTGATGCGAGGGTTCTTGCTATCTCGTTTCAATGCCAGCTTCAACTTGAGGCTAGTAAGGACGAGGTTGTGGTCGCTGCCAATATCAGCGCCAGGAAAGGACCTCGTTTGTGCTTTGTTAACGCTGGATTTGAATCGTCGAGGCAGCAAGATGAAGTCAATCTGGTTATGGACCAGGCCTCCTGGCGATTGCCATGTCACTGTTCTTGACTTCTTGTGTGGATGGAGGGTATTAGCAACGGTGAGACGGTGACTCTCTGCGAACTCTAAAAGTCGCAGGCCTCTGTCATTTGTTTCTCCAAGGCCAAACTTGCCAGCTGTTCCTGCCCATTGTTGGTAGGCGTCAGGGCCGATCTTTGCATTCCAGTCACCGAGGACAGTCAGAATGTCTTTCTTAGGTGTTTTCTTGATGATGTTGTCCAGTTGTTCGTAAAATTCTTCTAATTCTTCATCATCATGGTCTGCTGTTGGAGCGTATACTTGTATGATAGTGATGTTGTGCGGTCGGGCGGAGATGCGGATGGAGATTAGTCTGCTTGACACGGGGGTGCAGCTGATGACAGTTCCAACCACCTCTTTCCTTACGATAAAAGCTACGCCATGTTCGTGCTTGGTTTCTTTTCCGCTGAACCAGATTTTATGGCCTTCATCTGTTGTTGTTTCTCCGAAGCCTGTCCATCGAACTTCTGCAAGTCCTACAATGTCCCAGCGATAGCGCTTCAACTCGTGGGTGAGTTCCTTCACTTTGCCGCACTGGTAGAGTGTGCGAACGTTCCAAGTTCCGATAGTTATTCCTTGCGTGGGCAGCTTGATGGTGGGTTTGGTTCCAGTAACACACTTGTCGCCCCCATCCTGGAGACCTCCAATGGGGTGCGCGGTCGTTGGTGATCCGGGCCCCGACCGATCCGGCATGTTATTCTTATTCTGTTGCTTGTCCATCAGTCCTTTCAATGGGCTTAGGCGAACTTGGCGGCGCCCGTCTCCTCTCCAAGTATTTCAACTGACTGAAAGACGCGTCAGCCCCTCACAACGTTTCGCCCGCCAGCAGAAGCGGTTACCGGGGTGTGGCTAGGTAAAGGACCTGGAGCCAGCTGTGAGAGTTGAGTGCCATGTGAAGACCAGTGCTCCCGCCTGCCCCAAGAGGCGCTGCTGGCTGAAAAGTCAAAGGTACTACTTCTCCATGAACACTCTACACCCCATAGGTAGGCACTAGCAACATATAATTATTTACTGCCCCTGACTCACATCTAAAGACTTGGTTACGTGCTCAGCGTTAGACCCAACTAACTAACTAACTAACTAACTATAACTAACTAACTAACTAACTAACTAACTAACTAACTAACTAACTAACTAACTAACTAACCAACCAACTCGAATCTAAAGAGCAGAAGAGTCCTTCACTTTCCGAGATTCAGATTTTAAAAGTTGGCCTTTCTCTGTGGCATTCCTGTAAGACATACTAAGAACATTTATACAGGAGATATTGCGCACAATTAACCTTTTATTGCCTGCAGCTGGTCGCTTTTCAGCACGACACACGTCTTGCTTGTTCCCTAATGTACGAATGAGCCTCCGCGACATAATCCTCTGTACGCACAGAAACGGGGCTCGTTTTGGAAATGATGTAGGAACAGCGTACACAAATGACTTGTGCGACTAAACGACGCCAATATGCTACAGCTAGTTAGTTAGTTGGGTTTAACGCCGAGCAGGCAACTAAGGTCATCTCACGGCGGCCAATATGTTACAGATGTGTTACCGGCTCTTACATCATCTTACTCCCAAACCATCTATCACGCCGCGACACAGTATGTCACCATTTCCCTAGCACACACACACCCTCCCACCATCTCTCTCACTCCCCCCCTCCCCCCTCCCCACCCGCTCCCAGGTCCTACGCCAGTTGCGTAGTACCTGGTCTGAATTTTTGACAAAATAACAACTGAGTATGTCCTTGAAAGAATACAATTCCCCCTCAGATTCACGCCGCTAGTTCGTGACCAGCACACACTGACTTCAGTTATTGATATTGACGTTAGTTATTTTCGGTGCAATTCCCACCCACCTCCCCCTCCCCCTCCCCAAACTGCTTACAATGTACAAAAAAATCCCACAAAAAAAAAAAAACCGTCTTGGGGCTCACGACGGCCGTAGTGGCCCGCGCACAACTGTGCGCGGGCCACTACGGCCGTCGTGAGCCCGAGGACCTTTGCTTACTGCTTCGTTTGCCGTACAACCAACCAACCAACCAACCAACCAACCAACCAACCAACCAAACCAGCAAACAAAAGGTCCACGAGACGACAGTTAGACAGCACGGGCCAACTGTGGTCGACATCGGAACGGCCCGAGAACCTTTTGCATAATAGGTAACAAACGCCTCCCCCACCACAAGCAACACACACAAACAACATCAGCAACAACTCAGGAAACCATAATAAATCACACAAATAGAATGAATGAACGAATAAATAAATAAAACAAAACGAAACGAAACGAAACGAGCAAATTAAAATAAATAAATAAATAAATAAATAAATAAATATGATAAACAAGCAAAATATAAAAAAATTTTAAAAAAAAATCAACCCTTACCTGTAGCGCCATTAACCAGATCATCATAGACTCGTGGTTCTCCGCGGTCAGGAACGTCTCCTTACCGTCCACACTGTTGGACACAAACACAAAACAACCACCACTATTATTCATTTATTCTTTCTGTAATCAATTATGGGAGTCTCCGGCGCGTATGAGGTGGACAGGCGTCCATTTGCCCACTCCCCCTCCCCCTCCTCCTCCCTAACTCCTTTTTTATTTGGTCGTAATTTTCCGAATATTTCCATGGTGTTAACCATTTGGCTGTCGGCAGAGCTTTATGTGGAGGTGATTCCGCCAGGAATTACCTCCACGACAAAGGCGCTACCGACAGCCAAATAGTTAAAACTAGCACTATTTGGGCAGCACGAAATAAGCACACAGCCCGAGCAGCAATTTTTAGTCGGGTTGTGTGTTGGGAACAACCAGTCTCGGGGTGCCGTCGACCTTCGATGGCCAGCACACAGTCTAGAAGTTAGACGTAAGCAGAAGGTCGGCCGGAGGACGGCCAGCATACAGTCTAGAAGTTAGACGTAAGCAGAAGGTCGGCCGGAGGACGGCCAGCACACAGTCTAGAAGTTAGACGTAAGCAGAAGGTCGGCCGGAGGATGGCCAGCACACAGTCTAGAAGTTAGACGTAAGCACAAGGTCGGCCGGAGGACGATCTGCGTACTTCTAACTTCAAGCGTTAAACCGACGCCTCATATTTCAGTGGACTGGGGCCAGCTGCATGAGAGAGCTTAGGCCTGCGCCAGCCACTAAGTAAGGTGCTCCGCTGTCGCGACGCATCTTGCTTAGTGGCTGGCGCAGGACTAAGCTCACACACGCAACTGACCCGAGGGCGTCGAAGCTACCCACGAATCCCTAAATCAGGAGTAGGGTTTAAGCCTTGCACAGACTTCAAACATTCCGTGGATTCACCCAGCCCGCAACATCTGCAACAGGCGTGTATTCTCATGAGCTCTTGCGGCTGCAGGGGTTAAAGAGAACACACGCCTCCTGCTCGCAAGAAGTTGCTTCCATTGACGTCCACAGTTTGAGGTACCCATTCGGTATTAACTCATTCAGCCCGGCGCACGTATCTCCCAAATTTTGGAGGCGTCATCTAATGACTATGCACCAGTTGCAGGAGATGGATCGACCATGATAATTCAAGGGCAGTGCCAGATTAGCTTGGCGACAAGCTAATCTGGCACTGCCCTTGAATTATCATGGTCGATCCATCTCCTGCAACTGGTGCGTCAGGGCTGAATGCGGGGTTAACAGTACGACTTCTACGAGGAGGCATGCCGCAGTGATCGGGTCGATCCATCGAAACGCTCCCCATAGTCCTTACTGTAAAGGGGAGCAACCTGCTGTCCTTCCTTACAGTACAGGGGCTCAACCTACTGCCCTTGGCCTACTTCTGATTAAGGAATAAAAACCGATCGTCTTGGGTCGGGTCACGGTCGATCCACATTTCGCAAGACGTTGATTGACCATGACCTAAAACAATACCCCGACCATTTATCAGTAGGAACCAGATCGGAGGCTGAAGAGTTGGTGGAGGTGGGGGGGGGGGGGGGAGTGATGGGGGTATGTATGTCCCAGGGCCGACGACGGCCGCAGTGGGCCAGCGCACAGACGTGCGCGGACCCACTGAGGCCGTAGTCGGCCCGAAGACCTATTGCTGCTTGGGGTATTGTGTGGAAACGATAGGGAATGTGATGGGAGTGCGCGAGTGCGAGCGAGAGCGGTTGCTGGGTTCATGGTCGGAGCATCTAGGTTCGTTACATGGTACGATGTTCTTTCCATTGTCTGTTACCATTTTTATTTTCAAAAGATAAAACGCGCATTGTCCTCCTTGTCTGTTTGTGCACTTTGGAAAGAAAGTAGCAACCTGTTTTGTGATTGTTCTTTAAAAGCGTGGTTTGTCTCTCTCTCTCTCTCTCTCTCTCTCTCTCTCTCTCTCTCTCTCTCTCTCTCTCTCTCTCTCTCTCTCTCTCTCTCTCTCTCTCTCTCTCATAGTAATAATAATAAATAATAATAATAATAATAATGTACATTTATATAGCGCTTAACCTCCAAATGAACGATGGTATAAGCGCTTTCCAAGAGCAAAAATCACAGAACAAAAAGTACAGGAAGGTAAAAGCTACAATAAATATTACAAAAACTAAGGTGACACATATCACAAGCTCGCACTCACACATACACACACACCGATACAAGAACAGTTACTGCCAACGATTGCTAACGCACTGAAAATGCATCTAACTAAACCCATAAGAAAACAAAGGTCTTGAGCAGCGATTTGAAAGCAGACAGAGTTGGAACATGTCTGAGATGGGCTGAAAGGTTGTTCCAAGTGACTGGACCGAAATAAGAAAAAGCACGCTGGCCCTGGCTAGACTTCTTTCGCATAGGAACCCTGAAAATACGCGTGTCTGATGCTGAACGGAGGGATCTTGAAGGCGTGTAAATATGAAGCAGGTCGGACAAATATGGGGAAGCAGAACCGGTAAAAGCATTATAACAAATAACATAAACCTTGTACACAATTCTTTGAGATACAGGCAGCCAGTGCAGGTCAACAAGTAAGGGTGTCATGTGCTCACGTTTCGGTACTCTGTAAATTAGTCAGCAGCTGAGTTCACAACTCTTTGAAGTTTATCAAGAAGATTCTGAGGAACACCAGCCAACAGGGAATTACAAAAATCAATGCGGGAAAGAACACGGGACTTGTTAACAAGCGTTGTCGTTGCTTCAGTAGTGAGAAGGTGTCGAATTGAACTGATCTTCCTCAATTCAAAAAAGGAACATTGCGGGCAAAAAAAAAAAAAAAAATGGAAAGAAAAGGGGAGACTGCCAGTGCTAATATTTTAGAAAAATTACAAAGTAAAGTAGGTAAAAGCACTGTCAGGGGAGAGAATTGTGCAGTATCGAAGAATGATCATAGATCAAGTTTGATTGAAGCACACACACACACACACACACGCACACACACACACACACACACACGCACACACACACACACACACACACACCTATACACAAAGATAGGAAAGAAGGGCACGCTAAGTAAGTAACTGGAAGTAGTGAATATGGAAGCCCCCATGTTTACTACTTCTAGTCACTTACTTAGCGGACCCTTCTTTCCTTTTTTCTCTCTTTTGTGTGTGTGTGTGTGTGTGTGTGTGTGTGTGTGTGTGTGTGTGCGTGCGTGCGTGTGCGTGCGTGCGTGCGTGCGTGTGTGTGTGTGTGTGTGTGTGTGTGTGTGTGTGTGTGGTGTGTGTGTGTGTGTGTGTGTGTGTGTGTGTGTGTGTGTGTGTGTGTGTGTGTGTGTGTTTCGATCAAACTTGATCTATGATCATTGGTCGATACTGCACAATTCTCTCTCCTGACAGTGCTTTTACCTACTTTACTTTGTAATCTTCCTAGAACATTGGCGAACCTTGTTGACATGCTCTCTCATGGTCAGCCTATTGTCAAAGATAACACCAAGCTTACGGGCGGACTAAAAAAAAGGGGATACTGTTCTGACCAACTCTGATTGAGTATGGGAGAACAAGAACATCTTAAGGCCTCAGTTTTGTCACTATTCATTTGCAATTTGTTCTGCGTGGTCCGATTTTGAGCGTCTGAGACACAGGACTCTAAAGACTGGAACATCTGACTAACATGTTTGCGTTGGGCACTGGCATACAGCTCTGTGTCATCAGCCAAAAAATGGTGAGAAACAGAGTGACGTTTGATAACACTTCCGTCTTTATTTCAGACGTAACATGGTGAAATGCATGGTGTGCACAGGGCGATGCAAATATTTAACACGCAATAAAGAAGTCTAATTTGTTGCACTAGAGCACGTGCCCGCTGAGTAATGACTTTTTTCTTATTATAGCACGTTGACCATCTGTGGCCACGGCTTGCATCGCTACCTCTCAAAACAAAATGTTAGGCCCAGTTAGTTGCTTGACTCAGTAAATAGCAGAATTACAGGCTGTGGTACAGAAATAAATCAACTTTTTACAAGATCTTTATTCACTCATTCAGCCCGACGGCCGTATTTCCCAAATTTTGGAGTCGTCATCTAATGACTATACACCAGTTGCAGAAGATGGATCGACCATGATAATTCAAGGGCAGTGCCCGATTAGCTTGTCGCCGACAGGCGCCAAGCTAATTGGGCACTACCCTTGAATTATCATGGTCGACCCATCTCTTGCTGTAGCGCGTCAGGGCTGAATGAGTTAACCCTTTCCATCTGATACATTATTGCTTGAAATACATTTAACTATAATAGTTCAAGGGTAGTGCCAGAATAGCTTGGTGCCCTGATACATGCAGTAGCATGGATAGTCGTAATCTGACGTCACACATATAATAAGACAAATACTCAGCTTGCAATGTCATTTTTTTTTATTTTTTTTTTTTACTACCAAAGTCTTCGTTCGTGTGGAAAATAAAATCTGTCAGACTTATAATTAAGGTTCAGTAAAATCATAAACCTTTGACATCACTTCAGACAATAAGCATCAAGACAGGGCAACAGCTTGCTTTTGTGATAATGTGGGGCTTTGAGAACTAGACCGGTATTGGGTAAAGCCAGGGCAAACGAAAAAGTAGTCCACAAAGATTAAAGCAAACAGCACTATTTGACCTTTTTTTTTTTTTTTTTTTTTTGGGGGGGGGGTGGGGTGGGGGGTGGGGGGTGGGGGTGGGGTTGTTGACCTCATTCAGCCCGGCGCACGTATTTCCCAAATTTTGGAGGCGTCATCTAACGACTATGCACATGTTGCAGGAGATGGGTCGACCATGATAATTCAAAGCTTATCTGGCACTACCTTGAATTATCATGGTCGATCCATCTCCTGCTGTAGTGCGTCGGGGCTGAATGGGTTAAGACAATGAAACAGTCATCTGTTAGTACTTTCACTGCCGAGAATAAATGGACACCACCATATTGCAAGAGGCATAGATCCTCATGAACCGCCGCAGTTGCGGGGGTTCATGAGGATCTATGCCTCTTGCTGACACCACTCTGTGTCAGTGTTCTTTGGACGGCGTGCACCTTTTGGCTTTGAATTAAACAAAGAGTTCAGAAAGGCGGTCTGCTTTCAATGGCCGCAAAGAGGATAACCATTTTCACTCCAGAATCGCCAGATCAGCGTAGATAACACAGGTAATGTTAGCAGCATAAACGCAATGTCCGCAAATCCCTCCCCCCCCCCTCCACACACACTAATAACATTAACTCATTCGCGGCCAGCCGCATCCGGATGCGCGGCTTATGCCGCGCATCCGGATACGGCGGCCGCGAATGAGTTAAAGCACACGCTGACAGAAATGATAAAATAAATAAATAAATAAATAAATAAATTTTAGAACGTTTACCCGTTACGTAGAAATTCAAGTATATTTATTGTTGTCTTTCTTTTGAACGATTCTGTATGCATTATATTTATATGTATATACACACAAACAATAATTCTATAAGTTTAAGTATATGATAATGTCATTACTATTGCATGTATCAATAACCTTCTTTGTCATTTGTTATAGTCTTTTTTATTTTTTTACAAACGGTGCAAAAACGCAGAAAGTAATAACAAGATGGGAAGAACCATAATCCACGAAGTCCCTTCTATATGAGAGCCGTCCTCGCTGTCAGTGGTCTCTACCTTTTGTCTTTGACCTGATTCTGATGTTGAACTATCTCCTATTGAAAAAGTCTCGCAGATCTGCCAATGCGTCAGTGAGGGGCGCAGGACATACGCGTCAATGATTTGTCAACGTTATTTGTCATGACGTAAGTTTTAGTTTTTACATAATTTTATATTTTACGTGATATGAGTTTCACTTTCCCTTTACAGGCTTGAGACAAAATGGGATGAACCATAACCCACAAAGTCCCTTCTATATGCGAGCTGTCCTCGCTGTTAATGGTCTCTACCTTTTGTCTTTGACCTGATTCTGATGTTGAATTATCTCCTATTGAAAAAGTCTCGCAGATCTGCCAATGCGTTAGTGAGTTCTATAAGGGGCGCAGGACATACGCGACATTGATTTGTCAAACGTCATTTGTCACGACGTAAGTTTTAGTTTCTACGTAATTTTATATTTTACGTGATATGAGTTTCACTTTTGCTTCATAGGCTTGAGAAACTGGTGACAAAACTAGAACTTCACGGTACAATTTCAGTCTTGCTATAATTTGTGTAAACACAGGTTGTCTTTACCTAGCTACATGATATACTAAGCACACGGGACATCTGCATGCTCTTCTGAAAGCGCGACGATGTGTGTGTGCTTGTTAGTGTGTGCATGCGCGCGCGCTCCAGCTCCAAACATCTCCAACAGGCATAGATCCTCATGCGCCTGGAAGGCGAATGAGGATCTATTCCTCCTGGAGATGCTCGCATGTTTGGTTTGTGTGTGTGTGTGTGAGAGAGAGAGAGAGAGAGAGAGAGAGAGAGAGAGAGAGAGAGAGAGAGAGAGAGAGAGAGAGAGAGAGAGAGAGAGAGAGAGAGAGAGAGAGAGAGAGAATTTTTAGAGTATTATGTCAGTGTCTGCGTGGTGACGGAGTTGCCTCTTTTACGTCACCGCCACTGACTTTCTCTAGAAGTAAAGTTTTTTTAGTGTTTTAATTTTTTTCATGAAAATAATTAATTATTACTAAAGAAGTTGAAAGGATACAAAGCTTACTAAGGAACTCATCCAATTTCTTTCTTCAATCTAGCTATATGCAAAGGTTCAAGCAAATATGACAAAAATTACGGTCTCTAATCTGGGTCAACCGACATCCTATAAACGGTTGTTTATGTCTTCAATGAGACATTCAATTACAATATACTCGGAGGCTCTGTTAGCCACCCACTTAAGAAAGTATTTCGCCAAGTTTCAAGCTTGTGTGTACAGAATGAACGGAGATTCTCTTGTTTACATACATACCCACACACATACGCACATACATACGCACATACGGCGCTTCGCGCCAAATCATGTACGTTCAGCAGCGAGGTTAGCGTAACCCTAGACCTAAAGTAATTGTTATCTTGTTACTTCAATTGTTAGAGGTTTAGCCTGCCCGCCTTTGACATCATGGACATGCTATTAAATTCGCCCCACCGCGACCCGTCCTAAAAAGTCCCTCCTATAAATAGAAGGGACTTAAAAAGACATCTAATCAATCTTCCTAATCTAACAAAAACAGCGCTGTTATTTTATATGCCTTTACATTGTAATAGCGCACTGCTAATCATCTGTGTCCTCAGCAGCTTTTTTTTCCTGCATTATCTGAATTGTGATTGGTTCGTCTGGTGTAAATAACGCTGTCGTCCAATAAATTTTCGCTTTACAAACAGTATCCAGGCATCTATTGCTCGAATCGTGCCAGGTGATACCAGTCAATATCCCTCATGCACAGTCTCGGTACATAAGCCACACTATACGGTGTAAAATTAGAATTAGAGACGTATAGCAAGCAAGCAAACAAACAAACAAACAAACAAACATAGAAAAAAGAAGAGATTGTTTAACGTATTTGCCACCGTGAAAGTAATTCCAAAGAAGGGGCAACAAAGATGTTTGAACAAGACTCCTCTTGGGTTCGAACTTGTAACCTTTCAGTCGACAGTCGGTCAGCTCTATGGGATGCCCCGGTCTCCAAAACAAAACTCGGATTTTACAGGGATCTAGGTCTACCGCAAATTGATTTGGGTTTTAGTTTTTGAACATCCTATCACCAAGTGACCAGAATAATAGATTTCACCACACACTTTTAACCCATTCAAACCTTGACAAACTACAACAAGATATGTATAGACCATGATAGTTCAAGGGTGGTGCCAGAACAGTTTGGCGCCTCTAGGTGCCAAGCTATCCTGGAACCACCCTCGAACTATTATGGTAGATCTGTCACCTGATGTGGAATGTATTCTTCAGGGGACAATTCCCAAAGTTTGGAATTTTGACATTAACTCATTCGCGGCCAGCCGCATACGGGATGCGCGGCATAAGCCGCGCATCCCGGATGCGCCTGGCCGCGAATGATTTAACCCCTTCGCTGCAGCTGGACGTATAGCATCTTTATGATATCATCGTAGATTCAACGTCAAAGATTCCTAGCCTACTAAAGAGCATGGATATGAAGCGGTTTCAGCAAGATAACATACATCCTCATGAGCTACCGCAATTGCGGGGGGTGAGGTGGGGGGGGAGTGGGGGCTCACCAGGATCTATACTTCTTACAGTTCGGTGGTGTTTGCTTCTTCTCGGCAGTGGAAGGGTTAAAGATCAACTTCGACCTTAGTTAGACAGCAGTGTGATCCAATGTGTCTGGTTGAAATGCGCCAAAACTGGGGCCAGTTGCATGAGCGAGCTTAGTCCTGCACCAGCCACTAAGCAAGGTGCGCCGCGATAGCAGGCTAAGCTCGCTCATGCAGCTGACCCCTGGTTTTAGAAATTTCTAAACCGGAGAGACCTCAAATTGCAAACCGCAGTAGTGCAGTATCTTTACATATAAGCCACACTGGTTTAAATCGTGGCTTCAGAAACACCTGGCCGACCCAATCCGAAAAGCATGGTACGCTATAAACCCAATGACCCCCCCTGTTTGGAAAACAGGATTCAAACGTGCCTTTAGCAAGAAGGGTGGAATCACTGACCAGCGTCTAAAAATGATATAGTCTGTGATCACTAATGTGCCAAGGGACTCTACACTTGAATTAAATAAGCAAGAGGGGTGGATGTTCATGATTGTTCATGATTCAAACTTACCTACTGCGGGCGCTCATGAAGATCTATGCCTCATGCACTTAGGTCGTATTCGCTGCTGTGATAAATGACAAAAGAATCGTACACTGGACATCCGTGGCCTCCTTTTGCTCTAGATATGAGGTGAAAATGCGCCTTAGCAACAGACATAGATCCTTATGTGCCCCGCATTTGCCGGGGCACATGAGGATCTATGCCTCTTGCATATGGATCGTGTAACTGCAGGGCCTCGTGAGGATCTATGCCTCTTTAAATGAGTCGTGCTCACAGCTGTTATGAAAAGCGAAATCAGGGAACATGAAAAGGTTCCCTAGCAACAACAACGAAACAGCTTGCGTTCGCGTTTTGATACCTATATTTTCCAATTGTGGCAGATTTCTTTAGATACCTCAGCTCACATGGAAGGTGAAGGTCGCGGCGGCCATTTTGAAGAACAGATGCATTATTGGTTAATCTGTCAACACAATTTTGCGTACGCTGCATGCTATAGGACTTTTTCGGGTATATTTGCGCAGCTAGACGTCATTTAGGGAGAAACATATTACGAGGAACATATTAAGGTCAAAAATGTCAAAGTTATATTACCAAGAGAGCAACACTTCTCAGTGTTGCATTATTTTAGGGACGGATGAATTACGTGTAATATTAGCACATTTGCCATTGAACTAGTCGTGAGCAGAGTGCAAAAAGGTAGTTTAATTAGTTCGAACGGTACGTCTAATGCAAGTCTGATTGGAAAGAGCAACCCAGTTCTGAGAACAAAAGGCAATAAAATCAATACATTCAAGTCACTGAATTGATGCCATTCTGCAAGAGGCATAGATCCTCATGAGCCCCCGCAGTCGCGGGGCCCATGGAGATATAAGTCTCTTGCTGATCTTACTATTCATATCCACGTTCCTCAACCACAAAAGGTCATCGGATTTCCAACAGAATTTGCGATGGTTTTAGAGACAATGTCTGGCAGCTTGCAAGGATCCATGGGTTAACCTTCGAGACAGTTTAAACCCCTATTGTGCATACAGGCACCATTATTGTATCCAGCACCTGTAGTTGCAGGAGAGTTAAACTTCCGTTCGAAAAGTTTGCCTAATGTAAATCCGGCCATAAAGGCCAAGACCGTTATAAGAACAAAAGGTAAAAGGCAGTTTTATTTGTAAGTGCTGTCTGCCCCAGTAGTGACTTGAAGCACAGGCTTACATGGAGAAAATTGTGTTTTACATCACTCGCATGACATTTTCTGGGGTGGAGTACCAATTTTCGATCTACCTAGCAACCTGTGATTTACCTAGCAACAAAAATGGACCGACAACAGAACATGAGGACAGTCATATGCTGAAGTGAATTAATATCAAGAATCAAGAATCAGAAAAAACTTTCTTGTCTGTCTTAAAAATAAAACAGAAAATTGTCTTTAGGTTTCACGAGTTCTGTCATCTCTTAGGTAAGTAAGACACTGTGGGCATAAGTAAGGTAAAAGCTCATAAAAAATACTTTAACTCATTGTACCCCAAGACCGAAATCCTCAAATTTTGCCGTTGTCCTCTGAAGACTGCATTGCAGTGCAGGACACAGATCGACCAAGATAGTTCAAGGGTGATGCCAGAATAGATTTCCGCCGATAGGCGCCAAGCTATTCTGGCATCACCCTTGAACTAACATGGTCGATCCATATCTTGCTGTGGTGCCTCTGGAGCAGAATGAGATAAGTGAAAGTGTAACATAACAAAACTTGTGCATACTGAAATGAAATGACGCATGTATGGAGCAGGGAAGTGCGCGCGTCGTTTCAATTCAGAGTCTGACGTCAGGATTGGTATAGTCTTCTTTTAGTAGTAGTGGTATTAGTGTGAGGACAAAATAGGCCGCGAGGCATTTGCAAATGTCCTTTTTTTAAATTACTTTATGGTCTGTTATGCATGCAAATGTTTCCTATAAATCATTCATCATAGCAATGGGAAAATCTCTTTAAATTTGGTAGAAGTTCATCCAGCTGGGTTTTAAAAGAATTTATATTAGGTGCTCTTTTGGTCACTAGTAATAGAAAGCAGTGGGCGACATCTTGCGAATGCGCAGGCGTTTTGTGCAAGTGTCTACAGTGATTTGAAGGAAATTCGTGGCAGAAACAGGTTCTAGGATGTTTCCCTCCGTGAACCATCGGAGAGATATGTATCGGGTTTGCTGGAAACTGAAGCACACTTGTAATTTTAGAGGCGTCAGGCGTAAACATGCCGCGGAGTGAGTGCACTTTGAAGGTTGTTTCGTTCACATGTCAGTCCACACAAATAGCGAGTAGAAGGAAGCAGGCAGTATAAACTGCTTAGGCAATAGGGCTGTCGTGGATTACATAAAAACTGTTCACCTCATACGTTATTTGGTGGAGCGCGGAACGCGCTCCACCAAAGAACGTACGAGGTGAACAAATGTTCGGGTAATCCAGGAGAGCCATATTGCCTAAGCACTGCCTGTACTTTGTCTGCACAACATCATCTCTTCTGTCAGCTTGACAGGGAACAGAAAAGATAAATATTGAACACTGATACACATCATGAGTACGCTTGTCCCGTCCAAAGCCTGTAGTATGAAATGTCATCTCATGAAGAAAGTCTGGCAAAAGTATGACCCTTTCACTGCCAGTGGAGTCAGACTGTGTCATAAAATCATTGCAAATTCAAACTCCTTCAACGAAACGTGGGTGCAAAGTAGTTCCAGCAAGAGGATAGATCCTCATGAGTCCCCGCAGTTTCGGGGGCTCATGAGGATCTATACCTCTTACAGTTGGGTGGTATTTCATTTTTGAAGATGTCCAAATGTCAACTGAAAACTTATATCGATAATATATTTAGCCACCATGCAATAACATCTGGGTTTGTAGTTGCGGGGGCACATGAGGCTTTATACCTCTTGTAGTTGGGTGGTATTTAATTTTTCTCGACATTGAAGATGTCCAAATGTCAACTGAAAACTTATACCGATAATATATTTGGCCACCATGCAATAACATCTGGGTTTGACAAAGTCTGACAAAATACCTTTTTGAAATGTCATCTCAAATTATTACGAATATTGAAGCTGTCCATGCTCTAACGACTACGAAACATAAGTTTGAAATGTCAACTCGAAAACTATGATAAAAACACGTATATACACTTTAAAAACACGAGTTTACAAATCTAACATAAACCAAATTGAAATGTCAACTGAACGCTCTAAGGATAATACGTGTATTCGCCCTATAACCACAAATGGGGTTATTCTTGAATACGGGATTTACGCCTGAATACAAGTCAGAAATGTCAACTCAAAAAGTATATTGGTGGTATTTATCCAAAGCCAGCGCAACACAGTTGTATTTGAAATGACAATAGCTGGGGGGGGGGGGGGAGGGGGGGGGGAACGACCTGCAGTCACACTTTTTAGTTTGGAAAATGCCTGTTTTGTTTGTTTGTTTCGTTTCGTTTCGCTTAGTTTCGTTTTGTAAATTCGGTGTCAGGGTTTTAGGACGTCAGATTACGTTGTATACAACTAATTTGGAACCTTACCTTCATCACAAATACTTCTAAAATACCTATATAAAACGTTTGGGTCTGGGTTCATTGAGTATTCCACTCAACAGTCGCATGGCAACTTCGTCACAGTTTTAACCCTTTCGTAGTCAGTGTTTACAAATTGCGTGTCTGAAACCACTGCACACTTACATCATTCGCGTGAACAACACACAGTTGTAAATAGATTTAAAAAAAAAAAAAAAAAAAAAGGCACATAGAACACAGGGCCATCAAGAGACATAAACCCTTATGAGCCCCCGCGAATGCGGGGGCTCATGAGGGTTTATGTCTCTTGCTGCTAGGCAGCGTTCGCCTTGCCCCGGCGGTGACCGGGGTTAATGAGATACTCCAAATTCTTCGTTGTCTCACAAAAATGTTGGTTGTTTGTTGGAAATGTTGGTTGTTTCCCCATGTTGATAGGCTATGTGTGTGTGTGTGTGTGTGTGTGTGTGTGTGTGTGTGTGTGTGTGTGTGTGTGTGTGTGTGTGTGTATGTGTGTGTGTGTGTGTGTGTGTGTGTGTTTCGTGTTAGGAATGCGCCTACATGGTGCGATCAGATGTTTATTTAAAGAGTGAGTGCGTTCTAATTTTTCTCCTTTTTAATATTTTTTTTGTGCTGTAAAGCGCTCCGAGCTTGCTGTTCGTGGGGAAGGGCGCTATATAAAAACTATGTATTATTATTATTATTATTATTATTAAAATCTGAATTAGTTTTCTTTCTCTTCGCGCATTAGCTGTGACCGCTCGCAGTGAAGTGGTTAACACGTTCTAGGCGTGCTCCGTTCGGACACGCGGCATCATGCCGCGTATCCGAATGCAGCGCTTCTCGAATGCGTTAACGTGATGCTTATAGGCCCATTCACAGGACGATAGTTGGCCACGTTTTCAACTCACATAATGGCAAACTGGTTCTGGTTGTCCAAATCTAAGGTGATGGCGGCCGCACGGAGCTCGATGCAGCCAAGAGGAGGCTTGCACCTGGCGTCTTCTTCTGACTTGTGGTAGACAAGCTGCCCCTTGCTCTCGTCCAACACACACCACAGTCGCTTCTTGGACTTGAGCCGGCTCAACGCTGAAACATGAATAGAATCATCTCCATCAGTTCACGTGAGCCCGGGCAAAAAGGGCGGGCTTGCTCTACGGCTTTACACAGCATGTCAGTTGAAAGGACCAGGTAAATCAAAGTGGCACAAGTTGTGGTGAGGCTGAATCGATCAGAGTTCAGGCCGTGCTCCATAGCTGTAGCTGTCCCCTGTTCCTGTCATATCCACCTCCTATCCCCCTACCACCACCACCACCACCCCCCTCCTCATCCCCCTCCACACACACACACACACACACCGTTAGGGCCGTCCGTTATCACTCAGACGTTAAACCCCGAGCTAATCAACCAACCAACAAACCAACCAACAAACCAACCAACCAACTAACCATCATGTGAATCGTAAATCGATGGCGTGACTAGAAAATATCCTATCTGCAGGAGATGGATCTACCATGATAATTCAAGGGTATCTCACACACTCTACATCGTAATTGGCAAACTATGTATAAGCTGCAGGAGGTGGATCGACCATGAAAATTCAATGGTATCCGACATACAATACCTCGTATCTGACACACTATGGACTAGTTGCAGGAGAAGGATTGACCATGATAATTCAAGGGTAGAGCTAGATTAACTTGGCGTCTGATGGCGCCAAGCTAATCTGGCTCTACCCTTGAATTATCATGATCGACTCATCTCCTGCTGTAGAGTTTCGGGGCTAAATGGGTTTAGAAACAAAAGGTATGCAAAACATTTTCGGGCAGACGACGACTCCAGGGACTTGTTGGGTACTGGGTGAACATGACGAAGCTTACCTCCTCCTGTCGGCTTGAAGTACAGGTATCCAGACAGGCTTGCCCACGCCGCCATTTTGCTGATCTTGCTCACGTGTCCTGATTGAATCCTGCACCGCGACAGATCCTGCGGCGGTAATCCTGCCGCTATCGTGCTAAAGGGTCTCCCCGGTGTGAGGTAGCGAGCACGGGATGCTAAAGTTTGCCCATGTAGTATGGGAGGGAACTGAGAGGACACGGTTCACTCCCCTGCCAAGGCGGAGCTTGGACCCCGGTGTACACACTCATTGTACCCTGCAACAGAGATGAAATAATGTGATATAGTAAAAATTAAGCCATTACATCCTGAAGCTTAAAAAAAAATCTGCTTATTGTCCTTATTGTCCAGCGAAGTCTACATCACAAGTTAGGAGATAGATTTTAGCTCAAGGCGCCAAGCTATTCTGGCACCACCCTTGAACTATCATAGTCAAATTAATTTCAAGCAGTAGTGTATCAGGATGAAAAGGGTTAAGTCAACAAATGCAACAACGAAGACGACAACGACGACAACAACTACAACAATAATCACTGGCAAGCTCACAATGCATTGGATATATCCACTTGAGGCAATGTTCCATTGTGACGTTTCCATGTTAAACTCTCATAATTTATCTATGCCGGAGGAGGAAAACGCTGTCTGGTTTATTAAATAAATCGGTGGGTGTGAGAAATGATATTTGTAGTTGCTTTATTAAAAATGGTGAATGTCGATGCCCTCTGGCTCTGCCTCTCTTCGTGTATACATGTACAGCGTGTGTGTGTGTGTGTGTGTGTGTGTGTGTGTGTGTGTGTGTGTGTGTGTGTGTACACATGCGTGCTCTGTTCATTGATTCTCTCTCTCTCTCTCTCTCTCTCTCTCTCTCTCTCTCTCTCTCTCTCTCTCTCTCTCTCTCTCTCTCTCTCTCTCTCTCTCTCTCTCCCCCCCGGGTCTACCCTGGGGGACTTGGGTG